>CM076573.1:659520202-660147269 GCA_034641835.2 Pinus albicaulis | reverse complement strand
GGCAAATGACCAACCTCCCAACCTTAGAATCCTCTTTGTCTCCCAGGACTCACCCCCGAGCTGAGATCACCTCCTAGGACAGATCAACCCTTGATCTTCTTAGGAGCAGCTTATTTAAGCTCATGTTTCCCCAAAGCATGTTTCTAATTCTGCATCTAGAATAGCAGGATGCTTTCTTTCCTGTTTAGCCTAGGCTTCCCATTTTCGAACTCTTTAAAGCTGTTTTATGCTTTTCCTCAGCTTTTCCAGCTTTTCTCACCTCTTCCCAACTACTTTCCTCTTCATTGGGGAAATTTAGATTCCTCCTCAAATCTAAATTAATTTCTTTCAAGGATTTTTGAAAGATTTTGGGGATTTGTTGCCTTATCCATCCTCCTGGATTTGGCAAGTGATATCTAATTCTCATCTTGGTCAAAATGCACAATCATTTTATTTATTTCCTCAATTAAAATATGCAAATACATTCACACCATACTTATCCCTTGGGGGTCCACCCCCTTAGGATTAAAGTTCAAATGTCTAACTTTAAAAATTCAACACACAAATTGGGGGTGTTACAACTTCAAACTCGTCAAGTACTTTAGACATGGGATTCACATTGTATGTCATATTGAAAAGGTCAGATCTAGTGAGATCTCCCTAGGGAACTTTTCTACTTTTTTACCACTTTTATAGGTCTAAAAATTAGGACATCAACATACTCATCTACTTTCCGGCACTTATCAAACGGTAATTCAAGGAATTATTGGTATCTTGAGCTATTTTTTTCTTTATGGTCTACATTTTTTTGCAGCTCATTTTATTACTTTAGATCAGTAAAATTAATAATTAACTCCTATCTTCATCTTAGACATCAATACTTAGCACTAGTCTACAAAAATGACTATCTACTTCTATCAACCTAACCACGTGCCCTCAAGAGGATCACTTCATACTTCTCAGTTGGTGCATCTATTTGGGGCAGCAAGAAACAATCAAAGATCTATCATTCTTCAAATTCTTCCCTAAACATAAGCCCTAAAGAGCAACACCTCATACTTCCATATTGTCCCACCTAACTGGGGAAAGAAGTCACAAGGAAAGATTTATAATTTTTCAAATTCTGAATGGATGTAAACACTTTTTAATGCAGTGAGAAGCAAACATTTTAATTATTTGAATTCTAGATGGATGCAATCACTTTGTAATGCTAAGTTGATAACCTTCCTCTACTTGCAATATCCTCTATCAGGGGAAACCTTCACTGAGTATTACAACCGAAATATTTGTATGCATATTCATTGTTGAACATATTTACTTGGAAGTGTATGTTACCTTCGAAGTCTTCGATAATTTTGAAGTTTCACCCCTACTTTTTTTTTCAAAAGTCTCATACTTATCTGCTAATTATGGGAAGGGACTAGCTACATGTGAAGGTCCCTTCCATTGTTGAGAAGGATTCGATCAAATTTGTCCATCGTACTTACATGTTAATATCTGCTTCAATACTTTCTCAACAAACAAAGATACATAAACGATGACTCCATCACTCGAACATGTAACTGAACTTCATGTTTGGATTATTTGTAACCTTAATCTAATTCTGTTTCTGGAAATCTTTGTTATTACCACCAAAAGAGAACTCTCGACTCAAAAAATTGCAATAATCTTGTAGCTTTCAAGGTCGAAAATTGATAACAATGCTACATTCACTTATCTAAAAATTCAGTGAATTTTCAGACCTCATACTAACTGCAATAATGGAAAATATCACACCTCACCAGCTTCCAATTTTTTTGAGACTCTATTATCCTTGGGTATTTTGAAGGTCACACCATTGCATTCAACTTCTATGACTAGATTTCTTAGATCTTGATGTTCTTGCATGCCAAGGTCAAGAAAAATTTATGCCACTTTATTTTTAAGAAAATTCTATCTATATTACACACAAAGTAATATGCACAAGAGTAGCAAAGAATAAAAAATCATGTTGCAACTAAAGCTGCAATAACCTGAATATGTAGATAGAATTAATCATGATATTTTATAACCATCTTCAGGAATATTTATCATCAGTTTTCTGGGGTAAAAATATACATTTTTCAACTATTATAAAGTATGTTTTATTTCCGAAATATATTTATGGGTTTTAACCATAGGGGAAATCAATCATTTTCCATTCCAAGTAGTTTCCAGATTGTTGATAACAGAGAGGTAGATAACATTAAGGGGATCTTGGATAGAAACTGAAGGGATCAGCACCCTAAATCTGTTATTAAAAGTGTCAAGCCAAAGCTTTATTTTGAGTAAGAATAAGAAATTAAAGATGAGAAGGAAGCATAATCGGCGATATTCTAAAATTGGCTTCAGACATCCAGCCTATTTCGACACTATTCTAGCTTGATTTCACCTTTTTTTTTTCACTTGTGTGAGCCATAAAATATCCTGTAAAATTTTTTTCCACTCGAAACAACGATCCGAGCCCTTGATTGTTTGTAATAAAGCTCATAGTTAATTTGGCCCTCCATCTCAGAAGCATTTTTTATTTCAGAGAGAAATTCTGGAGGAATAGATTTGAGAACCTTGTTCAAAGAAAGTATTGCATACATCTTATGAGTCATGTTTGCAAAATAATTCAGTGACATAGGGTTGTAAGGCACAACCATTTGAGGCACATCTCATTATTACTAATAATGTCCATTGGGTTGATCCAGGGGCACAACCTGATAGAAAGTGCCACTCTTAGTGTGTAATTTGGAAATTTCTGATAGAGAAACTAATGGTGAATCTACATTGTGATTGAAGCTTGTCCTTAAGAAACTTGTCTCCAAACTGAGGTAAATCATGTCACATAAGTAAGATCTGGTATACCTTGTGCAAGTTTGACATTTGACAATGGATGTGAAGGGTATGTCTACAACCCTCCTGTAGGACATATTTTTTGTATAGTGGTGTCCTAAATATTGTCGTTGTAAAGTTCTGAAGCTTATCCTTGTGCTACAATTATGAGAAAAACTCTGATAATTTCCTGCAATATTTATCTGAAGAATACAATATTGAAATTTAAGGTTTGAATATTGCTAAATCACAAACTTATGATCCCACTAAATTCAGTGTATTTGTATCACCATCATTGTCAGTTGTCGCAGATAGAGAAGGGTTTACATCTTCAGAAATAAGAAGGTACTACAATTATAGCATAGGTAATATATCTTTAGAAACATTTTTCCTTGGAATAGGTTCATCATTATCACATAGACACAAATTATAACATTCTACAATTATGGCTCATGTTATTTGACAAAATGTATTTTCAAATGGAAGTACCAACCAGTTTTTCAACCTAATTCTGAGAATGAATTTCTAGTCCAGATTCCAAGGAGACTTATCTACTGTACAGTTACCCACAACATCTTTATATGGAAATTCTACTTCATTGAGAGTACTAACAAGTTTTTTAACCTGCTCCAAATTAGCATTGTACAAGGCAAACTCACTATTTTCAGTATAGTGCACTATTTTCAATATACTGCACTATAGGGAGCAGTATTTTTAGTATAAATTTGAAGACTAACCCTTTCTCATGTTATTTCCATTCTTCTCTCTTCTTCTGTGACTATATGAATGAGGTGTTGTTCAGATTACTGTTTGGCTTGGGTAGTCTAAATATCTTGATGTCAACAGGTGACTGAAATAGCATTTTTCCACCTCTCCTATAGGGGACCCTTCTTGGAGGTTTACACTACATTTGGAATCAATGTGCCTTTGTGCTTGGGGTGTGCCAATTTTAGGAAATGACTCCCCTCCTTCCTTATCCGTCTTGAACACCTTTGTACTCCTAGAGCATGAAATCAGCTAGACGTAGACAAGATAATCTTTGGATCTTTTTAATTTTTTGATTGTATTTTTTTTTTTTCTTATTATGTCTTTGAGACTCCTTGAGCACGGAATCAAGTGTAGCTAGATGGATCAATCTTAGGATATTTTTTATTCTTTTATTGAAAAAATTGGTTTTCTTTTTACATCTTTGAGACTCCTACAGCATGAAATTAACTGGACCTAGACATATCAACCATGGTAGGTTTTGATTCTTTGCTTGTACAAATTGTATTTTCTTCTTAATAATCACTAGCCTAAATTGAGATTGATCCTCTTCATTAATTTTTTCCTTCTTCCCCTAAGCTTGATTAGGAGCAGAATGAGAATCTTTCTAGAAATTCCTAAAAAAATGCCCAAATCTGTGGAAAATATTACACTTGAAAGGTAGTTGATAGTAATACAATTCTTGGAGGAAGATCCTCTCATCCAACTATAGAGGAATGGCCTCCACGAGAACTTTATCCAGCTCGACTTCAACAAAAATACAAGACACAAAAATTGGCATCCCTTTTCTTCTGCCACTTCAAGTAGCTTCTCAAAGTCACCATCGATATCCTTTATAATAGCCTTGTCCCAAAAGATAAACGAAAAAAGGGGATGCGGAACCATAAGAAAATGAGGAGAATTCCTCCATTGGATTGAAGTTTAGAGACCAATGATTTATATTCAGTGCCGCAGTTCCTGGAATCCTGAAAAATAAGGTCCTAAGCAAAAGATGAAATCCTAATCTTCGTCAGATGTGAACAAGAAAGCAAAATACACCTCTTCAAAGTGAAAAAGAAGATAATTTTCCCTACATATTTGGAGCCCAACAATATGAGATCCATGTATCTACTGCAAGCTGAGATCCATGTATCTATCAATGCTCATCGTGTTAGGATGGACACTTTCCATCAAGTTTCTGAGGTCTAGATCAATAGAGATGGGATCATTACCTTCTTCACAAATTAGCTTGTTGGGGGAAGCTTCATAGGCATCAATAAGGTGGCTAACAAGTTTTCAAGAAATGTATTTGGATGATCAAAAGCAAGGTTGGAAAAATTAGTAGACACACTCTAGACATCCATTAAAAACATACTCTCTATTCGTCAAATACTAATGGTGCCAATTTTAGACTAGATTATTAGCCCAACAAGGATCTCCTCCTTTCCAAAACATCAAAACATTCATTAATTTTTTCCTTAGGTGTAACATTCAAGATAGGGATAAGATAGTAGACTTCTATATGGATAATTTAATAGTACTTGCTATGAATGTGTCGAACCCCAACTCTCACATAGATGATGTGAAATTTATTTCTTTAGCCTCTTGGATGACCCGTGAAGAGACCATAGCAAAATAAATCAAAAGAATCATGGAAAAAGATGTAACATCTCTCATACACTAATTTTTTTTTTCTTCTTTCTCCGATTTATGATCACAGCTTCTTATCCACATAAAATTTACTCAGGTATAATCTACTTTTATTCACATGATACCATTCAAAATTTTTCTGTTTAATAAATTACAATTTCATACTTTTATTATGTATTTAATTTCTCTTCGGTAATTTCAGGTACTCTTTCTATTATATGATTTCCCATGAGAAATTTTGGTTTGACCTCAATTCTTATCAGTCAACCTAATCAACTTATATATATATATATATAACCATATACTTGTTTGTATTTCTCAGGTTAGTTCCTCAAATTTTTTTCCAACTCTAACAAATCAATATGCCCTTCCATTAACTTTTCAGTTAGAAAGCTTTATAGACTTTCCAGCATCCATAATTATAGAGTCTCAACATCTATGATTATAGAGTTCGAGCATCTATGTATATGCATATATACATACATATACCTATGCTCATCTAACTTCATTTGTTTCAACTACTTTTGTAGGAGTTGATATTGAAAGTGGATAAATGATCTTTTCCAGTATTTTAAATATGCTTTTAGTCTTCTCCTACACATATACTTTTAGAACACATAAGTATACTTTCGATAGGAATTTTTCCTTATATTCTTGTTATAGTTAATTAGAATATTTTTAATTATGGTGTATATTAAATTCTTCCCTTGGAAATATAGAATATAGATTATTTTTCTGCAATCAAATGGAAGTAATGAAACTGAATTTGATATTTTATACTCTCTAATCTCAGATCCTAGTTACTTAGTTAGGATTTAATTTTTGATGTCATATATTTAAACTTCCATGTAATAGAACAATTTAAATTCTTAATTCTACAATTCTTGTCACTGTAGTATGGCTATTATACTGAAATCAATACTTCTATAACATGTTTAGTTGTTTTCTACCTGCTTTTCTTGTTTATAGCTTTGTTAAAATTTTCTGTTTATACAACACAACAGCTAAATTTTCATTTAAAAGACAGCAAGCTACAACTTTAATTTTGTTATTATATTAGACATTCACATGATCTATCATCTCTAAAATTTATTGCTGCAGGGTACCTATACCCAAGTCCAAACCATTTTTGGTTTCGACATTCTGGGTGATGGTCCCTACTTAATTTTCTCCCTGCTATTAAACATACTGAAATTTCAGCTATTAGATGTAGTTTTTAACTGCATGAGGTAATGAACAAACAGTCAATCTAAAATTTGGATAAGAAATTCTAACATAAAAATTCATATAACCTTGATATACTTAATACAGAATTAAAATAATCTCCAAAATTATGCATGCATACCGATATTATGACCAGTCCTCCCAACCTTAGAGTTCTTCTATCTCCATAACTCACCCCCGAGCTAAGATCCTCCAAGGACAGACTAACCTCAATCTGTTCTGGAGTAGCTTATTTAAGCTATGCTCTCCCCAAAGCCTGTTTCCAATTCTGCGTCCAGAATTTCAGGATGCTTTTATTCTTGTTTGCCTAGGCTTCCCTTAATTAGGGACTTTAAAGTTGCTTTTTATTTTTCCAGCTTTTTACCTCTTCCCAACTACTTTCCTCATCATTGGGGAGTTTAGATTTTTCCTCAAAAATCTAAATTAGAAATAATTTCTTTCAAGGATTTTTGAAATATTTTGGGGAAAGTCTTAACCTCTTTCCATAACCTCATGGATTAGGCAAGTGATCTCAAAATTTCATTTGGTCATAGTGCACACATAAATATTTTATTTATTTTTCATAAATAAATAATTAACTACATCCACACAATAATTATTCATTAGGGTCTACTCCCCTTTGGATTTATCTTCAAATGTCTAACTTGAAAAGCATAGAACTTGGGGGTGTTACATATTCCCCCTCTAAAAACAAACACCGTCCTCTGTGTTAACAACTAACTACTGTAGTTCATTTAGAAAATAAAGATGGATACTTTTTCATCATCTCAACTTCTCTTTTCCATGTAGCTTCTACAGCAGTAAAGTGCTTCCATTTCACTTTTACTCTGGCTACTGTTCGATTTTTCAGTTCAATTTCTTCCCGATCCAAAATTTGAAGTGGATTTGGAATGAATTTCCTTTTTGGTTCCACTTGAATCAAATTCCAATAAATAATGTGAGAAGAATCATGTACATAATTTATTTTTTTGAATAAGGAGACATAAAACACATCATGAACTTTAATATGCAACGGTAAGGCCCCTTTCCAACACCGTCCTCAGTGTTATGCTTTAACGTTGATTTTTCAACTTTGACGAAGATTTATCCTTTGTCCTTGTTCCTGGCTTTAATCAGCTTTCGGAAGAATACTTTTCTTCTTCCACTCTATTTACTGATAAATTATGGAGTTGATTTTCTTCCTACTTATTTGCAAGAATTATGTCTGGAAAATCTTTCATTTTGTTTTCTCTGTCCACAATTCATACCAATTTATGTAAGAAATATCAGATACATATTATTGATAATCTACAATAACATTCTGAATTTCAATAATTTCAAGAACTTCAGTTATTAGTCAAACCATTCACGTTCATAATAGTTTAGTTTACTTTTAGTAAAACTAATTATCCTTTTTTGTTTTTCAGTGAGATTTTCTCCTCATGCAAACTTAGTCCAGTTCGGCTTTTCTTTATTTTCCAAGTGATTTATCTGCACTTATTTTTACATTTTTCTCCTTGTTCCCGGAGTGTACAATTTCCTGTTACACACTTGGCTAAACAAATTTACAACTTTTCATTAGTATTTATGAATGAAAGAAAACAATTGTATCATATGCATGGTTCTACTTAGCCTTTCTGAGTTCATAACCGTACTTCTAGTACCTTCATTGTTTTCTTTTGTTAGCCAATCAATTAATAATGTCTATAATTCAATTCCTACTTCACACATGAAATTTTTTATCTAACCTCTTTTATGAAATTCATATTCCTACTGACAATATCTCCAAAGTGTACAATAATGTAAAACTTTATGTTTCATTATTCCATTTTTTTTTCAAGTTTTGTAAATTTTATTCACTAGTTCAAAACTTACATGAATAAATTTGGATCCGATGGGTTTCCCCACACACAAATCCAAATACAGCTCATCCTCTTTTCTCCCATTTTGTAGCTGTATGATTTCACACCATTACCCTGTCCTTGAATTTAATACTCGGGGAAATTAAATTTAATAAATTTACACTATAATTATTTTATAGTGTGAGTACATATTTCTTTTATAGTGATATATGTAATCTATTACTATAATTCGTTACATTCCCAAGAATACATCAAAATGAATATGGCACAATTTTCTCCTTTTTAAAGAATCACCAGAACTTGTACATTTACTTTATTTGTATGTTCATGCTTTGATAATTCCAATGATGATTCACCAATTATATCTATATGTGAATTTCACTAATCATTATAAATCAATCCATGGTTTATATAAACAACACATGGTTTCTAATAAATACCACTTACAACCTAAAACCATGGTTCACTTGATAAATGGATTATAATACACTAAGGAAAATAATTGTGCTCCATTGGATTCTTATCCATGATAATTATCCATGCATGATAATTTTCACAATTATGTTCCCTTGGATTAAAAAAACCATTGTTAGTTTTCAATTCTACCTTAGCTAACTAACCTGGGAAAAAATGATTTATCCCTTCATTCATTCATAACTCAATGTAATGGGTCCATATGAAATGGTCCACAATTACTAAACCAATTAGTTATTAAACCAACTATTTAGACTGTATATTTAAGCTTATCACTTCATTATTTTCCATGTACATGAGCTAAAATATGCTTATTACAAAATACTTTAGTCATGACTTAATTATACATGACTTGAAAATCATCCTAGTAATTTTACCAATTACCAGCATCTAGTTTTTCCTTTTCATACTATACTTTTAACACTTAATCTACCACAATAGTGTTTATTACTCCTTTAACCATAATTAGAGTAATAATATTCCAGCCATATGGTAAAATATGTCATTCCACTTTACTTGTAAACTTTTCAGGTAAATTCACTTTTAATATTCCCAGTGAATTAGTTCTTCTCCCTTAATCCCATGGGTATAAAGTTTGAAATTTATTTACCTAAATAAATTACCATGTACGAAAATATTATATTCATACAACTCCAAAAAATTAACTTTATAACTTATAACAAAATCACCTATATTTTTAATATATCGTTAATTGTAGATTTGCACTGCATATTTGACTTAGGTCCCACGTATCTTATTTCATAATTTTGTTCCTTCATTTATTAACATCATATTTTCCACTTCATCCTTATGGTCGTATTTTTAAATCAATTCTAAAACATATAATTATGTTTCTGGCCTCTTGATATACTACACATATCATGTATCCCAATTTCCAACTCGATTTTTTTTTTATTTTATTTTTTTATTATATATTATATACCATTCGAATCAGGTGCAAATCGAATTCGACATAAGGGATTTAATAATATGATTCGACCACATCTAAATAATCTCTTAATTTATTCCCATTATATCCTCAACCATACATATATGTCTTTCCGTGATAAGAAAATATTCCTTTTTATGGCTCACGTCCTATGCCATGTTACACATCGACATTTTAGCCATAAATTAATACTTTATTAACTTACCCCTTCATATATATATATATATATATATATATATATATATATATATATATATCATACTTTATAAATATATTCCCTCAACTTTAACTACATATTACATAAGAAGGCTTCCATTAAAATTAACTATGTATGCTAACTTTTCTATTTAACTTTATATGAAATATATATGTTCATGGTTTATTAAAATAGAAACTCATTTAATTAGAATTTTGTTATAACACCGTAATATAGTTAGAACCCTTTTCCATTCTTTATTCCATCCACATATATATATTCATGAACAACTTTTGAATAATCTATTGTCCTTGAAAAGTTTATCTTCGTCAATGTACTCCAATATGCTTTCTGCAAAGCGTTAATTCCCTTTGGAGTGTTTCCCCAAAGCTTTTACAGGTGTCTCAATTTCTTGATGGCGTATCGTAAATATGAGGTTTTGGTTTTATAACTTACCTCGAGGTTCTCAATTGCATTTAATTTAATTTTTTTTTAGCATTTATGCTATGGTATCCTAACGTTATCTTACAGAGAAGAAAATTGTCATTGAAATTTTAAATTGGTTTTTAATTCATGATCCATGTGATCCAGTACCAAAACCTTAAATTCAGAGATTTTTCCGTGAATGTATATCAAAATTTTCTTACCTACTCGTTATTTTTGCATCGATCCACACACAAGCTTCCATCCTGTACCAGGTGGATGGCTCTGATTTCATGAAAGTTGCTAGGATTTTATCTGATATCAATGATATTTAATGGAAATTTTCAACGAAGGTTAGAATCCTTCAAACCATTCTCTCTCTTGTGTTTTTTTTTTCCCACTGTGTCGGTGACCGCCTTTGAGGAGGAGGAAGTTGTCTGGGTTTCCCCTTTTCAGAATTGAACTATGCCTACAACACCATTGAAATCATATGATTTCTACTCTACTGGTAAGGATTTCTTATGTCCTCTCCTCCGTATACCTATTAGCATTTTTTTTTTCTTTGATCGATTATTTATTTAAATTTCTTCCAACTCCAACTTCATTTTAGAATTTACCCGCCCCAGATTTCCCAATTTCTATTTCAATTATTTTTTGAATGGATTTGTTATTCATGAAGACTATTCTGAAATATTTTCCACTTTTTATTTTTTTTTTTCAGAGTTGAGAAATTACAAATTCTTCGTTTCAACATAAATAACCATTGGCATTTTCCTCTAAATATTTAATAATTTATTGTTTTTTTCATCAAATTTAGACACGACTTCCAACCAAATGGGAATGATTTTTGAAAAACCCAAAGATTTTTCTGTTTATAATGGGTTCATTAAAAATAACCCCTCTCGGTTTTTACACAAATGTTACGGTTTGGAAGAGTCAAATGAGTCTTTGGAGCTCATGTTTCCAGATTTAAATAATAATTAATTCCCTGTTATTTTACATCCATTTAGGGCATGGCTCTTGAGAGATGGGAAATGAATTTTTAAAATCCAAAAGAGGATTTTGGTCCTAACATCCTCTTTTATAAAAACCTCTTTCACTTTTTTCATATCTATTTCGGTTTGAGAGATACAAAGTCATGCTTAGAACTTCATATGAAATATTTTATCACACATGAATTATTCTCATAATTCAATTAATAAGACAACTATTCCTCTATGAACAAAATTGTATAGAGGTTTACTAAAGAATTAATCTAAATTCTTTATCACATGAAATTTTTCTTGCAAATAAGTTCATTCATTATATCATCATGGCCCATATGCAAACAAAAGGATTTTCAAAGAATATGGTTACTTATCTCTTGATGCATGCTTGGAATACTAACTTCCGCTTCCTTGGCTCCATTCTCCATGTATTCTCCCACTCCCCTCTTCTATTTCTCTCATAGGCTTATAATAAATAGAATTAATAAAATGAAATAGCTTTTATAAATCATAAAAGCATTCCATAAAGCCTCCATAAATCTTATTTTTCTTTAATTAGAAAATAAGTCCATAAATCTCTCATTCTTTAATTTTTAAAGGTAGATTTACTTTTTCCTTATGAGAAAAGTATCACTTATCCATATTTTTTTCCAAAACTATTACTCATTATTTCTAAAACTCATAAAATATACCAACTTGGAAATATAATTTATTTCCATAGAAGAATTTAAATTATTTTAAATAAAACAATTAAGAGATGATTCTTCCAATATTCTTATAATTAAAAATTACAAGAAGATTCTTATGTAGTATCAATATAATAATTAATAATATTTAATTATTTAGTAACCCTCATTTTATGAGTTTTTACGGTGGCTTAGGCGAGGGATATTACAAAATCCCCCCCTTAAATAGAACATCGTCCTCGATGTTCTTTTCTTGTTGGAACATTAATCTTTAATTTTCATTAGCAATGATTTAGGAAATGTAAAATAATACTTAAACCATAATACTTTCACAAAAACTCAAGGAGAACTTAGCCCTTTAATCATCAAAATGATAAGAAAAACCCTATCAAGTGCACATTTCATTTTATTTAGGAGTTACACTAGTCTTTCTTTCCCACTAATGTTTTTGGAAATTACTGTCTTTCTCTCCCACAATAATTTCAATAAAATTCAAACTCATGGTATTTATCTCCAACCATTTCCTTTGCAAATTACTGTCTTTCTCTCCAACAGTAATTTCATTCAAATTCAAACTCACGGCATTAATCTCCAGCCATGTTCCTCTAGTATGTCCAGAATTTAAAGTTCAATAACTCATTATTTTATTTAACATGAGTTATTTCAGTTGCTTATATATTTCAATTAATTTCCTCTATGCATGCATATATATTAGCTAAGATAATTTAATATATCATCCATTCAAAACTATAACATATGAAACAACTTTGAGAAATGAAATTTACAGTTTATTCTAACATCCAACATATTTAGACAATTTTAAAATCAGTAACAAAACATAGACATAATTTCATCGATTCGTACTTAATTTCTGGGAGTTATTGAGGAACTGAGCATATTCCACCCAACCGTGAACTATCTCCAAGAGTTACCCACCGAGGTAAGATCTACTTGCCACTAGAATCAAAAACCTCATTGATTCCTTGGTGATTTCTTCCCAACAGATTTTTAGCAGCGTCGCGCTTTAAGGTCTGCAAACCTTTTTGCCTAGGCCTTTTTATTTTATATTTTTCAAAAAATATACTCTTATTTTTCTTTAAAGCATGCCTTTATCTCCCGCTATTCTTTATTTGACCACACTTAGTATTTATCTCTAGCTAAGTCATTAACATAATCTTTCTCTCCCATTATGTTAATATTTCCTCTTTATTATTTTCTCCTAGGGATTTTTAGGAGACTTTTAGGGAAGGTCCATGTTGAACTTAACCACCAATAGCTTTGCATAAGCTGGCAAGAAGCCTTCTAAAACTCTAGAGTTATTTCGTGAATACCCCAACCAAACTATTCATTAGCTCAATAATAAAATAAAATATTACCTCATTACATCAGTCCCATCATGGCTTCCATAGACATTGAATCCAATAAAAATTTAATGTCTAAAAATAGTCAATGTCTACAAATCCACTGTAAATTACATAATTTTCCATTTTCATATTATCATCAAGGCAAAGGAAAATTTATCCACACCATGCATCTATTCTTGCCCCTCAACATGGGTCCCATGATTTGTCAAAGTAGATTTTCAACAATTCATCACATGTAATATACGTGGTATACATTCAAACTTTCCACATAATAAAAATCATGTAGCTTAAGAAAAATACATTAAGAAATGTTGCATACCATAGAATTATACTTTATTTAAGGTCTCACCTTAGCAACCATCAATATTGTAGAGAACTAACAGTCCTATTGAACACTAGGACAAAAAATGTGATTTTTTTCTTTCCTTACCATGAGCGTGTAGCCATGTAAGCAACAACCATTGAGGAATTTTGGGAAAATAATTTGCAATCATGTAATATACAACCATTGTAGACTTTTATCAAATAGTGTGAAAGCATGCAATCTACGACTAATTCGACATTCCAACAAATAGTTTGCAAGCATGCAATCTACATCCATCTTGGAATTATAACAACAATTTTCCAACATGCAATCGATGGTCAATGAGATATTCTACCAAATAGTTGGCAAGCATACAGTCTACTGCCATTGGGGGACTAGTTAGCGGTCATAAAATAAATTTCCATAAATATGTTTAAACTATCAAAGAGATAGTTAAACTAGAATTTATAGTATAACATGAATCATATTAATATCATCAATGGTAAAATTTCTGCCAATAAGACAACCAACAATCCCTACAGGAGCATCTAATAAAAAAAAATAGACCAAATTATGGATCCAAATTTAAAAATAACTTTTTTCTTGGAATCAACATGGGGGTTACATGATCTCAAGGTATGAATACCCCTTAATGTTAAGATTAATCACATCCAAACTTCCACGGATGCAATTATTTAAAACAACAAACTTTGGATATAATTTATTTGAAGCACATGGAATGCATAATATTCCTCTACAAATCTAAATGAAGAAAGAAAACCCATAATTATGCTACCATGAGTTGTTCATTGACTTTAAGTTCACTATGTGAGTTCCACTTCACTCGTTGATTATTTTTAACAACTAAAGAGGTTCGTTAAATTTTGTTTTTCTTTTTTTTTCAACATTCCATTTTCCTCTTCAGGGTCAAACCCAACTTCTAAATTATATAGTTATCACACCAACCATATATCGATTCATTATTTACAAGTACTGCATGGTAAATTTAGTCATGTTTTCTCCCCTTTTTTTTCTTATGCACCATAATTTTTTTTTCCAATATTATGCATGCAAATGTTGGTAATTAATCCACACTATAACCGGTGAGTGCTCAGGATGGTTTATATGTACAATAGAGGTTTTATTGTCTTTTATCCTCATCCATATTCAAATTTAATGAGCACAACTTTTAAAGAAACATTGTGACTTTCTACTCTTACATGTGGTCATTAATCAGGCATCATGCATCTCATGTTAATTGTAGTTTACTACAAGTTTAATTAAAACCATA
Source organism: Pinus albicaulis (assembly GCA_034641835.2). NCBI lineage: Eukaryota > Viridiplantae > Streptophyta > Pinopsida > Pinales > Pinaceae > Pinus > Pinus albicaulis. The sequence goes on along the minus strand of CM076573.1, from coordinate 660,132,320 downwards.
CGTGAGATGATGCCCACCAGCGTCATACCTCTACTTCCTTTTTGCATAACGATTCCCAAAAGGCGCGAGTGTTGCAACCTTTTGCTCTGATACCATTTGTAACATACCCCGATAACCTCGCAGGAAAATGCATGGAGTTAGAAATTTTTTCCAACATTTACGAATGCGTAACCTTATAAATTACTTTATATATTCCCGCATTAACCATTTAAATACCCATCATCATCACTTAGAGAAATATTTAGTAAAATTCATAGTGAGTTACACAACCATTAATTTTCCTTGTTGTAGCATATTAACTTAAATTTCCTGCTATAACTATGCATCGATCCCATGATCATTTTAACTCAATTAGTACATCACCTAAAATCACATCATGGAAGAAATTAACTTCACGAAACCAACACAATGAACAATCACATCATTAGACACCGATATACCCTGGAAACCTCGTAGGGTGAAAACCAAAAAACGTTTAATTTTATTATTAAACGCTCGTGAGGGTTGTCACCCCTCACTCAATGGTTATAAGGGGGTCCATCCCTTGACCATTGTCATAAAAATTACATAGAAAAATAATCTTAAATGAAAAATAGCTAGATATAAGCTATTACAATCATCATGATACCATTTACTCACGAATCATCAATCTCTGTCTTTGTAGTCACGTTGTTTCCTTCAGTGGATCATCGTACAATTGGAACTAGTAAACCTGCCTGGACTAACAACTCTTTATCTTCCACAATGTTAAACTTGAAAATTCCTTTTCTCAAGTCATCCTTCTTTCCTACCATTGCTGTCGTCAGCACACATGATATCATGATTAGATAAAATATTAATAAACCAATAATCAATATCTATTTGTGACACTTCAACAAATATTTGTATGAATGTATAAAAAATAACTACATTGACATTAATTTCCTTATTTAACATCATTTCACATGCATTAGTAACAAATAAATCACTATCAAGCATCCTCTTTCTAACAAACACTAACAAAATCTTGCATGCACTTTCATATTATTTCCAAAAGAAACCTAACATAATATAATAATATTGTGCATGCAAATGCATAACAAGATTTCAAGATAACTATCCCAAAAGGCAATTTCTCTTTTTTCCTACACTTATGTTTTCTTTTCAAAATGGATTAATGCAATAGATGTTATACTTATGCATGTGAATACATGTTCTTTTCCAAAAACATATTTTCCACCCAAGAGCTATTCATAATGGTTATTATGTATAACAATGCCAACTCTATTTCAAACAAATTTAACATACAAGTTATAGTTTTGTGCATGCAATACCATATCTTGTTCTTCCTGCATGTAAAACATATATTTCTTTCCAAAAGAAACTAAATAAATATTTCATGGAAAAATAAACACATTTCTTTTCCAAGGGTCAAACGCATACCACTTATTATTTCATGCATGCAAAGTGACATTTCCTTGTCATCCAAAAGATATAACCAATAACTATGCATAATATTCTTCCAAAATAAAGCCAATACCATAGCTAATCCCTTTAGGTTTGCAAAATACATATTAATTTTCCCAAAATAAAGCTAACACAATAAATATTATGTGATTGCATCTTCCTTTTCTCGAGAAATCTAATATGAAAAAATATATTTTTCCCATGCATGCAAGCATATATGTTTCTCTAAATAATCTTACATAATAAAGCATGTGATTACTCTTTTTCCTCTCTAAGAATCTAATCCAATAATGCATACAAGGATATATTTTTCTCTTCTATTCTTTTTGAAGAGTTTTAACACAATAATTACTTCATTTATTACGATTATATATATTTATTTTTGAAGGAATTTAATGCCTTAATTGTTCTTTTTTCCAAAAGGTAGATAACTCAATAGCTAGTACGAATGAAATAGATAATATTTTCTTATCATTTCACATAACAGAGAGATTTGTAATATTTCCTCTAAAATAACATGAATAACAAATCCTTCTCAAATAACACAATCAATTGCATTTTACGCAAAGGTTTTCTGTGACTGGCCCCTCACATAAGTTATTTATATATTTTTACATGACTCAAACTCCTCATGCATGTAAAATCATATAATAATTTCTAGTAGATCAAATATACTAGATATTATTCATGTGCACCTAAGCACATACTCTCTTCAAGAGTAAAATATTTATATTCAAAAAATTTAATGCATATTCTTGGTAATTATATAAATTAATTCCTTGTAAATAATCATCAGCATAACTGTTATGTATATATGCACATAAACAATTACTCTCATTTCATTGAAAAAATGAAATGGAAGCACTATGTTTCACTCTATTTTTCCTGTTTTAGTCATCCAATTTGGATGCATATTGTGAACATATGGAAAATAATTTCATAAAAAAAAGAGTTTTTTGTTTGGAACAGACATCAAAAGAATAACCTCTCTCATTTTTGTCACAGGTGTCACGGTTTTTAAGATTTGAATGAATCTTTGATGCCCATTTTTCCAGATTTAAATATTTAATAATTTCTTGTTTTTGTAATCAAATTTAGGCACGGTTTCCAACCAAATGGGAAAATTTTTTGAAAAACCCAAAGAGGTTTCTGTTTATAATCGGTTAATTAAAAATAACATCTCTCGATTTTTACACAGGTGTTACGGTTTCGAATATTCAAATGAATATTTTGAGCTCATTTTTCCAGATTTAAAGAATAATTAATTCCCTGTTATTTTACATCCATTTAGGACATGGTTCGAGAGACATGGGAAATGAATTTTTAAAATATAAAAGAGGCTTTTGGTCCTAACATCCTTTTTTACAAAAAACTCTTTCACTTTTTTCATATCTATTTCAGTTTGAGAGATACAAAGTCATACTTAACCCCTATTTTCCAATAATTCATGCAATTCATAGAACTATTTAGCCATGAAATATTTTATCAATTCAAAACACATGAATTATTCTCATAATTTAATGAATAAGACACTTATTCCTCTATGAAAAAAATTGTAGAGAGGTTTACTAAAGAATTAATATTAATTCTTCATCACATGAAATTTTTCTTGCAAATAAATTCATTCATTATATCATCATGCCCCATATGCAAACAAAATGATTTTCAAAGAATATGGTTAATTATCTCTTGATGCATTCTTGGAATACTAACTTCCTCTTCCCTGGCTCCATTCTCCATGTATTCTCCCATTCCTCTCTTCTATTTCTCTCATAGGCTTATAATAACTAGAATTAATAAAATAAAATAGCTTTTATAAATCATAAAAGCATTCTAGTTTTTTCTAAATCATAAAAGAATTCGAGCTTTTCTAAACCATAAAAGCATTCCATCTTTTATAAATCATAAAATCATTCCATAAAGCCTCCATAAATGTTATTTTCCCTAATCAGAAAGGCAGTCCATAAATCTCTCATGCTTTTATTTTTAAAGGTAGATTTTCTTTTTCCTAATGAGAAAAATATCACTTATCCATATTTTTTTCCAAAACTATTAGTCGTTATTTCTAAAACTCATAAAATATACCAACTTGGAAATATAATTTATTTCCATAGAAGAATTTAAATTATTCTAAATAAAATAATTAAGAAATAGTTCTTCCAATATTCTTCATGTAATATCAATACAATAATTAATAATATTTAATTATTTAATAACCCTCATTTTATGAGAGTTTTTACGGTGGCTTAAGTGAGGGATATTACAAAATTCATATTATCAAGAAGTGTCCAGGAAAACAAAAACCCAAAAATAAAATCTCACTGTGTCGAAATTATGAAACCTAGATAATGGAAAAACCGTGAACCCAATTTAGAGATTATTACCTCTTCATTCTCACCTTTAAGAATAAGTTGAAGATAAGAATACGTTCAAGACAAAGAGGATGTTGAAATATTAGAACCCTCAAACATATTTTGTTAGAAATAATTGTAATACATCATAAAATTCTAAACTGAGATGAATTTATCACTAGAGAGATAACTAACTATGAGAAATAAGAGAAATCAAAATTAAAACTGTGAATTTAGAAATATAAGTTTCTTACCTGTAATTAATAATTAAAAATTATAGTTTGAAAAAGAGAAAAGAAAATTCAAGATCCATTGAATTAGGCACCCCATTATGATAGGAGGATAGAAGGGGTTACAGTAATATGCCCTTCAACCTCATAGAAAATCCTGATAAGAACACCAAGAAGGTATCTCTCATTTCATTGAGCTCTCAGCCATAAAACTACTAAATGACATTAAAATGAAAGGGTGAAAACCTAACAAAAGTAATTCAATTAATTAAGAGCAATCCATAAATATTCACCATTCATCACCATCCTACCCATGTCCTCCCAAGGACCTAAGCTATGTGATATGTAGGTCCTCCCAAGGACCTAAGCCATGTGATATGTAGGTGATCACTTACCATCATTTAATGGTTTATTGAAACTAAATAATAAGGTTTCAAGCGGAAATTTAATATGATGCAAAGAAAATAAAAAAGTGGATAAGATATAGGTGTTAATTAAATGAATTTTCACAGTCATGTAAATTCATTCAATACAAACTATTTTCTTATAATAAATCAATTTCAAAATTTATGAGAGAGTTACAAAATAAACCAATTATATGTTGAATATTGCGGGGTAATGAGATTTTATGGGTATTGCATACACGGACTTCATATGGTTCATATATATATACAATGTCATTATGCCACCAAAGAATAACATGTTAGGGTGTTTATCGTAATTTAACTAATAACTGTGATAGTTCATAATTTTATAATTGGTATATTATAACTTGAATATAATGTTAGGAAATTATGTTTTAATTTTATAATAAGGGTTTTCATGGGGAATTATAGTCATATGGGTGGGTTATATAATTATTTTAAAAATATGTTATAAATGACTTTTAATCAAAGAGATATATATGGAGGAACATGCATGCTAATAACCCAATTGTAATAAAGGTTATATGAAGTTTAAACAGTAAATTACAATTTAGCATTAAAATGATGGTGCATGTGCTAAAATACATGTTGGGGGACATGTACAATAAAGTAATTGGACTTAAAAGATATATGGCATTGAATGACAAGATAAAGATAATTCTGAGTAAATTGGAAAATGAGCAAGTTTTAGAGAATAGAACCATTGAACCAATAGCTAATTCAAAATAAAAAAACAAGAACACACAATTTAATAATAATTTTGTATGTCTAAAGAGGACAAGTGTGATGGTCCAACAATAAAATAAAAAGAAAAAATTTGGGTGAATGGTAGTTGTTACAATCAATCCTTTGGTTTTATTCATATAAGGGTTCATATTCTAATGATATAAGTAATTCATAGGTTTGATAATATTAATCATTGGGATTAATATAAATATTTATGGTTATAATAATGGTCAACCATGGTCCAACCTCACCTATTGGCAAATATTTTGTCAATATAAAAATAAAACATGGTGGGACTTTGCATTGCAACAAAGGTTGTCTCAATATGAAAATGGGGCACGGTTGACTATGTTTATTTTTTTAGGTTTTATTAATATTTTTGGTTTTTGAATATTAGTTTCCTATATTTATTGATTCCTTGGGTTTATTAATAAAATCCTTTCAGTTTATTGATCCCCTCTGTTTAGAATATAACTACTCGTGTTAGATCTTAAACCTTCTTTCTTTAAAATACCCATAATCAATAACTTCTTGTTCTCATGTGATTCTTATCTTTACAATAAGAAGTGAATATTGAGACTCATATACTCAACAAAAAAATAAAAAATAACACAAATATTTATCTATATTTCTAAAAATACAATAAGAGTTACCACACTCTTTCCTATTGATGAAATGTTATACTAGTAAATGACATTGAGTTATGGCATCACTTTCTAGTAGGAAACAAATAAGAATTTTTCACAATTTGGTCTCCTTAAGCCTTAGTAGAATCTTGTTAAAAGTGGTTTTAACTCTTTATCTATATGTGTCCAATATTTATTTAGCACCATAGCCTCTTTTTTATTTTCAGATATCCTCTCTCTCACAAAATCTAAAATTTATTCCACCCATGAAATTTCTCTACAATCATGGTCATTCAAGTAGTAGGAAAATCATTCCTAGTAAGGTGGAGGATTTTTTATTTTTCTCTTTCATTATCCTTTCTTGGATAAGAACTAATTTTATCCTAACTAACCATGTTGTGGCTCCTATAGTATTTGCAAATATAATAATAAGTAAAACAACATTATTTCATGAATATAAATAAATATTTACCATATCATAAAAAAGTTCACAGTAATTTTCAACTTCTTAGGAAATTTTGAAACTTTTTAAAATCATAAAAGTTTTGAATAAAAATTTGTTTGGCTAGTGTTAATAGTTTTACATTAGAAACAAAGCATACATACAAAGTATCATCATGGTATGTTAAATGGATAAAGCAAGGAGAGGGGGTAGATAAATTGGTTTACAAACATTTTTTAGTCACTACGATGGAGGCACAAGAGGGAAGGAATATTAGAAATAGCACTACCTCATCCTTAACATGCTAGGAGGACATCTTCAAGAATACTAGGAATTTAAGTTGGTGGAATGTCAAATTATGAAATCATCTCCAAGAAGACTAGGAATTTAAGGGTGTGGAATGTTGTATTACTAAATCAATTATTATCATGTCCATATGTGCATGTATTTGTGTAATCTATTCCTTTTTCCTTCCTCTTCTTTCTTAGAATTCCTCAAATTCCCATGACAAGACAAAATTTGTTGATTCTACTCATCAAGGAGGAATACCTTCCAATCTTTGTCACCCATAGTCTTATAGAAATAAAAAACACTTTGCTCCCATCCATATCCCCCCCAAAATAATAAAAAATAACACAAAACATGGCTATCCATAATGATGGTCAGTTCCAAATTGAGGAAGAGACCTCACATAACTAAGAAAACACCTACAATGAGAGTATACTTGTTGAGTGGGAGCACCTACATGTATTCTTGAAATCTTTGATCATCCCTTCCTTTATGTTGACTATAAGGATCATGATAAGAAGGGAAAGGCTTAACATTACAAGGATCAAAGGGATGAAGCTCAACACAACTAGATCAAGAACCACTAGGAAATGCACCAACTCAACTAGGCTTACTATCCATAGTGTGTGTAATATCTACCTTTCTATGGACCAATAATATTTTAATTTGGGCTCATCACTCTCTAAGAGAGTGCCAATTTCCTTCTAGATGATATCTCTCACACTTTGGTAAGGACCATTTTTTTTATTTTCTAACAACACCACATCTTGTATTTCAAATTTTCCATTACTCTATTTTATTTAAATGTATTGTAGTATAAATAATTTTAGCTTTCTTAAAGAAAAAATAAGAAACATTATATTTTTTTATTATTGACTACATGTTATTTATTTTTACTTTAGAAGGAAAAAAATTCAAATTGATATGAAAGATAAAAAGAATAACATATCTTTCTCACACTAGAATGTAAAATATACCTCTTAACATAACCAAATATTCTCTTAATAATTTAAAAAGATAGGTAATATATGTATTCATTATTATTTCTAATAAAATAATAAATAAATAATAAGATTTTTTTTATGTTTTTATTTTAAATAATATATATATATATATGTGTGTGTGTGTGTGTGTGTGTGTGTACTTTAAAAAAAATGAAATGAAAAATGGTGAGGTGGTAATGTGTTTTTATGGGTTGGTTTTTTATTTTTTATTAAGAAATTAGAGAAAGAGAAATTACATTTCTAAATCTTTTAGTTTTAAATATTATTTTTAATTTTATAAGGTATACATGTTCATACATATACCTTTTAACCATTTCCAATGAATTAATTAATAATAAAATATAAATGCTTTTAAAAGTATAAAGAATATCATTCCATAAATTAGTCTAAAAAAATATTTTCTAAAACTAAAAACTAGTTTATTATGAATTAATTTTTGAAATAATTAAAAAATTAGAACTTTGATAATACTTAATATAATTTTTTTTTTTTAAATTAAAAACTAGTTTATTATCCATTAATTTTTGAAATAATTTAAAAATTAAATTTTTTTATTATTATGTCTATTAAAATAATAAATAAATAATAAAAATACGTAATGTATGTATTCATTATTTTGTCAAATATATATTTTTTTAAACCAAAAGCTTATCTATTATTCATTATTTTTTAAAATAATTTAACCGTTATAGATATTAAAATATATACAATAATTAATTAAATATAAAAATTATTACAATAACTATATAAATATTAAATAAACTAATTTTATTGTATTTGGTATTATAAAACATAAATAAATATTAAAATTATTATAATCATTAAAAATATATATTTTATTTAATTCTATTGAATTATAATGGAAGATTATTTTTAATTTTAATTTATTTTTATTTTTAATGGTTTATATATATTATAAAAAATATTATTTAATAACTTATAAATTCAAAAAAAAATTATATTAATCTTTTAAATTTAAAACAATATAAATTTTTTCCTAATATACATTACTTTTTCAATGAATTAGATTTTGAGATTTACTTATATATATATATATATATATTTATATATATATATATATATATATATATATATATTTATATATATATATATATATATATATATATATATATATATATATATATATATATATATATATATATATATATATATATATATATAAAATAAAGAATTAAATTAAATTAATAAAAAATTATAAAAATATTTTGAATTTAAAACAATATAAATTTTTTTGAAATATAAATAATTTTTTAAAACTGAAAACTTATCTATATATAATATATAATGGTGTTATATGTTTGTAAAGATTAATACATCATCCAATTATTTTGAAAAATAAAATAAAAATTCCAATACTATACTTTTTAACATAAATATACTTTAATATAAAAATTATATGCATATTTACACATACATCGATTTTCATAATAGTCATACTCATAAGATGATTACATATTTATGAGAGACTAGTAGCCCACCGCTTTATTAGAAAATGCATATGACAAAACATGCCTAACCCACACACTAATACTAATATTGCGTCTTAACAAAACCCGCTCACTCCAATATGGTAACACAACAATATATTGTGGAAGATTGGCCGCCGTATCAGTAAGGGCAGTCTCCTCTGTTAGGGACCTCGTAAAGACGAGGCATAGCGGCGGGAACTGAAGCGGGGTAGTATCCACCACTGGGGGTACCGATCTTAATAATGCACTTGCATACATCCCGAAAATGTTGGTCGCCATTGGGGGATTCAGCGAAGTAGTTTTTAACGACACTACAACACTCTGGCATGAGATCACTGAATTCAATGTAGTAGTTGCAAAAATACATTTCGGCCCTTCGCTGTAAAATATCGCAAGTAAATTCGGCCAATGTGGTACTGTGTATATATTCCTATGTCACAGCAGGCGATAACCATTAGCAGATTTTTTGAGGTGAAAGTCATTCATATTTTCTAGAACCCTGCTATTTTGTTCATATATTATAATTTGTACAACTATTTCCCACCCACTAGCGGTAAATCATATCTTAACCAAAAAGTATTTTATTAGCAAATTTTGCTAACAGATTGATCAGCCATCATCAAAACAAATATTTATTTTATTGTACATAAAAATAAACAATCAAATATTTCAAAATTTTGATTATATGGAATTTATAAATCTAAACAAATATTTACTTTACTGTACATTAAAATACACAAACACACATTTCAAAATTTGTATTATAGGTAATTTCTAATTAATATTGGAATTTATAATTAATGTTAAAATTTAAAGAGTAATATAAAAAACGTGCTTATCTCCACAATTTTTATATGTTATAAAATATTTTTTTATTTAAATTTTATAAATAAACATTATTTAAATTAAATATAATTATAATAAATAGTATTGTATATTAGATATTAAAATGAGAATATATATATATATATATATATATCTAGTATTCTAAATGATAATAAAATAGAATAATATTTTTTTTGGATGGAGAAAATAACTTACTACAATATCACATATTTAAAATTTAGTGACTCAAAAGGTTGCCTAAATATATCTTCGAACTTTAGTCATTATGTATCATATTTACACCTCCTGGTTGTCTTATTGATCTCCTAATGTCCGAGTTTTTTTATGGCGAATGCAAGTGATATAGCTCAAAGTCATGGTTCATGGCTATTTATGAAGAAAATCCAAAAATATCTTATAAGCTAAGGGGTTGGAAGGATCTTTCAAGTGGAAATTTCAATTTAGAAGGATAAGGTAGAATGCATTTGTAATAGGTAGATATAATTTTTTTTTATTTGGTTTTAAAAATCTCATGCTTGAGATTTCAGCTATTCTTGGTTGATGTGATCCTATGTTTATGGTTATGTCTCAATCTAGAAATTAGTAAAATTTCCAGGTCTAAAAAAAGGGGTTTATTTTTGGAATAAAAAAATATTTCTCCATACTTGTGGATGACTCTCATTCTCTATAGAAATTGACTTCTGCTTGTTAAAAAATATAAGAATATTGGTTTTGCATCAATTTCTCATTTAAAACTTTAATTTGAAAACACTAGAGAAATCTAGAGCAAATGAAAAAGAATTTGAAAAGTCTGCTATAGAACGGGGACAAATGTGTAACTAGTTAGTTTTTTTCCTAGAAAAGACTTGGTTGAAGATATTAGTTTATTTCTCTAAACGTAAATATATCTAACTTTAGTCAATAATGCATCATATTTACATCTCAGAAAATGCTTGGTTGAAGATATTAGTTGATTTATCTAAACCCTTTTTTTTTTATAGTATTGCACCAAACCTCACTTTCTAATATATCTTGGAAAATATATTTTAGGAAGAGGCTTGGTAAATATATCTTATAACTTTAGTCATTAATGCATCATATTTACACCTGGTGCCCTACTGATCTCTACAATGCCTCACTTCTTTGGGGTGTTTCTTCACTCATTTATGTAGGAGCATAGCCAATTTTGTGGCTAATGTAAGGGATATTACTCAAAGTCATGGTTTATGGCTATTTATGAAGAAAATCAAAAAATATCTTACAAGCTAAGGGTTGGATCCATGTGGAGTAAATTTCAAATTTTAAGGATAAGGTAGAATCCATTTGTAATAGCTACATATAATTTGTTTTTATTTGGTTTAAAAAATTTCATCCTTAAGATTTGAGCTATTCTTAGTTGATTGGGCTGAGTTTTTTTCACAATATATGTTTCTGGAAAATATAATAATATTGGATTTGCATCAATTTTTCATTTTAAACTTTAGTTTCCAAACACTAGAGAAATAGTACAGGGAGGAATGTCACCTATTTTGGGGCTCCATTTTTGAGAAAATGAAAAATAATTTGAAGATTTTTCTATCTGCATTTTTTGCAGAAGGGGTCTAATGTTTGACTAGCTAATTTTTTTTGTGATGAAATGTTTGGTTGAAGAGGTTCATTGAGTTCTCTAAATTGTTTTTTATAGGATTGGTCCTAGATTCCCCAAAGCTTGCTTTCTAATGGTTATGTCATTCCTTCTTGTTGGGCGTGCTCGAGTGAAGGGTCTATGGAATGAATGCGACCAAGTCAAAGTAGATAAGTGAGTGATTTCCTCTTAAATAGATGATAAGTTTAAGTTTATCTTCCAATTCAAAAAAATATTTTGAAGTAAAAAATCTATGAATTTCTAAAGATGAACATGGAAGAGAAGAAATAAATCAAGAACTTGAAAATCTATCTCAATCATGAAGGTAACCTACCTGATTTGTGGTATGCGAGGAGGTAAAATTAGAAGAAGAAGCACCTAAAATTTTAAGAGCATAATATGAGGATCAAAAATGGCTTTTAGTGTTGGAGTAGAAGAGGAGTTATACCAATTGTAGCAATGAAATCTATACCAAGGTTGGAGGAAATACTTGCAACAAGGGAGACTAAAAGGGTTCCTGAAGGAGATCTCAGTGAACTTGATTAAGAAGACGATCATGAAGAGGAGGAGGAACCTACACCTTCTAAAATCTTTGCTAGGATTTACTCCAAAGCTTTGTAATACCCCCAATTTGTGTGTTGAATTTTTAAAGTTATACAGTTGAACTTTAATCCTAAGGGGGTGGACCCCAAGGGATGAGTATGGTGTGAATGTATTTGCATATTTTATTTGAGGAAATAAATAAAATGATTGTGCATTTTGACCAAAAAGAGAATTGAGATCACTTTCCAAATCCATGAGGATGGATAAGGCAACAAATCCCCAAAAATCTTTCTAAAACTCCTTGAAAGAAATTTATTTAGATTTGAGGAGAATCTAAATTACCCCAATGAAGAGGAGTAGTTGGGAAGAGGTGGAATAAAGCTGGAAAAGCTGAGGAAAAAGCTTAAAACAACTTTAAAGAATCCCAAAGATGGGAAGCCTAGGCTAAACAGAAAAGAAAGCATCCTGCTATTCTGGACGCAGAATTAGAAACATGCTTTGGGGTATGAGCTTAAATATGAGTCAATAGAGTTTGTCACTAAGTTTGCTAATTTACTGAGGTATGTTCCTTACATTAGGGAAGAAAAGGCCAAGGTGCAGAGGTTTTTGAATTGCCTACCTACGGTGTATAAGGAGAAAATTGAGTTTGACAACCCGAAGACCATGGATGAAGCTGTTAGAAAAGCAAGATTATGCTATCAACAGTTTAAAAGTAAAGATGAACAAGGGAAGAACTGGGTGAACAAGGGTGAGTTCAAAGGAAAGAGACCAAAACCAACATATTTAAGGAATTTTGATAGAGATCATCAAAGGAAAAAGTTCAGCAAACCAAAAGAAAGTCAAACTGCTCAGTCCCAAGTGGCTTCAAAACCAGTAGAAGGGAACAGTAGAAAGGAAGGGATAGTAAAAATGAGGGAACCTCTGAAATGTTGGGGCTGTGGAGAACCCCATATGATGAGGGACTGCCCCCATCGAAACATCCACATGATCAGCAGAGAGCGAGAGGCTACTTACGCCAATGACATAGCCAGGAATGTCTCAACTTAATGCTGTTAAAAGATTGGAAAATCGATGTGGGGTTGTAACATCACAAACCATGGTGGAAATGGAGGGTAAGATTTCTAACTACTCATTATCGATAGTGACGATCCAAAGCTTTGTTACATTAGTCCTGGAATGGTAGAAAAATTTAAAATTAAACCTGAAAAATTGCAGCAGTCATGGTTGGTACAGCTGGCCACTGGAACTAAGAGAAAAGTCACACATAAATTGCCCAAAACAACAATTCAATTGAATGGTTTTTCAACAGAAGTAAACTTGAACATATTGCCATTAGGATCCTATGACTTGCTGATAGGAATGGATTGGCTAGAAAAGAAGAAAGCTCTAATGAACTGCTGGGATAAAACCCTGCATTGTGTGGATGAAGAAGGAAAACCTTTTACATTAAAAGGGAAACCAAAGTCCATTTCCGTAAGACAAATATCAACCTTACAATTGAAAAGAACAACTAGAAAAGGATACCAAGTCTATGCAGTGCATGTAGAATAAATAGAACAGCAAACTGAGGAAGAGTTGCTGGATGCTATACCAGTCATAAGAGAATTTAAGGAAGTTTTTCCCAAGGAAATTCCTCATCTTCCCACCAAAAGAGAGATTGATTTTTCAATCGATCTGGTACCAGGAGCAACACCTGTTTCCCGAGCACCTTATCGAATGAGCCCTCCTGAACTAATGGAACTGAAAATGCAATTACAGGAATTGTTAGATAAAGGGTATATAAGACCAAGTGTGTCCCCTTGGGGAGCCCCAGTTTTATTTGTGAAAAAGAAGGATGGAACCTTTAGGATGTGTATTGACTATCGTCAACTGAATAAATTGACCATTAAGAATAGATATCCACTTCCTAGAATTGATGATCTTTTTGATCAAGTGAGAGGAGCTTCAGTCTTCTCCAAGATAGACCTAAGGACTGGGTATCACCAGCTCAGAATTAAAGAAGAAGACATCAGCAAAACAACATTTCGAACCAGGTATGGGCATTACGAATTTGTAGTCCTACCTTTTGGTTTGACGAATGCCCCTGCCACATTTATGTGTCTGATGAACAGTGTGTTGAATAAGTATTTGGACAAATTTGTTCTGGTGTTCATAGATGATATATTAGTCTATTCCAAAAATGAAGATGAACATAAGGAACATCTGAAAATAGTGTTGCAGACTTTAAAAGAAAACCAGCTATATGCCAAGTTCAGCAAATGTGAATTTTATAGAGATAAAATTCAATATCTGGGTCATATAATTTCTGAAAAAGGGTTGGCAGTTGACCCTGAAAAGATAAAAGCCATTAAAGAATGGTCAGTTCCCACTGATGTCTCAGTAGTAAGATCATTTATGGGAATTGCAGGCTATTATCGCAGATTTGTGGAGAGATTTTCTGCTATAGCAAATCCCATAACCTCATTACAAAGGAAGGGTGTTAAGTTCGTGTGGACTGAGAAATGTCAAAACAATTTCGAACAATTGAAACAAAAACTTATTTCAGCCCCTATATTAAAAATTTCTGATCCTGATAAAGAGTTTTTTGTATGTACAGATGCTTGCAGAGAAGGGCTGGGAGGAGTCCTGTTACAGGAAAATTCAGTCATTGCCTATGAATCTAGGAAACTGAAAGTACATGAACGGAATTATAGTGCATATGATTTGGAGTTTGCAGCTGTTATTCATGCTTTAAAAATGTGGAGGCACTATCTGCTGGGGAAGAAGTTCACCTTGATGACTGATCATATCAGCCTCAAATATTTTTTCTCCCAAACTGACCTGAATGCAAGACAAGCCAGGTGGCTGTCTTTTCTAAGTGAATTTGATATGGACATAAAACATATCAAGGGGAAATAAAATAAAGTTGCTGATGCCTTAAGTATAAATGCTTGTCAACATTTAAACAACATTGGGAGTAGTGCCCAGATGGAGATAGAGGAATTGGTGGAAAAAGTAGCAAATCAAGATCCCAACTATGAAACACTCTTGGGGAAACTGCAGAAAAGGGATAAAACTGATTTCACTAAAAACCAAAAAGGGCTGCTCTATTACAAAAATAGGTTGTATATTCCAAATATAGAGTCATTGAAAAGAGAAATACTAGATGAATATCACAAACAGCCCTATGCAGGTCATCCAGGATACCAAAAGATGTTAACAGCCTTGAAGAAGAAGTTGTTCTGGCCAGGAATGAAAAGATATGTGGCAGAGTATTTAAGTAGATGTATGGAATGTCAGTTAGTCAAAGTTGAGCATCAACACCCAGCAGGGCTTTTAAATCCCCTGCCAATTGCAGAATGGAAATGGGACACAGTTTCCCTAGATTTTATAACAGGATTGCCCAAGACCAAATACGAACATGATTGAGTAATGGTAGTAGTAGACACTTTAACCAAAGTTGCTCACTTTATACCAGTCAAATCTACTTTCGGAACAGCTCAAGTAGCAAATGTTTTCCAGAAAGAGATAGTAAGGCTTCATGGGGTGCCCAAAGTAATTGTCTCAGATCGAGATGCTAAGTTTACAGCAGCATTTTGGAAAGGATTGTTTGGAGGGATGGGTACTAAGCTGAATTTTAGTACTGCCTATCACCCTCAAACTGATGGGCAAACATAAAGAACAAATCAAATTTTAGAGGATATGTTGAGAATGTACGTGATGGATAGGCCATCAAAATGGGAAGAGTATCTGCATTTAGCTGAGTTTGCCTATAATAATAGCTACCAATCCTCTATTAGGATGAGTCCGTTTGAGGCACTTTATGGGAGAAAGTGCCGCACACCCTTGAGTTGGAGTCGACCAGAGGATAAACTGGTATTGGGACCAGATGCACTACAAGAGATGGAAAAAATTGTCAAGCAAATACAAAGAAATATCAAGACAGCACAAGATCGACAGAAGAGCTATGCTGATAAGAAAAGAGTGCATCGAGAATTCAAAGCAGTGGATCATGTGTATTTGCGCATCAAACCCAAAAAGAGCACACTTTATGCAGGAAGTTGTGCAAAACTGGCTCCTAGATATTGTGGGCCTTTTGAAGTTTTACAAAGGGTGGGACCAGTGGCTTACAAGCTGGCCTTACCACCCCATGTTAGAGTGCATAATGTGTTTCATGTTTCATTATTAAAAAGGTATGTGCATGATGCTTCTCACATAGTTGATTGGAATGTTGTACAGGTGGAACCAGAAGGGGAGTTTCTGCCAGAACCGCTTCAAATATTGGAGCCGGAAGAAATTGAATTGAGAAACAGAACAGTGGCCAGAGTAAAGGTGCAGTGGAAGCACTTTACTGCTGAAGAAGCCACCTGGGAAAGGGAAGCCGAAATGATGGAGAAATATCCATTTTTGTTTAAATGAACTTTAGTAGTTGAATAACAACACCGAGGATGGTGTTTATTTTCAGAGGGGGAATATGTAACACCCCCAATTTGTGTGTTGAATTTTTAAAGTTAGACATTTGAACTTTAATCCTAAGGGGGTGGACCCCAAGGGATGAGTATGGTGTGAATTTATTTGCATATTTTATTTGAGGAAATAAATAAAATGATTGTGCATTTTGACCAAAAAGAGAATTTGAGATCACTTGCCAAATCCATGAGGATGGATAAGGCAACAAATCCCCAAAAATCTTTCAAAAATCCTTGAAAGAAATTAATTTAGATTGAGGAGGAATCTAAATTTCCCCAATGAAGAGGAGTAGTTGGGAAGAGGTGAGAAAAAGCTGGAAAAGCTGAGGAAAAGCTTAAAGCAGCTTTAAAGAATCCCAAGATGGGAAGCCTAGGCTAAACAGGAAAGAAAGCATCCTGCTATTCTCGACGCAGAATTAGAAACATGCTTTGGGGAATTTTGAGCTTAAATAAGCTGCTCCTAAGCAGATCAGGGGTGGATCTGTGCGAGGAGGTGATCTCTGCTCGAGGGTGAGTCCTGGTAGACAAAGAGGACTCTAAGGTTGGGAGGTTGGTTATTTTGCATATTTTGTGGTATGTTCTAAAATTCTGGTTACTATGTCTTATTACAGTATGAATTGGCTACATATAAAATTTAATTTTATGACAATGAGAAGTTTTGGTTCTACATTTAACAGAATCTATCCTTAGGCATTCACCTTCCTGATTTTGTATCGTTGTAGACCAGAAAGTTCATAGAGTAGAAACTCCAGAATCTCTAAACCAATGTTGGTTTAAATCTGAAGTTACTTAGCCTCTACCGATGATTAATTATTGTTTTAATCTCTCAGAGACAACCCAAGTGATATTATGTGCTTAGTATAAAGCAGAGAATAAATATAGCAGGACTAAAGTTTCATCGTATAAAAAAAACCCAAGATTAAAGCAATACTATCTAAGTGTTTCAGTATTTAAAAATAATATAGAGTACTTGTATGTTGAGTTCATCTCTAACCCTTTTAATTAAGTGTTAGGGAAAAGGATTGAATCTATGTGTAAATTTTAATTACCCATACACTATCGAATGAACAAATATACCTCCAAATTTTGGAGTAAGTACGTGGCGCTAAACCCATCTAACCAACTTTGATAAAAAAAAAGGAGACATGGATATACAAAGTCTATATATGTCAACATAAGAACAAAACCTATAGGTTAGCATGCAAATATAAATCGATATGTTAAAAACGATACATCGCCGCGAGCGAAATATGATAGAGTGACTTTATCATTATTCCTATGCGATCTTAGAAGTGGCAACTACGCATATCTATGATCATTAGTTGTTAAACCTATGCGTTAACCCTACGGCAACCATAAATATGAAAACGTGAACCTTACATCGGTTATAACCTTTGACCTGGTTAATCATTATATGAAACGACTTAATATGAAATTAAAAGACGAGCATACTGCATAAACTCTACTGTCAATAATTAAAAATGAGGAAATTATGCATGGAGTTGCGAAACGACTACACAGGAGTACGCCGGTTGCTACTCTTCCGGCAACGAACTTTGATCAAACTGAAATGAAGCAATATGTGACCTTAACCTACTACCGACTGCGCCTCATTGCTATGATTCGGCAAAGCTTTGTCACCATTCAATACATTCGGTAGACAGAGCTAACAATGTTAGCATGTAGGCGAATATAAATAATTTAACACACGAATACTGACCTGGAATAAATGAGGATAAGTGAAAATCTGAATGAGTTAACCGGCACCACTGAGAAACACAAAATTTAAAATACAACCGAAAGAATGCTATAGGTTTTCGACGATAAACGACTCGGTACAAACGATATGGATTGCATGAAATACGTAGATCTGTGAGCAAAAAAATATATATATATATGAATACTGAGAGATTAAATAACAGTCATGGGTAAACCATAATGACCATCATTCTGCCGTGGGTTCGTTCACTGTCATACGGTGGAAGGAAACAGTTAGTAGTGGAGTTATAGGTTGTTAGAACTAAAATTATAGTCTGAGCCAGTAGATGCTAAGCAGGCCGAGGCCACACATCATAATACAGAACGCACAGCTACTCTCAAATCAACGTTTCAAACGATAAATTGAACCACGGCTAAAAATGATCGATTACCTCGCATGGAGACGAATAGCCGGGAGGAGCTCGGCTCTGATACATTTCGACACAGTTGGAGTCGAACGAGCCAGACGAATTTAGGGCTTAACTAGGTTAACAAACCATCGGTATGCCGCTGTGAAATAAGTCCTGGAGATAAGATCTGAAAATAATCACAGAGTTCGAACAAAACACGTAACAATAATGTAAGAGCATAAAGCTATCCTATTCTGTGGTCAAGCTGAGAGTAGATGGAATAAAAACTCTCTTTCGACTGCGCTGAATAGGTTAATAGAAAAAAAATTATATTACAAACACGAACTCTAAAATAAAATTAAATTTGTAGCCTGTCGCCCAGAAACCCCAGGATCTCCACCCTCTGCACAAACGATCCATTTCAGGTTCAGATATAGAGGTATAAAGAGAAGGAAAATACCAGAACAATTTGAAGAATGAAAGACGACAGAATACCACGATGGAACTCGCATACCTCAAACTGAGTGCTTCGCCTGTATCAAAACTCACTTCGATCAGTTCCCACCTTGAGCGAGCTAGCAACGAAACAATTCTCTCAACAGGAACGAGATCCCAACTGAGACCAGAGCTGATAAATAGGGCATATGCCGTAGAGTGATAACGAAGGGCAGGCCCGAGATCAGTCGAAAGGCTGTGCAAAACCCTAATCACGTAACCCTAGAAGGGTACAGAATCCCCAGGTTGATTTGGAACAACTCGGCTCATCGACAGAGTGTACTCGATGAAGTGAAAAGAGTAGAAACCAGGTCCTGACCTGCACAAAGCGGCTCGCCCAGTACTGTGCCGCGCAGGAGTGCAACGATCACACTACACGTAGCCTATGGAATGGGCCTGAGATCGTATATGGTACTCTAACGCGGGTAGGAGGCGCCATCCCTGCGTTCCAAAACGTTAGCCATCATGATACATATCCTCACGTTAAATCAATACATGACAGATCACTGATGCATGCCTACAAAGGCACAGAGACACCCCACGGTGATGAAAATCAATACCAGAGAACGAACAATTAAAAACCACACCACCGATAGTTGATTATAGTTCGACGGGTAGCTGGAAACGCGAAATGGCGGAGTGCGATTAATGATAATTAAATCCTGGTCGAAACCAGTCAACCCTATGGTCGTGGCACTGTGCATTACCCACACCTCGGTTAGGTTAGCACCGTGGTGACCTGGCCACCTTTAACTCTTTACCATCACCCGCCATGAGCACGAAACCAAGAAACCGGGTACACAGAGGTGTTACATAAGTTAATATGATAAGTTTAGCACGCATTCCATGATCTGGTTATCGGGAATGGTTATAGGGTTGACACGTTAACACTAACGGGAGGTTGTGATGAAACTTTATATACTTACCATACGTATACAGGTACGCCCGAATCATTATAAACAAGGAAACGAAGAAGAACTTATACATATATATGAAATGTATTTCTATCGTGCTATAATGACATATGTGGGGACGCAAATAAATGCCGAGGTGTTTATTTGTATGGAATATATAGTCCTAGATGTGAATTATTTATATATGGATATATATATATGTGAAATATGTGAAATAATTATCTATATAATTATATATGTGGGAATATATATATATATATAGGTGAAATAATTCAAATGGGAAATATTTTATTATATGTAGGTAATATATATATAGATATATATACGCGGGAGTAATTTATCTATGTGGATCATCTATATATATATATTTGATAATATATAAAGATGTGTAAGCCAAAGAGGTATATGTAGGGGGTTAAGAAGACTCTAAATGAAATGTTAAATGTTTTTTTTTTTAGAGACTAGATGAATAAGGAGAACTTTGCCAAGAGGACATTAGAGTTAAAAATTAGAACTCATTATCCCACTCACTAAGGGAATAAAGAAAAAAAAAAAATTATGAAAACTGGAGGTGTGACAAATGGTATCGGAGCACTGGTTACAAAAATTGGGCTGTCAATTTTGTGCTCATTACGTATTACATATTTTGGTTTTTTTTAAGTTTATAAAATCTTGCTAATCTGTGTTGTAAGTGTATACAGTTGAAATGGCTGAAGGTGAAGGGATTTATGTGGATCTGCGGGATGAGTTTGCTACTCCAGATCCCAATGCCCCGGTACTAGCTATGTTGCACAGGATGCAACGAGAGTTGGCTGAATTAAGAAGCCAAAATGACATGTTGTCATCAGCCAGTAAGGAGCAGGAAAATCTCATCAGAGAGCTAACTTCCAGGAACAGCCAGGAAGGCGAAGGTTCTGGAAAGAGAAAGATGGATGAGTCTGATGAGGATGATGCTGCTAGACAGCAGCATAAACAGAAAAGAGAGTTGCAGGGAGAATTTAGAAAGATCAAACCTCCTTCCTATGATGGGGAGAAGGAGGAGGATGCTGAAGCTTGGTTGCTGAACATGATCAAGTATTTCCAAGTTTATGAATATGAGAGCAATCTGAAGGCTAGATTAGCTGTGTACCAGCTACAAGGAAAAGCTACACTCTGGTGGGAAGAGACAAAAATGGTGCATGCCATTGATGAAAAGACAGTTACTTGGGAAGATTTTCAGACTAAGTTCAAAATTCGTTATTTGAATGAACATTATTATGACGATAAAGCAAAAGAATTCCATGAGCTTAGGCTAGGGCAGCTCACTATTGATGAGTTTGTCACTAAGTTTACTAATTTACTGAGGTATGTCCCTTACATTAGGGAAGAAAAGGCAAAAGTGCAAAGGTTTTTAAATTGTTTTCCTACTGGGTACAAGGAGAAGATTGAGTTTGACAACCCAAAGACCATGGATGAAGCTGTTAGAAAAGCAAGATTATGCTATCAACAGTTTAAAGGTAAAACTGAACAAGGGAAGAGTTGGATGAACAAGGGTGAGTTCAAAGGAAAGAGACCAAAACCAACATATTTAAGGAATTTTGGTAGAGATCATCAAAGGAAAAAGTTCAGCAAACCAAAAGAAAGTCAAACTGCTCAGTCCCAAGTGGCTTCAAAACCAGTAGAAGGGAACAATAAAAAGGAAGGGACAGTCAGAATGAAGAAACCTCTGAAATGTTGGGGCTGTGGAGAACCCCACATGATGAGGGACTGCCCCCATCGAACTATACACATGATCAGCAGAGAGCGAGAGGCAACAACTGTAAATGACATAGCCAGAAATATACCGACTATCAGTGCAGCCTTGGAGAATCGACAAGCAGAACATCAAGCAACCATGGTGGAAATGGAGGGTAAGATTTCTGAACTACCTATTACCGTTTTGATTGATCCAGGTGCTTCTTTGAGTTACATTAGTCCTGGAATTGTAGAAAAATGTAAAATTAAACATGAAAAATTTCAGCAGTCATGGTTGGTACAGCTGGCCACTGGAACTAAGAGAAAAGTCACTCATAAGTTGCCTAAAACAGAAATACAATTAAATGGTTTTTCAACAGAAGTAAACTTGAACATATTTCCATTAGGATCCTATGATTTACTGATAGGAATGGATTGGCTAGAGAAGAAGAAATCCCTGATGAACTGCTGGGATAAAACTCTGCATTGTGTGGATGAGAAAGGGAAACCTTTTACACTAAGAGGGAAACAAAAACCCATTTCAGTCAGACAAATATCAGCCTTACAATTGAAAAGAACAGCTAGAAAAGGATACCAAGTCTATGCAAAAGGCATGTAGAAGAAATAGAACGTTGAACCGAGGGAAGAGTTGTCGGATGCTATACGAAATATAAGAGAATTTACAGTTTTTCCCAAGGAAATTCCTCATCTTCCCAAAAGAGAGATTGATTTTTCAATCGATCTGCATTTCACGAGCAACACCCTGCTTCCAGCACCTTTATCGAATGAGCCTCCCCAACTAATGGAATCCCCTTAATGCAATTACAGAATTGTTAGATAAAGGGTATATAAGACCAAGGTATCTCCTTGGGAGCCCCAGCTTTATTTGTGAAAAAGAAGGATGGAACTTTTAGGATGTGTATTGACTATCGTCAACTAAATAAATTGACCATTAAGAATAGATATCCACTTCCTAGAATTGATGATCTTTTTTATCAAGTGAGAGGAGCTTCAGTCTTCTCTAAGATAGACCTCAGGACTGGGTATCACCAGCTCAGAATTAAAGAAGAAGACATCAGCAAAACAGCATTTCGAACCAGGTAGGGGCATTACGAATTTGTAGTCCTACCTTTTGGTTTGACGAATGGTCCTGCCACCTTTATGTGTCTGATGAACAGTGTGTTGAATAAGTATTTGGACAAATTTGTTCTGGTGTTCATTGATGATATCTTAGTCTATTCTAAAGATGAAGATGAACATAAGGAACATCTGAAAATAGTGTTGCAGACTTTAAAAGAAAACCAGCTATATGCCAAGTTCAGCAAATGTGAATTTTATAGAGATAAAATTCAATATCTGGGTCATATAATTTCTGAAAAAGGGTTGGCAGTTGACCCTGAAAAGATAAAAGCCATTAAAGAATGGTCAGTTCCCACTGATGTCTCAGTAGTAAGATCATTTATGGGAATTGCAGGCTATTATCGCAGATTTGTGGAGAGATTTTCTGCTATAGCAAATCCCATAACCTCATTACAAAGGAAGGGTGTTAAGTTCGTGTGGACTGAGAAATGTCAAAACAATTTCGAACAATTGAAACAAAAACTTATTTCAGCCCCTATATTAAAAATTTCTGATCCTGATAAAGAGTTTTTTGTATGTACAGATGCTTGCAGAGAAGGGCTGGGAGGAGTCCTGTTACAGGAAAATTCAGTCATTGCCTATGAATCTAGGAAACTGAAAGTACATGAACGGAATTATAGTGCATATGATTTGGAGTTTGCAGCTGTTATTCATGCTTTAAAAATGTGGAGGCACTATCTGCTGGGGAAGAAGTTCACCTTGATGACTGATCATATCAGCCTCAAATATTTTTTCTCCCAAACTGACCTGAATGCAAGACAAGCCAGGTGGCTGTCTTTTCTAAGTGAATTTGATATGGACATAAAACATATCAAGGGGAAATAAAATAAAGTTGCTGATGCCTTAAGTATAAATGCTTGTCAACATTTAAACAACATTGGGAGTAGTGCCCAGATGGAGATAGAGGAATTGGTGGAAAAAGTAGCAAATCAAGATCCCAACTATGAAACACTCTTGGGGAAACTGCAGAAAAGGGATAAAACTGATTTCACTAAAAACCAAAAAGGGCTGCTCTATTACAAAAATAGGTTGTATATTCCAAATATAGAGTCATTGAAAAGAGAAATACTAGATGAATATCACAAACAGCCCTATGCAGGTCATCCAGGATACCAAAAGATGTTAACAGCCTTGAAGAAGAAGTTGTTCTGGCCAGGAATGAAAAGATATGTGGCAGAGTATTTAAGTAGATGTATGGAATGTCAGTTAGTCAAAGTTGAGCATCAACACCCAGCAGGGCTTTTAAATCCCCTGCCAATTGCAGAATGGAAATGGGACACAGTTTCCCTAGATTTTATAACAGGATTGCCCAAGACCAAATACGAACATGATTGAGTAATGGTAGTAGTAGACACTTTAACCAAAGTTGCTCACTTTATACCAGTCAAATCTACTTTCGGAACAGCTCAAGTAGCAAATGTTTTCCAGAAAGAGATAGTAAGGCTTCATGGGGTGCCCAAAGTAATTGTCTCAGATCGATATGCTAAGTTTACAGCAGCATTTTGGAAAGGATTGTTTGGAGGGATGGGTACTAAGCTGAATTTTAGTACTGCCTATCACCCTCAAACTGATGGGCAAACAGAAAGAACAAATCAAATTTTAGAGGATATGCTGAGAATGTACGTGATGGATAGGCCATCAAAATGGGAAGAGTATCTGCATTTAGCTGAGTTTTCCTATAATAATAGCTACCAATCCTCTATTAAGATGAGTCCGTTTGAGGCACTTTATGGGAGAAAGTGCCGCACTCCCTTGAGTTGGAGTCAACCAGAGGATAAACTGGTATTGGGACCAGATGCACTACAAGAGATGGAAAAAAATGTCAAGCAAATACAAAGAAATATCAAGACAGCACAAGATCGACAGAAGAGCTATGCTGATAAGAAAAGAGTGCAACGAGAATTCAAAGTAGGGGATCATGTGTATTTGCGCATCAAACCCAAAAAAAGCACACTTTATGCAGGAAGTTGTGCAAAACTGGCTCCTAGATATTGTGGGCCTTTTGAAGTTTTAGAAAGGGTGGGACCAGTGGCTTACAAGCTGGCCTTACCACCCCATGTTAGAGTGCATAATGTGTTTCATGTTTCATTATTAAAAAGGTATGTGCATGATGCTTCTCACATAGTTGATTGGAATGTTGTACAGGTGGAACCAGAAGGGGAGTTTCTGCCAGAACCGCTTCAAATATTGGAGCGGGAAGAAATTGAATTGAGAAACAGAACAATGGCCAGAGTAAAGGTGCAGTGGAAGCACTTTACTGCTGAAGAAGCCACCTGGGAAAGGGAAGCTGAAATGATGGAGAAATATCCATTTTTGTTTAAATGAACTTTAGTAGTTGAATAACAACACCGAGGACGGTGTTTATTTTCAGACGGGGAATATGTAACACCCCCAATTTGTGAGTTGAATTTTTAAAAGTTAGACATTTGAACTTTAATCCTAAGGGGGTGGACCCCAAGGGATGAGTATGGTGTGAATGTATTTGCATATTTTATTTGAGGAAATAAATAAAATGATTGTGCATTTTGACAAAAAAGAGAATTTGAGATCACTTGCCAAATCCATGAGGATGGATAAGGCAACAAATCCCCAAAAACCTTTCAAAAATCCTTGAAAGAAATTAATTTAGATTTGAGGAGGAATCTAAATTTCCCCAATGAGGAGGAGTAGTTGGGAAGAGGTGAGAAAAAGCTGGAAAAGCGGAGGAAAAGCTTAAAGCAGCTTTAAAGAATCCCAAGATGGGAAGCCTAGGCTAAACAGGAAAGAAAGCATCCTGCTATTCTGGACGCAGAATTAGAAACATGCTTTGGGGAATTATGAGCTTAAATAAGCTGCTCCTAAGCAGATCAGAGGTGGATCTGTGCTAGGAGGTGATCTCAGCTCGGGGGTGAATCCTGGGAGATAAAGAGGATTCTAAGGTTGGGAGGTTGGTCATTTGCAGATTTTGTGGTATGTTCTGAATTTCTTGTTACTCTGTCTAATTACAGTATGAATTGGCTACATATAAAATTTAATTTTATGATAATGAGATTTTTGGTACTACATTTAACAGAATCTATCCTTAGGCATTCACCTTCCAGATTCTGTGTAGTTGTAGACCGGAAATCTATAGAGTAGAACCTCCAGAAACTCTAAACCAAGGTCGGTTTAAATCTGAAGTTACTTGACCTCTATAGATGATTAATTATTGTTTTAATCTCTGTAGACACACCGGTGATATTATGTGCTTAGGTATATGCTAGAGAATAAATATAGCAGGGCTAAAGTTTCATTGTATAAACCAAAGATTAAAGCAATACTATCTAAGTGATTCAGTATTTCAAAATAATATAGAGTACTTGTATGCTGAATTCATCTCTAACCTTTTAATTAAGTATTAGGGCAAAGGATTGAATCTATGTGTAAAGTTTAAATACCCATAAACTATCGAATGAATAAATATACCTCCAAATTATGGAGTAAGTACGTGGTGCTAAACTCATCTAACAAACTTTGATAAAAAGGAGACATGGATATACAAAGTCTATATGTAAACATAGGAACAAAACTTATATGTTAGCATGCAAATATAAATCGATATGTTAAAACGATACATCGCCGCGAGCTAGATATGACAGAAAGGAATCTGTGACTTTATCATTAGTCCTATGTGATCTTAGAAGTGGGCAACTACTCAGATCCATGATCATTAGTTGTTAAACTACGCATTAGCCCTACGGCAACCATAAATATGGAAACGTAAACCTTACATCGGTTTTAACATTTGACCTGGTTAATCATTATATGAAACGACTTAATATGAAATTAAATGACGAGTATACGGCATAAACTCTACTGTCAATAATTAAAAATGATGAAATTATGCATGGAGTTGCGAAATGACTACACGGGAGTAAGCCGGTTGCTACTTCTCCGGCAACGAACTATGATCAACTGAAATGAAGAAATTTGTGACCTTAACATACCACCGACTGCGCCTCATCGCTATGATTCGGGGAAGCTTTGTCACCATTAAATACATTCGGTATACAGAGTTAACAATGTTAGCATGTAGGCGAATATAAATAATTTAGAACCCGAACACTGATCTGGAATAAATTAGGATAAGTGAAAATCTGAATGAGTTAACCGGCACCACTGAGAAACATAAATTTTAAAATACAACTGAAATCATGCTATAGGTTCTCGACAATAAACGACTTGGCACAAATGAGATGGATTGCATGAAATACGTCAGATCTGTGAGTAAGATAGAAAAAATATATATATATCTGAATACCGGGCGATTAAATAACCGTCATTGGTAAACCATAAAGACCATCATTCTGCCGTGGTTTCGTTCACTGTCATACGGTGGAAGGAAACAGTTATTAGCGGAAGTATAGGTTAGTTGAATATGATATGTAGTCCACAGGACTGAATAACGAGATTAAACAAAAATTTTAGTTAGAACTAAAATTATATTTTGAGCCATTAGATGCTAAGGACGCCAAGGCCACACAGCATAACACAGAATGCGCAGCTACTCTCAAATCAACGCTTCAAACGATAAATTGACCCACGGTTAAACATGATCGATTACCTCGCATGGAGACGAATATCATGGAGGAGCTCGGCTCTGGCATATTTCGACACAGTTGGAGTCGAACGGGCCAGACGAATTCATGGCTTAACTAGGTTAACAAATCATCGGTATACCGTCATGAAATAAGTCCTGGAGATAAGTTCTGAAAATAATCACAGAGTTCGAACAAAACACGTAACAATAATGTAAGAGCATAAAGCTATTCTATTCTGTGGTCGAGCCGAGAGTAGTTGGAACCAAAACTCTCTTTCGACTGCGCTGGATAGGTTAATAGAAAAAAATTATATTACAAATACGAACTTTAAAATAAAACTAAATCTGTAGTCTGTCGCCCAGAAACCCCAGGATCTCCACCCTCTGCACAAAAGATCCATTGCCGGTTCAGATATAGAGGTATAAAGAGAAGAAAAATACCAGAACAATTTGAAGAATGAAAGACGACAGAATACCACGCTGGAACTCGCATACCTCAGACTGAGTGCTTCTCCTGTATCCAATCTCACTTCGATCAGCTCCCACCGTGAGCGAGCTAGCAACGAAACAATTCTCTCAACAGGAACGAGATCCCAACTGAAACCGGAGCTGATAAATAGGGCACATGCCGTAGAGTGATAACGAAGGGTAGGCCCCCGCGATCAGTCGAAAGGCTGTGCAAAACCCTAATCCCGTAACCCTAGAAGGGTACAGAATCCCCAGGTCGATTTGGAACAACTCGGCTCATCGACAGAGTGTACTCGATGAAGTGAAAAGATTATAAACCAGGTACTGACCTGCACAAATCGGTTCCCCCAGTACTGGGCCGCGCAGGAGTGCAACGATCACACTACACGTAGCCTATGGAATGGGCTTGAGTTCGTGTATGGTACTCGAACGCGGGTGGGAGGCGCCATCCCTGCGTTCCAAAACGTTAGCCATCATGATACATATCCTCACGTTAAATCAATACATGACAGATCACTGATGCGTGCCTACAAAGGCAAAGGGACACACCACGGCGATGAAAATCAATACCAGAAAACGAACAATTAAAAACCACACCACCGAAGGTTGATTATAGTTCGACAGGTAGCTAGAAATGAGTAATGGCGGAGTGTGCTTAATGATAATTAAATCCCGGTCGAAACCAGTCAACCCTGTGGTCGTGGCACAGTGAATATCCACACCTCGGTTAGGTAAGCACCGTGGTGATCTGGCCGCCTTTAACTCTTTACCATCACCCGCTATGAGCACGAAACCAAGAAACCGGTTACACAGAGGTTTTACATGAGTTAATATGATAAGTTTAGCACGCATTCCATGATCTTGTTATCGGGAATTATTATAGGGTTGACACGTTAACACCAACGGGCGGTTGTTATGAAATTTTATATACATGCCATATGTATAAAGGTACGCTCGAATCATTATAGAAAAGAAAACGAAGATGAGTTTATACATATATATGAAATGTATTTCTATAATGCTATAATGACATATGTGTGGACGCACATAAATGCCGAGGTGTTTATTTGTATGGAATATATAGTCCTATATGTGAAATATGTGAAATAATTATCTATATAATTATATATGTGGGAATATGTATATATATAGGTGAAATAATTCGTTGCATGAAGGTAAGATATCTATATATATATATATATATATATGGGAGTGTATAGATATGTGAAATGGGAAATATTTTATTATATGTAGGTAATATATATATAGATATATATATATATATATGTGGGAATAATTTATCTATGTGGAATATATATATATATATTTGATAATATATAAATATGTGTAAGCCAAAGAGGTATATGTAGGTGGTTAAGAAGACTCTAAGTGGAATGTTCAATGTTCTTTTTTTTTAGACTAGATGAGTAAAGAGAACTCTGCCAAGAGGACATTAGAGTTAAAAATTAGAACTCATTTTCACACTCACTAAGGGAATAAAGAGGAAAAAAAAAAAAAAAATTGTGAAACTGGAGGTGTGACAAATGGTATCGGAGCACTGGTTACAAAAATTGGGCTGTCAATTTTGTGCTCATTACGTATTACATATTTTGTTTTTTTGAAGTTTTATAAACTCTTGCTAATCTGTGTTGTAAGTGTATATAGTTGAAATGGCTGAAGGTGAAGGGATTTATGTGGATCTGCGGGATGAGTTTGCTATTCCAGATCCCAATGCCCCGGTACTGGCTATGTTGCACAGGATGCAACGAGAGTTGGCTGAATTAAGAAGCCAGAATGACATGTTGTCATCAGCCAGTCAGGAGCAGAAAAAGCTCATCAGAGAGCTAACTTCCTGGAACAGCCAGGAAGGCGAAGGTTCTGGAAAGAGAAATATGGATGAGTCTGATGAGGATGATGCTGCTAGACAGCAGCATAAACAAAAAAGAGAGTTGCAGGGAGAATTTAGAAAGATCAAACCTCCTTCCTATGATGGGGAGAAGGAGGAGGATGCTGAATCTTGGTTTCTGAACATGATCAAGTATTTCCAAGTTTATGAATATGAGAGCAATCTGAAGGCTATATTAGCTGTGTACCAGCTACAAGGAAAAGCTACACTCTGGTGGGAAGAGACAAAAATGGTGCATGCCATTGATGAAAAGACAGTTACTTGGGAAGATTTTCAGACTAAGTTCAAAATTCGTTATTTGAATGAACATTATTATGACGATAAAGCAAAAGAATTCCATGAGCTTAGGCTAGGGCAGCTCACTATTGATGAGTTTGTCACTAAGTTTACTAATTTACTGAGGTATGTCCCTTACATTAGGGAAGAAAAGGCAAAAGTGCAAAGGTTTTTAAATTGTTTTCCTACTGGGTACAAGGAGAAGATTGAGTTTGACAACCCAAAGACCATGGATGAAGCTGTTAGAAAAGCAAGATTATGCTATCAACAGTTTAAAGGTAAAGCTGAACAAGGGAAGAGCTGGATGAAAAAGGGTGAGTTCAAAGGAAAGAGACCAAAACCAGCATATTTAAGGAATTTTGGTAGAGACCATCAAAGGAAAAAGTTCAGCAAACCAAAAGAAAGTCAAACTGCTCTGTCCCAAGTGGTTTCAAAACCAGTGGAAGGGAACAATAAAAAGGAAGGGACAGTCAGAATGAAGGAACCTCTGAAATGTTGGTATGGAGAACCTATAGTAGAGGGCCCCTTTCATGAATATATACGATCAACAGAAGCATATTGAATGATCAATGACATGTAGAAATATACCAACTATACGGTGCGGCATTGGAATGAGGACAAACGAGAACATCAAGCCGAGGATGAGGAAATGGAGGGTAAGATTTGAACTTTACCTGTCTTGTTTTGATTGATCAAGAGTTGGCTTCTTAGAGTTACATTAGACACGGAATTGTAGAAAAATGTAAAATTAAACCTGAAAAATTTCCGAGTCATGGATTCTTCACGGCTAGCCAATGGAACTAAGAAAAAAGTCACTCATAAAGTTGCCCAAACAGCAATACAATTAAATGGTTTTCCAGCGAAGTAAACTTGAACATATTTCCATTAGGGGATCCTATGATCTGCTGATAGGAATGGATTGGCTAGAAAAGAAGAAAGCTCTAATGAACTGCTGGGATAAAACCCTGCATTGTGTGGATGAAGAAGGGAAACCTTTTACATTAAAAGGGACACCAAAGTCCATTTCCGTAAGACAAATATCAGCCTTACAATTGAAAAGAACAGCTAGAAAAGGATACCAAGTCTATGCAGTGCATGTAGAAGAAATAGAACAGAAAACTGAGGAAGAGTTGCTGGATGCTATACCAGTCATAAGAGAATTTAAGGAAGTTTTTCCCAAGGAAATTTCTCATCTTCCCCCCAAAAGAGAGATTGATTTTTCAATCGATCTGGTACCAGGAGCAACACATGTTTCCCGAGCACCTTATCGAATGAGCCCTCCGAACTAATGGAACTGATAATGCAATTACAGGAATTGTTAGATAAAGGGTATATAAGACCAAGTGTATCTCCTTGGGGAGCCCCAGTTTTATTTGTGAAAAAGAAAGATGGAACTTTTAGGATGTGTATTGACTATCGTCAACTGAACAAGTTGACCATTAAGAATAGATACCCTCTGCCCAGAATTGATGATCTTTTTGATCAAGTGAGAGGAGCTTCAGTCTTTTCCAAGATTGACCTAAGCACTGGTTATCACCAGCTTAGAATTAAAGAAGGAGACATCAGCAAAACAGCATTTCGAACCAGGTATGGACATTACGAATTTGTAGTCCTACCTTTTGGGTTGACGAATGCCCCTGCCACATTTATGTGTCTGATGAATAGTGTGTTGAATAAGTATTTGGACAAATTTGTTCTTGTGTTCATAGATGATATCTTAGTCTATTCCAAAAATGAAGATGAACATAAGGAACACTTAACAATAGTGTTGCAGACTCTAAAAGAAAACCAGCTATATGCCAAGTTCAGCAAGTGTGAATTTTATAAAGATAAAATTCAATATCTAGGTCATATTATTTCTGAAAAAGGGTTGGCGGTTGACCCTGAAAGATAAAAGCTATCAAAGAGTGGCCGGTTACGATGTCTCGCGATAAGATCATTTATGGGTGCGAGGCTATTATCACAGTTTGTGGAGAGATTTTCTGCTATAGCAAATCCTAACCTCATTACAAGGAAAGGGTGTTAAGTTCGTGTGAACTGAGAAATGTCAAAACGGTTCGAACAATTGAAACAAAAACTTATTTCAGCCCCTATATTAAAAATTGCTGATCTGATAAAGAGTTTGTTGTATGTACCCGGATGCTTGGGAGAGAGTGCAGGAGGAGTCCTGTTGCAGGAAAATTCAGTCATTGCCTATGAATCTAGGAAACTGAAAATACATGAACAGAATTATAGTGCATGTGATTTGGAATTTGCAGCTGTTATCCATGCTTTAAAAATGTGGAGGCACTATCTGCTGGGGAAGAAGTTCACCTTGATGACTGATCATATTAGCCTCAAATATTTCTTTTCCCAAACTGACCTGAATGCAAGGCAAGCCAGATGGATGTCCTTGCTAAGTGAATTTGATATGGATATAAAGCATATCAAGGGAAAAGAAAATAAGGTTGCGGATGCCTTAAGTAGAAATGCTTGTCAACATTTAAACATCATTGGGAGTAGTGCCCAGATGGAGATAGAGGAATTGGTAGGAAAAGCAGCAAATCAAGATCCCAACTATGAAGCAGTCTTGGTGAAACTACAGAAAAAGGATAAAACTGATTTCACTAAAAACCAAAGAGGGCTACTCTATTACAAAAACAGGTTGTATATTCCCGATATAGAGTCATTGAAAAGAGAAATTCTAGATGAATATCACAAACATCCCTATGCAGGACATCCAGGATACCAAAAGATGTTAACAGCCTTGAAGAAGAAGTTGTTCTGGCCAGGAATGAAAAGAGATGTGGCAAAGTATTTAAGTAGATGTATGGAATGTCAGTTAGTTAAAGTTGAGTATCAACACCCAGCAGGGCTTTTAAACCCTTTGCCAATTGCAGAATGGAAATGGGATCTGATTCTGGATTTTTATATGAGGACGCTACCCAAAACCAAATACCAACATGATTCGTGTGGTAGTGACTGAACCTTTAACCAATGCTGCTGCTTTATGCAGTCCTCCTGACACCGAACGACTCAAGTAGCAAATGTTTTCTGAAGGAGATGTGCGCTTAGATGGGGTGCCCAAAATAATTGTCTTTCCCAAAATAATTGTCTGAGATCGAGATGCTAAGTTTAAAACAACATTTTGGAAAGGATTGTTTGGAGGGATGTGTCTTATTTAGTTCTTAGTCACCTTTATCACCCCCAAACGGATGGGCAAACAGAAAGAACAAATCAAATTTTAGAGGATATGCTGAGAATGTACGTGATGGATAGGCCATCGAAGTGGGAAGAATATTTGCATTTAGCTGAGTTTGCCTATAATAACAGCTACGAATCCTCTATTAAGATGAGTCCGTTTGAGGCACTTTATGGGAGAAAGTGTCGTACTCCTTTGAGCTGGAGTCAACCAGAGGATAAACTGGTGTTGGGACCAGATGCACTACAAGAAATGGAAAGAATTGTCAAGCAAATACAAAGAAATATCAAGACAGCACAAGATCGACAGAAGAGCTATGCTGATAAGAAAAGAGTGCATCGAGAATTCAAAGCAGGGGATCATGTGTATTTGCGCATCAAACCCAAAAAGAGCACACTTTATGCAGGAAGTTGTGCAAAACTGGCTCCTAGATATTGTGGGCCTTTTGAAGTTTTAGAAAGGGTGGGACTAGTGGCTTACAAGCTGGCCTTACCACCCCATGTTAGAGTGCATAATGTGTTTCATGTTTCATTATTAAAAAGGTATGTGCATGATGCTTCTCACATAGTTGATTGGAATGTTGTACAGGTGGAACCAGAAGGGGAGTTTCTTCCAGAACCGCTTCAAATATTGGAGCGGGAAGAAATTGAATTGAGAAATAGAACAGTGGCCAGAGTAAAGGTGCAGTGGAAGCACTTTACTTCTGAAGAAGCTACCTGGGAAAGGGAAGCTGAAATGATGGAAAAATATCCATTTTTGTTTAAGTGAACTTTAGTAGTTGAATAACAACACCGAGGACGATGTTTATTTTTAGAGGGGGAATATGTAACACCCCCAATTTCTGTGTTGAATTTGAAAAAGTTAGACATTTGAACTTTAATCCTAAGGGGGTGGACCCCAAGGGATGAGTATGGTGTGAATGTATTTGCATATTTTATTTGAGGAAATAAATAAAATGATTGTGCATTTTGACCAAAAAGAGAATTTGAGATCACTTGCCAAATCCGTGAGGATGGATAAGGCAACAAATCCCCAAAAATCTTTCAAAAATCCTTGAAAGAAATTTATTTAGATTTGAGGAGGAATCTAAATTTCCCCAATGAAGAGGAGTAGTTGGGAAGAGGTGAGAAAAGCTGGAAAAGTGACTTCCATGACTTTAAAGAATCCAGATGGGAAGCCTAGGCTAAACGGGAAGAAAAGCACTGTCCCAGACCAGGAGTAGAAACATGCTTTGGGGAATTATGAGCTTAAATAAGCTGCTCCTAAGCAGATCAGAGGTTGATCTGTCCTAGGAGGTGATCTTAGCTCGGGGGTGAATCATGGGAGACAAAGAGGATTCTAAGGTTGGGAGGTTGGTCATTTGCAGATTTTGTGGTATATTGAATTTCTTGTTACTCTTGTCTAATTACGGTATGAATTATTTACATATAAGATTTAATTTTATGATAATGAGATTTTAATTCCATTTAACAAGAACAGAATCTATCCATAGGCATTCACCTTCCAGATTACGTGTAGTTAGAGACCAATCTATAGAGTAGAAACTCCAGAAACTCTAAACCAAGGTCGGTTTAAATCTGAAGTTACTTGACCTCTATAGATGATTAATTAATTTTTTAATCTCTGTAGACACACCCGTGATATTATGTGCTTAGGTATATGCTAGAGAATAAATATAGCAGGGCTAAATTTTCATTGTATAAACCAAAGATTAAAGCAATACTATCTAAGTGATTCAGTATTTAAAAATAATATAGAGTACTTGTATGCTGAATTCATCTCTAACCTTTTAATTAAGTATTAGGGCAAAGGATTGAATCTATGTGTAAAGTTTAAATACCCATAAACTATTGAATGAATAAATATACCTCCAAATT
The DNA here is from genome assembly GCA_034641835.2 of Pinus albicaulis. Classification (NCBI taxonomy): domain Eukaryota; kingdom Viridiplantae; phylum Streptophyta; class Pinopsida; order Pinales; family Pinaceae; genus Pinus; species Pinus albicaulis. Next base: position 660,097,216 of record CM076573.1, on the reverse strand, counting down.
GTGGAGTAAGTACGTGGTGCTAAACTCATCTAACAAACTTTGATAAAAAGGAGACATGGATATACAAAGTCTATATGTAAACATAGGAACAAAACTTATATGTTAGCATGCAAATATAAATCGATATGTTAAAACGATACATCGCCGCGAGCTAGATATGACAGAAAGGAATCTGTGACTTTATCATTAGTCCTATGTGATCTTAGAAGTGGGCAACTACTCAGATCCATGATCATTAGTTGTTAAACTACGCATTAGCCCTACGGCAACCATAAATATGGAAACGTAAACCTTACATCGGTTTTAACATTTGACCTGGTTAATCATTATATGAAACGACTTAATATGAAATTAAATGACGAGTATACGACATAAACTCTACTTTCAATAATTAAAAATGATGAAATTATGCATGGAGTTACGAAACGACTACACGGGAGTAAGCCGGTTGCTACTTTTCCGGCAATGAACTATGATCAACTGAAATGAAGAAATTTGTGACCTTAACATACCACCGACTGCGCCTCATCGCTATGATTCGGGGAAGCTTTGTCACCATTAAATACATTCGGTATACAGAGTTAACAATGTTAGCATGTAGGCGAATATAAATAATTTAGAACCCGAACACTGATCTGGAATAAATTAGGATAAGTGAAAATCTGAATGAGTTAACCGGCACCACTGAGAAACATAAATTTTAAAATACAACTGAAATCATGCTATAGGTTCTCGACAATAAACGACTTGGCACAAACGAGATGGATTGCATGAAATACGTCAGATCTGTGAGTAAGATAGAAAAAAAATATATATATCTGAATGTCGGGCAATTAAATAACCGTCATTGGTAAACCATAAAGACCATCATTCTGCCGTGGTTTCGTTCACTGTCATACGGTGGAAGGAAACAGTTATTAGCGGAAGTATAGGTTAGTTGAATATGATATGTAGTCCACGAGGGACGGATACTTGAGATTAAACAAAAATTTTAGTTAGAACTAAAATTTTAGTGTGAGCCAGTAGATGCTAAGCAGGCCGAGGCCACACATCATAACACAGAACGCACAGCTACTCTCAAATCAGCGTTTCAAATGATAAATTGAACCACGGCTAAACATGACTGATTACCTCGCATGGAGACGAATAGCCAGGAGGAGCTCGGCTCTGATACATTTCGACACAGTTGGAGTCAAACGGGCCAGACGAATTCAGGTCTTAACTAGGTTAAAAAACCATCGGTATGCCGCCGTGAAATAAGTCCTGGAGATAAGATCTGAAAATAATCACAGAGTTCGAATAAAACATGTAACAATAATGTAAGAGAATAAAGCTATTCTATTCTGTGGTCGAGACGAGAGTAGTTGGAACCAAAACTCTCTTTCGACTGCGCTGGATAGGTTAATAGAAAAAAATTATATTACAAATACGAACTTTAAAATAAAATTAAATCTGTAGCCTATCGCCCAGAAGCACCAGGATCTCCCCCCTCTGCACAAAAAAAAAAAAAAAAAGATCCATTGCCAGTTCAGCTATAGAGGTATAAAGAGAAGAAAAATACCAGAACAATTTGAAGAATGAAAGACGACAGAATACCACGATGGAACTCGCATACCTCAACTGAGTGCTTCTCCTGTATCAAATCTCACTTCGATCCGCTCCCACCATGAGCGAGCTAGCAACGAAAAAATTCTCTCAACAGGAATGAGACCCCAACTGAAAACGAAGCTGATAAATAGGGCAAATGCCGTAGAGTGATAACGAAGGGTAGGGCCGCGATCAGTCGAAAGTCTATGCAAAACCCTAACCCCATAACCCTAGAAGGGTACAGAATCCCTAGGTCGATTTGGAACAACTCGGCACATCGACAGAGTGTACTCGATGAAGTGAAAAGAGTATAAACCAGGTACTGACCTGCACAAAGCAGCTCGCCCAGTACTGTGCCGTTCAGGAGTGCAACGATCACACTACATGTAGCCTGTGGAATGGGCCTGAATTCTTGTATGGTACTCAAGCGCGGGTAGGAGGCGCCATCCCTACGTTCAAAAACGATAGCCATCCTGATACATATCCTCACGTTAAATCAATACATGACAGATCACTGAGGCGTGCCTGCAAAGGCAAAGGGACACCCCACGGCGATGAAAATCAATACCAGAAAACGAACAATTTAAAACCACCCCACCGAAAGTTGATTTTAGTTCGGCGGGTAGCTGGAAACGAGAAAGGGCGGAGTGCGCTTAATGATCATTAAATTCCGGTCGAAACCAGTCAACCCTGTGGTCGTGGCATAGTGAATGCCCACGCCTCGGTTAGGTTAGTACCGTGGTGATTTGGCCACCTTTAAACTCTTTACCATCACCTGCTATGAACACGAAACCAAGAAACCTGGTACACACAGGTTTTACCTGAGTTATTATGATAAGTTAACACGCATTCCATGATCTGGTTATCGGGAAGGATTATAGGGTTGACACGTTAACATGAACGGGAGGTTGTTATGAAATTTTATTTACTTGCCATAGATATAAAGATGCTTGAATCATAATAGAAAAGAAAACGAAAGAGTTTATACATATATGAAATGTATTTCTATAATGCTATAATGACATATGTGTAGACGCATAAATGCAGTGTTTATTTATGGAATATATAGTCCTATATGAAATATGTGAAATAATTATCTATATAATTATATATGTGGGAATATGTATATATATAGGTGAAATAATTCGTTGCATGAAGGTAAGATATCTATATATATATATATATATATATGGGAGTGTATAGATATGTGAAATGGGAAATATTTTATTATATGTAGGTAATATATATATAGATATATATATATATATATGTGGGAATAATTTATCTATGTGGAATATATATATATATATATATGATAATATATAAATATGTGTAAGCCAAAGAGGTATATGTAGGTGGTTAAGAAGACTCTAAGTGGAATGTTCAATGTTCTTTTTTTTGAGACTAGATGAGTAAAGAGAACTCTGCCAAGAGGACATTAGAGTTAAAAATTAGAACTCATTTTCACACTCACTAAGGGAATAAACAGGAAAATAAAAATAAAAAAATTGTGAAACTGGAGGTGTGACAAATGGTATCGGAGCACTGGTTACAAAAATTGGGCTGTCAATTTTGTGCTCATTACGTATTACATATTTTGTTTTTTTGAAGTTTTATAAACTCTTGCTAATCTGTGTTGTAAGTGTATACAGTTGAAATGGCTGAAGGTGAAGGGACTTATGTGGATCTGCGGGATGAGTTTGCTACTCCAGATCCCAATGCCCCGGTACTGGCTATGTTGCACAGGATGCAACGAGAGTTGGATGAATTAAGAAGCCAAAATGACATGTTGTCATCAGCCAGTAAGGAGCAGGAAAAGCTCATCAGAGAGCTAACTTCCCGGAACAGCCAGGAAGGCGAAGGTTCTGGAAAGAGAAAGATGGATGAGTCTGATGAGGATGATGCTGCTAGACAGCAGCATAAACAGAAAAGAGAGTTGCAGGGAGAATTTAGAAAGATCAAACCTCCCTCCTATGATGGGGAGAACGAGGAGGATGCTGAAGCTTGGTTTGCTTTGAACATTATCAGAAATATTTCCAAATTTATGAATATGAGAGAGCAATCGAAGGCTAGATTAGGCGTATGTACCCAAGCTCTGAGAAGCGGCTGCTACGTGGGAAGAACCAAAATGGTCTATACCATTGAATAAAAAGCGATTACTTGGGAATATTTTCAGACTAAGTTCAAAAGTCGTTATTTGAATGAACGTTATTACGATGATAAAGCAAAAGAATTCCATGAACTTAGACTAGGGCAGCTCACTATTGATGAGTTTGTCACTAAGTTTACCAATTTACTGAGGTATGTCCCTTACATTAGGGAAGAAAAGGCAAAAGTGAAAAGGTTTTTAAATTGTTTGCCTACTGTGTACAAGGAGAAAATTGAGTTTGACAACCCAAAGACCATGGATGAAGCTGTTAGAAAAGCAATATTATGCTATCAACAGTTTAAAGGTAAAGCTGAACAAGGGAAGAGCTGGATGAACAAGTGTGAGTTCAAAAAGGAAAGAGACCAAAACCAGCATATTTAAGGAATTTTGGTAGAGATCATCAAAGGAAAAAGTTCAGCAAACCAAAAGAAAGTCAAACTGCTCAGTCCCAAGTGGCTTCAAAACTAGTAGAAGGGAACAATAGAAAAGAAGGGACAGTCAGAATGAAGGAACCTATGAAATGTTGGGGCTGTGGAGAACCCCATATGATGAGGGACTGCCCCCATCGCAATATACACATGATCAACAGAGAGCGAGAGGCAACAACAGTCAATGACATAGCCAGAAACATACCAACTATCAGTGCAGCATTGGAAAATCGGCAAGCAGAACATCAAGCAACCATGGTGGAAATGGAGGGTAAGATTTCTGACTTACCTGTTACTGTTTTGATTGATCCAAGTGCTTCTTTGAGTTACATTAGTCCTGGAATTGTAGAAAAATGTAAGATTAAACCTGAAAGATTTCAGCAGTCATGGTTGAGGTACGGTATTAGCCCTTTGGAACTAAGAAAAGTCACTCATAAGTTGCCCAAAACAGCGAATACAATTAATAGTTTCCTTGAAGGCTAACTTGATAATGAACATGTGCCCATTAGGGATCTATGACTGATAGGAATGGATTAAAACATAAAGAAGAAAGCTCCCAATGGTACTGGGATAAACCACATTGTGGATGAAGAACTGGCAAGCATTAAAGACAAAATCCAAACTCAAGCAGATCATATCAACTATTGAAAGAACAACAAAGACCCTTGATCTCTCGATTGCATATAGAATAAATAGAGCGACAAGGCCCGAGGAAGAGTTGCTGGATGCTATACCAGTCATAAGAGAATTTAAGGAAGTTTTTCCCAAGGAAATTCCTCATCTTCCCACCAAAAGAGAGATTGATTTTTCAATCGATCTGGTACCAGGAGCAACACCTGTTTCCCGAGCACCTTATCGAATGAGCCCTCCTGAACTAATGGAACTGAAAATGCAATTACAGGAATTGTTAGATAAAGGGTATATAAGACCAAGTGTATCTCCTTGGGGAGCCCCAGTTTTATTTGTGAAAAAGAAGGATGGAACTTTTAGGATGTGTATTGACTATCGTCAACTAAATAAATTGACCATTAAGAATAGATATCCACTTCCTAGAATTGATGATCTTTTTGATCAAGTGAGAGGAGCTTCAGTCTTCTCTAAGATAGACCTCAGGACTGGGTATCACCAGCTCATAATTAAACAAGAAGACATCAGCAAAACAACATTTCGAACCAGGTATGGGCATTACGAATTTGTAGTCCTACCTTTTGGTTTGACGAATCGCCCTGCCACCTTTATGTGTCTGATGAACAGTGTGTTGAATAAGTATTTGGACAAATTTGTTCTGGTGTTCATTGATGATATCTTAGTCTATTCTAAAGATGAAGATGAACATAAGGAACATTTGAGAATAGTGTTGCAGACTTTAAAAGAAAACCAGCTGTATGCCAAGTTCAGCAAATGTGAATTTTATAAAGATAAAATTCAATAATACGGGTCATATAATTTCGGAAAAAAGGGTTGGCGATTGAAATACTGAAAAGGTAAAAGCCATTAAAGAATGGCCAATTCCCTACGATGTCTCGACGGTAAGATCATTTATGGGAGTTTACGAGGGCTATTATCGCGGATTTGTGGAGAGATTTTTCTGCTATAGCAAATCCCATAACCTCATTGCAAAGGAAGGGTGTTAAGTTTGTGTGGTAGAAAATGTCAAAACGAGTTTCGAAACAGTTGAAACAAAAAACTTATTTCAGCCCCTATATTAAAAATTGTTGATCGCGATAAAGAGTTTATTGTATGTACAGATGCTTGCGAGAAGAGTCTGGGAGGAGTCTATTACGGGAAAAATTCGATCATTGCTATGAATCTAGGAAAGCTGAAATTACATGAACAAAATTATAGTGCATATGATTTGGAACTTGCGGCTGTAATCCATGCCTTAAAAATGTGGAGACACTATCTGTTTAGGGGAAAAAAGTTCACATTGATGAGTAGATCATATTAGTCTCAAATATTTTTTCTCCCAAAGCTGATCTAAATACCGGACAAGCCGGATAGGACATCTTTTTTAAGTGAATTTGATATGGACATCGAAAGCATATCAAGGGGAAAAGAAAAATAGAGATTCTTTGATGCATTAAGTAGAAATGCTTGTCAACATGTAAACGACATTAGGAGTAGTGGACGAGATGGAGATAGAAGAGTTGGTGAAGAAGCGACCGATCGAAGACCCCAAATTATGAAGCACTCTTGTTGAAACTACGGACAAAAGATAAAGCTGGTTTCACTCAAAACCAACAAGGGCTGCTCTATTACAAAAACGGGTTGTATATTCCAAATATATAGTCATTGAAAAAGAGAAATTCTAGATGAATATCATAAACGACCCTATGCGGGACATCCCGGATACCAAAAAGATATTATGACCTTGAAGAAGAAGGCATTTAGACTGACCGAGGGAATAGAAGAGAGATGTGGCGAGTATCTAAGTAGGTGTATGGAATGTCAGGCGGTCAAAGTTGAGCATCAACACCCGGCGGGGGCTTTTAAACCCGTTGCCAATTGCGAGTGGAAATGGGACACGGTTCCTAGATTTTATAACGGGATTACCCAAGACTAAATATCAACATGATTACGTGTTATGGTAGTAGTACACACTCTCACAAAAGTCTGCTCACTTTATACCGGTGAAATCTACTTTCGGAACAGCTCAAGTAGCAAATGTCATTTACGAAGGAGATAGTAAGGCTTCATGGGGTGCCCAAGGTGATTGTCTAGGATCGGGATGCCAAGTTTACGGCGACCTTCTGGAAGAGATTGTTTGCGAGGGAATGGGTACTAAAAGCTGAATTTTAAATCTTTGCTTATCACCCTCAAACGGATGGGCAAACAGAAAGAACAAATCAAATTTTAGAGGATATTTGAGAATGTACGTGATGGATAGGCCATCAAAGTGGAAGAATACTTGCATTAGCTAAGTTTGCCTATAATACTTGACTACCAATCCTCTATTAAGATGAGTCCGTTTGAGGCATCGTATGGGAGAAAGTGTCGTACTCCTCGAAGTGCAGGGTCAACAGGAGGATAAAGCGGGTGTTGGGACCGGATGCACTCTGAGAGATGGAAAGAATTGTTAAACAAATACGGAGAAATATCAAAAAGGCGCACAGAGGCAGGCAAAAGAGCTATCTTTGATAAAAAAAAGTGTGCAGGAAATTCAAAGTGAGGGGATCATGTGTATTTACGCATCAAACCCAAAAAGAGCACACTTTATGCGGGAAGTTGTACAAAGCACTTGCACCTAGATATTGTGGGCCTTTGTGAGGTTTTTAGAAAAGGGTGGGACCGGTGGCTTACAAGGCTAGGCCTTACCACCCCATGTTAAAGTGCATAATGTGTTTCATGTTTCATTATTAAAAAGATATGTGCATGATGCCTCTCACATAGTTGATTGGAATGTTGTACGGGTGGAACCGGAAAGGGAGTTTCTACGGGAACCGCTTCAAATATTGGAGCGGGAAGAAATTGAATTGAGAAACGAAGCAGTGGTCGAGTAAAAGTGCGGTGGAAAGCACTTTCTTTGCTTTGAAAAAGCTACACGGGAAAAGGGGAAAGGCTGAAATGATGAGAGAAATATCCATTTTTGTTTAAGTAGACTCTAGTAGTTGCATAACTAACACAGGGGACGGTGTTTATTTTGAGGAAGGGGGAATATGTAATACTGATTTGTGTATTGAATTTTTAAAGAGTTAAGACATTTGAACTCAAATCCTAAGGGGGTGGACCCCAAAGGATGAATATGGTGTGAATGTATTTGCATATTTTATTTGAGGAAATAAATAAAATGATTGTGCATTTTGACCAAAAAGAGAATGTGAGATCACTTGCCAAAATCCATGAGGATGGATAAGGCAACAAATCCCCAAAAATCTTTCAAAAATACTTGAAAGAATTATTTAGATTTGAGGAGGAATCTAGATTGCCCCAATGAAGAGGAGTAGTTGGGAAGAGGTGAGAAAAAGCTGAAAAAGCTGAGGAAAAGCTTAAAGCAGCTTTAAAGTATCCCAAAAATGGGAAGCCTAGGCTAAACAGGAAAGAAAGCATCCTGCTATTCTGGACGCAGAATTAGAAACATGCTTTGGGGAATTTTGAGCTTAAATAAGCTGCTCCTAGGCTGATCAGAGGTTGATCAGTGCTAGGAGGTGATCTCTGCTCGGGGGTGAATCCTGGGAGATAAAGAGGATTCTAAGGTTGGGAGGTTGGTCATTTTGCAGATTTTGTGGTATGTTCTGAAATTCTTGTTACTCTGTCTTATTACAATATGATTTGGCTACATATAAAAATTTAATTTTATGACAATGAGAAATTTTGGTACTACATTTAACAGAATCCATCTTAAGGTAATCCCCTTTCAGATTCTGTCTTGTTGTAGACCAGCAAATCCATAGAGTAGAAACCCCAGAATCTCTAAACCAAGGTCGGTTTAAATCTGAAGTTACTTGACCTCTACAGATGATTAATTTTTGTTATGCTCATGTAGACACAAAAATGATATGATATACTTATGGGTATGCTAGAGAAACATCATATTATTACTGAAATATAGATATGGTATGTAGAAGACAAGGTATCAGATTTTTACATTGCAACCATGCGCATTATAACACTTATAATAATTGTAGACTGCATATATGAGCATTCTAACAATTACAATGATGCTGGAAAAAGAGAAATTATATTCTAGATGAGCATGCTATCATCTATATGGGTGTGGATTTCATATCTAAAATATATTCCTACTCTTGAAAAAACTGTAGCATAGAAAAATAACTATCATGGCAAAGGAATAAATTGATAATTAAGGTTCTCTAGCCAAGCATTATTGAATTCATAAAGGTGTACTTCAAAAGAAAAATAGAGATTATGAGTAAGGACTCTAGAATGTATTTTGTATGCTCCTTACACCAAAAAATAAACCTACGTCTATCTTGAGCCTTTGAATCCATTACCATACCCAAGGATTTCCTTTAGAGCTAAGCACCTTCATTCAAACACAATCGAATACTTATATGAGCCTAATACCAAATATATATCTATAAAAGTGAAATAGAGTTAAACAAGTGAATGCGCATATGATCTTTATACCTACTTTTAAACTATGATATATATAATGAAATAAAGAGCGAAGTTATAACCCCAACCTAGGGTCACGATAACAATATTGGTTTGAAAATCAAATAACCAATAAACAACCTTGATGGCGCCGAGAGAGAGACAATCGTTCGTTCGACCTTATGGTTAATATATGTATATAAATATGACCAAAGTCAAACCAGAGTATAAATGCAAATTTCTTTAAATGTCAATCATATAACTGTGAATTAGATATAAGAAGAAATAAAACAAATAAGTGGCGATCCAACGCCAAGATGCCAACATGAAATATATAAGTACACTCGTTCGTTAATTGAACCAAACCGGCAGCAAACCTACGTTAGCGCGGTCGGATTTTAACGCACCATTTCGGAACCGAGAGTTAACTGTGGTTCGTTGAAACCCTACTGAAAGACGGACAGAGGAAATAAAATAAGAAAAGCCACAGCCCCTTTTCACATCGGTTCAGAGAAAGGTTAGCTGTGAAAATTTCCCCACAATTGATAACGAGTTCGAATGCATTGCGTTCGATTGTCCTTACTTCGGAATTTCAGAGAAGACAGTAATAACAAAATAAGAGCCTCTCGGCCAAGCCACTATAAAGAAAGCCACGGCATCTCCACAGTAGAGTGATATAGCAATCAAAATATGGTTTCGGCTATTGCGTACTTGCATGCAACTTAAGTAACGGAACTTTCTACGTCTGATGACACTGTAACCCTTCCACATTTAGCGTATCATGATCCACACGCTGGGGGTGTGCCTTCCACAGGAAGAATCATAGAAATAAAAACGTGGAGATGTTGTTCAGAGAGGAGGACGACCGAAACGCACACATTTGGCATCCTACCTTGCATGAAACATTAATAACACTACCAGTAGGCAGATAGGAGGCCACTGGTGTAGTTAGATACCGACAAATTAACACAACCAAGCTATTTAATATAAATATACAGTCTTAAATCTAGAGCGTGGAACCTGAAGCGTAGCAGAAGAAAGAAAAAAACGTAATAGACATTCAGGTGTATTTCCAAAGAATCCAAATACACTGAAACGAATGCAGAAAACAAAACTAGAGCACGGCCACAAAGGACCGGCTAGAGCTCTGTCATGAGGAGACTGATTGCTACACAAACCTACAGTCTCTCTGCGAAATCTATTTAGCAGATTTAGTACTGAGTATCAAACAAACAATAAACAAGAGCAATAGAAAGCAATGGGACGATTTTACAGGCAAAAGTAATATAAGGCGGGAAGATCAGAGAAAAAGGGTAGATCTAAATCTTTTCAGCAAGACCGAACCTGGACTCTCTGGTAAATAGCTCGATAACAGAGACTCCAAGTTAAAGCGCTTCCTGAACCCTAATTTCTCTGCCCTATAACCTCAGCAGAACCCGAGGGTGAGGGAACGGAAGCTCTGCGCTTTCAGAACCTATAACCGTCATAATGTCTAGTCAAATCCACCTGACGATCAGAGCTTGGCGTGAGGCGGCTATACGCCAACGTGACCAGTACTATCAACACGTACTTCCGGATGGAAACGCAACGCGTGGTACTGGGTTCAAAGAAGAGAGCCGGCTATTGCAATATGCATCGGAGTTATCCGCGTCGAAACCCTGAAAAGTCTGCCGAACAATTCAAGAGTGAATAATAATAACAAATCCTGTTTGGTTAATCCTGTATTAACAAATAAATTCAGTAGTTGAAACCACCAAATTCCATGGCGGTCACATTCCCACGCGTCTGTCGAATGGAGGATCCGGGATGTATCAAACGATACCATGATGATTTAGCATAGCTCCACCTAAATTATCAGCTGGCGCCGTCGGGTAGGGGAAAAACGCACGGTAGGAGGCATAATGAGGTTGGTAAGTGTAGTACCCACGACCGCCAAATGAGTTATCCACCGTCGGTATACCTGTGCGTACATCATTAGTTTACAACCCGGCGAAAGATAACAATACAAAACAATAATGAGGCATTTTAATAACGTGTAATATAAAATCTCACGATTCACCAAAACTGGACGAATATATGCCAAAAGGTAGATATACGTGCTTTGAGTTACCTATTGCAAATGATCTGCTATATATGCACGGTTTGTTATATATAAAAGGGTTTGTTATAAATATAAAAAGATTTGTTATATCTTCATTATATATATATATATATATATAACAAGATTCGTTATACACATACATATATGCAAGATTGGTTATATAAAAAGCTTTGGACTCATATATATATTATATATATTATAACGTGCATATACATATGCTCTTTAAAAGGTTAGTGCCAAAGGATATATATATAAATACAAATAGTATATGTGATGAATCAATATATATATGTATTACGAACATTAACCCCTTTATATATGTGGATACACCACTATAGGTATGCATTATATAGAGAATTCACTATTATCAAAGTTAAAATGCATGAGGGGCTAGAAGAGGTTATTGCAGTGATGGTGTATCCAGGTGAACCATGGATATATGTATATATGAATATAGGTGGGGAAAATTTCTTGTAGACATAGGAGATAATTAGTATATGTACACATGGTAGACATTCTATCATTAATATGCCGAATATCAGTGTATTCTCAATATGTTAGGAGAATAGAAACGCTAGAGGAGGAAAGAAAAATATATAAGATTAGAATGCTGAAAATCACTCATTCACGAATCATGGGAACAGAGGGGAAACATCAGTGTTGAAAAAAAAAAAAAAAAATTCCCTAAACTGGAGGTGTTACAAATGGTATCGGAGCACTAGTTACAACAAATTGGGCTGTCGTTTTTGCTCACTGCTTATTACATATTTTGTTTTTTGCTGAAGTTATAAACTTTGCTAATCTGTGTTGTAAGTGTGTACAGTTGAAATGGCTGAAGGTGAAGGGATTTATGTGGATCTGTGGGATAAGTTTGCTACTCCAGATCCCAATGCCCCGGTACTGGCCATGTTGCACAGGATGCAACGAGAGTTGGCTGAATTAAGAAGCCAAAATGACATGTTGTCATCAGCCAGTAAGGAGCAGGAAAAGCTCATCAGAGAGCTAACTTCTCGGAACAGCCAGGAAGGCGAAGGTTCTGGAAAAAGAAAGATGGATGAATCTGAGGATGAGGATGCAGCTAGGAATCAACATAAGCAGAAAAGAGAGTTGCAGGGAGAATTTAGGAAGATCAAACCTCCCTCCTATGATGGGGAGAAGGAGGAGGATGCTGAAGCTTGGTTGCTGAACATGATCAAGTATTTCCAAGTCTATGAATATGAGAGCAATCTGAAGGCTAGATTAGCTGTCTACCAGCTACAAGGAAAAGCTACACTCTGGTGGGAAGAGACAAAAATGGTGCATGCTATTGATGAAAAGACAGTTACTTGAGAAGATTTTCAGACTAAGTTCAAAAGTCGGTATTTGAATGAACGTTATTATGACGATAAAGCAAAAGAATTCCATGAACTCAGGCTAGGGAAGCTCACTATTGATGAGTTTGTCACTAAGTTTACTAATCTACTGAGGTATGTCCCTTACATTAGGGAAGAAAAGGCAAAGGTGCAAAGGTTTTTAAATTGTTTGCCTACTGTATACAAGGAGAAAATAGAGTTTGACAACCCAAAGACCATGGATGAAGCTGTTACAAAAGGAAGACTATGCTATCAGCAGTTTAAAGGTAAAGCTGAACGAGGGAAGAGCTGGTTGAACAAGGGTGAGTTCAAAGGTAAAAGACCAAAACCAACATATTTAAAAAAATTTGGTAGAGATCATCAGCGGAAAAAATTCAGTAAACCAAAAGAAAGTCAAACTGCTCAGTCTCAAGTGGCTTCAAAACCAGTAGAAGGGAACAATAGAAAGGAAGGGACAGTCAGAATGAAAGAACCTCTGAAATGTTGGGGCTGTGGAGAACCCCATATGATGAGGGACTATCCCCATAGAAATATTCATATGATCAGCAGAGAGCGAGAGGCAACAACAGTCAATGACATAGCCAGAAACATACCAACCATCAGTGCAGCATTGGAAAATAGGCAAGCAGAACATCAAGCCACCATGGTGGAAATGGAGGGTAAGATTTCTGACCTACCTGTTACTGTTTTGATTGATCCAGGTGCTTCGTTGAGTTACATTAGTCCTGGAATTGTAGAAAAATGTAAACTTAGACCTGAAAAATTTCAGCAGTCATGGTTAGTACAGCTGGCCACTAGAACTAAGAGAAAAGTCACTCATAAGTTGCCCAAAACAGCAATACAATTAAATGGTTTTTCAACAGAAGTAAACTTGAACATATTGCCATTAGGATCCTATGATCTGCTGATAGGAATGGATTGGCTGGAAAAGAAGAAAGCCTTGATGAACTGCTGGGATAAAACCCTGCATGGGGTAGATGAGGAATGGAAACCTTTTACACTAAGAGGGAAACCAAAATCCATTTCAATAAGACAGATATCAGCTTTACAATTAAAAAGAACAGCTAGAAAAGGATACCAAATCTATGCAGTGCATGTAGAGGAAATAGAACAGAAAACTGAGGAAGAGTTACTGGATGCTATACCAGTCATCAGATAATTTAAAGAAGTCTTTCCCAAGGAAATCCCTCATCTTCCCCACAAAAGAGAGATTGATTTTTCAATCGATCTGGTACCGGGAGCCACACCTGTTTCCCGAGCCCCTATCGGATGAGTCCGCCAGAACTAATGGAGCTGAAGATGCAGCTGCAAGAATTATTGGATAAGGGTTACATCAGACCAAGTGTGTCTCCATGGGGAGAACCGGTGTTATTTGTTAAAAAGAAGGATGGAACCTTTAGGATGTGCATTGATTATCGTCAACTGAACAAATTGACCATTAAGAATAGATATCCACTTCCTAGAATTGATGATCTTTTTGATCAAGTGAGAGGAGCTTCAGTCTTTTCCAAGATAGACCTCCGGACTGGGTATCACCAGCTCCGAATTAAAGAAGAAGACATCGGCAAAACAGCATTTAGAACCAGGTATGGGCATTACGAATTTGTAGTCCTACCTTTTGGTTTGACGAATGCCCCTGCCACCTTTATGTGTCTGATGAACAGTGTGTTGAATAAGTATTTGGACAAATTTGTTCTTGTGTTCATAGATGATATTTTAGTCTATTCTAAAAATGAAGAAGAACATAAGGAACATCTGAGAATAGTGTTGCAAACTTTAAAAGAAAACCAGCTATATGCCAAGTTCAGTAAATGTGAATTCTATAGAGATAAAATTCAATATCTGGGTCATATAATTTCTGAAAAAGGGTTGGAAGTTGACCCTGAAAAGGTAAAAGCCATTAAAGAATGGCCAGTTCCTACTGATGTCTCAGCAGTAAGATCATTTATGGGAATTGCAGGCTATTATCGCAGATTTGTGGAGAGATTTTCTGCTATAGCAAATCCCATAACCTTATTACAAAGGAAGGGTGTTAAGTTCGTGTGGACTGAGAAATGTCAAAACAGTTTCGAACAGTTGAAACAAAAACTTATTTCAGCTCCTATATTAAAAATTGCTGATCCTAATAAAGAGTTTATTGTATGTACAGATGCTTGCAGAGAAGGGCTGGGAGGAGTCCTGTTACAGGAAAATTCAGTCATTGCCTATGAATCTAAGAAACTGAAATTACATGAACAAAATTATAGTGCATATGATTTGGAACTTGCAGCTGTAATCCATGCCTTAAAAATGTGGAGACACTATCTGCTGGGGAAAAAGTTCACATTGATGATTGATCATATTAGCCTCAAATATTTTTTCTCCCAAACTGATCTAAATGCAAGACAAGCCAGATGGTTGTCTTTTTTTAAGTGAATTTGATATGGACATCAAGCATATCAAGGGGAAAGAAAATAAAGTTGCTGATGCATTAAGTAGAAATGCTTGTCAACATGTAAACAGCATTAGGAGTAGTGGACAGATTGAGATAGAAGAGTTGGTGAGAGAAGCAGCCAGCCAAGACTCAATTTATGAAGCACTCTTGGTGAAACTACAGACAAAAGATAAAACTGGTTTCACTCAAAACCAACAGGGGCTGCTCTATTACAAAAACCGGTTGTATATTCCAAATATAGAGTCATTGAAAAGAGAAATTCGAGATGAATATCATAAACAGCCCTATGCAGGGCATCCCGGATACCAAAAGATGTTAACAGCCTTGAAGAAGAAGCTGTTCTGGCCAGGAATGAAGAGAGATGTGGCAGAGTATCTAAGTAGGTGTATGGAATGTCAACTGGTCAAAGTTGAGCATCAACACCCAGCAGGGCTTTTAAACCCTTTGCCAATTGCAGAATGGAAATGGGACACAGTTTCCCTAGATTTTATAACAGGATTACCCAAGACTAAATATCAACATGATTCTGTTATGGTAGTAGTATACACTCTCACAAAAGTTGCTCACTTTATACCGGTGAAATCTACTTTTGGAACAACTCAAGTAGCAATTCCTGAAGGAGATAGTAAGGCTTCATGGGGTACCCAAGGTGATTGTCTCAGATCGGGATGCCAAGTTTACAGCAGCATTCTGGAAGGGATTGTTTGCAGGAATGGGTACTAAACTGAATTTTAGTACTGCCTATCACCCTCAAACGGATGGGCCAACAGAAAGAACAAATCAAATTTTAGAGGATATGCTGAGAATGTACGTGATGGATAGGCCATCAAAGTGGGAAGAATATTTGCATTTAGCTAAGTTTGCCTATAATAACAGCTACCAATCCTCTAGTAAGATGGGTCCGTTTGAGGCACTTTATGGGAGAAAGTGTCGTACTCCCTTGAGCTGGAGTCAACCAGAGGATAAACTGGTGTTGGGACCAGATGCACTACAAGAGATGGAAAGAATTGTTAAACAAATACAGAGAAATATAAAGGCAGCACAAGACTGACAGAAGAGCTATGCTGATAAAAAAAGGGTGCACCGAGAATTCAAAGTGGGGGATCATGTGTATTTACGCATCAAGCCCAAAAAGAGCACACTTTATGCTGGAAGTTGTGCAAAACTTGCACCTAGATATTGTGGGCCTTTTGAGGTTTTAGAAAGGGTGGGACCAGTGGCTTACAAACTGGCCTTACCACCCCATGTTAAAGTGCATAATGTGTTTCATGTTTCATTATTAAAAAGATATGTGCATGATGCTTCTCACATAGTTGATTGGAATGTTGTACAGGTGGAACCAGAAGGGGAGTTTCTACCAGAACCGCTTCAAATATTGGAGCGGGAAGAAATTGAATTGAGAAACAGAACAGTGGAAAAGAGTAAAAGTGCAGTGGAAGCACTTTACTGCTGAAGAAGCTACCTGGGAAAGGGAAGCTGAAATGATGGAGAAATATCCATTTTTGTTTAAGTAGACTCTAGTAGTTGCATAATAACACCGAGGACGGTGTTTATTTTCAGAGGGGGAATATGTAATACCCCCAATTTGTGTGTTGAATTTTTAAAGTTAGACATTTGAACTTTAATCCTAAGGGGGTGGACCCCAAGGGATGAGTATGGTGTGAATGTATTTGCATATTTTATTTGAGGAAATAAATAAAATGATTGTGCATTTTGACAAAAAAGAGAATTTGAGATCACTTGCCAAATCCATGAGGATGGATAAGGCAACAAATCCCCAAAAAATCTTTCAAAAAAATCCTTGAAAGAAATTTATTTAGATTTGAGGAGGAATCTAAATTTCCCCAATGAAGAGGAGTAGTTGGGAAGAGGTGAGAAAAAGCTGGAAAAACTGAGGAAAAGCTTAAAGCAGCTTTAAAGTATCCCAAAAATGGGAAGCCTAGGCTAAACAGGAAAGAAAGCATCCTGCTATTCTGGACGCAGAATTAGAAACATGCTTTGGGGAATTATGAGCTTAAATAAGCTGCTCCTAAGCAGATCAGAGGTTGATCTGTGCTAGGAGGTGATCTCTGCTCGGGGGTGAGTCCTGGGAGACAAAGAGGACTCTAAGGTTGGGAGGTTGGTCATTTTGCAGATTTTGTGGTATGTTCTGAAATTCTTGTTACTATGTCTTATTACAGTATGAATTGGCTACATATAAAATTTAATTTTATGACAATGAGAAATTTTGGTACTACATTTAACAGAATCCATCTTAAGGTAATCACCTTTCAGATTCTGTCTAGTTGTAGACCAGCAAATCCATAGAGTAGAAGCCCCAGAATCTCTAAACCAAGGTCGGTTTAAATCTGAAGTTACTTGCCCTCTACAGATGATTAATTTTTGTTATGTTTCCTGTAGACACAATAATGATATGATATTCTTATGTGTATGCTAGAGAAACATTATAGTATCACTGAAATATATACATGGTATGTAGCAAAAAGGAAGAAAGCACGATATTAGATTTTAAATTGCAAATATGAGCATTCTAACACTTATAACATTTATAAACTGCATGTATGAGCATTCTAACAATTATAATGGTGCTGGAAAAAGAGTAATTATATTCTAGATGAGCATGCTATCATTTATATGGGAGTGGATTTCATATCTAAAATATATTCTTACTCCTTGACAAAACTGTAACATAGAAAAATAATTATGATAGCAAAGGATTGAATTGATAATTAAGGTTCTCTAGCCAAGCATTATTGAATACATAAAGGTGTACTTCAAAAGAAAAATAGAACTTATGAGTAAGGACTCTAGAATGTATTTTGTATTCTCATTACACCACAAAATAAATCTACATCTATCTTGAGCCTTTGAATCCATTACCATACCCAAGGATTTCATTTAGAGCTAAGCACCTTCATTCAAGCACAATTGAATACTCATATAGGCCTAACACCAACTATATATAAAAGTGAAATGGTATTAAAACATTTGAATGCGCATATGATCTTTACATCTACTTTTAAACTCTGATATATATAATGAAATAAGAAGAGCGAAGTTATAACCCCAACCTAGGGTCACGATAACAATATTGGTTTTGAAAATCAAACTATCGCAATAAACACCCTTGATGGTAATAGAGAGAGACAATCGTTAGTTGACCTTATAGTTAATATATGTATATAAATATGACCAAATTCAAACCGAGTATAAATGCAAATTTCTTTAAATGTCAATCATATAAACGCTGAATTAGATATAAGAAGAAAATAAAACAAATAAGTGGCGATCCAACGCCAAGATGCCAACATGAAATATATAAGTACACTCGTTCGTTAATTGAACCAAACCGGCAGCAAACCTACGTTAGCGCGGTCGGATTTTAACGCACCATTTCGGAACCGAGAATTAACTGTGGTTCGTTGAAACCCTACTAAAAGACGGACAGAGGAAATAAAATAAGAAAAGCCACAGCCCCTTTTCACATCGGTTCAGAGAAAGGTTAGCTGTGAAAATTTCCCCACAATTGATAACGAGTTCGAATGCATTGCGTTCGATTGTCCTTACTTCGGAATTGCAGAGAAGACAGTAATAACAAAATAAGAGCCTCTCGGCTAAGCCACTATAAAGAAAGCCACGGCATCTCCACAGTAGACTGATATAGCAATCAAAATATGGTTTCGGCTATTCCGTACTTGCATGCAACTTAAGTAACAGAACTTTCTACGTCTGATCACACTGTAACCCTTCCAGATTTAGCGTATCATGATCCACGCGCTGGGGGTGTGCCTTCCACAGGAAGAATCATAGAAATAAAAACGTGGAGATGTTGTTCAGAGAGGAGGACGACCGAAACGCACACATTCGGCATCCTACCTCACATGAAACATTAATAACACTGCCAGTAGGCAGATAGGAGGCCACTGGTGTAGTTAGATACCGACAAATCAACACAACCAAGCTATTTAATATAAATATACAGTCTTAAATCTAGAACGTGGAACCTGAAGCGTAGCAGAAGAAAGAAAAAAACGTAATAGACATTCAGGTGTATTTCCAAAGAATCCAAATACACTGAAACGAACGCAGAAAACAAAACTAGAGCGCGGCCACAAAGGACCGGCTAGAGCTCTGTCATGAGGAGACCGATTGCTACACAAACCTACAGTCTCTCTGCGAAATCTATTTAGCAGATTTAGTACTGAGTATCAAACAAACAATAAACAAGAGCAATAGAAAGAAATGGGACGATTTTACAGGCGAAAGTAATATAAGGCGGGAAGATCAGAGAAAAAGGGTAGATCTGAATCTTTTCAGCAAGACCGAACCTGGACTCTCTGGTAAATAGCTCGATAACAGAGACTCCAAGTTAAAGTGCTTCCTGAACCCTAATTTCTCTGCCCTAGAACCTCAGCAGAACCCGAGGGTGAGGGAACGGAAGCTCTGCGCTTTCAGAACCTATAACCATCAGAATGTCTAGTCAAATCCACCTGATGATCAGAGCTTGGCGTGAGGCGGCTATACGCCAACGTGACCAGTACTATCAACACGTACTTCCGGATGGAAACGCAACGCGTGGTACTGGGTTCAAAGACGAGAGCCGGCTATTGCAATATGCATCGGAGTTATCCGCGTCGAAACCCTGAAAAGTCTGCCGAACAATTCAAGAGTGAATAATAATAACAAATCCTGTTTGGTTAATCCCGTATTAACAAATAAATTCAATAGTTGAAACCACCAAATTCCATGACGGTCACATTCCCACGCGTCTGTCGAATGGAGGATCCGGGATGTATCGAACGATACCATGATGATTTAGCATAGCTCCACCTAAATTATCAGCTGGCGCCGTCGGGTAGGGGAAAAACGCACGGTAGGAGGCATAATGAGGTTGGTAAGTGTAGTACCCACGACCGCCAAATTAGTTATCCACCGTCGGTATACCTGTGCGTACATCATTAGTTTACAACCCGGCGAAAGATAACCATACAAAACAATAATGAGGAATTTTAATAACGTGTAATATAAAATGTCACGATTCACCAAAACTGGACGAATATATGCCAAAAGGTAGATATACGTGCTTTGAGTTACCTATTGCAAATGATCTGCTATATATGCACGGTTTGTTATATACAAAAGGGTTTGTTATAAATATAAAAAGATTTGTTATATCTTCGTTATATATATATATATATAACAAGATTCGTTATACACATACATATATGCAACATTGGTTATATAAAAAGCTTTGGACTCATATATATATTATATATATTATAACGTGCATATACATATGCTCTTTAAAAGGTTAGTGCCAAAGGATATATATATAAATACAAATAGTATATGTGATGAATCAATATATATACGTATTACGAACATTAACCCCTTTATATATGTGGATACACCACTATAGGTATGCATTATATAGAGAGTTCACTATTATCAAAGTTAAAATGCATGAGGGGCTAGAAGAGGTTATTGCAGTGAAGGTGTATCCAGGTGAACCATGGATATATGTATATATGAATATAGGTGGGGAACATTGCTTGTAGACATAGGAGATAATTAGTATATGTACACATGGTAGACATTCTATCATTAATATGTCGAATATCAGTGTATTCTCAATATGTTAGGAGAATAGAAACGCTAGAGGAGGAAAGAAAAATATATAAGGTTAGAATGCTGAAAATCACTCATTCACGAATCATGGGAATCGGAGGGGTAAACCTCGGTGTAAAAATTCCCTAAACTGGAGGTGTTACATCAACAACAAGTCAAAAGGAAAGTCCACTTTTACCAAATATCAAGTCAACGACAAGTCAAAAGCCAAGACCAAGCTGAAGATCAAGGAATCATATCAACAACAAGACCAAGTTGAACCACAAGAAATATCAAGTCAAAAACAAAACCAAGCTCAAGAAACAACAAGACCAAGCTGAAGCTCAAGAAATATTATGTCAACAACAAGACCAAGCTCAAGAAATATCAATATCAAGCTCAAAAAACAACAAGACCAAGCTGAAGCTCACGTAATATCAAGTCAACAACAAAACCAAGACCAAGCTCAAGAAATATCAAGTCAACAATAAGACCAAACTCAAGAAATATCAATATCATGTCAACGACAAGAACAAGCTCAAGAAATATCAAGTCAACAACAAGACCAAGCTCAACAACAAAAGAAATATCAATATAAATATCAAGTCAACAACAAAGAAAATATCAATATAAATATCGATATCAAGTCAACAACAAGACCCTGACTCAACAACAAAGGAAATATCAATATCAACTCAACGACAATAACAAGCTCAAACAAATATCAAGTCAACAACAAGACCAGCTCAACAACAAAGGAAATATCAATATCAACAAATATCAAGTCAACAACAAGACCAGCTCAACAACAAAGGAAATATCAATATCAACTCAACGACAATAACAAGCTCAAACAAATATCAAGTCAACAACAAGACCAGCTCAACAACAAAGGAAATAGCTCAAACAAATATCAAGTCAACAACTCAACAACAACAACAAGCTCAAACAAATATCAAGTCAACAACTCAACGACAATAACAAGCTCAAACAAATATCTCAACAAGGAGTCACAAAGTTCAATACACAACCCCAACAACAAAGGAAATATATCAAATATCAAGTCAACAAGTAGTCACAAAGTTCAATACACAACCCCAAGACCAATCCCAACACACAACGCCAAACAAATATCAAGTCAACAACTCAACGACAATAACAAGCTCAAACAAATATCTCAACAAGGAGTCACAAAGTTCAATACACAACCCCAACAACAAAGGAAATATATCAAATATCAAGTCAACAAGTAGTCACAAAGTTCAATACACAACCCAAGACCAATCCCAACACACAACGCCAAGACGTGAAGAGGAGCCACAAAGGGTCCATAATACATTGCGATATATAAAAATTAGAAGCCTCTCCGAATATAAAGGTATATAACCATCGTGAACTCATCGATGTGGGATAAATCCTATCCAAAAACAAAAGCAAAAAAAAACAAAAGGAAAACGCGGCAATTTCCGGGGTTCAAGCGTTTGATGTCGTATTCAAAGGAGAAACGCCATCTGTTGAGGAGGATCGCTAAATGGCAGTCTTTGCCAATCGAAGGAGTTTCTAAGAATCCATATGCCAACGATAAAGCCTAAGAGAATGCCAAATCACCGTGCACCCAGCTATTGTTTTAATGTCAAATCTTCAAGTACCCGAGTATTGATGTGAATGCCAAGTTTACCATCTAATAACACTTGTGCTATTGAAGATGCGGATGTCAAAGAGACTGATCAAATCACCATTTCCGTAAATTCTTTAAAAGAGATTATTTTAATGTACTAGTTCGTTTTTGGAGAGAAAAAACCTTTTGTATGTACCAGAGATATTTTTTATATAGATCAAAATTTTCCAAGGCGGAAATACTTGGGAATTTTACCCAAAATTTTCCAAGGCGGAAATACTTGGGAATTTTACCCAAAGATTCATGTGACAATACTTTACAATTTGTATATTTTTTTTTATGTGATTGTGTTATTTCTGGTATTTCATCATTATACAGTCTTTTTATTTGAATGAAATCTTATGAGTTATGAGTTGAGAATTCATCCATGGCTAGATATTTTGTTTTTAATTTATTCAAATATTTTTATCCTTTTTTTCTAATATCTATGCATAATTTATCATTTGGTGTTTTGATGACTTAATTTTCTAAGAAAATATTGAGTATCTTGCTTTTGTAAGCTTAGTGTCATCAACCAAGATTTTGGAAATCTTTTGATTTGTACTCCCTTTTTTACTCCATTGCCCAATGGTTTTCCTCACTTCCCTACCACATTTATAAAACCCCTTTCTTATTGAAGATCTGGCCATTGTTTAACATATGTGCAATTGTTGAAGTGGCATTAAGCAACAAACTCATAGAGAGAGCCTTCTTTGGATTAGAAAGGCTAGTTTCTAATCTAAAACATTGGTTTGAGGTCTTTTGTGCATAACCAAGGAGAAATTACCAAGTGATATCAGTATCTTTGAATGTTCTCCATAGTGCCATTGCGGTGGAACTTAAGGTTAAGTCTCTCGACATCATGTGGAATATCCTGAAAATCTACAAGCCCTATAATGATGGAAATGCTTATTGGAAGTCTTTCAAGGATTCTAGTTTTCTCTCTCGAAAATCTTTGATATCAGAGGATATTTAGATTTTACTACTTCCATCGAGGAAGTCTGGGGATCCAATCCAAAGTCAGTCCTTTGGATGCTTACTTTCGTCATTTTCTTGACTCAACGTTTAATTTAGTAAATGCATGTCCTTCCAAGTTGACTCCGACTTGGAGAAACATGCAAACAACTAATAATGTAGTTTCTAATAGATTAGACAAATTCACTTATCTAAGTTTTTCTAGAATCAGTATATCATTAAGTCATGGATTGAAAGTGGGGGGATAGCAGACCATTGTCTAATTGTTATGCACTTAAAAATTCAGGAGGAACTGCCAACAACCCCTTTTAAATTTAATGCATCATGAATAAAGGAAGACAACTTTTCTAAATTAGTTGAGGACTCTTGGGTTCGCATGAGGGAAGAAGTAAATACTCCATATATGGTCGAATTCTCCAATTGTTTAAAGTCCCTAAAAGACAAAATAAAATCTTGGCTCAAAGTCTTTAGAGAAAAGCAGGAATCTTCTATGAAGAATACTAAAGTTAAGATTGTTGAAACTTACTTGTCTAATGTTTCAGATGTTTAACATCAATAGAGTTGGAGGAACTTAAATCACTAGAAGTTGTCAAGTGGGAGTTATTAACCTGAGAGGAGGAGTTATGGTGGTAAAAGAGCAGAGTTATCTGGATCAAAGAAGGTGACTTGAACACTAATTTTTTCCATTGTTTCACCAACTATATGAGAAACAACAATTCCATTTAGGAGATAGACATTGGCAATGGAAATGTGGCTAAATATTTTATGAGATAAAACAATCACTGGTGTCAACCACTTTAAGTCTCTATTTATTGAACTAAGTGGTTTCCCACTTCTTGAGACTTTGGATACCCTTAGTTTGTTCCCCTAGGTCATTACACAAGAAATAAATGAATCTATTACAAAAGAAGTCATCGAATCAGAGATGTTGGGTGCTCTCTCCCAGATGCAAAAAGGGAATTGTCTAGGCCCCAATGGTTTTACAATAGAATATAACCTAGGCATTTATGATCTACTAAAATCACATATTCTAAAAGTTTTCAAAGAGTCTCAAACAAGGAGCTACATGCACGGGGCTTTAAATTCTACTTGTATTTTCTTGATTCTTAAAAAACATGGTACTGAGTATTTCAATGACTAAAAGCCTATGTCATGTTACAATGTTATATATAAGTTGGTATCTAAAATTATTTCCATACAAATCAAGTGAATCTTGAGTGAAGTTAGCTTGGAGGAACAATTCGGGTTTTTAAATTGTGAGATCCATGACACAGTGGCCATTGCCCAAGAAACTATGCATTCTATTAAATCCAATAAGATCCTCGATGAAGATACATTTGTTTAAGGTATATGACAGAGTCAACTGCTCTTTCATCATACTTTGTTTAATTCAGATTGGTTTTGATTTTATATTTGTCATTTGGATCATGGCATGTATATCCTTTATCAATTTTGTGGTGTTGATCAATGGTCGTCCTTCATCCTTTTTCAAGGCTTTGAAAAAGTGCTCAGCAAACTGATTCAAAAGGCCATCTCTGATGGTAACATTAATGGATTTGTTCAGATTCAAATATCTTGACTCTTATTCGTATATTGTAACTTTAAAGAAAATTTTGAATATATTCGAACTCATCATTGCAATGAGAATTTACGCCAAAAAATATTTGATTTTCCATTATAATATTTACGTTATAGTAAAAAAAAAAACTTGCTTAGTGATTTCCTTTTTAGACATTGAAGATGGATTTAAGCATTTAGGCTTTTTCCTTAGGCCCAATGAATACAAGTAGGAGGACTAGTTATGGCTGGTTAGAAAGGTAAAATAAAGGATTATTATGGCTAGTTAGAAAGGTTGAATAAAGGATTTTGTTTGGGTTAATCAACTTCTCTTTATATCTAGCAGATTGATCTTGATCAAGTTTGTTCTGAAAAGTATCCCCATTTATTAGGCATCTATTACTACCATTCTGAAGGGGATCCTTATTAAAATTTGGAAAATAAGCTATAGATTCCTTTGGGAAACCAATAGACAGCCTAATGGCATCCCTCTAGGGAAGTGGAAGGCGATAGCCCAACCAAAATTTATGGGAGGATGGGGTTTAAAAGACCTTCATATTTTAGCTAATCTCTAGCAGTTAAAAGTTTATGGAGACTTTTGAATAATAGATATTTATGGGGATTAACTATAAAATACAAGTATTTATGTAGGAAATTTGAGATAGAGTGGAATAGATGCCCATAGAATTTGTGTCCAAATTCTTCTATGGTTTGGAAATCTTTATGTAGTGTAGTTCCCATAATCAAAATTTTGGTTTCCTAGCAAGTAGGAGATGGAAAAAGCATAAGAGTCGGGCTTTACCCTTGGGTTGGATCCAAAGAAAATTTTAGGCTTTCAAACAACTTAATTGAATCTCTACACTCTGTGAGGGTTTTCTCCTTAGATGATGTCCACAACATGGAGGTTCATGATTAGGGAACTAGAGGCTAGAAATCTACAATCAACCTAGGCCTAAATGAGCTAGAACCTATAGAGTGGAAGAATTATGTTGGCCTCCTTTTTTAGCTATAATGAAAGTCTCAGATGAGGATGATGAAAATTTAGTCTGGTTGAAGAATCCTATTATTTTTTCTTAGGGATATATTTTTCTTTGCTTTGATAATTGCATTTCATCATTTACACATTAAATTCACCCCATAACATCATAACAGTATTCATATTTACATCATTATATAGAAATATATGAAACTATGTAGAAAGAACAATATCATCATCAATGCAAAGGAACAATAGAAGAAAAAAATTCTCACATAGAGACACTAGGATTGGTTAGAGATCAGATAAAAATCCACTATGGGGAAAACCCTTTCAAATTCTTCTTCTTATTAAATTTTCATTGAATGATTCGACAAAAGAGAGTATAATGATCCATATCTTCATCCATGCAATTACTAGCAACATCAACCAAACAATATTCATGAAATAAACCCATAAATGCTAATACTCAAAACCCTTCTTCGGAGGCATGTAATCCATTGTCATTGTCTGCAGTCAATTGTCAAAACCTGCGATCAACAAGCAAAAACTTCGTTCAACTAAAAAAGGCAACTTTAGGCTCCAATCGCACGGAGGAAGTGGGCATGCATGTGACTAGGAGCTTCTAGTTGCTCCCTTGATCCTGCAAGCCAATGATGATCTGGATTTATGCAGGAACGCAATAGAATACACATATAACCATAAATACAAAGATGCAATGGAAATAACACTTCATTTCATTAATATCAAAGAACTGAAATTTGCTTACAGACGGAATGGAAATAAACTAGCTAGGGCACTAGTAGCTTATCTCTGAGAAGAGATGTGGTGGCTACAAGCCTCTGAACTGAGTTATAATGAGGCTCAAGGACCTATTTATTATTTAGAAATAATGGAAAACCCTAAACGTCCAAAAACCTAACCTTATGAGATGAAGCGCCAAAACTATGGGCCCCGTTTGGGTAAATTGGTGTTTCAAATTCTCGGGGACGTAACTTTGGCATACTATCTCCATTTAACACACATGATACATCATTGGAAATATCTATCCGAGGATTACAACTGTTGCCGCGAATATCAATTCCAAAACGAAATCACATTCATCAGAGGAACGATGCCCAAAAAACATCGTTTAGGGCCTCAAAACAGCTTCGGAAGTTCAAGACTTGAAAAAACTACTAAAGTTCAAGACTTGAAAAAACTGTTAAAAATAGTAAGTTGTGACGAAAGTGAAAAACTGAAAGAGACAATGGTAGGGCCCCAAGTGGAATAGGTGGGTGGCCACTAATAGCCACCTGGATCATTCCTCCCCCCTTAGGAAGCAATGGTCCCCATTGCGTTGAGTTCCTCCATGAGATGAGGAAGCACGTTGAACTTGGTCACTGGTGAACCACTTGCCTTGGTGCAAAGAGTTGGCCGGCTTTGACAACCCGATACAATTGGATCTTACGTTGGCAAGTGTTCTTGATTTGCATGTCCATGATACAATCATGGTGGCACATTCCCATGCATTTTGGGTTTGTAACTCTTTTGAGTGCGGTTCTTCAGCCAATGTCGAGTTGTCCAATAGAGGTGAAAAATAGGGACGAATGCGGTATACATTGAATACTAGGTGCAGACCAAGGAATGGTGGAATCCGCAGAGCTCGAAGAGCATTTTTTTCCCTACAACCTTGGTGATGGTGTACGGCACCATCGGAGCGAGCGAAGCTTGCGGTGGGAGTCTAGTGAGGCGCTCCTTACTGCCAAATGTAGCCACACTTTTTTCACCCACACGAATTTGTGTGGCACCCGATGTTGATCATGTAGCGTTGCTTGTACTTAGCATTGGCTCTATCCATATGTCATGAACTTTAGTTAGCGAGATGTGCTAAATGCGTTCGATGAAGTTGTTTGCTTTTTCAGCTTCAAACTGGACATGAGCCGAATTGGCCTGAGTAGCCACAAATGGCATGGCTACGTCAATGGGACATAGTGGTTGGAATCCCAAGCCCCCTTGAAAGGGGTTGTGGCCGGTTGAGCTATGGTGAGCCCAGTTATAATTGTGTTGTACACAGGGGAGGCTCTCATCCCATGTGCGTGGATTCTTTGAATTGTACATGCGCAGAATGTGTACAATCATCCTATTGACGACCTCTGTCTAGCCATTAGTTTGGGGATGGAAAGTTGTAGACTTAGTGAGCTTGGTGTCCAACATTGACCAAAGGCTGGACCAAAATGTCTTTGAGAACTTCTCGTCGCGATACGATATGATGAGGCAGTAGGATCCCCAAAGTGCACCACACTCGTTCAAAGAATATTTCGGCGAGTGGCTTTTTTCTCTGTGATATTCTTCTTGTAGGCCACCATAATGGCCATCTTAGAGAATCTGTCGACGACCATGAAAACACAGTCATTTCCATGCTTAGTAGAAGGAAGGCCTAACATTTAATCCATGGAGATGGATTCCCAAGGTCGACTAGGGGTAGGTAGTGGAGTATAGAGCCCTTGCTTATTGATGGTAGATTTGGCAATAGCGTAAGCAGTGCAAGATCTGATGTACTTCCCGACATCCTGTCGAAGGTTTGGCCAATAGAAATACTTTTGCAGTACTACCACTGTTTTCTTGACCCAAAAATGCCCAGTGACTCGACTATAGTGTGCTTCCCCATGTCATCTTGGCACGCTCGCTTGAAGGAACACAAAGGTGTCCCAGGTGACACAACAGTGCATCTTAGAGGTGAAAATTTGAAACTTGCGTACCCCCCAAGAGTGCCTTGTATGTGTGGCTGAATTGAGAAGCGACCAATTAGAAGTCTCGTGCCCACAAGAGTTGAGAACGGTGATTATGGCCATGATCGGTGTTCGGATAAGGCAGTCTGCAACATTATTGGTTCTACCCTTCTTGTACTTAATGTTCAAATAAAATTGTCGCATATATGTGGACCACTTCTGATGGCGATTGTTCTGCAACTTCTCTTGTGTTTGTATGAATTGCAGGGGTCGGTGGTCTGTGTGGATGATTGTCTCCTTCCCCAAAATGTAATGCTTCCATTTTGAATAAGCCTACACAATGGAATACATTTCTTTGTCATAAGTGGGATACTTTCGAATTGTGTCGGACAATTTCTCAGCGTGATTGCCCATATGGATGACCTATTGAGTAAGAGCGCGCCAATAGCATAGTCAGAGGCATCTGTCTCGATCTCAAATGGTTGTTGCAAGTCTAGTAATGTGAGCACTGGGGCGGAAAAAAGGCGATGTTTCAATTCTGCGAACACCTTCTTTTGAGATTCCAACCAAAATAATTTTTCTTTCACTCCTCCCTTGGTGACTTGACTCAAGGGCCAAGTGCTATGAGAGAATCTCGACACGAACTTGTGGTAGAAATTAGCAAGACCCAGAAAGCTATGAAGCTCTGTTAGAGTGGTTGGGGCTGGCCAATCCCGAATGACTTGGATCTTGTTTGGATCCACATGCACCCCCTTTCATCAATAATGTATCCCCGAGATATTGAACAGGTCATGCCAAAAGTGTCCTCTCCAAAGTTGGCACACAACTTGTGTTGTCGTAGTGTTTGGAGGACTTCGCGGATGAGTGGAGGTGCTCTTCCCAAATCTGTTGAAGATCAGAATGTCATCCAAGTACACCACTACAAATGAGTTGGTGAATGGACACAAGATGTAATCCATCAACCTCATGAAGGTTGTGGGAGCATTCGTCAACCCGAAAGGCATGACGAGCCATTCGAAAAGGCCCTTCTTGACTTTGAAGGCAGTCTTCCACACATCTGAGGATTCGATTGGTACCTGTGATACCCAAACTTCAAGTCGATCTTGCTGAAATATTTTTCCCCTTTGATTTGGTCCAAAAGTTCATCAATCTATGGGATCGGGTACCTATTCTGGACAGTGATCTTGTTCAGCGCCCGATCGTTAATATAGATTCTCCAAGTCCCATCTTTCTTCTGTACCAACATGGTCGGGCTCCCACAGGGCAATGAACTTGGCCGGATGTGACCTTTCTCACAACTCATGAATACGCACTCTTGGTTTCATATTCTCAGTACGAGCGCTTTATCAGATTGGTCCCTTTGGGTAGTGCCTTGCACAGGGAATCGAGGTCGATGGGGTGACTTGACGTGATGCGAAGGCATCCTGTGGGTGAGGTGAAGATGTCCTCGTACTCCTCCACAACCTTGTCCATTTTTTGTTGTTGTGCAGAGGAGCCATGTCTGGAGGTCATGGCCACAGTATTCTTCTTGCCATGGGGGTGGATCATCAAGAAAACAAATTTCCTGGTTTGGGAAATGAGCTTACTTCATTGTTTTGCAGTAACCAAAGATATAGTGGGAGGCAATGGTACCTCTGGTATCATGTACAACTTATTTCCCAAAGTAAAAATAACAACGCGAGGTCGGGACTCATACATAGCATGTCGTTTCCACAAGTATGGTTGGCCAAAT
This sequence comes from Pinus albicaulis, assembly GCA_034641835.2. Classification (NCBI taxonomy): domain Eukaryota; kingdom Viridiplantae; phylum Streptophyta; class Pinopsida; order Pinales; family Pinaceae; genus Pinus; species Pinus albicaulis. The sequence continues at coordinate 660,066,895 of CM076573.1, read as the reverse complement.
AATACATCAGAAACATCAATAGAAGAAATGTCACACAATACCTCATATATGAAGGGCTTGATGCTACAGGGAAGGCAGCACTGCTGGCTGACATGGAGATCTCGTCCTTGGTGAAGCCACCCCATGATGTATGGTTGTGGGTGCAACTTTGTAGTCGGCAAGCGCCAGCAGCTTCGCGACTCTGCTGAAATAGAGGTTCTTTTGGCTCCCCAGTATGTCAATGATAATCATAGCGGGGAATCCTTTACCCACATGCAGGAGTGGAAGAGACGCTTTTCCTCCTTTGGATCTTATGGTTCCTCCTTACGGATCTTCGTAGTGGCAACGGTGGCGTTGGGAGCTCTGCATCAATAATCTGCTTCGCTTGTCATTCCCCTTATCGAGGTTCTGATTCAAAGTCGGAGCATGCAATTGATTCGAAACCCTCATCTTTCGACCACGGCAGCGCCTTAGCAAACACTCACATGTGTTGTGAGTGGAGCTCTTATGGAACTCACACCCTTTCCCAGTGTAGTTCTTTGGCTTCGCGGTGTGTTATTTGCTTGTGGCTTTGGAAAGTTGTCTTGAGCTGCATGCCTTGGCTTTGTCCTTTGATACAACGGTTTGGGGGGCACACTCATTAAGCTTTTGATTTGCGGATCCAAAGTCTCGCTTCTACTGTTTGGATTCTACGCTCAATCTTGGCAGCATACAGGGTATGTCATACCAAGCGAGGAGATGTCGAGGAATTCCATTTCCTCTGAATGTATATGTACGGACTAAGCTGCGATACTTTAGCACCAAATGTTTCTTTGAATCTTTGATACCCAACTTTTTATGCAGGGTATGGAACAGATTCGTCAGTTCATGCACATCTTAATCCCTTTGTTGCCGCAGGTCCATTGTATGTACGTGTCCTCATAAGTCCCCACGGGATAGTATTGTTCCTTGATGGCATCTCGGAAATAATTCCAAGTGGGTACAGCTAAGAACAGAGAGTGTTTTATCTCATCCTTTTTCTCATAGTAGGTTTCCCACCAGTCCTTGACATGGGGGGTAGCTTTGAGGAGTGAAAAAATAATCTTCTCCCAGTTGGAAAAGTCATGAATCGAGAAATATCCTTTTAATAGATTCAACCATCTATCTACGACATCTACATCTATTTGACCCTCAAATATGGGAATGTAAAAGTTTACTTGTACCTTAAAGGGATTCGCGCCTCCAGAGTGGCTATTGGATGCATATGCGCCACTGGTGGGCAGTCGTTAAAGGATTTGGGCAAAGTTATACATCATCACGTTCCTTTGTCTTCGAGGGCCTCCTCGAGCAATATTTTGATAGGATCTACTGCTCCCTCATATTTCTTTTTGTCCCCCCATGAGAATCGTCGTGAGGGTTTGCGAGGTGATATTGTAAAGGTTCCACAGATCAAGCTAACTCCTTATACCCGAGCCTCGTTGCGGACATGCAAGAAGGATCGAGAAAAAAAGTAGACCGCTCTATATACAACAGTCAGAATTTATGCGGGGAACGCAATAGAATACATATATAACCATAAATACAAAGATGCGATGGAAATAACACTTCATTTCATTAATATCAAAAAGAGCTGAAATTTGCTTACAGACGAGATGGAAATAAACTAGCTAGGGCACTAGTAGCTTATCTACGAGAAGAGATGTGGTGGCTACAAACCCTACAGGGCGGCAGTTATAATGAGGCTCAAGGGCCTATTTATTATTTAGAAATAATGGAAAACCCTAAACGTCCAAAAACCTAACCCTAGGAGATGAAATTCCAAAACTATGGGCCCCATTTGGGTAAATTGGTGTTTCAACTTCCCGGGGACGTAACTTTGGCATATTATCTCCATTTGACGCACATGATACATCGTTAGAAAGATCTATCCAAGGAATACAAATATTGTTGCGAATATTTATTCTAGAACATTATCATATTCGATGGAGGAACGATGCCCAAAAAACGTCGTTTAGGGCCTCAAAATGGCTTCAGAAGTTCAAGACCTGAAAAAACTGCTAAAAATAGTAAGTTGTGTTGAAACTGAAAAAATGAAAGAGACAATAGTGGGGTCCCAAGTGGAATAGGTGGGTGGCCACCAATATCCACCTGGATCAAGTAACCAGTCAGATGTTTCCTTTGGTAAACCTCTGACAAAGAAACAAAACCCTAGAAAACATGTGTGAGCTTCAAACCATGTAATCTCAGACCTGTACCAAACACTTTCCACGAACCTGCCTCATAATCGTGCAAGTGAAAACCAAAGAAGAGACTAGAATAATGATCCATGATGATGTCCAAATGAGGTAGAGGTCACTTATATTTATAGCCTTCCAAGGGCGTCCAATTTTCTTTAGGGCTAGTCTTATCAAATATGCACATGTGGGCTCATAATTCATAAATACACTTACTGTTGTCCAAATTTGATGACCTTTAGGTTGATTTAGGTCCTATCGAAAGGAGGAATTCAATGAAATCATCATCTCCATTAAATTGTATGTACAAAGTGTAATTTGGCACTAGTTTCCAATTTTAACACTCCCTCTCAACTAGGGAGAATTCCACCAGCATCATGTGTATCCTGTCATCAAATCATATCAAATCTCGAGTATATAATCATCAAATGTCATCACTGATCATCTTAGTTCATCTTTTTGTTATTCATTCTTATCTCTTGATTGTCCCTGCTCATATGTTGAACATTATTGAATCTAAAAGAAGAATAATTTGAAATTAGAGGGAAGCTCAATCTACCACCCTTTATCCATCAGGAAGCCACTTCTACCACCTGGAATATCTTCCATATGGGATCCCAATGCTACCACCGGGGCAGCATCAACAGGGAACCAAATATATGACTTGCATCAACATTGAAGAGCTTATATCAATCCAAAACAACATCAGGGAGCTTAATCTCAACCCGAAATCTCACGGGGGAGCTAAATATCTACAACCCCATATCCAACAATAGGTGATATAGGGGAGCACATCACAACCCATCCTATTGCCTATTGATGTTCCCAACAATGACCCTCAAGATTCATGTGGTAGAACAACTGCATCATAATCTAAGCTTGGGCTAGATACCCAAATTACCAAAATTTAGGGATTACATGCCCCAAGCCTCCTCAACCCGTTGGCTAGACAGGGAGGGACAATCCCAACAAGCCTCGTTTGTGGGTATGATTCCAACTGGGGTATACTCTGCAAATACCAAGATAGGGGAGCAACCTCTGAAACCCTATGGGTAACATATAGAATAGAAACATCTACGAACCTATTGTCTAGAGATCCCTCAACCATAGGATACCTCCATCTAAATTCCACACCTTGGGAGCTCAAACAAGGAGGAAGAGTTGGCTTAGTGTCATCGATTAGCGATGCTCTCTGTAGATCAAAACCATATCACTGTGCTCACATATGGTAATCATCATGTCTCAATAGTAGGTGTCTCTTGTTCATACAAGAAATCAAATCAAATATCAGATTATCACAAAAAATATATATAACACAAAACAGATACCATATTCATCCTCCCTCTCATGGAGGCAGCAACCACAAGCCTAAGGTTGTCTTGTAGAGAAGGATTGTCTCAATATATGTAGGCATCTCAATCCCAACTATATATGGAATTGTTTTCCAATTGGTTCCCACTCTTTGTCATCGCAAAGTATCCATGTGATATCCAAAACCTGCTCAAACATCTCTCCTGTAATGTCTCTTCCTAAATGATTTTTTTACAAGATTTATTTTTATGTTTTGAGGGCCAATTTTGGTGATGTCGGGGCCCATTTGATTTTCATACTTAAGAGTTATAAGTTATTTAACTTTATGTTATGTTATTTTTTTGGTGTTGTATGGGGGACACCCACACATTAAATATGCACTCCCTAAGTAACTTGTTCGAAAAGCATGAGTAGGAACAACGTAGGCTTGGTGAGGTACCCACGATAGATGAAAAAGGCGGAAAAAGGCTTCATGAAGGTTATAAAAGGAAGGAAGCTCACTTCATTTGCATTCTGGGCTTATCGATTTTATTTCTATTTCTCGAGCTACTTATGTTAAATATTGCAACAAGAAACAGTGAAGTTGGCATCCGAAAACATCATCCTTGATCCTAGTGAAAATTAAGCACCTACACTAGGTGGAGCCCGCAGGCTATATTTAGGTGATATGTCTATTTTTAGAATTTGGATCAAAGTATATTTTTAGTAGTAATCTATTTATAGATGGTTGAGAAAATTATATGGATGGATGGGCGTCTAAGTTTGGAATGCATGCGCAAATTTGTTTCATGGAATGCATGTCTAAAATTAGAATGCATGTTGATTTTTGTTAAGCCCTCAACAAAAATTAGACAATAAATAATTATCTATTTTCAATGAGCACTTGGAACTAGTTAACTGAAGTGGAAAATAATTTAGCTAAGTGGATTTTGAGTTGAAGTGGTTTGTTGGTGGACCATGCAGTGGAATTCCTTGTAACTGAGTGAAACAAAGTTATATGATTGGATGTGTAGTTATGTGAGTTATTATTTAGTTTAACTCAGTTAAGTGAGTTAAACTCAATTGTGTTTAGTTGTAACTAGTTGTAACTAAAGATACACTAGTGAGAGATCAGTGAATTAAATATTAAATTAATTCACATGGAGTGATCTCACATGCAACTGAAGAAATACTATTGTTAACTACATGCATGTCAAATCTAGTGAAGAACTAGTTGAGAGATAAGTGAAAGGGTCTGGTTGACTATCAGTTGTGACTATAGTGATGCATTAAATGCATATACACACACATTGGAGATGCTTATGAGGATTGTGCAGTTAAGGCTGGCCATATCGAAATCATTCAGAGGTTCTTGACCAACCCGAGTTTACGCGATGAGGCCCAGAAATCAGTCAAGGCGATGAAATTGGTGCGTGTGTGAGCCAATTTTTGTATGATTGATGTAAGACAATTGTATATTGTACTGAGAGCTCTTGGAGCTAGAGCTTTGTATGAGATTGTTTAATGATCCATGATATACATAATATATGATAGTTGGGGTTTTAGCTTTAAGCTTTCCTGGTAAAAACTTCTGTGTTATGTGCAACATATTTTTCTTCATGTGTTTGCAATTGGCGATTTAATTTCCGCAAAGAATTAAGTCGAAGGATTATGTATTTAACAGTGGATATAATTGTTAGATTGGGAGATTCTGGTAATACATCATAGTATTTATAAATTTCTATGTGGTATCGGAGCAGTGTTAATCACTGAAAATATTGCAATGTTGAAGCAGTAGTTGAGTTTTGTTGGTGGAAACAATTCGAAATTACTGCAAGAATTTCTTGGTGCGAAAGTTGAGTAAACATCGAAATGGATTTCAATGGTTTGCAATTAGAGTATGCACTCGATGGCCGCTTGAACTACATTGCATGGAAGACAGGATGGAGGCGGTGCTTGAAGATAATGGCTTAAAGGAATTCATCGATAGAGATGTTCCTAAGCCTACTTTGACAGATGTTGCAGTAGTTGATGCATGGAAAAAGAAAGTAGCAAGGGCGAGGAGGATTCTGTTGGAAGGTGTGAGAGACCATATTGTCTAAAGCCTTCACGGGAAAATTACTCCATTTTAAATTTGGAAGGCTTTGACATATCTTTTCCAAAGCAACAGCGACCATAGGAAATTGGCGCTGAAGGATAAACTCAGAAAAATCAAGATGGAGAAGAACAACACTATTTTGATATACCTAACAAAGTTTGTCCAATGCAGGGATGAGCTTGGGAGTGTAAATGTAAGTGTTTCTGATGATGATTTGGTGAGCTTGGCTCTCTTGGGACTTCCTAAGAGTTGGCACAATTATCAAGACTATGTCAACGGACGGGAAAAAATGCTAGATTGGGAACGACTGTGGTCAAATCTAGTGCAGGAGGAGTTCAAGCGGAACACCAGAGATGGCTCTTCATCAATGCATTATGATGAAGAGGATTGTGCTTTGGTTGCCAAGATGAAGAAGAAGAAGGGGAAGAAATTCCATTCTAAATATGAGGCCAGTGAAGATGGCAAGGAGCACAACATGTCCAAAGTGAAGTGTTTTCACTATCACGAGTATGGACATATTGCCACAAATTGTCCACATAATAAGAATAACAAGATGGCTTCTAGAGCTGCAGCTGGTGAGGCCCTTGCCTTGCAATTTGAGCTTGAATTCTCATTGATCGCATGCATGGTGTCTAGTGCATTAGGATCGGGGTGGTACTTTGATAGTGGTGCTTCCTTTCACATGACGGGAGATGAGAAAATTTTCAGTGACTTGGAGAAGAAAGATCTCCAGATGCATATTGAGTTGGGCGACGATGGATGATACTTGTGCGACCAACATTGGTACCATTACCTTTCGAGAGGGCGTCGGGGTAAAATTTTTTCATTTTAAAAGATGTTTTGCATGTTCTTGGTTTGAATAAAAAATTTAATCTCAATCGCAATGTTAGAGGATAGAGGCTATGACATTGTCTTTAGTGAAGGAAAAGTTTTCCTGCGACACAAAGAAACAAGGCAAGCCAAGAAGGTTGGGATTCAAGTTAAGAACCTCTATGGACTTGAAGTAGATGGGATTTCTACTGAGCTTCCTACTTTTGGGAAGTGTGAGAAAGCCATGCAATTGACGCTTGAGAGAGAGCAAGACTTGGATGCAGGTAAGAGTGAACCTCAGGATGTGGAGCAACCACAAGATGAGGATCATGGAGTGGGAGCAACCACTCATGCAAAGAAATTGCGTGCCAAATGGGTAGAGGGAGTGCATGCAGCTATACCACCAGGTGAGAGGTAGGGCAACATGCATGAGTAATCCCAAGAAGAGATTTTTGGGCAGGATTCATTGAGATTGTGTGAATCTCATGAATTGAACATGGTTATGAGGAGCCCATAGAGCAGTAGCAGTAGGATCAGTTGGATTGATGCAGTCAGATCAAAGGGACAATTTTGGATACTAGAGCACGGATCAAAGTTGACAGCAAGTGCAGAGTGCATGGGTGCATAGTTCAACAGTGATGTGGTTCCTGAAGAGATGTGCAATAGCTAAGTAGAAGTCAAAAGACTTTGATGACAAATGCATTATACTGATTCAGTTGTTTGGAGGCTATTCAGTTTCAGAAGTGTTGCATGCAAAGGTTGCAGGGAAAATGCATGGAGTTGCATGTCACATGCAAAGACATTCCTTTCTTGTTGAGAGGAGTTGTTAAATATTGCAACAAGAAATAGTGAAGTTGGCATACAGAAACATCATCCTTGATCCTATTGAAAATTAAGCACCTGCACTAGGTGGAGCCCGCGGGCTATTTTTAGGTGATATGTCTATTTTTAGAATTTTGATCAAAGTCTATTTTTAGCAGTACTCTATTTATAGATGGTTGAGAAAATTATATGGATGGATGGGCGTCTAAGTTTGGAATGCATGTGTGAAGTTGTTTCCTAGAATGCATGTCGGTTTTTGTTAAGCCCTTAACAAAAATTAGACAATAAATAATTATCTTTTTTCAATGAGCACTTGGAACTAGGTAACTGAAGTGGAAAATTAGTTAGCTAAGTGGATTTCAAGTTGAAGTGGTTGGTTGGTGGACCATGCAGTGGAATTCGTTGTAGCTGAGTGATACAAAGTTGTAACAAAGTTGCATGTATAGTTATGTGAGTTGTTATTTAGTTTAACTTCGTTAAGTGAGTTAAACTCAGTTGTGCTAGTTGTAATTAGCTGTAACTAAAGATACACTAGTGAGAGATCAATGAATTAAATATTAAATTAATTCACATGGAGTGATCTTACATATATGCGAAAGAAATACTAATGTTAACTACATGCATGTTAGATCTAGTGGAGACCGAGTTGAGAGATAGGTGAAAGGGTATGGTTGACTATAAGTTGTGACTATAGTGATGCATTCAATGCATATACACACACATTGGAGATGCTTATGAGGATTACACAGTCAAAGCTGGCCATATCAAAATCATTCAGAGGTTCTTGACCAGCAGGGATTGCGCAGTGGAGGCAGGCTATTAGGAGGCAGTAAATTGGTGCATGTGTGAGCCAATTTTTGTATGACAATGTGAGACAATTGTATATTGTACTGAGAGCTCTTGGAGCTAGAGCTTTGTATGAGATTGTTTCATGATCCATGATATACATAATATATGATAGTTGGGGTTTTTAACTTTAAGCTTTCCCGGTAAAAACTTCTATGTTATGTGCAACTGATTTTTCTTCATGTGTTTGCGATTGGCGATTTAATTTCTGCAAAGAATTAAGTAGAAGGATTATGTATTTAACAGTGGATATAATTTTTAGATCAGGAGAGTCCGGTAATACATCACAATATTTATAAATTTCTACAGCTTAGCCGAGTCACTTTTTGTTTAACATGAGTTTTCCAAGAAAATAACTCACCCATTTTTCGGGGGACTTCAATTGCCACCCTAGATTGGTTCATCCATTGTCATCTGAGGGAGCTTCATCGAGTTATCTTTAGTATTTGCATTCATTTTCCCCAATAGTGTGTATTTCTGGAGGATGCAATTGTGTTTCTTGTGTGGCTATTGCTACTTGATTCCAGAGGTTTGTTTCCGGGAGAATATTTGGAGGAGAAGCCTCATTAGCTTGCTAAGATATTGGGTGAGGTTTGGAGGCTGGGATTGATAGAATTATTCAGGAGTTGTTTGGTAGTCACTGGGCCAGTGCAGAGGAGGAAAGTTTGGAACACATGTCAGATAATGCCTTAGTCATTTGAGTTGTTGTTTGCAGGGATAAATAAGGGAAGTGACAAGGGATTTGTTTACTACATTTTTGGAGAGTTGTGGAGTATTGTTTTGGTGATTTTGTAGACTGCATGCTTCAATAGTCACTAGGGAGTGTAGGGACTATTGGAGGTCAATTTTGGAGGGTCATGATCAGGCTAACCATTTCTAGGTTTTGGTCAGATTGGCTTAAGGAGTCTGGGAGGAATTTTGCAGAATTTTCTGAGCACCAGAGGTGGGGTTTTCAGCGATTCCATTGCAACAGCTAGTGCAGATTCACTAGGATAGTGCAAAGCATCAATGGGAAGTTTTCTAGGTTTTTTTTTTCATGTAGGCTTTGCTCCACTTTCCAAAAAGGAAATATCAGATGTCTTCTATATATTTGTACTCTTGCCCATTTCCATAATAAAATGGCTCAACTGCTTCCATGTTTCAAATTGTTTTGAGTATTTACTACAACTTTTTGAGTTTCCATGGTGTAAATTTATGATTTTCTGTATTAACATTGCTTTTCCTATTTTGGAACATTACAGTGGTATCAGAGCCTAAATATTGGCTCAGTCGTGGGAGAAATTTTATATGGGAGAGGATGATAGATAGAATATCACTTGCAAAAGGAAAAGATACCAAAGCAAAGAAAGGGAGTTGGAGATCACTCGAGACTTTGAGGATTGTGGAAAGGAAGTTATTGTAGAGAGCATAAGAGAGCATAAAGGAAAGGAAGAGATGGTCTTTGATAGTCTTTTGAAATCCATAAATTATTTGGAAAAAGGGCAGAAAGAATGTTGAATGAGATCAAGATGCAAAACTGAGAGCGAAGCACTAACAAAAATTTTCTATTTGGAGAGACTTTCGGAGCCTCTCAATAGTATGATCAACCTTTACCTACTGTGCAACCACCTCCTTCTATTGGGCCAACTAGAGCTACGCTATCTTCTTTCATACGCTCAATACCGGTGGAACAAGTGGGAGATGATGAGGAAGATTATTTCAAAGTGTGGCAGTCAATGGGAGAAGAATTCAAAGCAACACTACCTTTCAGATATTATTACCAGCTCAAGTTGAATGAGAGGGGAAGGGGCCATGGAGCCCAAGGAATACAGAGCTATGAGTTGCAGTGTACTACTGGGAGGATTTTCTTCCCCAGTTGTGATGGCATTTCCAAGTGCACAACTTGTGCTTGGGTGGAGAAGTTGGATATATATTTCCAAATCAATCGGATGATAGAGATGGAGGCTATTAAAATGGTCAATTTACATTTAGAGGTAGAGGCACACAATTGATGGTTTCATGGTTTGTCTACTTTAGGGCGTGCTATCGTGATTTTCTATGAGGAATTCACGTGGAGAGTAGTGGATCATTTTGATCGAGGGGATCCTAAGGCTCACTTTAGGGAGCTGACCCAACTCAGGCAGATAGGACATCCTAAGAATTATATTTCGGAGTTCCTATGAGTTTAAGTCATGTTGCCTGATTTTTCAGACATATTTGTAGGAGGGTGTACATATTTGTAGAGTGATTGATAGAGCCATTGTGTTGACTGGTGAAGTCTCACAGACCCTCCAATTTACTGGAGGTTGTGACTAGTACGGGGGATTTGCAAGGGGGCATCCCCAAGACCTAGTCGCCTTTTCCATCACACACTCCCTACCCTTAGAAAGGGGGTGACACTAGACTGATAATGCAAAGAGAAGCTCCAAGGATAGGACCGTTGGATGATGAGACTAGGAGACACCTTAGGAGGAGGAAGCTATGCTTTACATGTTGGGAGACATGGGCACTAGGCCATCGGTGCACACCAGGAAAATCTCACTATATCGACATTTTATCAGAAAGTGATCAAGAAGATGAGTTGGAGTTGGATTTTGATGCAGGATACTCTGAGGGACCATCAGAGAGAGCTCTGCCACAACCACCTCCACCAGGAGGAGAATATTTTACACCATTTGGGGGGGTCCTTGCATCTTTCCAAATTTATTACCATGAGGATCAGGGGCATAGTGCAAGGGTAGTGTGTCTCAGTATTGGTTGACAGTGGGGCCACCCACAATTTTATTGATGCTCAGTTGGTCCATAGGAGAGGCATCACCACTACATATTTTGAGCGCTTTTCAGTACTAGTTCTGAGGGATAGGACTATGTAGTGCAACCGATATGTTCCTTCTTTGAAAGTGGCCATGGGGAAATATTCGTGACAGATCATTGTTTTCTAATGGATGTGCCAGACACCAATGTGGTGTTGGGTGTCCAATGGTTGCATTCCCTTGGGAAGAGTTACCACTGATTGGATGCAGCTTGTGATGGATTTTACCAGGTCAGATGGTAAGCTAGTAGTTCTTTGAGGTATGTACTCATATCCCCCATAGAAAGTTTCATCTCATCAGATGGAGGCAGACTTGAGGCACGGGGACATAGCGTGGGTAGTGGAGCTGAGGGTTAAAAACGCCAGGGGACACACCAGGCCTCCACCACCGGACATAGAGGTTATGTTGGACATATATGTCGGATTTTTGGAGATATACCACCAGGATGACCATCAGATAGAGGATTCAAGCATATCATATATATGGAGCCTAGTGTGCAGGCAACCATTACTACCCCCCATAGGCATACCAAAGCCTATAAGGAGGAAATTAAGCGGGCCATCAGAGAGTTTTTGTCATTGATCCATATTAGGTCGAGTTCCATTTCCTTCATTTCTTCAGTTGTGTTGGTGAAGAAGAAGGATAGGACTCTGCACATGTGTATTGAATATAGGGCGATCAACAAGAATACATTGAAGAATAGATACCCCATACCACGTATTGATGAGTTGATGGATAAGCTGTGAGGAGCTAATTTCTTCTTTAAGATAGATTTGCAGTCAAGATATCACCAGATTCGGTTAAGGGATCAAGACATATCGAAGACAAAATTCATTTGTCATTATGGGAATTTTATGTTCTTGGTCATGCCTTTTGGATTGACCAATGCCACTGCCACTTTTCATTCATCCATGAAAAATGTGTTCAGAGGGCAGTTGAGGAGATTCATGTTGGTTTCTTTAATGACATTCTGATCTACAGTAGGACGTGGGAGGAGCACCTACAACACTAAGAGACAGTGTTGCGTATTTTTTAGGAGCAAAAATTTTACCCCAAGTTGTCCAAGTGTGAATTTTGGATAATCAAGATGATTTACTTGGGACACATTATTGGCGCAGATGGGGTCAAGGTGCATGAGGAGAAGATCAAGGCCATTTGGGATTGGCTAGTTACTAGATATATGACAGTGTTGAGGGGATTTTTGTGCATTTGCACTTACTACAGGAAGTTCGTCAAGGGATTCTCACAGTTGGCAGCACCCATCATCTTCTGCATGGACAAATGGAGCTCAGGAAAATTTTGATCACCTCAAGGAGGTAATGAGTAGTTTCCCGGTATTGAAAATTTTGAATTTCACGCAGTCTTTCACCTTGGAATGTGATGCATTGGGTGAGGGGATCAGAGCAGTCTTGTCCCAAGAGGGGCACCCAATTTCTTTCAAGAGCATAAATATTTTATCACATGAGAGGTCGTATTCCATATACGACAAGGAAATGTTGTCCATAATGCATGAATTGGCCAAGTTCAGGCAATATTTGGTAGTTAATCGATTCAGGGAGAATACAAATCATAACAATCTTCACCACTTCATGGGGCAGCAGGGCCTCAATGAGAGACAACAGAGATGTGTCAACAAGGTGCAAGCCTATGAATTTGATATTGAGCATATGCAGGGAAAGCACAATGTGGTATTTGATGCATTATCTAGGAGATATGCAGGGCTTTCACTCATGAGCACTAGCCATGACTGGAAGGAAGGCACAATTATTAGTTGAGTACTCCAAGGATCATCGAGCATGTGAGATATTGGAGGGAATTCATGCAGATGAGCGTTATTAGGTGATGGCTAAGGTTATCTACTACAAGGGGCACATATTTATGGTTCCAGGCTCACAGTTGAGAGAGTGGGTGTTACACAACATTTTTTCACTGTCCCTGCAATCCCTATCCCGCACATTAGAGGATCATTTATGTGAACAAAGCAAAGTATCATGCCTTGCAAAGACCATAACTGCATCCCTTGCCATGAGGACAACATTCCTTCTGTTGAAAATTTCTTGAACAGACCATTAGAAACACATGTTTTTGCCTTGGCTCTAGTAGACCATTATGCCCTCGCGCCAATGAGGAAGATTAACACTCGGCCCCATGCCCATTGGTGCTCTGCCCCAGTGAGTTACCCACGCCAACCTGTTTATGAATTATTATTATTTTTAAATAGAGGCAAAGTTTCCATCATAACAACTTTGTGGACGAGTCATCAGGAGTGGTTCGACTGAATAACCACGGCCTCCCTCCTTTGGCCTATTGTTTCCACCTTTGGGGGAAACCTCCCAAGGGATAAGGCCTCCCTTTCACCATTGTAGGGATTCCAACCTCCTCCTCTCCATCTATAAATAAAGTCATCTTCCATTGATGAGCTAACTAAACTAAACATATTATAGCTAAAACGTTGAAGAGATTACTGAACATTTTGCTAGAAAGATAGAACAGAAGATACCTTTGTTGAGAGAGCTTAGGCTTGTGTCCTCACCCCGTTTGAATTCCCTGAAGATATATCGAGAGGCGCTTCAAATGAACCCCACTGAAGGAGCCTGTGACATTAAGGCTCTGATTGTAACTCTTTCTTCTATTTATACATATACATGACTATTGTCTTGTTCCCATCTTGCGTTAATGTGTTTTATCTGATGCAATATGCTTAACCCTCCTTGATTGGTTAGTTGATTATGGATGAAATCATTTTTTTGTATGTTGCTCTTATTTTTTTGATCTTCGTGTAGGGATCTGAGCATTGTTGCAGAAGGATTGTGACCCGTCGAGACAGAGATCAAGAGGCCACCACCACTACAACGTCGACAACAATGGACTCCAGGTAGGTTGATCTACCCTGTCCTTTTCATTCATTAGTTAAGGAACCTACACTTTAGCTTATCCCTTTGTTGCTAGACCCACTCTAGGGCTAGTGGGATTGTCTCTATCCGCAGAGAGGATTTACATTCCCTACAAATTGGCGACTCTGTCGAGGAACAGTGTGAGTTTGTCGTTTCATTGCCTTTTAGGAGTTTGTCTTGTCAAGTCGACTTCAATCATTTGCTTGCTTGTCTATCTTTCTTGGATTGTTTGAGTGTCTGGAATCATCTTATTCAGCTCTAGAGTGTCAAGATTGACCTCTTCTCATTGGTTCTTTCCTCCTCCCATAGTTATCTAGCTTGGAGCGCTTTTTGTTTGAATAGTCGCACCAATTGGTGCAGGTTGTTTTTATTGCAGTAGGGCCAACCCCTGTTTGGCGCATATTACCGCCTCACAGTCATGCCGAATCCTGTAGGATTTGGTTTGACCCTTTTGCTCATTTTTTGGTCAGTTGTGCTTGACTTTGGCTTGTTTCTTGGTTTGCAATTGGTATTTTTGGAGTTGTTTTGACTGGTTTAGGCTTGCTCTTCTCAGTTTTTTTATCTATTCTCTTATTGGTGTAGTTCATAGCCCTAGGGTTCTAGGTGTCTTTTTCTCACTGAGCCTTCTAATTGAAGTTCGAGTCTTTTTGTTTCCTGTCAATTCGATTCCCTAATTAGTTGCTTGAGTCTTTCTTGATCCTTTGAATGTTTGGTTTGTTGAACGATTACTTTTGTGTTTGTTTGAATCTCCATCTCTTCATTTTTTTAGCATAGATTACATTGCTCATCTGGATCATTTTGAGAGCTTTCACTTTGATTGAAAGAGTGCATCATTGGTTGGAGTACGTCTTTGTGTCTGTATTGATTTTGAATTGTTTGTTTTGAGATCTCTAAATTCATAGTGCTCTAAAATAGTGTTTGATTTGATTTTTGATGTAATAAGTGCATTGTGTGCTTCATTCATTCAAAAACCAAAAAATTGCATCCTTTCGTTTACATCAGAAATGAAAAGTCTTTTGCATAATTAGTGCTTGCATCTAGGAAAGAGTTTTTGTTTCTCATTTTTTATTGTATTAGATGCATTAGGGGACTTTTTCGTATGATTTCATTGTTTTCTGATTTCTGAAAGATCTCTATCCTTCTCTTAATTTAGCATTCATCGAATGGAAAATGGTGTTCTATTGCATGTAGCTTTCATTTAGGAAATATGAGATCAAATTTGTTAGGGCCTTGAAACTGAAACATTAATTCAAGATCAACCGTAAAATTTATTCAATCAACCTAAGGAAGCATTTGAACCTAACACAAACATTTTTAGAGGTCTAGGCTAGTGACTTGTTCCGTCATCGTTAAACCTAGTAGTTGTCATTCACCATCTGGATTTAGACAGCACTAGTACGGACTTGTGCTCCTCGTACCATCGCATATATAAAGGGAGACCCTCATAGGTTCAAATCCTTTATCCATAGGAAGACGAGTCTGTCACCCTGTAACCGTGATACACCGAGCACATCATTTGGGGATACTACCTGCACGTACGTTAAGTCCTTGGTCATTTCTCTTTCATTTGATCACCAAGGTGTATATGGAAGTTCACGGGAACTTGGTACACCCTCTTGCTTAGATTACCTGAGTAGTCATTTCGATATTTTCGTGACTCCTTAAAAGGAGAAGAGATCATCGAGCACTTGTCCTTTCACGCTCTTTTAAAATTGAAAGTGACTAGAGTCATATTTTGTTTGCTTCTCGACTCTTAAAACAAGAAATAGAAAAGTTTTGTTCTAGTGTCATAAAATTAATTACCCACGATCACATGCCCGTTAAAATTTCTTTACTTGGCTTGTTTTTGTCATTCCTTAGAGTGTAGTCTTGAAGCCTTGAATTGGCTTTCTCATTTTCCTTCCTATGTTGAAATACTGTCACAGTGGAAAAACCACTAGTTTCCTCATCTTCTTCACTGCCTCCTAGTGGTAGTTCTTTTCCTGACGTTTCTTTCGAAACCCCTCAGTCCACTAGGTCTGTCGAGCTTGCACAACCTATTATCCCGAGTGTTCAACCTCTCGCTACCCGATCTCCTCCTGAAGAGTCAATTGAGTTCAATTGGCCTCCTCAAGGTGATTGGTCTAGTTTAGTGAGTGAGGAAGAATTCCCTCCTCTTACTTTGGGATCACCTTTTATAGCTGCTATTGTACCTCCTAGTCCTCGTCGTCTTTTTGAAGATCTTACAGCTTTTTCAAACATGGATTCTTCAAGTCCTTTTGGTAGTGAAGAAGTGTCTGTGTCCATAGGAGAATATCATATTTTCCCTGAAGATCTCCCGTGTGTCTCTAATCAATCTTCCCCTCCATTGGTGTCACTTCCATCTGGTTATCGGACTTTGAGTCAGATTATTTCTAGTGTTGCGTCCATAGCACATTCCAGTACTTCGACTCCTCTAAGGAGTTTGATCCTTCCTTCATTAGGACTGCCGCCTTCGACACCTAGTTCGTCAGTCGTTGTTACATCTGTCCAAGTCTAACCTACGATTTGTGTGGCTTCGTCTGCATCGGTTTTTATGCATCATTTGTCAGGGTCTTTTGACACTCGCAAGTATATCTTTCTTAATCCTATGTGGCCTGTCAATCTCTACCCGGGTAAATCACAACCCCGAGCTGCGGAGGCTACGTTTGCTTCTAGTGTGGCTACGACTTCCTCTGACCCTATGATTCCTAGTGGCCTTACTCTTAAAGAGTATCTATTGGTTGTTCAGCAACAGAACTCTTAGGGTTCTCAGCAACCCCAATCTCCTATCAATCCTCTGCATCACTATGATGTCTACGGTAACCCTGTCTATTTTCCTCCTATTGATCCAAATCGGGCTATTTATCTGCCTCCAGCTGATCCTTCTCGAACCCTCCCTCATTGAGGGCCGATAATACAAGGACAACCCTCTAGTCTACAAGGACAACCCTTACAGGGACAACCTTTGATTCAGTAAGGACAACCTTATGGTCCACAATGACAACCCTTACAGGATCAACCTTCGTTCCAACAACCCTACGGTCCTTCCGGTCAACCTCAATATCAATATCAATCAGGAGCATCTTATGTTCCAGGGGGGGAAATGTATCCACCATAGGGACAACATTTTGTGCAACAGCAGCAGCCTTACGTCCAGCAAGGCCAGAACTTTGTGCAGCAAGGACAAACCTACAATCTTGCTCCAGGTCAACCTGGTTATCAGGGAAAACCTGGTCCATTGCAACCATAATTCCAACCTCTTCCACAAGGGAAACCTGGTGGCCCTCAGTATCCAAGCCAACCTGCTCAGCAGGGACAGCCTACCCAGCCTTAGCAACTGATTCAACCCGCTCAGCAGCTAGTTCAACCTGGTCAACTAGCCCAACAGCTGGTTCAACCTGTTCAATCAGATCAAAAACCTATTCAACCTGCTCAGCATGGTCCACTTGCTCAACCTTAAGGCACTAATTACCCTCAAGTTTAATATCAGGCTGTATATAGTGCACCCCAAGGTTTTACTTATTACCCTCAAAATTAATCCAAGATGGTGTATAATCCACCTAAAGTAAATGCTCACATTTTGCAATAGAATCCATACGTTGCTCAACAAGGGCCTCAATGGTATGCTCAAAATCAGTATCCTGATCCTCAACCCCAATATGGGCAGAATTTCTCCTATGGTCAGAAATCCTCTGGGACAAAACATATGGGGGCAAAATTTCTCCCAGACTGGGTGGACTATTAACACAGCGTTGAAGATTGCAACAAGAAACATTGAAGGAGGCATCCTGAAACATCTTTCCTGATCCTAGTTGGAAAGTGATCACCTAAACTAGGTGGGGGGCCACACAGGTGATTTTTGTCGCAAAGTCTATTTTTAGACTATGTCTATTTATAGACATGTCGATCATATTCTATGAGTTGCAGGATGCTATTTGTGGATGGTTGGTCAAGTTGGAAAAATAGATGGACTTCTATTTTTAGACATATTTGGCGGAATCTATTTTTAGATTTCCAGTCTAAAAATAGATATGTCGAATATTATTAGCTCTTAATAATATTTGGACTATAAACATTATCTTATCCTCTTGGTGCACTTCAGTTCAAGCTACGGATGTGGTACATGCAGCTGATAGAATGAATTACGCTATTCCTAGGGGTTAGTTGAGCTATTGCATGGTTGACTTCAGTTAGAACTCATGTGGCAGAGTTTGGTGGAGTTGATGAGACAATTGATGGAGTTGTGTTCGATTTAACTTAGTTGAACTAGTTGTATTTAGTCTAACTGATAAATACACTAGTGATGAGTGGTGTGAATTAATTATTAATGAATTCACTAATTATTAACTCATAAATCAACTAAAGAATACATCAGTTAACTGCAATGCATGGACAATTCAGTGGAGACCAGTGTTAGAGGTGGGTGAAAGGGTGAGTGTGACTATCAGTTGTGATTATACTTGTGCAAGAGATTTGCACACACATTGATTGAGATTTCCAATGAGGATTGTGTAGTATAAGCCAGTGGATTCAAACTTGGATCTCATCATTATTCATCCTGGATTGCGCAGTAGAGGCAGGAAGACTTGTGGAGGAGATTTGAACTTGTGACTTGTTCATCTCAGAGCTAGTTTGTGTGTAGCATGTGAGATAGTGCTGAGAGCTGTGAGAAGCTTTGTGCTATGTATTGTTACATGCTATCTATAATTATAATATAAAGATATTTGGGGGGTTTTCAGCTATTATCTTTCCCCATTACATACTGTGTTATATGTGTGCTTGATTATGTTTTAATGTGCGCATGCAACTGCTTCTATTTCCGCATATTGATGATCAATTGTAGAAGAGGTTATGTATTATGCATGAAGCTTAAATAGTGTGTAATCAGGATAATATCGGTGAATAATTCATCCATTATTCAAATTTCTACATGGTATCAGAGCGAAATTGATCATCGGATCTATTAGAGTGATTATAATTTATTTCGGTAGACAGAGTCTGTAAGCGGGCTAGGTAGCCTCCGGATCCATCCTTTCTTTGAAAGGTGATATATCCAGTAAATGCCCCTATAGTCGATCTCTGTGCTATAAATACTTTTTTCTCACAGATCATAAGCAGTTGAGTTTTGAGCTGGTGGAATTCGAATTTGCAGCAGTGTTTTCTTGGTGTTAAAGTTAAAATGTCTTATCAAGGATTGCGATTGGAGTATGCCCTTGAAGGCAGCTCGAATTATATTGCATGGAGAGATAGGATGGAGGTGGTGCTCGATGACAATGGGTTGAAGGAGTTCATAGATGTTGAAGTTCCAAAGCCTAGCAATGCAGCCTTGGTTGAGGCTTGGCAAAAGAAGACAACAAGGTGTCGAAGGATTCTGTTGGAGGGTGTGAAGGATCACATAGTATCCAGCCTGCATGGTACGGCTTCTCCATTTTTGATGTGGAAAGCCTTGACAGATTTATTCCAAAGCAAGAGCGACCAGAGCAAGTTGGCGCTCAAGGATAAACTCAAGAAAATAAAGATGGAGAAGATTGACACTGATAAAATTCTTATGACAAATTTGTCCACTATGAGGGGATGTGCAGGGTGTAGGAGTTAGTGTGGATGAAGAACACTTGTTGACTTGGCTCTGCAGGGCTTAGAAGGAGTTGACATAGCTACGGACTCTGTAATGGTTAGGAGAATTCCCGGGTTGGGAGGGCGAGAAGCTTTGGTTCAGATCTTGTGCCAAGGGAGATAAGGCGGTACGGATGGGTCTCAAGAGCATGGAAATGTAGACAAGATTACTTTGGCTACCAAAGCAAGGAAGGGGAAGGGCAAGGAGAAGGCTTCTCAATCCGGTGCGGATGGTAAAGAGCGTGACATGTCCAAAGTGAAGTGTTTTCACTGCCACGATCATGGACATTACGCCACGAATTGCCCCAAGAAGAAGAAGAACAAGCAGGCTGCTGGATCTGAAGCTGGTGAGGCTCTTGCCTCGCAATTTGAGCTGGACTTCTCATTGATCGCATGCATGTTATCTAGTGCACTGGGATCGGGGTATTATTTTAGTGATGAAAAACTGTTCACCGCAGCGGGGAGATATGAGTATTTTTAGGTGACTTGGTGGAGAAAGATCTCCGGTTGCATGTTGAGGTTAGGCGGCAAATGGACGTACAATGCGACCGGGGTGGTACCATAACCTTAGAGGGAGTTGGGTAAACTCATTCTTTTACAAGATGTAGTGCATGTTCCGAGTTTAAAGAAAAATTCAATCTCGGTCGCAATATTAGAGGAGACAAAGTGTGAAGTTGTCTGATGAAGGAAAATTTTCCTTGACACAGAGCAACGGGACAAGTCGAAAGGTTGGGATTGACGAAAATCTCTGAGACTTGAAGTAGATGGGATTTCTACAGAACTTCTCTTGTTGGGAAATTACGAAAGACATTCTGGTATGAGAGAACAGATTTTATGGGTAATAGTGAACCTTGGGATGTGGAGCAGCCACGTGATGAGGATCATGGAGTGGAAGAAACCACTCGTGTAGAGAAATTTCATGCCAGATGGGCAGAGGGAGTTCATGTAGCTATACCACCAGGTGAGAGGTGGGGTGACATGCATGAGTAATCCCAAGAGGAGATTTCTGGGAAGGATTCATGAGATGGTGTCAATCTCATGAATTGAACCTGGCTACGAGGTGCCCATAGCACATCAGTATCATGATCAGTTGGATTGATGCAGGCAGATCAAAGTGACAGTGTCGGATATTGGAGCGCGGATCAGAGTTGACAGCAAGTGCAGAGTGCATGGGTGCAAGAAGTTCCATGAGCGTAGTGGTTACGATGACATGTGCAGTTAAGACTGGCCAATCAAAGACTTGCAGTGATAGATGCCTCAGGTGATTGGGTGCAGTTATTAAGGTTTGGAGGAGTTGTAGAGAAGATGCATGGAGTTGCATGGCGCTTGTGAGTTCTTTGGGCAAATGCATGGGTGCATGTGTCGCATGCAAAGATAGTCCTTTCTTGTTGAAGAGTGTTGAATATTTTGTAAAGAAACAATAGAAGGAAATACAGAAACATATATACGATCTAGTTGAAAGTGATCACCTAAACTAGGTGGGGGGCCACACAATTGATTTTAATGAGTCTGTTATTTTTAGACTATGTCTATTTTTAGACATATGGATCATGTTACATGAGTTGCGGGATGATATTCTTGGATGATTGGTCAAGTTGTTAAAAATATATGGAAATCTATTTTTAGACATACAGGTCAAAGTCTATTTTTAGACTGCCTGTCTAAAAATAGAACAGTCAAATATTATTAGCCCTTAAAAATATTTGGACTATAAACTTTATCTTATCCTCTTGGAGCACTTCAGTTCGAGCTACAAATGTGGCACATGCAGCTATCAGAAGGAAATTCGAATTTCCTATGGGTTATTTGAGCTATTGCATGGTTGACTTCAGTTAGAACTCATGTGGCAGAGTTTGGTGGAGTTGATGAGACAGTTGATGGAGTTGTGTTCGGTTTAACTTAGTTGAACTAGTTATATTTAGTCTAACTGATAAATACACTAGTGATGAGTGGTGTGAATTAATTATTAATGAATTCAATAATTATTAACTCATAAGTCAACTAAAGAATACATCAGTTAACTACAATGCATGGACAGTTCAGTGGAGACCAGTGTTAGAGGTGGGTGAAAGGGTGAGTGTGACTATTAGTTGTGACTATACTTGTGCATGATTTGAACACACATTGATTGAGATTGCCAATGAGGATTGCGCAGTATAAGCCAGTGGGATTCGAACTTGGATCTCATCATTATTCATCTTGGATTGCGCAGTAGAGGCAGGTAGACTTGTGGAGGAGATTTGAACTTGTGACTTCTTCATCTTAGAGCCAGTTTGTGTGTAGCATGTGAGATAGTGCTGAGAGCTGTGAGGAGCTTTGTGCTATGTATTGTTACATGTTCTCTATCATTATAATATACAGATATTTGGGGGGTTTTCAGCTATTAGCTTTCCCCATTACATACTGTGTTATATGTGTGCTTGATTATGTTTTAATGTGCACATGCGACTGCTTCTATTTCCGCATATTGATGATAAATTGTAGAAGAGGTTATGTATTATGCATGAAGCTTAAATAGTGTGTAATCAGGATAATCTCCGTGAATAATTCATCCATTATTCAAATTTCTACACACGGGTCCTTATCAAAGGCCTTTGATGCCTTTTAATCCTCAATTACCATTTCTCACTACGTTGGAACTACTAGATGTGTCAAAGTTAATGAACGATTCGATTCTTTATAACCCGTATCAGCCTTATAACCCCTATGGTCAGAATCCTCCGGGACAAAACATATGGGGGAAAAATTTCTCCCAGACTGGGTGGACTGTTAACACGGGTCCTTATCAAAGGCCTCTGATGCCTTTTAATCCTCAATTACCATTTCTCACTACGTTGGAACTATCAGATGTGTCAAAGTTAATGAACGATCTGATTCTTTATAACCCGTATTGGCCTCCAGTTCCAATTAAGATTCCTGGTGATTTTTCTAAGTTTGAGGGCTAGTCCAGAGAAGACCCCCAAGCGCATGTTATGACATACCACTTGTGGTGTTCTTCAAACTCTTGGGTTGACGATTCCATCTGACTCCGTCTTTTCCAAAGAACTCTTACCAGTGTTGTTGCAAAGTGGTACATTGAATTATCTCATGGCAGTTTTCAAGATTTCAATGCTTTAGCCATGGCCTTTCTTACCCATTTTCAGTTACCGGTTCGCTATGAGACCAGGACGCACCTCCTCAATTCCTTCAAACAGGACCGAGCTACTCATATCTCAGATCACATTCATGAATGAAGGCATTGTCGTCGCTTGATCAATTTTGATATTCTTGATTAGCTTCTCACTGATTGGT
This sequence comes from Pinus albicaulis, assembly GCA_034641835.2. Taxonomy (NCBI): domain Eukaryota; kingdom Viridiplantae; phylum Streptophyta; class Pinopsida; order Pinales; family Pinaceae; genus Pinus; species Pinus albicaulis. The sequence goes on along the minus strand of CM076573.1, from coordinate 660,044,247 downwards.
TCACTAACTCATTTTTCAATCAGATCGCTAAATACATAGCGATGGGGGCATGTGTAACCAAATAACAAGTCGTTGCTCATGCCCAGTACCTTGATCTCGTGTACTCTCAGTCTGGCACATTGTATGATATCTAGCTTGATGCTCCACGACCTAGAACTTCTAAAGCACCGACGACACCTTATGTCGACGGTATCATCGGTACCGTGTCTCAGACTTCTCGGAAGACTTCTCCTTTAAACCCTGGGAAGAAAAATTCTAATCCTTCCAATGATTCTGCTTCTCAGTCCACCTCGAATCCTAGTAGAACCATGAAATTCAACGTTGTTCAGGCCAATCCAGCGGATAATACTTCCAAGGGAAAAAAGAAGGGTAAAGGTAAGGCCAAAGCCGATACCCTGAAACCAGATTCGTCTAAACCTCATGTTGACGATGGTTCACAGCGTAAGTCGAAGTACCCTCGTTTTATTTGTGACGAAGAGCATGACACCAAGGACTATCCTCGATGGGCCAAAGTAAGTAGACTTCTCAAAGGCACCCAGGGAACTACAACTATTCTAAAGGAACCTTTTCCATCACAAAAAACCCAGATGGTAGAGCAACCTCAGCCCTCTGCCCCATTTTTCTCTCAGGTTTTCATGATGAACGGTTCTACATCCGTGTCTATTGCTACTCGGTCGAAATATTATATCGGATCGCGTCAGGTAGCGGGGAAAGAAATCGCTGATGGTCCTCCTCCTCCACCTGCTTCTGTCCCTCTTCAAATTGAAAGGCCTAGTACTGAGCCCGTTGTACGACCACCTTCCAAAGGTGTACTCCTTAAGACTTCTTACAATCCCAACCCCCGTGTTGCCCAACATTACAATATTGTTGATGATCTAGCATAGGCGCCATATCCAATTTCTGCATTAGAAGTACTTCAGAGTTGTTGTCTCAACGGAAGGCTTTGTTATTTGTGGTCGGTGGGGTTGATCCTACTGATACTAGCCTTCTCACTTTTGACTTGGAGAATTTTGTCCCATGACTACCTTACCAAATTGTGCTCATCATACAAGTTAGTATTAATGGTCTGAATATCCATCGAGCAATTGTGGACGAGGGTGCGTCTACGTGTGTCATGTCCTCTTCTTGCTGGAAAGCCATTGGTTCTCCAGCTCTGAATTCATCACTAAATGCCCTTGAAGCATTTAATGGAAGAGAATCAAAACCTCTTGGTTTTCTCGCTATTTTTCCTATTACATAAGAAGGGAAGACAGTCAATGTCAAGGTTGAAGTAGTTGATGCCAAGCTCAATTACAATTTTCTCCATGGTCACAGTTGGACTCATGCCATGTTGTGTGTTCTGTCCACTCTCTTTCGTGTTTTTAAATTCCCACACGAAGGAAAGATTATTACTGTTGATCAGTTGTCATTCTTCACTTCTTCTTCCGAGAAAAACGTTTTGTATGTGGATCAGGTTCCTACTCCCTACGAGAGCGTAAGGCTGGGTCTCTTCAAAGATCCTACCCTCATGGGTATTTTTCCTCTTCCTCCACCCCATGCTGTTCAGATCAATATGATATCTCAGTCTGAAGACCCATGGATCATCCCTTCGCCTAAGCAGATTGATTCTTTCAAAGATTCGATGTCGTTGAGTCCGATCGAGATAGAATATTATGAACTTATATCGGCTTCGGAGCCTCCACCTTTTGATCATGCTCCTTTGAGCATGTCTCTTGACACTTATTCTCAATCCCCTTGGCTCAGCAACTCGGATTCGCCTGAACCCTTGAAAGATATTTTTCCCTCCAATGAAGCCATCATGGAAACTATGTCTCTCGAGAATCTTCCGTGGGATGATACTCATCATCGTTCATCATTCATGGCTAGTCTCGATGCCATGTCTACATGTCTTGAGAGTTTTGTGTCTCAAGTTCCTCCTCCTGCTCTTCAAACACCTATTCTGACACATGAAGTTTTTTTAGAGGGTAACTTGAGTAACATCACACAAACAATGCCTATCGACATTTCCATGAAACCAAGAATTGTCAAGAACATCCATATCGGGGTCACCTGTTCTTCAGCTAAAGTTCAGGTTTATACTAGCATTTTCCACGAGTTCCGTGACGTCTTTGCATGGTCCTATGAAGAGATGTCTAGTATCGATCCTAGTATAGTGGTGCATGAGATTCCTACCTACCTTGGTTCGAAGCTTGTTTTTCAATGCCTTCGTCCTGTGCACCCTAGAAAGGCTGCTGCCATTAAGGGTGAAGTTGAAAATATTCTCAACACTGGTTTTATCTATGCGATTCCCTTGACAAAATGGGTGTCCAACATTGTCCCTGTAGATAAGAAATAGGGTACCATTTGGGTCTGTGTTGATTATCGTGACATGAACCGGGCCTGTCCTAAGGATAATTATCCTACTCCCTTTATCAATCAAATCATTGATGATTGCATTGGGAGTGAGATATTTTCCCTCATGGAAGGCTTTTCTGGCTATAACCAAATTAACATTCTCTCGATCGATCAACATAAGACTGCCTTCATCTGTTCATGGGGTACTTTCGCTTATAAGAAGATCCCTTTTGGCTTGAAGAATGTTGGGGCCACATTTCAGAGGGTGATGTCATATGATTTTCACGACATTAAGCACATAATTCAACCTTATCTGGATGACCTTTTGACTCATTCAACCAAACGTAAGGACCACCCTGACCATCTTCATTAGATATTTCTTCACCATCGACGCTATAACATCTGGTTAAATCCGCATAAGTGTGTCTTTTGCGTCGATTCTGGTAGGCTCTTGGGGTTTATCGTTTCCAAAGATGAGATTCACCTCGATCCACTCAAATTTGAGGCTATCATCAATCTCCCCTTTCCATCCTCATTACATTAGCTGCAAAATCTGTAGGGGAAGGCTAATTTTTTACGCTTTTTTATACCTAACTATGCCAAAGTGGCTAAAGGATTCACACAATTGTTAAAGCAGGGTGTCCCATTCCTTTGGGATGAGATCGCCCAGAATTATTTTGATGCTCTGAAGATGTTTCTTGTCAACGCTTTTCTGTTGCGTTCTTCGAACTATAATCATGATTTTTCCCTCTATTTAGCCGCTGCTTTCAACATGATTTCCATGGTTTTGGTGCAAGATGATGATGACAGTGATGAGCATGTTATTAAATATCTCTCTCATAACCTTCTCGATACTGAAACATGCTATTATCATGTCGAGAAGTTAGCGTTGGCTGTGGTTCAAGTAGTTCAAAGTGTTCTTCATTACATTATGCTGCGTACTGTGACTGTAATTTTTTACTGCAACCCTATGACCTATATATTGTCTCAAAAATTGCTGGGGGGAAAGTACTCGAAGTGGATTGAAATCCTCCAAGAGTTTGATTTGGAATTTACTACTACCAAGTCGAAGAAATCCTCAGTCTTTGACAATCTGATTTGTTCCCTCCCCTCTAACTCTGCTCTATCTGGTTTCGAGGAATGCATTCCAGACAATACACTTTTTCTTATTAGCACCCTCGATCCTTGGTACGGTGGTATCATCGTATATCTTCAGACTTCTACTTTTTAGATCTGAGTTGACAAAGGATGCTCTTCGACGCATCCGTCATCAATCGCAACCTTACTGTATAGTCAGAGATACACTCTACCGCATCGCAGTAGATTGTATTCTCCGCTGTTGTTTAACTCGTGAGGAGGCTGAAAAAGCCTTGAATGGTTGTCACAGTGGCGCCTGTGGTGGTCACATGTCTGGTTATGCCACTGCATAGAATATTCTTTGTGCTGGGAATTTCTGGCCCTCAATCTTCAAGGACTACATTATTGTTCTTCTAAAATGTCACGATTTCTAGATTTATCAGTACAATATGCGCACGCTGCCTTCACATCTCTAACCTATCATTACCGTTGGTCCCTTTGCGAAGTGGGGCATCGATTTTATGATGTGTAACCCTCACTTGGCCAGGGGGCATGCTTATATCATCGTATTCGTTAACTACTTCACCAAAAGAAATTCCTACACTTGTCGCTGACAGTAAGACAACATCACAATTCATATTCAATCACATCATTTCTAGGTTTGGTGTCCCTCAAGCCATCGTTACCGATCATGGTTCCCATTTTCGACATTATATGGTGGCGAGGTTGACTTCCAGGTTGGGATTGCATCACGACGGCTCAACGCTATACTATCCTCAGGCTAATGGCCAGGTTGAAGCCATGAAAAAAGTTCTTGTCACCATGCTTCAATGTACGATTGGGATGCACAAATCCAACTGGCATCTCGTGTTATTTTCGACTCTTTGGGCATACCGAACCTCAGTTAAGGATGCAACCGGATTCACTCCATTTCAGCTTGTTTACGGTTTGGAAGCTATCCTTCTGATTGAATGTGAAATACATTCGCTCAAGTTGGTTGTTGAATTACTTCCAAACACTTCACCAGAAGAAGAGCATCTTCTCTACTTAGAAAGGTTGGATGAAACTCGTCGCTTTTATTCTTTGGTCATCGAGCCATAGAAGAAGCGGATCAAAGCTCATTTTGACCAGTCGGTTTCCCCTCGCTCCTTCGTAGAAGGAGACCTCGTCCTCCTATATGACCAAGCTCATGATAAGTTGGGGGCAGGAAAATTTCAACCCATGTGGCATGGGCCCTACATTGTAAAACATGTCTTGTGGAATGGGGCCTATGAGCTCATTGATTACGAAGGTCATCCTCTGGATCAACCCATAAATGGGTTGTATCTCAAAAAATACTATGCATGATTCATTCGTGCATGTTTTGTGTACGTAAGTGTTCTTTTCATTTTTGTACATTTTTTGTCTTGGTGTGCTTTGCAAGTGTTTTCCTGCTTATTGGATCATTTCTTATTGTGCAGATGTCTATTACCCCTTATGTTGGTTTCACGGATGGTGCTTCCCGCAGTACTTGGAACTTGTCTTCGGCAGCCTGGTGATTTATGATCCTGCTGGTGACTTGATAGATCTATAAGGTGTTTTTCTAGGATGAGATACAAACAATGTCGTTGAGTATAGTGATGTCACTGAACTATTAACTGGGGCGATTACCCTAAACATTTGTGCATTGGTCGTAAATCTGGAATCATAGCTTGTTATTTTTCAACTTAATGGACATTATTCATTTAGAAACCCTTAGATTTTAAGGTTGTATTTACGTGTTCATTTGCTAGAAAGACATTTTGATTATATTACATATTAACATATTCCTAGGCAAATGAATGCATTAACTAATACAGTGGCTAACATTGTATTAGATAGGAATTTGCATAATCTGTAAAATCATCATGAAAAGATCCATATAGGAAAATAGATGTGTGTGTGTGTGTGTGTATCGAATGTTTGCATCAGTGTGCATCATAAGTTCAAAAATATGTGTGTTTTTGTTACATCTTTAGACACCATGTCTCTCAAAATTATGTAGAAATAAATCCTAGGTGTCTAATCGATGTGATGCTCATGATAGCATGTCATTTCCTGTACAAGCCGCCTCAGCAAGAGGTGAACTCGGTTTGACACCCCTACAGTGTGTCTCTGGTATGCATAAGGAACATTGTCAAATCACGCATAATCCGAGACCCCGTGAGAGATTCCCTCTAGGTTGCGCACGATTTCCTCCTCCTCACCTCCCTCACCATGGTGGCAATATCAAAGTCACGAGGGACTTGCCTCACTATCGGAGATATAATTGCGGGTCTTTCTGGTCCCACATCTACATAACACATGGATTTAATGTCAGAACATACATAACAAAAAAAAATCATAATAATCATAAAAATAAAAAGTGAGTCTTACCAAGTGCTTCATACCAATCCTCTCCTTCTAGGAGTGGGAGGTCTGGATCACTAGTGAAATCTGTGCCAGAGTAGGGTCAGTCCTCCCCGACAATCAACTGTCGATGGAGCCAATCAAAGAACTCCGGTCTCTAGGACATCTGTTGACCGCCCCCTGACCTTGGCATCAGTGTTGCCCAATGGGCCATCCATGGCTGCTGTGCTGGTGGTGTCAAAACTCTCACTTCCTGTCACTATAAAATTGGTATTCATTCCAGGATGAACGATACCAGGATGGATCCATACCATAACTGCTTTAGTTTGGTCTTGTTGTATTTCATCATTTGACGTTTCATATTGATTATCACTGCCTCCACCCAGTTGTAAAGGGTCGATGTCAGATAGTCTACTGCAAGAAGGAGTTGTGTTTTTGTTGCTTCGTGTGGTGCTTACGATCCTGCAGCTTGCGTGATGGTGTGTAGCACTACTTTTAGTTCCAAGTCAGGGATAGTTTGGATTTCCACTTTCCCGCTTCCTGATCCTTTTCGTGCCCCTCGACATACCCTATCAATCACCATGGTCATGTTATCCATACTAGGTCGGGTTCTGGTTAGGACTGGTATTTCCCCCCTCCGTAATAGTCCTGTTATGAAGTAAATCTCTGAAACATCAATTTCAAGTTCCTGATCACGAAGAATGATTTTTTCCTAATCCTCATCCCAGATACTGATCAAGTATTGGAGCAGCTCTAGTTGAGCTCTGAGGCACGGTGTCATGAAGAATTTTTTTGCTCCACAGTCTTTGAGAGCTTCCATGCATCTCTCATTTTCCATGGAAAGCTCGTCTTCTTCGTTGTGTTCCCGTTCTTTCCATTCGATCATCATTTTTCCGCTTTACACCTACAAACATGTTGATATGAAATTCATTAGCCAAATTAAAAGCTTTTTCTTTGTGAAAATTGGGCCTGCTTGCTTGCATTGTGAGCTTAAAAATCTTTGCACTGTTGGCGCGACTATTTGGGAAAGAGTCGTGCCAATGGGCGCGCCCCAGTTCAGAAATCTAGGAGACTAGCACAAGTCCATGCTCGATATTCGCAATGACCGTCGTGCCCTATTGTTTACAAATTCCCCTACAAGATTCTAAATTTGGGGTTGCAGGTGATGAAAGAGGAATTAAAATGCAGGGAAGGATGTCAGCTTTTACCTGGAACTGACGGATTCGAGATTGATCTTCCGGATCACCAGCTATCGTCGCTGCAAAATCACAGTCTAAAATGGGTAACCATTGCTCCACAAGAGGTAAAAGTGAAAAGTAATTATTTTTTACCATTTTTGGTATTTTATAACTTTTTAGAACCCTAATTAGGTTTTAAGTCATGTTTTTAGATTATTACATTATGTCATTTCGAGAAATGGGTTTTACGTTTGTCTCTGTGCAGCGACAAGTTTTTAATGAGATAGCGATGAAGTAACGAGTTGTATTTTATACTTTTTCGAACTCGGTAAAAACACGAAAAAGTCACTACTGGAGTCATCTTTTAGCCCTTTCCTGACTCTCTAAAATTGAAAATATTGCCGAGATTCTTGTTGTTTCGAACTTGTTAAATGGTTGCGAAACGATATCTACCCAGTATACGTTTACCCCTTTTTCGAGCTGGGATAGATTATTTACGAAAAAGGAATACCTTAGCCTATCACGATTAAGAGGTTCTCTCAGACATATTTTTCTACCTTTTCGGATCTGAGGGACTATTTAGGAAAAAGGACATGCTAGAGTTTGCTTTTGTGCTTCTTTTCAAACTCTCTAAACGTGAAAAGATGTCGAGTTCTTCCTTTGTCAGACTTGTTAAACCCTGATGACATCAAACATCGCCACCATGACGTTCACCGAGTTCCTCCTTCCTAAGGTTTGTAAAATGTACTAGGATGGATTTGTCCGAAGGAAAAACTTATAGCACAAGCATATGCTATCCCTTTCAAGCTTGTTTTTCAAAAATAATAGGGGTACTCGCCAGAAATGGTGGGGTAAAATGGAATCATTTTTTAGTTGTGTTGGCAATATGTCGCTCTTGAACATGACACACATCTGCATTTGTGTCGGGTTGGGAACCTATCATTCAATCATGTTTGCCTCCATGGGTTTTGGTAATCTATTTTGACCTCTCATCCGCTCTTTTCCATGTCATCATGACCTCATATCCCTTGATGTCGAATACTGCCAAATCTAGTGTCGTGCCGCCGATATGTTCAAGAGAAGTTTTTGACTCTGCAATTTTCAACCTCCCTCTGATTCTATGTTCGGTCCTGATTCACTATTATCATGTTCCTCTGTCTCATGTCGATGATGTGGGAAAAATTATGGCCCTCCTTCGACTGGGTCACTTCCTGTCGACTTTAGTTCATTATTCGGGAAGTTTATCTAGAGACTCCCTTCTGATACCTTAGAGTTTGCATGCCTCAATGGCAAGTTCTTCACATTCGATGATAGGTCCACATCATTGGCCTTCGATCAAGTGATTCTGCGGGTGTTCGATGTCAACTCACTTTTCACATTCCATGGATTGTAACTAATGTACCTTCAGAGCCATTGTCATTATTGGTGGTTTCTATCATGCCTGTTAACATCTTTCATCATTGGCTGGTAATTAGGTGAATTTCCTGCATGTTCGGCTTCAACTCACATATTCACATGCTTGAATTTGTACTTGTTGGGTTTTTTCTAATAAGATCCATGCTACGGGATATTGTGGTTTATCATGGTTTATTGCAGGACTCTTTTGATTGGATGGCTACAACCATACCTGAGTCTATTTGTTGATCCTTACTGCTGGATGGCTGCATCCACACCTCGAATCTCAGTTCATATATGTACTATATTATGGATGGCTGCGCCCATGCCACGTGTTCATGTATCAGACATATCAATTGTATTTGTAATTTCAGGTCTTCTGACGGTGGTGTTTGGTTCAAACACGTTCTCGTAAAGCATATCACCCCTCCCTCTCTCTCGGACCTCATGCTTTAGGGGGCATATGTTACACAGTATTTTCTCACTGTCCCTGAAATCCTTATCTCGCACATTGGAGGATCATTTGTGTGACCAAAAAAAAGTATCATGCCTTGCAAAGACCATCATTGCATCCCTTTACATGAGCACAACATTCCTTTTGTTGACAATTTCCTGAACAAGCCATAAAAAACACATGCTTTTGCCTTGGCGCTAGTAGACTGTTATGCCCTCACGCCAATGAGGAAGATTAACACTGGGCCCCACACCCCTTAGCGCTCTGTCCCAGTGAGCCACCTGCACCAACTTGTTTATGGAATTTTTTTTAAAAATAGAGGTGAATTTTCCATCATAACAACTTCTTGGGCGAGTCATCTAGAGTGGTTCGAATGAATAACCACGGCCTCCCTCCTTTGGCCTCTTGTTTCCACCTTTTGGGGAAACCTCCCAAGGGATAAGGCCTCCCTTCCACCATTGTATGGATTCCAACCTTCTCCTCTCCCTCTATAAATAAAGCCATCTTCCATTGATGAGCTAGCTGAACTGAACATATTATAGTCGAAACATTGAAGAGATTCGAAAGATACAACGGAAGACACCTTTTTTGAGAGAGCTTAGGCTTGTGTCCTCACCCCGTCCAAATTCCACGATGATCTATCAATATGCGCTTCGACTGAACCCCACTGAAGGAGGTTGCGATGTCAAGGCTTTGGTTGTAACTCTTTCTTCTATTTATACATATACATGACTATTTTCTGGTTCCCATCTTGCGTTAATGTATTTTATTTGATGCAATATGCTTAACTCTCCTTGATTGGTTAGTTGATTATGGATGAAATCATTGTTTTGTATGCTACTCTTGTTTGTTGATCTTCGTGTAGGTATCCAGGAATTTTTGCAGACGGATTGTGACCCGTTGAGATAGAGATCAAGAGGCAACCACCACTACAGTGACAACAACGTTGGACTCCAGGTAGGTCGATCTACCCTGTCCTTTTCATTCATTAATTCAAGAACCTACACTTTAGCTTGTCCCTTTTTTGCTAGACCCACCCTAGGGCTAGAGGGATCATCTCTGTCCGCAGAGAGGATTTACCTTCCCAACAGTGGGTACATCATGCAGCTCATGATTCTCCACTATTGGGGATTCAGGGGTTCAAGGAGACATATATGGTTGTGAGAGAGCACTTCACCTGGAAGGGCCTTAAGGGAGATGTGTTGATATATGTACAAGAGTGTGAGGCATGTCAAGGGAATAAGGGAGAGTTGGCATATCCAATAGGATTATTGTAGCCTCTTCCTATTCTTGAGGGAAATGGAAGAGAATTTCTATGGATTTTATCAAAGGAATTCCCGCAGTGTAGGGGAAGGATTTTATTTATGTGGTGGTCGATTGACTAACCAAATATACACATTTTTTTTCAATTCCGACTCGGTACTCAGCTTCTCAGGTAACAAAGTTTTTATTTCGGGAGGTTTTCCGCATGCATGGACTCCTTAAGACCATAGTCAATAATAGAGACAATAGATTTGTGGGGGGATTATAGTAGGATATTTTTAGGCTAGTGGGCATAGAGCTCACCCCGATCACTAGTTACCATCCATAGACAGACGACCAGACAGAGAGGGTGAAAAAGTGGCTAGAGGGGTATCTTAGGAACTATGTGATCGGGCAGCAGAAGGCATGGATTCATTGTTTTCACTTGGGATAATATTGCTACAACACAACACATAATATGTCCATCGGTATGACTCATTTCCATGCTTTATATGGTTATGATGCTTTGTATTTTTTTGATATTTTTTTGGAGACAATCGGGCCCCAAAGGCCAAAGAAATCCAAGAGAGCCAAGACATCCTCAAGGATCTTAAGGATAATTTTCTGACACCTTATAATCAACAAAAGCTATATGTTAATAGGTAGTGGGTTGAGAGACAATTTGAGGAGGGGGACTTGGTGTTCCTATGCTTATATCCATACCAACATTCCACTTTGAAACAAAAGGGGGCTGAGAAGTTGCAACCACGGTTTTATGGACCTTATAGGGTGATTATGAGGGTCAGATAGGTAGCTTATGAGTTGGAGCTTCCACGAGGAATCATAATCCACAATATTTTTCGTGTTTCATGCCTCAAGAGGTTGCCGGGGAAAAATATTATAGTAGATGTGGAGTTTCCTCTGCTTGATGATGAGGGACATCTGGTTTTAGAACTGGAGTCCATTCTGGAGACTAGGGAGAGGAAGCATAGGAATAGGAAAATCAGGGAGTATTTGTTACGTTGGAAGAGCTTGCTAGATGAGGAAGCCATCTGGGAGGGTGAACACATATTGGAGCATCCAACACTGAAGTTGCTTGGAGACAAGCAACATTTAAGAGGGGAGGACTATAATGTCCCTTCCTAAATTATTTTGTTACAGGATTTATTTTTATGTTTTGAGGGCCAATTTTGGTGATTTCGGAGCCAATTTGATTTTCAGACTTAGGAGTTAGAAGTTAGTTAACTTTATGTTGTCATTTTTTTGGTGATGTATGGGGGGCACCCACACATGAAATACGCACTCCCTAAGTAACTGGTTTGAAAACAATGAGTGGGAACAATGTAGACTTGGTGAGGTACCCACGATGGAGGAAAAAGGCAGGAAAAAAACTCCACGAAGTTTATAAAAGGAAGGAATATCACTTCATTTGGCATTCTTGGCTTATCGATTTTATCTCTGTTTCTCGAGCTGCTTAGTTGGGTCACTCATTGTTTAGCATGAGTTTTCCAAGTGGAGAACTCACCCATTCTTCAGGGGACTTCGAGTGCCACCCTAGATTGGTTCATCCATTGTCATCCAAGGGAGTTTCATCAAGTTATCTTCAACATTTACATTTATTTTCCCCAACAGTGTGGATTTCTGGAGGATGCAGTTGTGTTTCTTGTGTGGCTATTTTTTCTTGATTCCAGAGGTTTGATGTCGGGATAATATTTGGAGGAGAAGCCTCATTAGCTTGCTAAGCTATTGGCTAAGTTTTAGGGGTCGAGATTCATAACATTATTCAGGATTTATTTGGCCGTCACTGGGTCAACGCAGAGGAGGAAATATGGGCACACATGTGAGATAGTTCCTTAGTCATTTGAGTCGTTGTTTATCAGGAGAAATATGGAAAATGTCAGAGGAGTTGGTTGCTGCATTTTTGAATATTTGTGGATTATTTTGTTGGTGATTTTGTAGATTGCATGCTTTAGCAGTCACTGGGGAGCATAGGGCCTATTGGACGTCGATTTTGGAGGGTCATGATCAGGCCAAACCATTTATGAGTTTTGGTCGAATTGGTTGAGGATTCTGGGAGTCATTTTGCAAAATTTTTTGAGCATTAGAGGTGGGGTTTTTAGCTATTCCATTGCAACAACTAGTGCAGATTCACTAGGACAGTGCAGAGCGTCACTGGGCGGTTTTCTGGGTATTGTTGTTTCAATTGGGCTTTTCTTTGCTTGCCAAAAAGGAAATCCCAGTTGCATTTCTTCTATATATTTTTACTCTTTCCCATTTCCATGATAAAATAGCTCTATTGTGTCTGTGTTTCAAATTGTTTTGAGTATTTACTACAATGTTTTGAATTTCCATGGTGTAAATTTATGATTTTCTATATTAGCATTGTTTTTCCTATTTTGGAACATTACATCTCCAAAGAGCTTCTTCATCCTACCTCACAACTATCCATGCTAGCAACATCGTACTCAACCTCAATGGTGCTTAAATATATAGAATTATCATCCAAAACATCATGGAAGATCTCGTACTAAGGCAACACCCAAATGTTCTTATCTCATAAAAAATGATCCCAAACAATACCATTACATCCATGTAGTCACATATCACTTGAAGAATGTTTCAGACCAAAAAATAGATCATCTCATACAAATATCTTGAAGTGATCTTGGCGATAAATGAATGCGTATGAAGTGGCTCAATTATGAATTCACTTAGGTTATATATATATATATATATATATATATATATATATATATATATAGAGAGAGAGAGAGAGAGATCTCGACAATAATAATTGGATAAGTATGAAGTGACTTATTCTTAATTCCTTAGGTTTATATATATATATATATATATATATATATATATATATATATATATATATATATATATATATATATATATATATATATATATATATATATATATGAGTGTTCAAGGAGAACATCAATTGTCAGTTTCCAAGTCAAGTTCAACAATATTTTTTCATAACTTCTTGAAATTTGATCGGAGTGTCCAAGGATTTGCATTTCCACTTTCTTTAATAGCTTCACTATATGGATTTTATTTTCCCAACTTCAGGACATAATACATCATGCCATGGTTCTCCATTTCAAACTTCAGAGGCCATCTATCTCTTACTTTGATCAACATAGGCTCATTTCCTGTCAAGAATAGACCATCAGTATATAAAACCAAAATCAAAGCCATAACTTAGGCCACTTTTGAAGTAGAGGATTGGATCGACACATCATCTTGGCTTCACCAGATAATGTCAGTGCGGACATATTAGGTTCGTGGAGCTTGCTTCATACAATGCTTTCTACAAACATAACACTTGACCAAATAAATATGCCTAGGCTTACACAAATCAATAATAACATAGTTACCGATCAAATAGGTAAGTGACCTGGTACCTATTTTTTCACCCGATTTTGAAAAGTGGTGATGCAGAATCACCCTTATTTTTCTTAGCATAGTTTTGACACTTTAAATTTTCTTATGAATTTTTGTTGGGAAGGTAAATCCTCTCTGCGCATAGAGATGATTCCTCTAGCCCTAGAGTGGGTCTAGCAAAAAAGGGACAAGCTAAAGTGTAGGTTCCTTAATTAATGAATGAAAAGGACAGGGTAGATTGACCTACCTGGAGTCCAACACTGTCGTCGTTGTGGTGGTGATGGCCTCTTGATCTCTTCTTTGACGGGTCACAATCCTTCTGCACCAGCACTCAGATACCTGTACAAAGATCAGCAAACAAGAGTAGCATACAAAACAATTATTTCATCCATAATCAACTAACCAGTCAAGGAGGGTTAAGCATATTACACCAAATAAAACACATAACGCAAGATGGGAACCAGAATGTAGTCATGTATATATATGAATAGAAGGAAGAGTTGCAACCGGAGCCTTGACGTCACAACCTCCTCCAGTGGGGTTCAGTCGAAGCGCATCTCGAAGGATCGTTAGGAGTTCAGACGGGGTGAGGGCACAAGCCTAAGCTCTCTCAACAAAAGTCTCCTTCCGTTCTATATTTTCTAGCTATAATATCTTTAGTTTAGCTATCCTTTCAGCTAGCACATCAATGGAGGATGGCTTCATTTATAGAGGAAGAGGGGGAGGTTAGGATCCCTACAATAGTGGAATGGAGGCCTTATCCCTTGGGAGGTTTCCCAAAAGGTGGAAACAAGAGGCCAAAGGAGGGAGGTCGTGTTTATTTAGTCGAACCACTCCAGATGAATCACCCACGAAGTTTTTATGATGGATAATTCCATCATAAAAAGGTTGGTGTGGGTAGCTAAATGGGATAGAGCACCAATGGGTGTGGGGCCCAGTGTTAATATTCCTCATTGGCACGAGGGCATAATGGTCTACTAACACCAAGGCAAAAACAGGTGTTTCTAATGGTCTTCTCAAGAAATTGTCAACAAAAGGAGTGTTGTCCTCATGGCAAGGGATGCAATGATGGTCTTTACAAGGCATGACAATTTGTTTTGGTCACAGAAATGATCCTCCAATGTGCAGATAGGAATTTCAGGGACGGTGACAAAGTGATGTGTAACAAATGCCCCCTAAAGCATGAGGTTCGAGAGAGAGGGAGGGGAGAAATGCTTTACGAGAACGCGTTCGAACAAAACACTACTGTCGAAAGACCTGAAATTTCAAATACAACTGATATCTCTGATACATGAACATGTGGAATGGGCACAACCATCCACAATAGAGTAAATATATAAACTGAGACTCAAGGTATGGACGGAGCCATCCACTAGTAAGGATCAACAAATAGACTCAAGTATGGTCGCGGAGTCACCAATTTGTTGAAAAACGTTGATGCCAAGGTCAGGGGGTGGCCAACAGATGTCCTTGAGACCAGATTTCTTTGACTGGCTCCACCGACAACTGATTGTCATGGCGGATTGGCCCTACTCTGGCACAGATTTCACTGGTGATCTAGATCTCCCACTCCCGAAAGGAGAGGATTGGGATGAAGCACATGGTAAGACTCATTTTTTTTATGAGTATTATGATTTTTTTTGTTATGTATGTTCTGACATTAAATCCACGTGTTATGCAAATGTTGGACCAGAAAGAACTACAGGCATGTCCCTGATAGTGAGGCGAATCCCTCGCGACTTTGATATTGCCCCTCATGGTGAGGGAGGCGAGGAGGAAATCATGTGCAACCTGGAGAGAATCTCACGCAGGGTCCAGGACTATGTGTGATTCAACGATGTTCCTCGTACATATCAGAGACACACTTTAGGGGTGTCAAAACGAGTTCACCACTTGCTGAGGCAGCTTATACGGGTAGTGACATGTTATCATGATCATCACGTCGATTAGACACCTAGGATTTATTTCTGCATATTTTGAGAGACATGGTGTCTCAGGATGTAACAAAAACACACATATTTTATACTTATGATGCACACCGATACAAACATTCGATATATATATATATATATATATACATACATCTATTTTCCTATATGGATCTTTTTCATGTGATGATTTTACAGATTACGCAAATGTTTGTCCAATACAATGTTAGCCACTATATCATTCAATGCATTCATTCACCTAGGAATATGTTGATATGTGATATAATCGAAATTTCTTTCCAGCGAATGAACATGTAAATACAATCTTAAAATATGAGGGTTTCTAACTGAATAATTTCCATTAAGTTGAAGAACAACAAGTTGTGAGTCCAGATTTACAACCAATGCATGAATGCCGAGGGTAATCGCCTCGGTTAATAGTTCAATGACAACACTATACTTATCGACATTGTTTGTAGTTCTTCCTAGAAAAATACCTTGTAGGTCTATCAACTCACCAACAAGATCATAAATCACCCAGACTGCCGAAGACAAGTTCCGGGTACTGTAGGAAGCACCATCTGCGAAACCGACATAAGGGGTAATAGACATCTGCACAATAAGAAACAATCCAATAAGCAGGAAAACGTTAGCAAAGCACACCAAGCCAAAAATGTACAAAAATGAAGAAACACCTATGTACACAAAAGATGCACAAATGACTCATGCATAATATTTTTTGAGATACAACCCATTTCTGGGCTGATCTAGAGGATGACCTTCGTAATCAATTAGCTCATAGGCCCCATTTCGCAAGACATGTTTAACAATTTAGGGCCCATGCTACTTGGGTTGAAATTTTCCTACCCCCAGCTTATCATGAGCTTGGTCGTATAGGAGGACGAGGTCTCCTTCTACAAAGGAGTGAAGGGAAACTGATGTATCAAAATGAGCTTTAACCCGCTTCTTATGTGCCTTGATGACCAAAGTAGCCAAGCGGTGAGTTTCATCGAGCCTTTCAAAGTAGAAAAGACACTCTTCTTTTGGTGAAGTGTTCGGAAACAATTCAACATCCAGCTTGAGCAAAGGTATTTCACACTCAATCAGACGGGTAGCTTGCAAACCGTAAACAAGCTAAAATGGAGTGAATCTGGTCGCATCCTTAACTGAGGTTCGGTATGCCCAAAGAGCCAAAAATAACATGAGATGCCAATTGGATTTCTGCATCCTAATCGTACGTTGAAGCATGGTGACAATAACTTTATTCACAGCTTCAACCTGCAAATTGGCCTAAGGATAGTACGGCATTGAGCTGTCGTGACGTAAGCCCAACTTGGAAGTCAACTCCGCCACCATATAATGCCGAAAATGGGAACCATGATCGGTAACGATGGCTTGAGGGACACCAAACCTAGAAATGATGTGATTGAATATGAATTGAGCTATTGTCTTACCGTCAGCGGCAAGTGTAGGCATTGCTTCGACCCATTTGGTGAAGTAGTCAATAGCTACGATGATATGGGCATGCCCCCCATCTGAGAGAGGGTTACATGTCTAAAATCGATGCCCCACTTCTCAAAGGGACCAACGATAATGATAGGGTGGAGATGTGAAGGCGACATGCGCATCTTGCATTGATAGATCTGGCATTCATGAAATTTTCAAATAGTAACAATGCATTCCTTGAAGATGGAGGGCCATAAATACCCAGCACGAAGAATATTATGTGTAGTGGCATAACCAGACATGTGACTGCCACAAGCGCCACTATGAAAATCACATTCAGGGCTTTCTCAGCCTCCTCGAGAGTCAAACACCGGTGGAGAATGGAATCTACTCCGATGCAGTAGAGTGTATCTCTGACTATATGATAAGGTTGCGATTGATGGAAAATGCGTCGGCGAGCATCCTTTTTCAACTCAGATATGAAGGTATAAGTCTAAATATATACGATGATATCATCGTACCAAGGATTGAGGGTGCTAATTAGGAAAAGTGAATCATCTAGAATGCATTCCTCATAACCAGATGGAGCAGAGTCAGAGGGGAGGGAGAAGATCAAATCGACAAAGACTAGTGATTTCTTCGACTTGGCAGTAGTAAACTCCAAATAGAACTCTTGGAGGATGAAAATAAACTTCGAGTATTTTCCACCAAGAAATGTCGAGATAATATATAAGTCATAGGGTTGCAGTCAAAAATCACAGTCACAGTGCACAATAGGATGTAATGATGAAAATGTTGAACTGCTTGAACTGCAGCTAACGCTAACTTCTCGACATGAGCATAACGCGTTTCAGTATCGAGAAGGTTACAAGAGAGGTAGTAAATAACATGATCATCACCATCATCATTGTCTTTCACCAAAACCATGGCAATCATGCTGAAAGCGACAGCTAAATAGAGGGAAAAATCACGATGATAGTTCGGAGGACGAAACAAAGGAGCATTGACAAGCAACGTCTTGAGAGCATCGAAAGAATTTTTTTGATCTATCGAAAGGCAGTCTTATGTTGATCAGATGAAAGGATGTTAATCTGGTTATAGCTAGAAATGCCATCCATGAGTGAAAATATCTCACTCCTAGCACAGTCATCAATGATCTAATCGATAAAGGGAGTAGGATAGTTATCCTTAGGACAGGCCGGTTTATATCACGATAATCAACACAGACCCGAATGGTACCCTGTTTCTTATCTACAACGACAATGTTGGACACCCATTCTATCAAGGGAATCTGGTAGATGAAACCAGCGTTGAGAATTTTTTCAACTTCACTCTTAATGGCGGCAACCTTTCTAGGGTGCACAGGAAGAAGGCGCTGATGAACAGGCTTTGAACTAGCTTAGGTAGGAATCTCAAGCACCACTATACTACGATCAATGCTAGGAATTTCATCGCAGGACCATTCAAAGATGTCGCAGAACTCACAGAAAAGGCTAATATAAACCTAAACTTCATTGCAGGAGCAGGTGACCCTGATATGGATGTTCTCGACGATTCTTGGTTTCATGGAAATGTCGATAAGCATCGTTTGAGTGATGTTACTCAAGTTACCCTCTGTAAAAACTTCATGTGTCAAGATAGGCGTTTGAAGCAAAGGAGAAGGAACCTGAGATGAAAACTTCTCAAGACACGTAGACATGGCCCCGAGGCCAGGAATTAACGAGGAACGATGATGACTATCATCCCACGAAAGATCCTCGAGAGACATAGTTTCCACGATGGCTTCATCGGAGGGAAATATATCTTTCAAGGGATCGAGTGAATCTGAATCGTCAAGCCAAGGGGATTGAGAATAAGTGTTGAGAGACATGCTCAAAGGAGCATGATCCAAAGGCGGAGGCTCTGAAGCCGAAATGAGTTAACAATAATCAATCTTGATCGGACTCAACGGCATCGAATCTCTAAAATAATCGATCTATTCAGGTGAAAGGATGATCCACAGGTCGTCATACCGATAGATCATGTTAATCTAAATAGTATGAGGTGGAGGAAGAGGTAAAATACCCATGAGGGCAAGATCTTTGAAGAGACCTGACCCTACACTCTCCTTGTGAGTAGGAATCTTATCCACATACGGAACGTTGTTCTCAGAAGAAGAAGTGAAGAATGACAATTGATCAATAGTAACAATTTTTCCTTCATGTGGGAATTTCAAAACACAAAAGTGAGTGGATAGAACACATAGTATGGCGTGAGTCCAACTGCGACCGAGGAGAAGATTGTAATTAAGCTTGGCATCAACTACTTCAACCTCAACATTGACTGTCTTCCCTTCTAATGTAATCGGTAAACTAGCGAGAATAGCAAGAGGTTTTGATTCTCTTTCATCAAATGCTTCAAGGGTATTTGGTGATGAATTCAGAGCTGGAGAACCAATGGCTTTCTAGCAGGTATATGACATGACACACATAGACACACCCTCGTCCACAACCACTCGATGGATATTCAGACCATTAACACCAACTTGTATGATGAGCGCAATTTGGTGCGGGAGTCGTGGGATGAAATTCTCCAAGTCGAAAGCGAGAAGGCTAGTATCAGCAAGATCAACCCCGCCAATTGCAGATAACAAGACCTTTCATTGAGACGGACAACTCTGAAGTACTTCTAATGCAAACATTGCAGATGGCACCTATGCCAGATCCTCAACAATATTGTAATGTTGAGAAGCACGGGTGTTGGGATTGTAAGAAGACTTGCGGTGTACACCTTTAGAAGGTGGTCGTACAACAGGCTCAATATTGGGCCTTTCAATCTGAAGAGGGCCAAAAGAAGGCGGAGGAGGAGGACCATCAGTGATGTCTGTCCTTGCTTCCTGATGCGATCTGGTATAATATTTCAACTGAGTAGCGATAGAACATATGCATAACCTTTCATCATGAAAACCTGAGAGCCAAATAAGGCAGAGGGTTGAGGTTGCTCTACCATCTGGGTCTGTTGTGATGGAAAAGGTTCTTTGAGGATGGCCGTAGTTCCCTGAGTGCCTTTGAGCAGTCTACTTACTTTGGCCCGTCAAGGACAATACTTGGTGTACTGCTCTTCATCACAAATAAAACAAGGGTACTTTGGCTTATGCTATGAACCATCATCAACACGAGATTTAGTCGAATCTGGTTTCGAGGTATCGGCTTTGGCCTTACCTTTACCCATATTTTTCCCTTGGGAAGTCTTATTTGCTGGATTAGCCTGAACGACATTGACTTCCGCGGTTTTACCAGGATTCATAGTAGACTGAGAAGTAGAATCGTTGAAAGGATTAGAATTTTTCTTCCCAGGATTCGAAGGAGAAGACTTCCAAGAAGTCTGAGACACGGAACCAATGATATTGTCGAAGGATGGCATCATCGGTGCTTTGGAATTTCCAAGTCGAGGAGCATCAGGCAAGATATCATATAACATACCAGACTTAGAGTCCACAAGATCGAGGTACTAGGCACGAGCAATGGCATGTTCTTCAATTACACATGCCCCCATAGTTATGTCTTTAGCAATATGATTGAAAAACAAGGTAGTGAACCAATCAGTTAGAAGCCGATCAAGAATATCAAACTTGATCAAGTGACGACGACACCTCCATTCATTAATATGATCTGAGATATGAGTAGCTCGGTCTTGTTTCAAGGATGTGAGGAGGTGCGTCCCAATTTCATAGCGAATCAGTAACTGAAAATGGGTAAGAAATGACATGGCTAAAGAGTTGAAATCTTGAAAAATGCCACGAGATAATTCGATGTACCACTTCGCAGCGGCACCAGTAAGATTTCGTTGGAAAATACAGATTCGGATGGAATTACTGACCCAAAATTTAGAGGAACACCACAAGTGGTAGGTCATAACATGCACTTGGGGGTATTCTCCAGACTTGCCCTCAAACTTAAGACAATCACCAGAAATCTTAGTATAACTGGAGGCCAATACGGGTTATGAAGAATTGGATCGTTCATTAACTTTTACACATCTGGCAGTTCCAACATAGCGAGAAATGGTAATTGAGGATTAAAAGGCATCAGGGGCCTTTGATAAGGACTTGTGTTATCATTCCACCCTATCTAGGAGAAATTTGGCCCCCATATGTTTTGTCTTGAAGGATTTTGACCATAGGGGTTATAAGCCTAATAGTTCTTCCCATACTGGGGTTGAAGGCCGGGATACTGATTCCAAGAATACCATTGAGGCGCTTGCTGAGAAACACATGGATTTTTTTGCGGAACGTAAACATTGCCTTCAGGTGGATTATACACCATCTGGGATTGACTTTGAGGGAATAACTAAAACTTTGGGGCGCACTATATACCGACCGATATTGATCTTGAGGAGAGTAAGTAGCGGCTTGAGGTTGAGAAAGTGGACCCTGCTGAGCAGGTTGAATGAGCTGTTGAGAAGGTTGAATCGACTGCTGAGCCTATTGAGAAGGTTGAATAGGTTATTGATGGTGGGCAGGTTGTCCCTGCAGAGCAGGTTGGCCTAGATACTGAGGGCCACTGATTTTCCCTTGCAAAGGAGGTTGGCCTGATGGTTGCAATGGACCAAGTTGTCCCTGATAACTAGGTTGACCCGGAGCAGGACCGTAGGGTTGTCCCTGTTGTACAAATTTTTGGCCTTACTGGATGTGAGGTTGCTGCTATCGCACAAAAGGTTATCCCTGTGGTGGACATATTTTCCCCCCAGGAACGTAAGTTGCTCCTAGTTGATATTGATACTGAGGTTGACCGGAAGGACTGTAGGGTTGTTGGATCAAAGGTTGACCCTGTAAGGGTTGTCCTTGTGGACCATAATATTGTCCTTGTTGGATCAAAGGTTGTCTCTACGGGGGTTGTCCTTGTAGACCAAAGGGTTGTCCTTGTATCACCAGCCCTCGATAAGGGACAATCCGATAAGGATCAGCTGGAGGTAGATAAACAACCTGATTTGGATCGATAGGAGGAAAATAAATTATGTTACCGTAGACATCATAGTGATGTGGAGGATTGACAGGAGCTTAGGGCTGCTGAGAACCTTGAGAGTTCTACTACTGAACAACCAATAGATACCCTTCAAAAGTAAGACTGCCAGGAATCATAGGGGCAGAAGAAGTTGCAGCCACACTAGAAGCAGGCGTAGCCTCAGCAGCATGGGGTTGTGATATACCTGGGCTTGGATTGACAGGCCACGTGGGATTAAGAAAGATAGACCTGCAAGTGTGAAATGATCCTGAAGACTAATGCGTAACAACCGGTGTAGATGAAGCCACACAAACGGTAGGTTGGACTAGGACAAATGTAACAATGACCGACAAATTAGGTGTCAACGGGGACAGTCCTAATGAAGGAAGGACCGAACTCCTTGGAGGAGTCGAAGTAATAGAGGATGCTATGGATGCAACACCAGAAATAATCTTACTTGAAGTCCGATAACCAGGTGGAAGTGACACCGATGGAGGGG
Organism: Pinus albicaulis; assembly: GCA_034641835.2. Lineage (NCBI taxonomy): Eukaryota > Viridiplantae > Streptophyta > Pinopsida > Pinales > Pinaceae > Pinus > Pinus albicaulis. The sequence continues at coordinate 660,021,949 of CM076573.1, read as the reverse complement.
AGGATTTATTAGAGACACGCGGGAGATCTTTAGGGAAAAGTTGATATTCCCTCGTGGACACATGCATTTCTCCACTATTGACGGGACTCAAAGAATCCATGTCTGATGAAGCTATAAGATCTTCGAAAAAATGATGAGGACTAGGAGGTATAGTAGCAGCTATAAAAATTGATCTCGAAGTAAGAGGAGGGAATTCTTCCACACTCCCAAAACTAGACCAAGCACCCTGAGGGGGCCAATTGTACTCGACTGACTCTTTAGAAGGAGATCGGGTAGTGAGAGGTTGAACACTCGGGAGAATAGGCTGCGCAAGTTTGCTAGACCTAGTGGACTGAGGGGTCTCAAAAGAAATGTCAGGAAACAAACTACCACTAGGAGGCAGTGAAGAACACGACGAAACTGGTGGTTCCGCCACTGTGACAATATTTCAACACAAGAAGGAAAATGAGAAAGCCAATTCAAGGCTTCAAGACCAAACTCTAAGGAACAAAAAAAACAAGACAAGCAAAGAAATTTTAACGGGTATGTGATCGTGGGTAATTAATTTTACGACACTGGAACAAAACTTTGTTGTTTCATGTTTTAAGAGTCGAGAAACAGACAAGTGCTCAACAATATCTTCTCTTTTTAAGGAGTCACAAAAATATCGAAATGACTACTCGGGTAATCTAAGTAAGAGGGTGTACCAAGTTTCCGTGAACTGCCATATACACCTTGGTGATCAAATGAAAGAGAAATGACCAAGGACTTAACGTAAGTGTAGGTAGTCTCCTTGAATGTTGTGTTCAGTTTATCACGGTTATAGGGCGGTAGACTCAACTTCCTATGGATAAAAGGTTATGAACCTATGAGGATCTCCCTTTATATACGCGATGGTACGGGGAGCACAAGTCCGTACTAGTGCTATCTAAAGCCAAGCAACGAGCGACAACTACTAGGTTTAACGACGCCAGAACACTTCACTACCCTAGACCTCTAAAAATGTTTGCGTTAAGTTCCAATGCTTCCTTAGGTTAATTGAATAAATTTTATAGTTGATCTTGAATTAATGTTTCAATTTCAAGGCCCTATCGAATTTGATCTCAAATTTCCTAAATGCAAGCTATATCCAATAGAACACCATTTTCCATTCGATGAATGCTAACTACGAAAAGGATAGAGATCTTTCAGAAAGCATAAAACCCTGAAAAAATATGAAGAATTCCTCTAATGCATCTAATACAATCAAAAGGAGAAACGAAAAACTCTTTCCTAGATGCAAGCGCTAGTTATGAAAAAGACTTTTTCATTTCCAATGCAAACGAAAGGATGCAATTTTTTTTTTGAATGATTGAAGCACACAATGCACTAATTACATCAAAAATCAAATCAAACACTAGTTAAGATCACTATGAATGTAGAGATCTCAAAACAAATGATTCAAAGTAATACAAACACAAACGCACTCAAATTAATGATGCACTCTTTCAATCAAAGAAAGGCTTTCAAAGTGACCCAAATTATCAATGTAATCTATGCTGGAAAACGAAGAGATGGAGAGTCAAACAGACACAAAATTAATCGTTCAACAAACCAAAAACTCAAAGGATCAAGAAAGACTCAAGCAACTGACCAAGGAATTGAACTAAAAAGAAACAAAAAACACTTGAACTTCAATCAGAAGGCTCAGTGAGCGAAAGACACATATAATCATAGGGCTATGAATACACCAATAAGAGAACAAACAAACAGCTAAGAAGAGCAAGCCTAAAGTAGTCAAAACAACTCCAAAAAGACCAATCGCAAATGAAGGAACAAGCTAGAGTCAAGCACAACTCACCAAAAACTCAGCAAAAGGGTCAAACCAAATCCTACAGGATTCGGCGTGACTGTGAGGCGGTAATCCACACCAAACAGGGGTTGGTGCTACTCCAACAAAAACAACTTGTTGGAAAAAATACTGAGAGGGGGGGTGAATCATTATTTAGAGCTTACTGAAAATATTTAACTTTTTCTTTACAGAATTCCATACGCGGCTTTGATGAACCCAAATCGCGTATACATGTGTATATAAGAAAAGAAACTAGCGTATACTGATATGATTTTGCATATTAGAAAAAATTTTCAGGAACAATATTTAACTCAGTTTACCATTCATGCATTTTTTAGATAATCAGTAAATATGTGTAGTAACAGCAGTATAAATCATCACACAAGAGAAACACACATGAACACCAATATTTAAAGTGGAAACCCAATTCAGGAGAAAACCATGACTGCTGTCATCTATGTCTTCAATATTTATTATATGGAAAATTGTTTACAATAATGTAATGATGCAGACTCATATCAGTACATAGGCATCTACTTGTAGAAGGCTACAACCTTCTCTCGTTTTCCAAATGCTACTGGAAGGGAGCTACAACCCCCTAATCTCGTTTACCAGCCACTACTGGAAGGGAGATTCAACCCCCTGATCCTAACACCAGCTTCTACTTCCATATTGAACGCTTCAACCCTCAAAACCACTGCTGACCATGTTTCATCAATTTTCATACTAGATCAAACTGCATCAACACAACTCTTCATAAAGATCAACAACCATAAACTTTACCCAATACTTCAATCAGAACAGTGAGACCACTATAATCAAAACTCAGAAATAACCCAGACTTCAGAATAAATATGCAGATACAAACTCAACCCTGAACATTCATCAACTTAAAGTGCAAACACTACTTCACTTCACTGAACCCGCATGTATATGCGCTTTCCTTCACACCAACCTGCATATAGCTCTATGAATATTGTTTTTCAGAATGTAATTAGTCTTAGATCCAAATTTGAATCTTTCAGTCTAATATCTTTAGAAATGCAGAACCCTTCATCAGTCAGTCACCATCAACCATGTTTATTCTCTCATTGATCAGATTTGTACATAATCAACTTAGCAGCATATACATTATTCAAACAACCCAGATCTACAAGAAGAATTCATTGACAGACAGCAGATAAATAGCAGGAATAACAAAAAAACCTTTGCAATAAGCTTCAGAAAACCTTAACTGCCATATGCGCCTTTTCTGAAGAAAACCCGCATATATATGCACTTTTACTGAGACGAACTAGCATATATATTTGTAAATATAAACTTTGCAGAATCAACCAAATCCATAGAACTTACCCAGATTTCTTTACTTGACTTCAACAAAATTGTGCCAGGTCATAGATCTAATCATCTCTTCAATGGATCACACAAGAGCATAGTCATTTTAGATCTAGATATCCTGAACCATCATTATAACCATGGGTGCATCATAGATTCAGATCTATCAAATAAAAATAGAGTTCATCCCATGCAGATATGCCTCATAGAAATTTATTCAGTCATAACCCTTACTCAAGCACACCTTGCACTATGATCTTCTTCTCCTTATATATATTTAGCCTTTACCAATACCATGAGTCAAAACCACACAACTTCTGATGGTATTCTTGGATGGAATCAAATAGACAACACAACGCTCAATATTGTGGGCTAATACCATGGTAATGCCCCTTGGTATCATAATTTTAGAGCACAAAAGGCATACGCGACTTAGATCGTTCTTATCCGCGTGTATATGCGACTTCTCGTCATAAAAACTACGTATATACTTATCCTAAATATATATGTGGGTTGCCTTCATAAAATTAGCATATACATTGCATCCATACACGGGTTTCCTTCATCAAACCTGCATATACATTGTGACATATTATATTTATCATTTCTCTGGCACTTACTGGAATTCCTTTCTCTATCACATCTGAACTGATCCATAGATACATCTTTAACAAATAGGTTGCTATCAAAAGGAAACTCTTCAAGAGGTTTCCATCAAGTACAACATCATCAAGTAGGTTTTCATCAAGGACAACATATTGCATCATATTTCCAACACAACCTGTGCCAATTGGTGGGACTGTTCAAACAAAAAGCGCGCCAAGTCAGATAACTATGGGAGGAGGAAAGAACCAGTGAGCAGAGATCGCTCTTGACACTCTGGAGTTGAACAGGAGGATTCCAGACAATAAAACAAGCTAGAAAAGATAGGCAAGAAATCAAATGACCGAAGTCGACTTGACAAGACAAAATCCTAAAGGCAACAAAATGACAAAATCACACTAATCCCCATTGGAGTCGCTAATTTGTTGGGAAGGTAAATCCTCTCTGCGGATAGAGACGGTCCCTCTAGCCCTAGAGTGGGTCTAGCAACAAAGGGACAAGATAAAGTGTAGGTTCCTTAATTAATGAATGAAAAGGACAGGGTAGATTGACCTACCTGGAGTCCAACGCTGTCGTCGATGTGGTGGTGATGGCCTCTTGATCTCTACTTCGACAGGTCACAATCCTTCTGCACCAGTGCTCGAATACCTGTACAAATGCCAGCAAACAAGAGCAGCATAAAAAATAATGATTTCATCCATAATCAACTAACCAGTCAAGGAGGGTTAAGCATATTGCATCAAATAAAACACATAACGCAAGATGGGAACTAGACATAAGTCATGTATATATATGAATAGAAAGAAGAGTTACAACCGGAGCCTTGACATCACAGCCTCCTCCAGCAGCGTTCATTCAAAGTGCGTCTCAAAGGATCGTCAGGAGTTCAGACGGGGTGAGGGCATAAGCCTAAGCTCTCTCAACAAAAGTCTCCTTCTGTTCTATCTTTTCTAGCTATAATATCTTTAGTTCAACTATCCTTTCAGCTAGCACATTGATGTAAGATGGCTTCATTTATAGAGGAAGAGGGGGAGGTTAGGATCCCTACAATCGTGGAAGGGAGGCCTTATCCCTTGGGAGGTTTCCCCAAAAGGTGGAAACAAGAGGCCAAATGAGGGAGGCCGTGGTTATTCAGTTGAACCACTCCAGATGACTCGCCCACGAAGTTGTTATGATGGAAATTTCACCTTTATTTTTAAAAAACATTCCATAAACAGGTTGGCACGAGTAGCTAAATGGGACAGAGCGCCAATGGGTGCGGGGCCCAATGTTAATCTTCCTCATTAGCACGAGGGCATAACGTTCTAATAGCGCCAAGGAAAAAACAAGTGTTTTTGATGTTCTGCTCAGGAAATTGTCAATAGAAGGAGTGTTGTCCTCATGGCAAGGGATGTAATGATGGTCTTTGCAAGGCATGACACTTTTTTTTGGTCTCAAAAATGATCCTCCAATGTGCGGGACGTGGATTGTAGGGATGGTGACAAAATGTTGTGTAACACTTTTTTTTAATGCTATGATTTTTATGTCGATTTTGAAAGATGTAAAATTACCTTCGTTTTTTTTAGCATATTTTTGAAACTTTAAATTTTCTTTGATTTTTATTTTAAATGTCATGGTTTTCATGTTGATTTTGAAAAGTGGTGATTTTTTATTTATGAAGGATGAACATTTGTTATAAAATGTTAGTGATTTTCATGGTAATTTTGAAAAATGTTGATGAAACATCAATCATTTTTGTTTAGAGTGGTGATTTTCGTCATGGTAATAAAACATAAAAATAAAATAAAAAGACATGAAAAAAACAAATTATATATATATATATATATATATATATATATATATAACCAATAAGAGTGTAAAAAAAACAAAAATAACTTGTAGAAATTAAAAAATAAAACAAAAAAAAATATAAAAATAAAACAAAAAAATTCAAATAAATAAATAAATAAAATGAAAAAATTCAAAAAAAACACAAAATTTAATGAAAAAAATTAAGTTATTGAAAAACAAAACAAAACAAAAAACAATAACATAATTTAAAATAATTTAAAATAATTAAATTTAAAATAATAAAAATACTAAAATAAAGAATAATTAAAATTCAGAAATTAAAATAAAAGTTCACTTGACCTTGAACACTAAAAACCTCCACTACAAAAGAATGGTTGGAGCTCCCGCACAATTTCTCTCGTGCCCTAGCCCTCTCCCTTGTTTCCCTCGCTTCAGTCTCTCATGGCTCCTCCGAAGTTGTTGTGAAACCAGCTCCAAAAATAGAAGAAAAAAGATATCAACGCCTTAGAAATAAGCCACTTCGAGGGGGCAACCTCAAATACATTACATGAATGAACAATTCTTGAATGATACAAATTACAAAACCTCCTTTCTATATATAGGAGTCCATGGGGCCACAATGTAATCCTAGCCGACCTAACAATAATAATTTAAGGGCACAATAATAACAATATGGGGGTTACAGGGGTACAATAATAACAATAAGGGGGTTACACTAACAACAATAAGGGACTATACTAGTAATATGGGGACCTAACATGCCCCTCTCCTTCAAAAAAGTGTTGTCCTCAACGCTTGAGTAGCTCTGGGTGCTTCTGTATAAAATTCTCATCCTCCCATGTAGAATCTTCAGTGGGTAAGTTCTTCCACTTGATGAGATACTCTGAAATTGATCGATTCCGTAATTTTCGAGTTCTTGTTTCCGTGACCGCTTGAGGTTCCAATATCATTTTTCCTTCCTCATCAAGTTCTGGCAATATTGTTTGAACTGGAAGATTTTCACCTATAACCTTCTTTAAGCATGAAACATGGAAAACTGGATGTACTCGCGAAGAAGCAGGAAGCTCCAATTTGTATGCCATAGTACCAATCTTTTGCAACACCTTGTAAGGACCATAGTGCTTTGGTGATAATTTATTATCCTTCTTAGCTTGCTTGAGGGACATTTGTTTGTATGGTTGTAGACGTAAAAATACCCAATCTCCTACATCAAAACTTCTCTCGCTGTGATGTTGATCTTCCTGTTGTTTCATTCGATTTTGTGCCAAATTCAGGTTATCCTTAAAGAGTTGGAGAACTTCTTGCTGATGCTCGATGTGATCTTCCACTGCTTGAACCTTTGAATTTTCCCTTAAAGATGATGTGATGGATGGTGGATGATATCTATAAAGTGCCATAAATGGGGTCATTTTTTCTGCAGTATAGAAGGAAGTGTTATACCACCATTCAGCAAGAGGTAACCACTTGACCCATTGTGTTTGTTTATCGGATACAAAACAACGAAGATATCCTTCCAAACATTTATTTACTATCTCAGTTTGACCATCAGATTGAGGATGATAAGATGAGCTATGAGCTAATTGAGTATCCAAACAAGAAAATAACTCCGTCCAAAAATTTCCAGTAAAAATGGGATCTCTGTCGCTCACAATAACCCTTGGGCTTCCATGTAGCTTTTGAATTCTGTCCATAAATGTAGTAGCAACTGCACTTGCTTTAAATGGATGAGATAATGCACAAAAGTGTGCATACTTGGTAAGTCTATCAACTACCACCATGATGACACTCTTTCCTTCGCACTTAGGTAAACCTGTGATAAAATCCATTGAAATCTCCTCCCAACGTTGACTTGGAATGGATAAAGGTTGTAGAAGTCCTGGGGTCTTAATTGTTTCCACTTTATTCTGCTGGCAAACCAAACATTCCGCCACAAACTTTCGAATATCAGATTTAAGGCCATCGCAAAAAAATTCTTTCTTCACCCTGTGGTAAGTTTTTAAAAATCCTGAGTGTCCTCCTAAAGGAGAAGTGTGCAATTCCAGAAGAATCTTTTGTTTTAGTTGGGAATTCTTACAAAGATATAAGCGATTTTTGTACCATAAGGAATCATTTTTCCAACTAAATGTATCAGATGTACTAGGATCTTGCTGCAACTTTTGAATGAGTGTCCATACATCTTTTTCCTTCTTCCATTCATCTCTTGCTTCGGTTATCCAATCTATTTGGATAATAGAAATGGCACAAAGCAATGCTTCCACCTCTTCATTCTTTCTTGAGAGTGCATCTGCAACAACATTTAGCTTCCCTTTTTTGTAGATTATTTCAAAGTCATAACCCAACACCTTTGTGACCCATTTTTGCTGCTCTTCTAAAGATAGTCTTTGTTCCAAAAGTGTTTAAGGCTATCATGATCAGTTTTTACCTTGAAGTGTCTTCCCATTAGGTAATTTCACCATTTCTTTAGTGCATGCAGTATTTCTAACATTTCTTTCTCATAAATAGCTTTCTGTAAATACTTTCCTTTGATTGGACGACTTTCAAAAGAAATGGGTCTTCCTTCTTGCATTAAAACAACACCAATTCCATTTCCTGAGGCATCACATTCCACAATAAAGGTTTTTGTGAAGTCTAGCGTAGCTAAGACCGATACTAGGCACATTGCCTCTTTAAGATGTTCAAAGGGCTTAGTTGCTTCAGGATTCCATGAAAATGCATCTTTCTTCAATAATGTTGTTAGAGGTGCTGCTATTCTCCCATAACTCTTAACAAACTTGCGATAATACCCTGTTAACCTGAGAAATCCTCGCAACTACTTTATGGTTGTGGGGACTTTCCATTTCTTAATGGCTTTTATTTTGTTAGGGTCTATGTTTAGTCAATTTAGTGTCCTAAATTGCTAACATAAATTATCGACCAGGGCTAGTAAACTGATGAAGTGTAATGCACTGTATGTGCCTAAGTGTCCCTTTTTCCTACTTCGTTGTTTTAAGGTTTTGTTGATGTTTTGGGAGTTTTTATATTTTGATCCTTAGAATTCTATTCTAAACTATAAATATGAGATTAAATATATTTAAAAAGGAAGGAAAAGGAAATGTTGTCAAATGAATTTAAACCAGAGTTTTATTTGTCTATTTTCTAATAAAGAAATGATGAAAACTAGAAATCCTAATCCATGGATATTGCAGCTTACTTGAGAATTCAAGAGATGAAAACAACTATTAACTCAAACATTACAATTGAATCCAATTCATTCAATTAAGATTTATTGGAAGAGCTTTTGAAAAAGATTAATTTTAGTGTAATGAGGATCTCCTATGGCATGAAATAAAATACTAAAACAATCAATAACTCAAAGACATTACAACTGAATCCAATTCATTCAATTAAGATTTATTGGAAGAGATTTTAAAAGAGATTAATTGTAGTGTAATGAGAATCTCCTATGATATGAAATAAAATACTAAAACAATCAATAACTCAAAGACATTACAACTGAATCCAATTCATTCAATTAAGATTTATTGGAAGAGCTTTTGAAAGAGATTAATTGTAGTGTAATGAGGATCTCCTATGAAATGAAATAAAATACTGAAACAATCAATAACTCAAAGACATTACAATTGAATCCAATTCATTCAATTAAGATTTATTGGAAGAGCTTTTGAAACAGATTAATTGTAGTGTAATGAGGATCTCTTATGAAATAAAATGGACAATTATTGTATCTATAAGTCACTAACCATTTTAATTTAAGATTTAAATGGTCTTTACTTGGTCGAGCATAGTAACTGTTAACTATGAAAGACAAGAAATGAAACCTATGCAATCAATTTTCTTATAAGTCACTTATCTATTATTCAATAGCTTTTACTTAGTTTGATCCAGCAATTGCAGATTATGAAAGAAATAATTTGAGAAAAAAGTAAAGAGGAATACTAAACATAAACTGAAATAAACTTAGCTAGAAAACACATGAAACCTCCTCGAATAGTAGGGGCCCTCTGCTACCAATTCAATGTAATCCTTTAGCTCCTTAAAATTGTAATCAGAACAGCATCAAGGCTAATCTCCTTTTATTAAAACAGTGCTTGAAAAACAGAGTATCACTGTGATTCTGAATATGTTATCAACCATCCTTTCTTGGTTCTACAGAACTTAATTTATATGAAAATTAATAAATAATGTCGAAAAAAAATAGGTACAAGTGTAATCTTCTAGTCGAAATTGAATTGAGACTCTTTTGAGACTCGTAATTTGCTGCAAAGCAAATCAGGAGTCCTGATTCCTGTAGAAAACAGTTGCTTTGACTCTTGCTTTGACCATTGGATTAGACACCTCTAGTTGTCGATTCAATCCTCGTGGATAGGAAGGAATCATGTAGGAAAGATTTAAGAACTACCCATGTGCGCCTTTTCTCCAATGACACCTGCATCATACTTAAACACAAAAATAGTTGCGGAATGCTTGACTGGCTACAGAATTCTCGTATTCTGTGGCAAAACTATTAAAAATTATTAAAACAACAAAAATCACGAAAATACAACATGTTAATCATTTGTATGTAACCTTTAAGAAATCTTAATCATTCTTCATTGATTTTTAGGCTTATGGAGTGATAAAGAAATGATGAAATGAAGTGAAAGTTTGCAAAAGAGAAGACAATTCTAGGGCTCAACATACCCCCACTGCAAAACTCTTGCATGTCCTCATGCAATTCCATAAAAAATTTATTCCACGTGCTTTGAAACCTCTACTAGAACATCCAGCCTTATCTTTCTGCTTCTTTTGGTGGTCAGTGTCATTCTGGGTTCTCTCATGAATAATTTGAACCTAAGATTTATGAGGGCCCTATTCAGTTTCTTATTTCTCTTCTTTAGCTTCTTGTTTTATTTATGTAGTGTGCCCAATTGCAGAGTGAGAGTATCATTCTTATCATTCTTCAATTTAACTTGTTCTCTCAAGATTTCATTCTCATTCTTGATATGTCCGTTCAGTATCTCTAATTCATATTTATCTTTTCTCAGGGTTTCTATTGGATGTTCTTGTGGACTGAGGGATCTTTCTCATTTTTTTGAGGCTTTTCTTTCTAGAGATTCCACATAATCATAAATTTGTTGTTGATCTGGGTCTATATCAGGAGTTCCTCTGTTAGGGTCTTTTTCAAACTGATGTAAAGGAGATCTGTCAACTGGTGTTTGAACCAGAGTTTCTTCATCTTCAACATTTATAATTCCTGTGTTCTTAACCAATGTCTTTTTCATTATTCCTTTGAGTCTGGAACTTCTCCTTAACTTTGGTGGATTTTCATTTTTTTTATCAGTATATTCACTTGTTCTCTTCTCTTTTCTCTTGACCCTAATTTGTTTCCTAATCTTTGTCAACTTTTCAGAAATCAATTCTTCACTCTCTTCTTGTGATGATGTATCATGTTTATTTTCAACAACTTTATCGGTTTTTCTTCTCTTGCTTCTTCTAACAGTCTCTTCTTTAGATGATGTTTCCTCTAGTTCTTGAAAACGATTTCTTAAAATAAATTCTTCCCAGTTATCTCCTATTTTATTCAAATGAAATACAATCAAAATTTTAACTAAACCATGGTGGTGTAGAGTAGTTTCTAGGAATTAGACTCTTTTCTGAAGATTGGAAGCCATTCTTTTCAAGCTATTAAGCAAGAAGAAAGGTAGATTTATTTCTCCATCATTTAATAAATTCATTAACAGTCTGATATGATAAACATACATTGTACCAAATCTACCTTCACATGTTATAATTTTTTGCAAAATTAATAACATGTTTCTCCATTTACTTTTTAAAGTTGTGCTTGGAATTCCTTTTCTAAATATTGTAATGTCCATACCTGGATTCGTCAGCATTTGTTTCCAAGACTCATTATGAAACTCCTTATTTTTGAACCAGCGTTCTCCTTGTCTTGGAAATTCTATGGCTTCAGCTATAAATGACTTTGTTATGGTAAACTTAATGTCTCCAATTTCCACTTATGATCCATCAAATGATCTAGCAAATGATTTTGTAATTTCTTTATGGAACCCATTGAATTTTTCTACAAAAATCAACCACCCAACTTGCTGTAATTGCCCCTTAACTTGTGGGTATCCGTATAAGTACTGGACTCCAATTGGTTATGTTCACACAATTATTACCCCATTTCTTCTCTATATAGATTTCTTCCTTTTCTTAGCTGTAGGGCTTGATGCTCTGTTTCTGATCCTGTGTCTGAATAAAGAGTAGCTGCTGAAGGATGTCTCGCCCTTAAAATGACTTCTTTATTCTTGCAGATGAACTAGATACAGAATGTAATGGTAGTGAGTGAATGAGGTGGTGAACGAACAAGGTCATGGGAAAATGATGAAATTAAGTTGAGGGTTTTATATGGAATGAAATAGGTGCAAAGAGATTTATGATGATCTTTGAAATCACAACTAAGTGATACGATCTTTTAAAGACGTGGCCTAATAGGTCACGTCTAAGATTATGACCGTTAGTCACTTAATTAATGATGAACTATTATGGAGCGTAGGGTAAGGGATATGGTCGAGGTGTTTTATGATAAAGTAAGATCAATTCGAATGATAGATTTAATTAGGAGACATATGATTAAGCATATTGTATCTTTTTCATGTTTTTATATTTTTGCTATCAAAATAACTTTGCACAATTTACCTCAGACCTTCTTGACTTTGCTACTTGTTGTGTTTGTCCTTCATTTGTGGAATGTTGATCTTTAAATCTCCATAGTCTCCTTTGACTATCATCCTTTGTTTATTGAATTAGGCTATAGAATCATATTAGCTGTAGAACAGAATTGGCTCAAGAACAGATAGCTGCAGAATGTATCTGTCAAAATATTATGAAATATGGATATGGAATGGAATGAGATGGAACATGAGTATGGAACGGAAGCATGAAATTGAATGAAATATGAGTATGGGATGGAATGAAATGGAAGCATGGAATGGAATATGAGTATGGGATGGAATGAAATATGAATGAAGTGAAGTATGGAGAACTAATTGTTCTTTTGGTTCTTCTATGAAGGGTATATTGAAAAAGATTCCTCTTCACTAGGGATTTCTAACTGCTGGAATGTATTCTCTTGTGGAAGTGAAAAAGGTTCTTCCTCCTTCAGGAGTCCTTGGATCCTCTTTTTCTTCTATAATTTCTTCAGTAGATGAAGTGGGAGATCTTCCTGATTGGATATCTGATCTTGAAACTTTTGGAAGCCTATGACCAGTATAGTATGGAATATGGGTTTGAGTTGGAGGTGTGCTACTTCTTGGTCTTGGTGGAGTGAGTGGTGTTGTGGGAATTAAGCTTCTGCCTCTTACAAATCTACCCCTAGAGTCTCTTTCTCTACACATATCATTGTTTTTGGGATGTAAGAAATAAGGCTACCTAGTTACACTTCCCCGTCAACAGTGCCAAAATGTTTAGTCAATTTAGTGTCCTAAATTGTTAACATAAATTATCGACTAGGGCTAGTAAACTGATGAAGTGTAATGCATTGTATGTGCCTAAGTGCCCCTTTTTCCTACTTCGTTGTTTTAAGGTTTTGTTGATGTTTTGGGAGTTTTTCTATTTTGATCCTTAGCATTATATTCTAAACTAGAAAGATGAGATTAAGTATATTTAAAAAGGAAGGAAAAGGAAATGTTGTCAAATGAATTTAAAGCAGAGTTTTATTTGTCTATTTTCTAATTAAGAAATGATGAAAACTAGAAATCCTAATCCATGGATATTGTAGCTTACTTTAGAATTCAAGAGATGAAAACAACTATTAACTCAAACAATACAACTGAATCCAATTCATTCAATTAAGATTTATTGGAAGAGTTTTTGAAAGAGATTAATTGTAGTGTAATGAGGATCTCCTATGACATGAAATAAAATACTGAAACAATCAATAACTCAAATACATTACAACTGAATCCAATTCATTCAATTAAGATTTATTGGAAGAGCTTTTGAAAGAGATTAATTGTAGTGTAATAAGGATCTCCTGTGATATGAAATAAAATACTAAAACAATCAATAAATCAAAGACATTACAACTGAATCCAATTCATTCAATTAAGATTTATTGGAAGAGCTTTTGAAAGAGATTAATTGTAGTGTAATGAGGATCTCCTATGACATGAAATAAAATACTGAAACAATCAATAACTCAAAGACATTACAATTGAATCCAATTCATTCAATTAAGATTTATTGGAAGAGCTTTTGAAAGAGATTAATTGTAGTGTAATGAGGATATCCTATGAAATAAAATGATGGACAACTACTATATCTATAAGTCACTAACCATTTTAATTTAATATTTAAATGGTCTTTACTTGGTCGAGCACAGTAACTGTTAACTATGAAAGACAAGAAATGAAACCTATGCAATCACTGTTCTTATAAGTCACTTATCTATTATTAAATAGCTTTTACTTAGTTTGTTCCAACAATTGCAAATTATGAAAGCAATAATTTTAGCAAAAAGTAAAGAGGAATATTAAACAAAAACTGAAATAAACTTAGCTAGAAAACACATGAAACCTCCTCAAAGAGCAGGGGCCCTATGCTACCAATTCGGTGTAATCCTTTAGCTCATTAAAATTGTAATCAGAACAGCATCAAGGCTAATCTCCTTTTATTAAAACAGTGCTTGAAAAATAGAGTATCAATGTGATTCTGAATGTGTTATCAACCATCCTTTCTTAGTTCTACAGAGCTTAATTTATATGAAAATTCATAACTCATGTCGAAAAAAAATATGTACAGGTGCAATCTTCTAATATAAATTGAATTGAGACTCGTGATTTGCTACAAAGAAAATCAGGAGTCCTAATTCCTATAGAAAACAGTTGCTTTGACTCTTGCTTTGACCTTTGGATTAGACACCTCCAGTTGTCGATTCAATCCTCGTGGATAGGAATGAATCATGTAGGGAATATTCGAGAACTACCCATGTGTGCCTTTTATCCAATTGACACCTGCATCATACTTAAACACAAAAATAGTTGTGGAACGCTTGACTGGCTACATAATGCTTGTATTCTGTGGCTAAACTATTCAAAATTCTTAAAACAGCAAAAATCACGAAAATACAAAATGTTAATCATTTGTATGTAACCTTTAAGCAATCTTAATCATTCTTCATTGATTTTTAGGCTTATGGAGTGATGAAGAAATGATGAAATGAAGTGAAGATTTGCAAAAGAGAAGACAATTCTAGGGCTCAACAGTCTACCTTAACTCCCTCGTGAGATACAATATGACCCAGATATTCCACCTCTTGTACTCCAAAGAAACATTTGGATGTTTTTGCATATAATTATTTCTCTTGCAATAGTTTGAGCACCCTGTCAACATGTTGAACATGATCCTTCCAAGACCTGCTGTAGATTAGTATATCATCAAAAAATACTAGCACAATTTTTTTAAGGAAGGGTTTGAAAATGGAATTCATCAACCTTTGAAATGTAGAAGGTGCATTAGTAAGGCCAAAAGACATGACCAAAAATTCATAATGAACCTCATGAGTTCGAAATGTTGTTTTCATAATATCTTCAGTCTTCATTCTAATTTGATGATATCCTAAACGAAGATCCAACTTGGTGAAATAAATTGCTCCGTGTAATTCATCCAATAATTCATCAATCACAGGAATGGGAAATTTATCTTTAATGGTGAGCTTATTGAGCTCCCTATAATTCGGACACATGCGCCATGATCCATCCTTCTTGTGTACCAATACTACTGGAGCAAAGAAAGAACTTTAACTAGGTTGAATTATACCAGCCTCTAACATTTTTGCAATCATACATTCAATTTCGCTCTTTTGGACATAAGGATATCTATAAGGCCTGATGTTTGGAGGAACACTTCCTGGAATAAAATGAATATCATGATCATGATCACAAATAGGTGGGAGTCCTTTGGGAGTTTCAAACACCTTGGAATGATTGTCCAAGGCTTTTTGGAGATCTGCAGAAATAGATGATTTTGATGTTGGAACTTCTAGTGAGCATAATTCTGCAATTACGCCTCATTGTTCTTTCCTTAGAAGCTTTTTCATGACATTAGAGATTATTATCTTTCTTGGCTTTCCTGCAATACCCTGTAATTAAACTTCCTTTCCTTCTGAAAAAATTTTTCAAGAAAAGTTCTTGAAAATTAAAAGCTACTGTCCCCAAAGATTGTAACCATTGTACTCCTAGTACAAAATTAGCACCTCCCATAGGAATGAAAAGAATTGGACTATTCAATACATATTCCCCCATAGTTAGCTTGATATTATGGAATTTTCCAGAGCAATTTATAGTTCCTCCATTTAATGCAACCATCACTTGACATTCTGGTGTTGGGTATAGGAAACAATTCAATTCCTTGGCTACCTTACAATTAATAAAATAATGGGTATTTCCTGAATCAATCAGCACTATTAACTTTTTCTTCTTGATATGTCCTTCTATATTGAAAGTTTGAGGAGTGGTAATTCCTGCCAATGCATTACACGATATGGTTGGACTCTTTTCTTCCTCTTCTAGGGTTGGTTACTGGTGTATATCCTCTTCTTTTGAAGATTCTTGTTCATTTTCATCTTCCTCTTCACAATCTATGTAAAATAATTTCTTCTCAGCACACTTATGACCTTTAATGTATTTGTTATCACAACTATAGAAAAGCCCTTTTTCTATTTTTTCTTCCAATTTTTGTGGTGTAAACCTTGTATTTTGTGGAAATCTAGGAGTAGCAACAGTTCCATCTTTATAGATGTGAGTGGTAGGATTCCTTGTCACCACAATTCTACATTCAGTTTTCTTTCCAACCTGAATGCCTTCTCTAATGAATCAGGTTCCAAAATGTGCACTTCATGTTGGATGTTATCCTTTAAAGAACCTATGAAGAGATCAATCTTGTGTTCCTCTGGAATATCAATTACCCTTATATTCAATTTTTGGAAGTCCTCAATGTGTTCCCCCACTCAACCCTTTTGTTTGAGATTTATCAATTGGATAAAGAAGATGTTGCTCTTTGTATCCTCATAATGTGTTATCATTTCCTCCGTAAAAATTGACCAAGTGATAATTTTTTTATGGGAGCAAAGCCATCAATACCATACAAATGTATTTTTTTCTAAATGTAAAGTTGCAATGTGTAACTTTTGTGTGTTTTGCACATTATTGAGATCAAAATATTGCTCCATCTGTAGTATCCATGTTACATGATCCTTTCCATCAAACTTCCTCATATCCATTTTTGGAATATGGTGGTTCTTCCCTCCAATATAGATTTTATGAAATCACGATTAACATTTATTTTGTTCTCATCATGAATTTCCTCTACTATCTTTTCACCATTAGGAAACATTTTTTGTATCAAATTTTTCAAACCTTCCATGTCTTCTTTTAGATCATTCTTCGTGTTTTCCATCTTAGCTTCCATGTCATCCATATTAGATTCCATGCCAGCTTCCATGCCATTCTTCAAACCATCCATCTTAGATTCCACACATTTCTTCAAACCATCCATCTTAGTTTCCATGCCTTTCTTCAAAACTTCCATGTCATTTTTTGTTGCACCTTGCGAGAGAGAAATTTGTTGCACTTGCTCTTGTAATTTTGATATGTCATGTTGCCATTCTTCATCTTCATGAGTCATAGTAGAGCCTTCTGAAGGTTTATTAGGTGTTGAATTATTTTTAGGGGGCATTTTAGAATCCAATACTAATATCTATTCTAAAATATGCCCTTGGAATCAATTCAACTTGATTCTTCAAACAAGGCTTATGCAATTTGGAAAAAAATATACACACTTTTTACTTTCTTTTGAGGAGCTCGATATTGAAATTGAATTATCTCTATAATTGTGGATCCTCAATATCCTAAATTCAGCCCTGTAGTAGCCCTTTGAAGTTTCTTTCAAATTCCATAGGTCTGACCTGATTTGGATTCTTCAAGGCAAAGTTATGTCCAATCTCCCACAATGACCTAATTATGGACTGGTTTAGTAGAGCGAACTTGTATGACTTTCCACGTGTCACTGTTTCCTCCTTCGCCTTTAAAATTGCTAGACAGGAAACTAAATTCTATGTACTTGTGGCCACGTTTTACAACATTCCAATCATATTCTCAGAAAGAGATTTATGAGGATTTTCCCACGATCACCTCTTTGAGATGAAATTTGGGAGCCTGAAAATGCCCTAAATTCCATAGACCATATCTTTAAAACTATTTCTCTAAAGTTTTAAGATGATGTTCCTTAGGATTTCATCTTCACACTCTAAAAATTTCAGCTTCTAAACTTTGTACAAAAAAAGGTATAGCGCAAATGCCACGATAACCTGTTTAGGTTAAATTCAGGAGCCTGCAAAAATCCCTACCTTCCACAGATCATATCTCCAAAAATATTGTGAAACAAGCTCTGAAATTTTGCAACAATGTTCCTCAAGATTTCTGCTTCGCACTTTAGAAATTTCAGCTTCTGAACCTTTATATAAAAAAATTTATAGCGAAAATTCCATGATGACCTGTTTGGAGCAGCGAAACCCTAGAATCCAAAGCTCTGATACCAAATGTTGTGAAACCAACTCCAAAAATAGAATAAAAGAGATATCAATGCCTTATAAATAAGCCACTTTGAGGGGGCAACCTCCAATACATTACATGAATGAAAATTTCTTGAATGATATAAATTACAAAACCTTATTTCTATATATATGAGTCTATGGGGCCACAATGTAATCCTAGCCGACCTAACAATAATAATTTAAGGGCACAATAATAACAATATGGGGGTTACAGGGGTACAATAATAACAATAAGAGGGTTACACTAACAACAATAAGGTACTATACTAGTAATATAAGGACCTAACAGGAGTCCGTCCCGGAGGAGGATGCTCCCCTCGATCATGCCTCGACCTTCTCGACCCTTATTGATGATTAGTGGTTGTCATTGATGTCAACCCAAGCAGCACCAGGGGCTAACCCAATATTGAATGGTAATTTTGACCTACCAAATTAATATATTCTAGTTCAATAATGTTTTTTATGGTTTCTACTTGTTGAGATGTTTCCATTGATATATGGCACACCATGTAATTCTTCACGGTTTGAGAGATATTCATGTTTGAAGTTTGTACCCCCAGTTAGTGGGCTAAAACCCCACGGGGTTGGGGCATGGGTCATTGAAAAGTAATAATTAATATTTTTTAAGCTCCTAAAATCCCTCCCACTTTCACTTTTTGAAGCCCCTCTCAACTTAATCATTTATATAAATTGTGATCCTCATTTCCTCCTTATGCAATGGATTCGGCCATCTGAAACAGGTCATCGTGGAATTTTCACTCTAAATTTTTTTCTACGAAGGTTAAGAAGCTAAAAATTTTATGAGGCAAAGCCGAAATCCTGAGGAAGCTGCTATAAAAATTTCAGATCAAGGTGCGCAATATTTTTGGAGATATGATCTGTGGAAGTCAGGGTTTTTGCAGACTCCTGAAATTCATCTCAAAGAAGTGACCTTGGTAAAATCATCATAATTCGCTCTCTGAGTATCAAATTGGAATTCCGTAAAAAGTGACAGATAGTGCATAGTCTTTAGTTTTCTCTCTATCAATTTTAGAGCCAAATGAAGAAACAATGACACGTGGTATGTCGTACAAGTGCGCTCTGCTGAAACAGTCCATAATTAGGGCATTGTGAGAGATTGGGTATAAATCTCTCTTGAAGAATCCAAATTGGGTCAGACCTATGGAATTGGAAAGATGACTCAAAGGAATACTACAAGACATAAAATTGTATATTGAGGATCTGAAATAACAGAGATACACCAGATTCATTATCGAGCTCCTAGAAGGCAAGAAAAAACTAGATCATGTGTTGTCAAGGATTGCAAAGGACCAGAATTTCTACTTCAGAAAAGAAAAACAAGGTGCAACAGAGGGTAGCATGACAAGAGCAGCAACCAAGGTGCATAATAGCAGCAATAAGTTCATCATATGAGTTCTTCAAGTGGGCAGCACTGCATACAATCACTATAAAGGTATCATTGTACTAAGTCATTGTAAATACATTATTGTAAAAATTGTACTAGTGTCTATCCGCCAAGGGTTGAAGAGGAAATGTTGGGAGGTCTAAGATCATCATTAGGTGGTTGTGTCAAAGTTGGGGTTATGGTCTAGTATATCTTCTTCTTCTACATCATTCTATATCATTGTAAAGTGGACCATTTTCCCTTGTACGGGAGTCCATTCTTCTTTTATTCTTCTATAGGGTGCTAGGGTGGTGCTAGGGTGAGTTGTAGCTCATTGGGTGTTGGGGCATCCGTTCAGTTGACTACTGAAGAATCTCGGGAATTGGAGCATCCATCAGGTGGGAGCTAGAGAAGAATTATTTTCTAGATTCTAGGAAGTTGGAGCTTTATTTTCAATTGGAGTTGAATATTAAAGAATTATTAGAAAAGAATTAGGTGGTTTTTGTGCCGGAGTGGGTTTCCACCTTAAAAACTGTGTGAATTTGTGTTCCTCTTGTTTGCTGCTATCATTGTACAAACACTGATAATAATTGAAGATTAAATAATTCTCTAATTGAAAGGAATACTGATTCACCCCCCCCCCCCCTTCTCAATATTTTCAACACTTATTGCCTCCTTGGAACCCCCTCTCACATGGCCTGCGATCACAAAATTCGTGAAGAAGATGGATGGAATCCTGGAAGTCTCGCTTCCCTCAGAAATCTCTCGAATGGTTTCTCTCTCCCTCACTGAGAAAGGGCTTGTAGGGAAATTTATGGGCCTATGGTCGTTGCCAAAGACAATTCAGTAATGGGTCGAACGTAATTTTTTGGACAAAATGCAAGGAAAATGTTCCATCAAATTCTATGGAAAAGGTATTTTCACCTTCCATTTTGAAGCCAAGGAAGATAAAGACCTGACCTTTAGAAATGGCCCATATTTCATAGATACCAAGGGGCTCTATCTGAACAAATGGACATCGAATTTTTACCCAGAGCTAGATGTCCCAAATGCGGTCCTAGTTTGGGTTAGGATGCCCAACTTACCTCTACATTTTTGGGGGACGACTCTGTAAGAGCGATCGGGAATGCAGTCAAAAAATTCATAGACATAAGTGAACCGTAGGGCAAACATGTAAGGCACCCCTCTCAAACCAATGTCCTAAAATATCTCATGAATCAAGAATAGCAAGACATAATTCTCATACAAGAAACCAAACATGAAGAAAATGATATGGAAAAAATCATAAACAGATTCAAGCATTACTCAGGCACAATTGTAGGATCCAAAGGCACATCAGGAGGAATAGTTATAATTTGGAATAATAATACATCACAACATCAAAAAATCTCAAAGACTCATCACTGGATAAAAATCAAGTTACAAAATGTGCAAGGAGATATTGTGTATCATAGTTGACAACATATATGGGCCAAATCACTATCGTGACAAAGAAGTGTGTTGTTGCTCTCTCCAAACTGATATGGAATGTGAAGGCAAAAGCAATTTTATTATCGAAGGTGATATGAACCTAGTTTTTCACCCAAAGGAGAAAAGAGGAGGAGTTTTTTCTCTCGATCCCTCAAGAAATCAGTTGGAACGCATTATGGGAGATCATGATCTGGTGGACATCATACCAAGGAATCGTAGCTACACTTGGAAAAATCGCAGGCTTGGCCCAGGTAATATCATGGAGTGACTTGATCGCTTTCTTGTGGTGGTCTCACTCATCTCCCTCCTAAACATCGTCACCTCCTCTATTATGTCATGCTCGACCTCGGACCATTACCCCGTCTCTTTGTTCCTAGGCGCACAATTAAATTTTGGGCCCTTACCTTTCCGCTTTAACCTGCTATGATGTGACTTCCAAGAGGCAAGAGAAATTTTCGAAAGCACATGGCATGCACAAGTAGAAGGTTATCCCTTGTTCAGATGGGAGACAAAATTAAAATTATCTGCACAACTCTTCAAAATTGGGCCAAAGAGCATTACGGAGAACCAGAACTGGTTAAGCATGATATAAAGTGGAGGTTAGATGAAACTCATAATGAAATTGAGGACAAAGATATTACCAAGGAAAATCAAGATCATGAGCGAGAATTGTATTTGGAAATGTACAACTCAAATAGAAAGCAGGAAGAAAAATGGAGGATTAAGCCCAGGAGTCTCTGGCTCTAGATTGGGGACAAGAACACCACATTCTTCCATAACCAATAAAAAATCATAACCTCTAAAAACACTATCTTAGTTATAAAAGACGATGAGGCGCCCTCATTTTAAATGATCAAGTTGAGATCAAATTGGCAGCACATCAACATTATGAAATCCTCTTAACAGAAAATATGGGGCTAGAGGATTATGAAGATCTATTGAGGCGCACTTCGACCATGCTCACTGAAGAAATCAATGCTTCCTTAACCAGAGATATTTGCGAAGATGAGATAATTAAGGCGATATGAACTCTTCAACTAGAGAAATCTTCAAGGCCTGATGGATTTTATATTAGTTTCTATCAGACTTTTTGGGAGGTAATCAAGAAATATCTCATCAAAATGATACATTGGAGCCAAAGGAAAAAAAAAAATATAGGTGGATTCACCAACTCGGCCTATCTAGCCCTGATACCTAAATAAGCCCGTCCTTCTTCCTTCTCCAAATTCTTTCCAATATCCTTATGCAATTCCTCTTACAAAATCATCACAAAAATCCTTGCTACCCGTACCAAATATTTTCTCCCCAACCTTATCTCTGAAAATCAAGGAGGCTTCTTAGCCAATCGGAAAATATTTGGTTCCATACTGCTGGTACAAGAAGCTATTCATTCCAATATGAGCAGAATGGAAAAGGGGTTTGTGTTAGGTCTGGACCTTGCCAATGCCTTTGACAAAGTAAGGCACTCTTTCTTCTTCTCTGCCTTAAGAAAAATGGGCTTCAATGAAGAAATCATCTCTCTTATAAAAGCTTTCATCTATCACCCCTAGATTTCCCCTCTATTTAATGGGAGACCAGGTCCTTTTTTCCAATATTCTAGAGGCCTTAGGCAAGGATGCCCTCTTTCCCATTTCGTCTTCATCCTTATGGTTGAATCCTTCAGAAGAGCTCTAGATTTAAATCACATAACGGGCTTAATTACAGGCATACAATTCTGTAATGGGACCAAGAACATGAATCATTCACAATTTTTTGATGATACCTTATTGATGGGAGGGGCTTCTTGCGTAGTTTCTAAAATATTTAAAAGCCTGATCAACAGATTTATGCAATATTCTAGAGGATAAATAAATTCCCTTAAAATATGTATTTATGGTTGAAATGCAACTCAGAAAACCATTCATAGCATTGCTCAAATTTTTGGGGTCCCATACAAATGGAACTAGAAATACTTCAACTATCTCGGGATGTTAGTAAGATGTGGACCTATGAGTAATGATGTGTGGAACATCACCCTTGACAAGATGAAGAGGAAAATTCTTCAATGGGGAGCCGCTTGGCTCAATATGGCTAGGTGCTTAGTCCTAATAAAAGTTGTTCTTTTAGCATTACCTCTATGCCACTTCTCCCTGCTGCAAGCGCCAATCAGTATTCACAACAAAATGGAGGTAATCCTCAGGGATTTTTTATGGAAAGGAAGAAATCAAGACAGAAGGAAGTTCAATCTGGTAAAATGGAGACATGTTACTGACATGTATGAGAATGGAGGCCTTTCCATTCATATTCTTCAATTACTGAATCTGGCCTTTGGAGGTAAAATAATTTGGAGGCTAACTACAAGTCAACCATCATGGTGGAAACAAATCCTGGAGTGGAAATATCTCTCTACCACAAGACAACACTTACTAGATCAATATATCTCCAACAGACCATTCTCTCGCATTTGGTCCCTCTGTAAGAAAGTTGCAGCCTTCCTCTGCAATCACATCTCCAAAATTCCCCATGGGGGCCTTACCATTGACATATGGAATGATAATATCATGGGAAATATTCCCTTGGCAAATGATCTGGGTCTCCTATGCATTCAACACCACCTCCAGGGGCTTGGCATTAACACATTAAATCAAATCTCTCGTTCGAATGAAACCAATAATTTTTGGGATGGTTGGCTGCTCCCAAACCCCCGTCCTTATCTCCATAAAGATAGCTTAAAGCTCGTGAGTATGTTCAATGGTGTTGCCCCCTTGGCAATGGGAGAAGAAGACGGTTTCATATGTTATCCCACTGGGTCTCCTTACTCCATCAAAGAGGGATATGAGATCCTTTGTGGTGATTTCTCCTCCTCTCCACCACGAGCTGTCCAAAAGCAGGTATGGAAATTAGAAGCACTCCTCAAAATAAAAATTTTCATTAGTACCTTAGCACAGGGGAAGATACTGACGATTGATAATTTGAAAAATAAAGGCATCCAAGGGGCCTCTAGATGTCCCCTTTGTAATGTTGCTGAGAAATCTATACAACACCTTTTTGTCGCTTATTCCTTTGCTCAAAACCGCTGGAAATTCCTCACTTCTCCCGTTATTATGGATATCGAAGCAAATGTCTCTATTTTAGATTCCATATCTCTATGGAAAAATAAACGTCTCTGCGCCAAAAAAAAAAAAAAAAAAACCTAGTCAATAGAATTTGGGACACTCTACCTTATGTCCTCCTCTAGAATATATGGCTTATGAGAAAAAAAGTCATCTTCCATGATCAAAAACCCTGTGTGAGAAAGGTGCAGAGTAAGACTTGGAGTCTAATTGTTGAGACCATCCTTGCTAATAACAACAACTATTTCAATGTAAATGAAATGCAAGTTGAGGAAAGACAAATTTTCAAATGTGTTCTCGACCACCTCCCTAGATATCAAAGGCCTTTTGTAGGGCATCCCCAATCATAACGAGAAGTGGAAGGTAAGACTCAAATAGAATTAATTCTTATAATGGCTTGATGGTATCCACCAGCCCAAGCTCTTCTTTGATGGTGCATCAAAGTCAAATCTTGGGGCAGCTAGTGTGGGTGGCCTCATTATGGACGAACATGGCGATAATATTGCTTCTTTCAAATGGGGCTTGGGCCTGACGTCGAACAACCAGGTGGAAGAATATGCCCTGATGCAAGGTATCCAATTAATCAGGAAGCTCAAAATCAAACTTTTTTTGGTGTTCAAGGATTCCTATATAGTTATCTGAATGATGTTGAATGCCTCAATGACTCCCAACATTGCACTTAATATACTCATAGTCAGAAACTACATTCTGGCTCAGAAGATTAGGGATATAGCCTTCTATAACGTTCTTAGAGTCAGTATTAAAAAAACTGACTCTCTGGCCAGCTCATATGGGAATGATTACACACTCATGTGTATGTTAGTCGAGAGAGTGCAAAGGCTTGTCAAAGTAGAGGAAACGTTTGTTCCGGACCCTAGAAGGACCTGTACGACATCAAGGCGAACATGGTTGTAAGGCTCCTTTTTTCATTAAAGATAATACAAATGGATCCCGTTTTCTCAATGAGTTGTTTATTTAAATGGCTTATTTCTTGAATTCCTTGATCATCAAGATAGATTTATGGTTTATGAATTAGTCTACATCATGCAGGTGCTTCTGATTCTTTCATGTTTTTTATTGTATATCTCGAAAGGAGACGTATTCAAAGCGATAGGAAAGAAGACTACGATCAGCGCTGGACTACAGGTAAGTCCTAAATCCTTCATTATAGATAATTCTAGATCAAATATAATCTAGATAAAGTAGTTTACATCTGTTTATTTGTTGCTAGTTATCGTAGGATACTAGGGAGATCTGTCTTGTCCACAAAAACAATTTATCCATCCAACAAAATGGCGACTCCACTGGGGATGGATCTTGAACTTAGTTTTCTTTTATTTTTGACTTGTGAAATTATTTTTCTAATTTTGATTGATTGATATTGGCTTGGGTAATTTATTCCTGCAGAATCCCTGAAACGTGCTTTAGAATTTTTTATTTTTCTTTAAAGTTTTCTGGTCTCCACTCTTTGTCTTTAGGCACAGTGCGGTCATCTCCATTGTTTTTCTATATACATAGTGGAGCACCGCACTTGTTTACATTAAAACCTGCGGACCTTGAGAAAATTTTTGAAAAAACTTAAAATTCTCTTATCCAGGATTGTCTTGTAAGATTCTTAGTATATACCCAGACTTGTATGTTATGTCAGAAACCTTTGTCTGAGAGTTTCTTTCAGCATTTTTAAGTTTTGAATGATTTTCTGCAAGATCTACATTTTATAAGTGATTTTTGCTTTGTCCCGATGTCACTCAAAGATTAGAAACCTCTGTATACCTTAGATCACTAGTATTTCATTGTTTTCTTGCTGAGTCTGTGACTTCATAGCAGAAATTGTTTTATGAGAATCAGATCCCATTTTCTCATTTGCAAGTCTTTAAAGAATTTTTTCATTAAGTTTTGAATTTCACTTAAAAATCGTAATTGGATGCTTTTGAGTTTTTGCAGATTTCAGAAATAATTTCTTAGTTAGATTAAAAACTAAGCGAAATGTCCTCAGAATATTTCAAGTTTTGATTTCAGATTTAATTCTTAGAAGTTTTAGATCTCGAAATTAGTGTTTTTAGTTTTGAGTGTTATTTCTAGAAATTGTAGTTTTCTTTTGGAGAATGTTTGATTGTAGTTTCGATCTTGAAGAATAAAGGGATTTCTTTTTTGAGCAATTGATCATTCTGAGTTCTCATAAGATAAGCTTTCTTTTCATATGTTCTTGTTTTGAAGGAAAGAATTGTTTTAAAAGGTTTCATTTCTCAACTCTTCCTTTTAGATAGAATTCGTTGAAAGGAAATGAATTGTTTCTCATAATAGATGCATTTTTAGTGTGTTTTGAGTCGGGTCACTACATATCATCAAAGTTTCACTTTCGCACCTATTGTCCTAAGAAACAACCTATTAAAAGCAACACTTAAAGTAAAATCAATCTAGTTATTTTGATATTTCTAGGACTCTTTTCACCAATATATCTTAGGCTAGTGTCTTGGATTAGGGAGTAATTAACTCTCCGAGACAATTAAAACAAACAAGTAGTCGATCTTGCGATAGGAAAAATCCAATAGTAGCTTGTATGCTCTGGAAGCTCCTCCTAAAGGAGTCAAGCACAAGATCATATCCAAACCAGTGAGGTGATCAATTGTATCTCATTGGGAACAATAGAAGATGTGCGCGTATTAACAACGGTAAACCTTGGATTGACCATTGTTGAGGAGCCTGGGGTCACTTGTCGGTATACCTTGGATTATGTCAAGGAGCCTTCAAGGGGATTGAGCTTTGTTACTCTGCCCTTGCGCGTATATCGGATCGTATATTGTTCCCCCAGGTATATTTGTTCCTATTGGTGACCTTAGTGGCCATAAAATTTACGATTTTTCCTGAGGTAGCGATGGAGGAAAGATCCCGCTGTACCTGGAGAAGACGTCGACTAGACTCACTTGGACTCTCCAGAGGTTTATCTTCACTCGATATGGTTTAAGTGGAGAAACTTGCACTAGTCTATTTCATTAAGCAGGTTGTCGGGGTAACTGTTCCAACCACCATTTCTACATTAAAATACTACGACGTTGGATTTCATCACCAACTACCGTTTTTAGTGTGGGAATCTACTGTTTGTGTGTGGTTTGATCTCCTATATTTTATAAGCATTTGATCATTTGATTGTCTCCTTAATGACTTTAGGAGTTTTGATTGAAATTTTCTTTGATTACGTGTGATTAATAATTTTTAATCGTGGCTGAATTACCAAGAAAATCGCGTAGACTTCAGGGGAAACCCCCTGAGTATACACCAAGCCAACTTGAAGGACTGAGAGCTCTGGTACCGCATACTATCAGTAGAGTTAGATCAACGAAACCAGGAGAATCATCCATAATTACTCATCTTGATTATCATGAAGTAACTCAATCAAAAATAGCAGAATATATTCAAGCACCAATTTCAATTTCTGAAATCAGTGACATTGCTTCTACAACCAGTGAATTAGCCGAAGAACCTAAAATTTATGAGCCAGAAACTAAACTTGTTGTGTTAGAATCATCTTCAGGATTTGTTACTCCGACTTCTAGTGATCCTGATTCACCCAGAGTAAGACATCGCATTACCGAAAATATTCCTTCTGATCTCATATGTATTGAAGAACTTGTTGGTCCAGACGAAGAAGTAGTTCTTCCCGAAACCCAAGAAACTTTGAATCTTAGAGAGCGTGAATTAATATTCTACAGTCCTTTTAGAACTGACACTTGGTATTTATCATTGACATATTTTTTACAAAACGCAGGTCTTACTTATTCACCACCCCGAATTCCTTTTTACCCTACACCAAGAGGTTCTCAACCTTCATTAGTTATGTCGGGGGAGTCATCTATGTTTTCTGAATCTCTAGAAACATTTTTATACAGTGGATTGTCTGTTCCTCCGAGATACTAGTCGCTCTCTGGTACCTTCTCAGGAGCAGCTCCTCAACCAATTGAACAAGTGTTATCATCTAATATAAATGGAACAAACACTAGAACGTTGAACACAGAACAGATTTTTATGATGTCTGGCAATATTCCAAATCCTCGACCTTAAGGAAGTCAGTTACCGCCTGGGGGGAAACCTTAAGGGAGTCATTTACCGCCTGGGGGGAAACCTCAAGGTAGTCAATTACCGCCTAGAGGGCAACCTTAGGGTAATTTTTTACCACCTGGAGGTCAAACTGTAGGACAATATTTCCTACTTGGGGAGAAACCTCAAGGACAGTACATACCTCAAGGTCAATATCAACCTCAGATTTCGTACATGCCTCAAAGTCAATATCAACCTCAAGGTCAGTACCCAGCTCAAGGTTTTCAACCTCCTTCAGGTCAACTATTATTACAAGGAGATGGAAATTTTCCAGTTAATTATCAAACTTATGTTCAACCCGGTTATGGTCCTTCATATGCACAACCTTCTATGGGTCAATATCCTAGAATTAATACGATGTGGGATCCATCTCAAATTCAACAGACTTTACAACCCAATCTGCAATTACCTAATCAAACTGAACTGCCTATAGGTTCTAGTCCAACCCAGCAACCTGTCCAGCCTACCATTCAAGTCTCTGTACCTGGTTCTGTTCAGAAGCCTGGGCCTAGTACACCTAGAACCCCGCCTCAATCTGTTGCTATTGCTGTAACTTCTGTTCAAACTACCACACCTATTTTTGGAGTATCTTCCACTCATGTTTCTACTACCCCTGCATCAGTGCAAATTCCTCAAGTATTTGTGCCACAATCAGGACCTACAATTCAGACTACAGTCTAGATACCGGCAGGACAATCTGGTACAAGTACAATTCTCAATAGTCAACCACAATTTACTTATCAACCATACCAAGGGCAGTATCAATTTGGACATGCTACACAAAATCCAACATATCAGTATCGGTCGTATCCTGGGTATACTTATCAAGTACCTCAACAACCCCAGTATGGTCCAGTTAATCTTGGTTATCCAGGAGGTTTCAAAATTCCCAATGTGCATCCAATTCTAGGATATCCCGGATATCCTCCTCCTGGAACTGGTTTGATCACACAAGGTTATCAAGACCCTAGTCGTCGGTTACCATTCATAATAACTTTAGATTTACTTGATCTATCGCGCCTTACGAATGATCCCATATTTTATCTTCAGTATTGGCCACCGATGCCTAATAAGTTTCCCAGTGATATTCCAAAGTTTGAAGGTAAGTCAGGAGAAGATCCATCTAATCATGTTATGACTTATCACCTCTGGTGTGCATCCAATTCACTAATCGATGATTCGATTCAATTGTGTCTTTTTCAAAGAACTCTCATTGGTCTAGCTACAAAATGGTACATTGAGTTACCATGAGGCTCATTTAATAATTTTAATGCACTAGCTACTGCTTTCTTAACCCATTTTCAGTTACCTGTCAGATACGACAATGGTACAAAATTTTTGACCTCATTAAAACAATCTACGTCTACGTACATATCTGATCACATTCATGAATGGAGATGTAGGAGACGTTTGGTGAAAGTCTTTATTCCGGATCATATTTTGGCTAAATGGTTTATCAAATAATTATTTCCCAAAATTACGGAAGATGTGGCCAAATGAGGCGTTGTTACAAAAGAGCAAGTCATTACTCAGGCTCAATACCTTGACCTTGTATATACACAGTCAAGTACTCTGTATGACAAAATCCATGATTCACCAAGACCTGGTCAATTAACTACAACTCCTTTAGGATCTCATGCTGCTGATGGTGTAATTGGTTCTATTAACACTAGCAAGAGTAAGAATAAATCTTCCAAGACGACTTCACCTATTATAATTTTACTCGATTCACCTAAAGGAGATTCTTCCATTGAAACTTTCGTCGATATTCATATTGTAGAATCATCTACAGCCAAACCTAAAACTGGTGGTAAGAAAAAAGGTAAGAATAAAAACAGAAATCATCTTCAAAAGATAAACATGATAAAACTGAACCAACTGATGATAAACGCAAACCTCGTTATCCTTGTCTGATCTGTGATGAGGATCATTTTACTAAAGAGTGCCCGCATAGAGCTGAGGTATCGAAATTCGTTAAGGGTTCGCCTATACCTGTTGTCTTGAAGGATCTCTTTCCTGCTCAAGATACTAACATGATTAGATCTTCCTCGAATATGCTAGAAGATATCTTGATGGTTGCGATGGGATCGTAAGATTATGGTAGTAAAAATCCTGTTGGTGGTAAACAAGTAGAAAATTATAATTCAACATCAACTACATCTCCCTCAGTTTCTGATCTGCTACAGATTGAGAAAACAAATCCTGACTTAGTAATCAAATCACTTGCTAAAGGTGTACTTCATAAATCATCTTTCAATCCACATGCGAGAGCTGCTCAGAATTACAATATTGTTGAAGACTTGGCAATTTCCCCTTCGGCAATGTCAGCTTTGGAAGTGCTGCAGTCATGCCCAACCCAAAGAAAATTACTATTGTTAGCCATAGGAGCTGTAAATATTTAGGATTCAAACCTAATGATCTTCAATATGGAAAATTTTACACCCCGCCTACCTCATCAAATGGCTTTTCAAATTCCAGTTTTAGTCAAAAATAAACGTTGCTTTCGTAGTGTTATTGATGAAGGGGCTTCTACGTGTATCATTTCGTTAAAATGTTGGAAATCAATTGGTTATCCGACACTTAACCAATCTCCGAATATCCTTAAAGCTTTTGATGGAAGAGGATTTCATTCGTATAGTATTTTACAGGATCTACCTATAGAGGTCGAAGGAAAAACAGTTAATCTTGATGTGGAAGTAATTGATGCCCCTCTAGTTTACAACCTTCTCCTGGGTCGAAGTTGGTCTTACGCCATGACTGTTGTTGTATCATCGGTCTTTCGTCTCATCATGTTTCCTCATAAAGGAAATATCATTAAAATATATCAGCTCTCATATTATTCATCCGACCCAGCCACTACTGATAGCATCCAACATGTCGAAAAATCAATTATTCCTTATAAAGATGTTGGAGTAGGTTTAATTAAAGATTATGCTTTACTGGGAACTTTTCCCCTGCCTACTCCCAATGTACCACCTCCTATTGCTAATATCAATATGATTACATCAAGTACTATTTCCTTTGATGATCGTTGGATAGTACCTTTAGACTCAGAACTGGATTCTTTCGATGGCACGATGCCTTTGAGTCCTTTTGAATTAGCATATCAGGCAGTACAGTCATTTTCTGATACTCCTTCAACTAAACCTGATCTAGTGAATGTGATCAATGAGGAATCACTTTCCATATAGAGCTCAGCTTCGACATCAATTCTGGATCCTGTTCAACAAGTATTCAATACTGATGAGCATATTCGTGAATTTTTGTCTATAGATAAATTACCATGGGAAGATCTACATCATTGATCTTCGTTTTTACCTGACCTCGATCATTATGAAACCAATTTTTCCTCTATTTTCACCGTTGATTATGTCAATGAATCTCGGAATCCTCTCACGAATTCTGATTCTGAATTGAACTTAGCAAACATCTCTACAACGATTCCTATTGACATCTCAGTTCAACCAGGAATTGTTGAAAACGTTCATATAGGTGCTTCTTATACACTAGATGAAATACAAGCATATAAAGCCCTATTTCAAGAATTATGTGATATTTTTTCCTAGTCATATGAAGAAATATCAAGAATCAATCCATCAATTGTTCTTCATGAAATTAAAATATACCCGGATGCTAAACCTGTCCGACAAATATTACGTCACATACATCCGTGAAAAGCTGTCGCTATTAAAGCAGAAGTTGAGAAATTACTTCGTGCAGGTTTTATTTATCCAATTCCTTTAACGAATTGGGTGTCTAATATTGTTCTTGTTAATAAAAAACAAGGGACGATAAGAGTATGTATCGATTATAGGGATATAAATCGAGCTTGTCCAAAAGACAATTATCCAACCCCTTATATCGATCAAATTATTGACGATTATGCCAGAAGTGAAATGTTTTCGTTTATGGATGGATTTTCGGGCTACAATCAAATCAACATACTCCCTGCTGATCAACCCAAAACAACTTTCATTTGTCCGTGGGGGACTTTTTCTTATTGCAAATTACCTTTTGGATTGAAGAATGCTGGTGCAACTTTTCAGAAGAAAATGTCTTATGCATTTCATGGAATTAAACACATTATGCAACCCTATATCAATGATTTACCTGCTCATTCATCGCGCAGAGCGGATCATCTTACTCATCTACGAGCTATCTTTATGAGATGTAGGCATTATAGGATTCGTCTGAATCCTCACAAATGTGTCTTTTGTGTTGAATCTAGACGATTGTTGGGATTTGTTGTCTCAAAGGAAGGCATTCATGTTAACCCATCGAAGGTTGAGGCTATCATCAATTTACTCCTCCTTCTACTCTTCGCCAACTCCAAAGTTTGCAAGGGAAAGCGAACTTTTTACGTCGATTCATTCCTAACTATGATGAGATAACCAAAGGTTTTACCAGGTTGTTAAAACATAATATTCCTTTTTTTTGGGACAAGACCGCTAATCGATCTTTTGATGCTCTTAAACACGCGTTGACCCATGCACCGTTATTGCATCCTCCCAATTACAATCAGGATTACTTTTTATACCTAGCAGCCTCCAATTCTACGATTGGCATGGTCTTATTTCAGGAAGATGAATTCCACAAAGAAAATGTGATTTATTATCTCAGTCGCAATCTGCATTCGATCGAAATCAAATACTCACATGTGGAGAAATTGGCCTTGACAGTCGTTCAAGCTGTCCAACAATTTTGTCATTACATATTGTTACGCAAAACAACAGTGATTTCTGATTGTAACACTATGATGTATATTTTGACCAAAAAATTGCTAGGGGGGAAATACTCCAAATGGATTGTTATCCTGCAGGAGTTTGATTTGGAATTTGAAAAATCCAAATCAAAGAAATCATTGGTATTCGCTGAACTTATGTGTGACTTCCCACGTACTGATACGGAAACCATGGTAGAACATTTGATCGCAGATAAATCTTTGTTTCTTATTAGTACCATCGATCCTTGGTATGGAGATATCATCATTTATCTCCAAACCCAAACTTTTCGGCCCGAAATCTCATGGTCACAATGACGAAAAATCTGTTTCCAGTCTCAGCAATATCATATTGTTGGTGACCCACTATACCGTCGTGGTGCGGACTCTGTTTTTCGACATTGTCTCACTCTTGACGAAGCTGAAAAGGTTTTAAATGACTGTCACTCTGGAGCATGTGACGGTCATATGTCTGGGTATGCCACCGCCCAAAAGATATTGCGCGCTGGCTATTTTTGGTCGTCCTTATTTAAAGATTGTATTTCTACTATCCGAAAATGCCACAATTGTCAAATCTTTGATCAAAAGATGCATGCACCACCCGCTCCTCTTCACCCTATAATTGTTGTCGGTCCTTTTGCAAAATGGGGCATTGACTTCATTACATGTAACTCTCACTCGGGCGGGAGGCATGGGTATATTATTCTCGCAGTAGATTATTTTACCAAATGGGCCGAGGCAATGCCTACATTTGCGGAAGATGGCAAAACTGTAGCTACTTTCATGTTCAATCATGTGATTGCTCGTTTCGGTGTACCCCAAGCGATAATTACTGACCATGGGAGTCATTTTCAAAACATCATGATGACCGAACAGACTGATCAACTTGGCCTGCGCCATGACAACTCTACACCATATTACCCGGAGGCTAATGGTCTGGTTGAAGCCATCAATAAAGTTTTATTCACCATGATCAAACGGATCATTAGAATTTATAAATCGAATTGGAATACCATGCTTTTTTTCAGTACTTTGGGCATATTGAACCTCAGCAAAAACATCGACAGGTTTTACCCCTTTTATATTGGTTTAAGGTTTAGAAGCGGTATTACCGATTAAATGCGAGATACCGTCACTCCAACTAGCCATAGAGTTACTACCAGCCACTTCTGAGGAGGAGAAATGCTTTTTGTACTTAGCTCAATTAGATGAGAATCGGCGCACCGCTGCATTAGCTACCGAAGCTCATGCAAAATGAATGAACGCTCAGTATGATAGAAGTGTTACACCTCGTATTTTTTTAGAAGGAGACCTAGTCTTGGTTTATGATCAAGCTAATGATAAGCTAGGGGTTGGGAAATTCAAACCCATGTGGCATGGTCCTTATATTGTCAAGCGAAAACTTGCAAAAGGGGCCTATGAACTGATTGACTTTAACAGATTCTCTTTAGGCAAACCCAGAAATGGGCTTTATCTGAAGAGATATTATGCTTGATTCTTGTGTGGAGATCTTCCCTGTATATTAGTTATTTTCATAAGCTGGCATGTCGTAGATTAGAAAAGCGTGCCTAGTTTAAGTGTGCTTTTACTATTATCCCTACTTATCTAAATCAATCTTGATTTTGCAGATGTCGACGTCCCTTCAAACATAAATTGGTTTTGTTGATGGTGCTTGTCGTAGTACACGGAAAATTTCTTCCGCAGCTTGGGTTATTTATTCACCCACTGATGAGTTAGTATCTATGCATGGGGTAAGTCTCGGTCAAATGACGAACAATATTACAGAGTATAGCGCAGTTATTGAGTTGTTGTCTGAATCCATTTTATTTTGAATTCGAAGTTTGATCATTAAATTATATTATGAACTCGTTGTATTACAATTGAATAGAGTATATGCAATTAAAAACCCAGTGTTGTTAAGATTATTTTTGAAAGTTCGTCTCTTGGAACGAGAATTTGATTATATTGAGTATCAACACATTCCGATAAATTTGAACACATTAGCCGATGCAGTAGCTTCTAGTGTTATAAACATACATTTGTGATAATTAAAGCAGTAGATCAAAATAACATTCGATAACATGTTAAGACAGATAACTGGAAATAGTGGTAATATCATAGCATTAAGAGTAGTGTTTTCAAAAATATTACATCGTCCTCAATCATAGGTTCAAAACGCCTTATGATCGGAAAAAGGTAATATAAAAATGATATAAGTCTACATAATCAATCATCCA
The DNA here is from genome assembly GCA_034641835.2 of Pinus albicaulis. NCBI lineage: Eukaryota > Viridiplantae > Streptophyta > Pinopsida > Pinales > Pinaceae > Pinus > Pinus albicaulis. The sequence continues at coordinate 659,986,817 of CM076573.1, read as the reverse complement.
CTATCCGTGGTGATGATCATGATAAAACACTACAGCACGTGCCACCTTGCTCAGAAATCTCTTGAATGGTCCTGGAACCCCGATAACATATCTTTGTAAGCGGAGTGGAATGTCATCTATGGTAGTCTCTGGAATATCTAAATTCAATCGCTCCATATGGTTTTCCAGGTCAACAAGGACTCCTACTGTCTGATCATGTGGTGGTGGTGGTGCTGCAGTTGGCTTCTTGTCAAAAGGATGGAGAGTGGCTGGTCGACGTGGACCCACATCTGCATTTGAAATTTTTTTCATCAATTTTGGACGATTCAAAAAAAAAAAAAATTAAAATTTAGAACATGTCAAAATGATTTTTACCTGAGTCATCCCATTATGTCCCTGGAGGAAGAGACATCTCTCGGTCGCCGCGGAAATCCATCCCAGCATAAGGAAAATATTCTATCGTGAAGATTTGATTCTCCAACCAATGGAAATATGTTGGGGTACAATGAACAACCTCGTTGTCTTCACTATGATGGGCCATCAATGCAACCCATCGAACCATCCGAGGCTATTTGACTCTACCATGTTCAACTGAAATCAGCTGTGGGGCTAGAGAAGTAATTCTCTTTAAAGTAAATGTAACCACAATCACTCCATACCCAAAGTTTTTTAACTTCGAGTTTTTTACTCTAGTCAGTTGGCCTTTGTCATTGTCCAACACTGCCTCGCACCAGTTGAAAATGGTGTCTCTAAAGCAATCAACAGTAGTTTGCATTTGAGATCTTGTAGCAACATGTGGAGATGTGCTCCCACATAGTTGGGTGACGGTAAATGCAACCACTTTAAGTTCAAGACGAATAATGGTTTTTATGTTTATGCATTTATCCATGGGGTCTGATTCTTCATTGCAAAATTCTTCCTGAAGGCTAGCGACTGACTAGCCACCTGCCCTGGCCTCGAACAAAGAGAATGGCTCATCCCTCTTTGATAAACCAGTGAGGAAATATATATCTTCCAGGTTAGTAAATCTACTTGAGCCCTCATACCTTGAATGGCCCAAAATTTGTACAAATTGCATTCTCTCAATACACGTAATGTAGGCGAATGTAACATGGCAACATCATCAACCTCTTCATGCTCATGTTCTCTCCACTCAAGCATTGTAAATATCCTACAATGGACAAATTGAAAGGTCAGAAACAATTTGAATGAGAAAATTTGGTTTAAATTGGGAGATTTATTCATTTTATTTTTTCTTACAGCGCCTTCGCACTTTTTGCATTGAAACAGTGTGAGGATCTGTACGTATCTTATGCATAAGGTGCGGGACCCCGACAATTTTCCCTTTGCAAAATTGTCGGGGTCCGAAAGTTTCATGTATTCTACCTGCGGACCCCCGTGAGTGATTTTTTGAACATATTTTCCTCCTTAAAAATAAATTTAAGCCCTAAATTAAGAAAATAAATGGATAGAAATGAAGGGAACGATGATGTGGATTACCTGGAACAGACGTTTTTCGATTCTGACAGGCAAATCTTCCGCAATCTCCTCCGGAACTTTTTTACCAAAAGCTCTCAATTTTTCACTCTGAAATCAAATGGTAAAAATGATTTAGAAAAACCTCTCTTTTATAATATTTTTTGAATAAATAAAATATAATTTTATTTATTTTTCACTTTGAAAAGTTGTTTTCCAAATTATTTTTATTAATCATAAACATGTATGTTTAATTTTTGAGTTTTTGTGCAGAATACAGGATTTTTCGGGTAAAATGGTCTTTTTGACAAAGGAGTATACTTTTTATCACTTTTTCAAACTCGGTAAAAATTATGAAAAAGAAAAGACTATAAGTATATTTTTATCACTTTTTAGAACTCATTAAAACTTACAGAAAAAGCGAAACTACTAAGTATATTTTTATCAATTTTTCGGGCTCTTGAAAATTACGGAAAAGCAAAAACTTTGGAGTTCTCTTTTAAGCCCTTTTCAGACTCTCTAAATATGAAAAATTACCAAGTACTTGACTATTCGAACTCGTTAAAGGAGATGAACAGTCGTCCCTTCAGTATAAGTTTACCCCTTTTCAAAACTAAAATGGACTATTTACCAAAAATGTATACGTTGACTAATCATGGTCAATAGAGTTCTCTCCTGTATCGTTTTATCCTTTTTCAAGCTTGAGGGACTAAATTTACAAAAAATTACACCCATGGAGTTTTCTTAAGTTTTTTCTTCTGACTCCCTAAAATTGAATAACACCAAGTTTCTCTTATACTGGACTCATTAAAATTTAACAGTAAAGGACATGTAAAATACAAACAGGAACGAACCACTCCTTCTTAGGGTACAATTTTTAAACTAAGTTGGACTCATCCGAAGGATGAGCTTATATAACAAGCAGATGTTATCCTCCTCAAGCTTGTCAAAAATAAAGAGGTACTTGCCAGAAATGGTGGGGGAAAAAGAGAGAGAACGAATTCATTTGTTAAACTTTGTTTTAAAAGCAGTTTACCACTCTTAAACACGACACTTTTTGTCACACTTCTACCTAGGTTGGGAAAATCCTTTGCCTATCAGTTAATCAAACCATATTGAAAGTCTTCAGCCGGTTTCTTGGTATTAGCCTAAGTCAATTGTCACCAAACCATCTGCAGTGTCATTATGTGTTCAAGAGGGCAGTTCAAATAAACCATTCATTGCAAACATTTGTCTCCATTCGCGTTGACCATCCCTGAGTTAGTCCTTGCAAAAATTTCTACAAAACTTGATCTAATGGTTTCATGTCGTGGGCTTTCCTACGACGGATCACTTTCTAATGAAGACAGCTCATTATCTAGGAATTTGATCTAGAATCCTTCAGTACCTTGGAATCTGCATAATTTATTGGCATTTTTCTCGCCTTCGACGACAGGTTGCATCATTGACCTTCGATCGAACGATTCCGTGAAATGTTCGACTTCAGATCATTTATTCACATTTCATGGATTGTACTAAGTACTTTGAGATCCATTTTAATTATTGGTGGTTTCTCTCACAATTGTTAACAGTTCACATCATTAACTGGTAATCAAGTGGTTTCTACCATGTTCGACTTTGACACAATAAATCGCATGGATAGAATCGTACTGGTTCAGGTAGCAGAAATCAAGACCCTGGATCTAGTTTCCACCATCCAGGCTGCGAGGAGTTTTATTATTCATTATCCAGTAGACTATTCATAACAGATGGTTGCGTTCATACTATGTCTACATTATTGATGTGATAGTAAGTTCATTTCTACATCAGAACAAGTTTTAGTTAATGTTTGATCTGAGTATGGGAATGCCTACCTCAGCGATGATATATATATATATATATATATATATATATATATATATATATATATATATATATATGTTTTGGATTAGATGTTTTGATTTAACTGAGATATCACAAATATATAAAATGAGGAAAATATCTTGGACGTCTGGACTCAATGCCCCAAACGTCTGTGCTAATTATCACCATGGCGTTTTACTGTCTGTATAGGTTCATCATTACTCATACAACCTTAGAAGTCTACAAACATAAATTTCCTAAAACCAAGCCTTGAAATTGAGAGAAAAGCTTATAAAAGTCATAAAAATACTTGTACTGCACTTTCTCTTAGTATTACCTGCGGTGCCGCATTTTTTTGTTCTAGAACATGCACAACCGGTCGCACTTTTTCTTCATTAAAGTTGCGGATTCCTATAAAAGGTAAAGTGAAGGCAGAAGTAAAATTTGGAAGCCCAACAGGTTGAATCTGGAAGCTTCTAGAAGAAATTATTCGGTGGAAAGTTCGCTCCTTTCATGTACATTCATCCCTCCATTAAAGGAGCCTACCCCTTGGTATGTGGAACTAATCCCTTTGAAAGAGGATTCTATCCCCTCTTATTTGGAGTTGCAACCTCTTCCCTTTTGCTATAAATTGAGGCCATATTTCAGCGTCAAAGGGAGTTAGGCTTTGAGATTTTTTGAGGAGAATTGCTGGAAAAACTCAGACTCTCTTAACTCATTACCATACGGGAATGATTACACACTCATGTGTATGTTAGTCTAGAGAGTGCAAAGGCTTGTCAAAGTAGAGGAAATGCTTGTTCCGGACCCTGGAAGGACCTGTACAACATCAAGGCGAACACGGTTGTAAGGCTCATTTTTTCATTAAAGATAATACAAATGGATCCTGTTTTCTCAATGAGTTGTTTATTTAAATGGCTTATTTCTTGAATTACTTGATCATCAAGATAGATTTATGGTTTATGAATTATTCTATATTATGCAGGTGCTTCTGATTATTTCATGTTTTTGGTTGCAGATCCCAAAAAGAGACGTATTCAAAGCAACAGGAAAGAAGACTACGATCAGTGCTAGACTACAAGTAAGTCCTAAATCCTTCATTATAGATAATTCTAGATCAAATATAATCTATAGAAAGTAGTTTACATTTGTCTGTTTGTTGCTAGTTATCGTAGGATACTAGGGAGATATGTCTTTTCCGCAAGAACGATTTATCCGTCCAACACTTTTCATCGCAGTGATGTTAACTTCTTGCATCGAATTTCATGGGCCTTTCCAGCATCTGCGAGATCTCAGATCCTTCCCTCCCATCGCTCCTTTTGTTGTAGCTATCTTGCACTCTTCTCTCCCTCCTTCCAATATAAAAAGTGAGGATTGTCTTCATTTCTCCGACATGCAAGCAAAAATGGAGTAGATAAATGCACAAATCAAGATCTCACAGGGGAAGCATGTCTCAGACATAAACTTCCTCCATTATCGAGCTCGTTCCCTTATAGAAAAACTAAGAAGAGTCAACAACCGCTGCCCTCATGTTGAAGAAGATTTGGAAAGCCTTCAATATATGATGGAAAAAAGAACAACACCAAGTTCAAGCTCCAACAATGCAGTCAACACTAACCCGGACAATAATCTTGGAACTCTGGATAACTCCAACGGGTAGCAAAATCAAAGTAGCTAGCTCTAATTCATTTCTCTTGTAGGTTTATGGAAAACTTCTCTATTATGTCTTATGTCTTTTAAATTCAATGTTATGTTGTTCCAATTTGTCAGGATCTATAAAAAGTCAGGTATTAAGTATAGTAGCAGTAGACATTTTCTAGGAGGTTTTGGCGTGATACCCCTCCTTTGTATCTCCTTCTGCAACTTAAATGTTAATGGAGCTCCAGCTCTCTTCTTTTTTTGGAATATAATCAACAACCAACTTTATTAAAAAACAAAAATTCAGAAATTAAAATTAAAAATAAAATAAAACTTAAAAAGAACATTAAAAAAAAAATTTAATAATAAAATTTAATATATATATATATATATATATCAAAAAAAATATTAAAAAAAAGCATAATTCATTTTTAAAAAAATAAATAATAAATAAATTTAAAAAAAATACATTTAAAAACATAAATAAAATTTAAAAGTATAACTCAATATATAGATTTTAATTTTTTTTTAAACAAATAAATTTAAAAATATATAAATTAAATTCAAAATATATATATAATTTAAATTCAAAATAAAATAAAAATTTAAATAAACGACTTTCGTCGACCACCGCCACCCTCGGAGCCCCGGGACTCGGCTGGCAAGCAGCAGTTGCCAGCTCTCCCGCTGGTCGAGCCACGCGGCCCCTAATGCGAAAAAATTGATAATATAATTTTTTTTATTTTAATTTTTATTTATTTATTTTTTCACTAATTTTTTTTAAAATTTTATATTTTATTTTAAATTTAAACTTAAATTGTATTTTATATTTATTTTTCTTTTTATTTTAAATTTAATTTATTTTTTTCAATTTAATATTTATTTATTTGCTTTTTAATTTTAATTTTTAAAAGGTTTTTTTTTTAATTTAAAGATTTTTTTTTTTTTTTTTTTTTTTTAAAATTGTGTTTTTCATATATTTATATAAATTTTTTTAATTTAAATTTTAAATTTTTTAATTTTTATTTTTATTTTTATCATTTTAAAATTTTTATTTTAATTCTCTTTTTAATTTTTATTTTTTTTAATTTAAATTTCTAAATTTGAATTATTATTTTTTCATTTTTAAATTTTTTAAATTTTAATTATTATTGAATTTTATTTTAATTATGTGATTTTTTATTATTATTATTTAATTTTTTTATAGCTTTTTCTTTCTTTAGATTGTGTGTTTTTTTGAATTTTTTGAAATTTTTTTTTGTTTTTTATTTTATTTTATTTTTACAAGTGATATTTTATCTTTAATATGATGACTAAAATTCGTTGGAATTTTATTTTCATAAAGTTAATATTTTGTCTTTAATGTCATCATTGGTTTTTTAAGGCTTTTTAGAGACGCGATATTTTATCTTTAATATCATGCCTAAAAATCGTTAGAATTTTAAGACTTTTTTGATATTTTATCTTTAATTTCATGTTTATCGTTGAAATTTTAAGGTTTTTCAGAGTCATGATATTTTATCTTTAATGTCATTATTAAAAATTGTTGACAATTTGCCCTGAAAAGAAAAAGGCGTTATTCCAACATTAACACTTTTCGTTTTCAAGGTGTTTTTTGCACACAAAAAATTGATGATGATATTCAATCATCAACACTTTTCGTTTTCGACGCCGACATTGGTCCAAAATCAACACTTTTCATTTTCAAGTTGTTTTTTGCACACACAAAATTGGCAACGTTATTCCAACATTAACACTTTTCGTTTTTAGGTTGTTTTTTGCACACACAAAATTGGTGATGTTATTCCAACATGAACACTTTTCGTTTTCAGGTTGTTTTTTGCACAAAAAAAATTGACTTTTACTTCCATTTTTAAAAAATGTTAAAAATTCCTTACGGAAAAAAAAAAAAAAAAAAAAAAAAAAAAAAAAAAAAAAAGAAGAAGAAGAAGAAGAAGAAGAAGAAGGTTATTCCAGAATACAACTCTTCGTTTTTGGGTTGTTCTTTCATGGTTTTTTGTTAGAGTTCTCGTTTTGAGGTAATAGTTCCCATTTGATTGGTAACTATGTTTAATGTGCAATCAAATCAACTAAGTTAGATTATCAAGGCTTAGATGTCAGATCAAAACTAATATCGAACTCATCAATATCACTACAACAAATTCTTTGGACGAGGTGAAAGGTAGCGTTTTCTCTCCGTAATTTGTAAGATTGACAAGAACAAATGACAGAGGACAACATCGAACCACTTTGGAGTCCAAAACCTAGCCTTCCTAGACTCAGAGAGGGCTTTCTCTATTATTTATGATTTATGATTTAGCTTGATGATTATAATTGATGATATTAGGCTATTTATAGAGATTATGAGAACTGTTGGTTTTGATTGGTTGGGTGGTTGGACAGACAAATTTGTGAAGCTTAATCCATTGGGCTATGGAGTCATAAAAGGTTGAATTGTGCATCAACTTTTTCAAGGGGCATTCACAGGGCAAGCTAACTATGCAGACTGGATCTTATTGGCAGTGTGAATATGAGATGAAAGAAAGCAGTGAGTTCAATAATAGCTAAAGAGAATTTAAGAATTATTTAACTATACTTCAGAGAAAAACATTAAGATAACAAAAACAGACAGAGTTAAGGTGCTCCCTCATCAAATCTTAATCTAAAACTTGTATTTTGTAATAAGAGAAACTGATGCACAACATGAAAAGACAGAGGAAAAATATTAACACAAGGGAAAGAACATCACCATTAACATAGCTCATGAATCCTGTGAATGGTCTCTTTATTATTGATGCCCAGCTCAAAATAGTTACAGTGCTCCAATACAATGATCTTTTACAACACAAAGTCTAACAAGGTTTCAACCTCCAACCTCTGATAATGAAAGTTCGAGCAATATTTAACTAAAACTTGAGTCAGTTGCCCTAATCTACTTGGGTCAAACTTCATTTATTACAAAATAGATGAAATTAAATAGGCATGGCCACACAAGGCTTGAGAAAAATATCTCTGACAACATATTGCTTGTAAAATTAATTTTGAGCAACTCTTTATGGATCTAAATGCTTTGATGGCTCTGACATATGGTCCTGCTTTTCAAAAGATTGGCTTTGGGTAATTAAGTCTGATGCAGCACTGACTACTTTCATTTATTGATGTTGGTGCTAATGTGCTTTGTTGCCCCTTTAGTCTCTACTATTATTATCTCTGCATCAATGCCCGACTCGACCTTTTCTGTATTTTTCCTTATTGTGGTGACATTCGACCTTTCCTCTGCATTTAGCCTTATTTGTTCGTGAAATGAGCTTCAAACCTTGTAGGCCCGACTTGACTTGTTTTACACATAAAACAACATGAGAACTCGTTCACCCAGACCTGAAAATACTTAAATCTTGGTTCTGGAATACATCGCATCTACTCGGAAATCGCACTTCGCATTTCGTCATTCTTACCATTTTCCTTAGCACTTGTCCTTTAACATTTGCGATGTGCGCATTGCAATCATGTCCCATCGTCGTCGCACATCACACTTCGGAATTTTTATAACACTTACCACCCGCGGTTATATTGTAAAACTTGCGATTATAATCTCGGTCGTTGATTTATCAGATCCAATGGTCTTCACTACTCCTTGACGTGTTTTTCCAACTTTGCTTCTTTGGTTGTGCGAGCTCGTTTATTTTAGTTTTTTGTAGAAAACTTGACTCATTTTGCGACTTGCCCCGTATTCAGGACTTGACCCAACGTGCACGACTTGACCCTTTTTTGTTTTCCTGGCTTAATTGCTTCTCTGCTGCCCCCTGTCTTTTTCTAATGATCTAATGTTACTCCTTTTTTACTTACCATCAACATTTCCCTCTTCTACTGAATTGAAAGGCATAATAGATTCTTTTAAAGCTCTTGAAAGTCATGATTTCCTGATTTCCTAAAAATAAATGATGGCCATGGAATGTTATTTTCAGTATGGAAATCTAAGCAATAATCAGTCACCTGGTGATACTATGAAATATAGGGGTCTAACAGGTAGAGCTCATATCCAAATATCAAGTTACAACAACTTTTTATTTACCAAGCACTATCTAATCTAACTTTATCAATTCATCCTCATGATCATAGCATGAATCATTTCTGCTACTAAATATGAATGGATACATCAGAGACAAGTCATATAAGTTTCATGTGTATACTAAGAATGAGACATACAATTTTCATCAATTCATAGTGAGATTGATGCATACTGAATCAAAATTGTTTATACTTCAACCAATGTGTTAAATCTAATGACGTTAACACAAAATATCTATTGAATACCAATATAAGTCATTGAAAGTCACTATGCCCATATAGCATTGTTATCAAGGAAAATCACGAGTCATAAAATCAAATCATTAGTCATCAGGTCAAAACCCAAGTTTTCTATCACAGTGAGATCTATAGCCCAAAACATAGCTCAACATCAATTCAAAGTTCTAAATCATTATCAATCATCATGTCAAAACACCAAACACTTCTTATCTATATCAATCAACCAAATCTATTCAAACCCTTGCAATTGTTATCAAATACTATCATACACAAGCCTCAATGGTTAAATCATAATGACATGTTGATTTGCATATTTTGGTCCCTTGCAAACACAATTTTATTCAACACATTCACATTGTCTATAGTAAGTCAAATATTCAATCTTCCCTTCTCATAGAACTTTATGTTGTCTGCTCAATGTCTGTATGACTATCATCCTTCAAGTGAACTTCTGATTTCATGCACACATCTTCACTTTTGTGTCCTACATGCATAACTTCACTCATAGGACTTATTATGTGCAGTTGATAGGCTACAATCGCACCCTTATGCTTGTTTTTGTGTGGTAGAGGCTTAAAGTAAGGAAAGCTCTTTCTTCTTAGACCATAACTTTGTTGCAGACCAACTTTATTCATGTATCTTATGGAGGGATTCTCCCTCTAAATGAGCAACCCCTTCAGCCATTATTATTCACGTCATCAATCTATATATCATGCTAATATCATGCATCAATAGAAAGGTTAGATCACAAAGTCATACTATATCACATATTTATCATCGTCATATCATGTCAGCATCAACTACTTCATAATCACATATGAACATGACATCAAATTTTCATCAAGGGATACAGTCATATGATTAGGGCAGCTGACAAGTGTGCCATCATAATTCAAATATCATGAACACGATATTACTTTCATCAAGTCAGGTCATTCAATTTTTCCATATGTCATAATTACTAAGCTCATCAAAACCTAACCACGGTCAACAAGAAGATCATGAATATAAATCTCATTGTTACACTTCTATCATGATGGCTCCCATGCTTATCACAAACATTATCAATAGTATCAAGTTACCATCTATTAGAATCAAGGTGTTAGTTTTCTTTATGGAATTAAGATGTCCAAAATGACATATGTTAGCCAAACATCAAGTATACCAATTTATCAAAGATAAATATTAAGTATCTCCATAGAATCAAGAATGTTATCATGTCTAAAAGGTAAGATACTTGTTCACTACCAAGTGCCTCATTTCATCATAGGTATCATAAATCAAACTTCCTTTCATATGCATACATGATCCATTTGTGAAGGTGATATACTCATCATGTCTTAGGGCTTACCTTGCCATCCAATATTGCAGATAAGACATAACATTGAACCGATACACCATACCTTGTAGTATTCAAATACTTGTGCACCTTATTATTTGACATTGGTAGTGGGAGCACTTTCTCAACTTATTTTTCATGGGAAATTGTAGGAATTCCCGCAATGGCCATCTTTCCTACATCTCAGATGATCCTCAAGAAGGATCCACTTGTCACATCTCATAAAGAAGTATAAGTAACAATCAAAACAATAATTAGATCAATAAGTCTAAATAAAAGTAAATACATAAAGGAGCACCATAAATTGAAAAATAGTTATCTTTAATGAGAGGTGATCATGTCCCTCTTTAACCAGCCTTCAATATCCATCACTATCCATTATCCATATGATAATTTTTCCTTCAATATTTCAACCAACTTTCTCAGCAACCAATCCTAATATATTCTCCCATCTAGGGATTCATCAAATATATCACAAGTGCTTGAGCATATTCACATTGACCATGCTAGGGTTTCTATATTTCATATCTCAAATATTTTCCATAAAGCATGGTTTCTCTCAAACCCTAATCTCATAATATCCATCAAACCCTATTACACAAATTACCTAAGGTTACCTTCAAACCCTAGTAATATTTTAGGTCTCCACCATCTTTTCTTGCTTCCACGAGAGGTGTCTCTATAGGGGTGATATTCAATTACTTTTCTTCAACCCAACTCCGATTCCATGTTAATTTTTCTTTTGCCTATATTGTTATTTGCTTTGATAATTTCATTTCTTCATTTACACATTAAATTCACCCCATAACATCATAACGGTATTCATATTTACATCATTATTTAGCAAGATACGCAACTATGTAGAAAGAACAATATCATCATCAATGCAAAAAAACATAAAGGAACAATAGAAGAAAAGCATTCACACATAGACACATCGGGAATGGTAAGAGACCAGGCCAAAACCCACTATGGGGAAAACCCTTTCAAATTAGTCTTCTTATTAGATTGTCATTGAATGATTCAGCAAAAGAGAGTACAATGATCCATATCTTCATCCATACAATTATCCAACAACATAAACTAAAAAATATTCATGAAATGAACCCATCAATGATAATAATCAAAACCTTGCTTCAGAGGCTTGTAATCAACTGTCACTATCTGTGTTCAGTTGTTGAAACCTGCTGTCAACGAGCGAAATAATTGGTCAATTAAAAAATGAATCGTTAGGTTTCAGTCACAGGGTAGAAGTGGGCATGTGAGCGACTGGGAGCTTCCAGACGCTCTCTTGAGCTTAGAAGTTAGGGACCAATCGAATATTTCCTTTGGTAAGCGTGCAACTGAGAAACAAAATCCTAGAAAACATGTGTGAGCTTCGAACCCTATAATCTCGGGCATGTGCCAAACACTTTTCGTGAACCTGCCTCAGGCCTGTGTGAGCCAAAACCAAAGAAGAGAATAGAATAATATTCCATGATGATGTCTAAATGAGGTATAGGTCACTTATATTTATATCCTTCCAAGGGTGTCCAACTTCCTTTAGGGATGACCTAATCAAATATGCACATGTGGGCTCATAATTCAAAATAACACTTTCCCTTATCCAAATTTGATGATCTTTAGGTCGATTTTGGTCCTATCGAAAGGAGGAATTTATTGCAATCATCATCTCCATTAAATGAGCTGTCCAAAGTGGAATTTGGCCCTAGTTTCCAATTTTTACAAATCAAACATTGGGGGATTATATAACCAAACTTGGATATCAAGCCCAGTTTAAATCCAAATTTAATGGAGAGATAGATTGGTGGTGAAATTTCTTGAAGCAGAACAGGTTGTTAAAATGTAATTTAGCACTTTAACTAGCATTTTCCAATAAACTGCTAACATGGGACAATGACATTAAGTGTGGGACAATGGCATGAAGAAGAAATCTCCCATATTTTCGTAAGTGTTATTTTTTACATCAAAATTGGTCCATGGTTTTAGAAAAGTATGTTCCTTCTTCTGCATGTGGAATAAGGCTTCTCTTGCAAAATGTCTAAAGGAATGGATATCAGACAAATCTATTTTTTCTATCTTTGCTCTTCTGGCTACTATGATCTACTCTATCTGGTGAGCCAAGAACCTTGAACTCCATTATGCCTCCAGTGAAAGAAGAAATTTCATGGAGTTCCTTTGATGGTTCTAGTCAAGGCTGTAGAAATTATAAAATATGCATGTATATCTTGGATTCTCCTAATCTAACAATTATATGCCACTGTTAAATACAGAATCGCTTCTACAAAAATTCTTGCGGAAATTTGAAACATGATTGCCAATTGCAATATCAAGAAGAAAGATCAATCACACATAACACAGATGATTTTACCAGGAAAGCATAAAGCTAAAAACCCCATTATCATATATTATGTATATATCATGGATAATGAAACAATATCATACAAAACTCTAATCTAAGAGCTCTCAATACAATAGCTAATTTTCTCACAATGTCATACAAAAATTGGCAAATACATGTGCCAATTTACTACCTCCTGACAGCCTGCCTCCACTGCGCAATCCCAAATGGTCAAGAACCTATGAATGAATCAATCTTTCCTGCCTTGACTGCGAAATACTCATAGGCACATCCAATGTGTGTGTGGTTGCATGAGTAAACCAACTAATGTCACAACTGATAGTCAAACTTTCCCTTTCACCTACATCTCAACTGGGTCTCCACTGGATCTGACATGCATGTAGTTAACAGTAGTAAATATTCAGTTGCATGTGAGACCATTGATCGTGAATTAATTAAATAATTAATTCACTGATCTCTCACGAGTGTATCTTCAGTTACAACTAGCACAACTGAGTTTAACTCACTTAACTGAGTTAAACTACTTTACAACTCACATAACTACACATCCAACTCTGTGACAACTAGAATCACTCTGTTACAACTCAAGTCCACTTGCATGTCCCACCAACCAACCTCTTAACTCAAAATTCCTATAGCTAACTAATTTTCCACTTCAGTTAACTATTTCCAAGTGCTCATTGAGAATACATTATTGTTTATTGTCTAACTATTATTAAGGGATAATAATAGCTGACATGCATCTATAAATAGACATGTGATCTATAAATAGAACTCACACATACATCTATAAATAGATCATCACCTATAGATAGAATTTTCTAAACTATCTATAAATAAACATCATCTATAAATAGAATTTTCTCATGCATCCATAAATAGACCTCCACCTAAAAATAGCCTGTGTGGCCCCCACCTAGTATAGGTGCTTAATTTTCACTAGGATCAAGGATGTTGTTTCTAGATGCCAATTTCACTGTTTCTTGTTGAAACCTCAACAAAGGCCATCCCCAATCTATGTGGCTAACGTTGTTCTTTATTTAAATAAATTCCTCGAAAAACACATTCAGACGTTCTTCCCTAGAAGTGGAAAAAATAACAAGGTTTAGTTCTCGACACTATGGGCATGATTGTATGTGGAAAACTATTTTGGGGTAAGGAAATTAAAAATCTTCATACATTCCCAGGTGGTGGTTGATTGGATTTATAAGAGAGTTGGAATTGTTGCTCCTCATTTGTTTCATATCATCCAGGAAACAAATAAGGAGGCTCACAAACTGGAATGGTTTGAAACAAACATATTTTGAGGTAGATCAAAATCATCTTTCCAAGGAAGCGACATAGATTTAACCGAGCACTTTGGATATTGTTGAATTTTTGTATGACCGGTCCTTGGAGGCAATGGTCATACAAGTTCAGTCATAATGTTGTTCTTGTATTTCTGACCAAGTTGATCACGAAGTTCTCTAAAAGTTAGAATTTCTTTTATTGAAAATAGACATATTCTATATTTTTCTTTTTAGTAAATAGGATCAATCATTTTTAAGGCCACCAAAGTTCTTTGAAAGAAATGATGGTGATGATGATGATGGCGGCTGTAGTTTAGTGGTGAGAATTCCACGTTGTGAAAGACATAGTTGATCTTTGTCCTTTGGAAAAATTTTATCAGGATCAAACCTAACACCTAACATGTCATCAAAATGTATATTTTCATTAAGGAAATATAATTTTTTTTCCTAGGAAAAAAACGTATTTCAATGTTATCCTAATAAGTCAAAAGGTGTAGATCCCTTTTTATTAACTTCGAAAGGAAGCTGTAAATTTTTTCGACAATCAATATTGAGATAGAGAATTAGTTTGAATGCATTCAATTACTTCCTAAAATTTTTAGTGTGGAGGATAGTGATTATATTCGTAGGTCATTCACTTCTAATGAGTTTTCTTCAAATCTTAAGTCTATGACCATAGACAAAAATCAGGACCGGACGACTGGTCTATAAAGTTATCTCTCCACTTCCTAGAAATCATGGGCCCAAATCTACTTTCTATGGTGGAGGAAGTGAAGACGCTATGTTATGTATCTCGTGCTTTAAATGCCACATTAATTACTTATATCCCAAAAGTGTCTAATGCCTCCACATTTTCAGATTAAAGACCCATATCACTTGCAATTCTGCTTAAAAGTTGATATTCAAGATCATCACATCCTAGATTAAAGCGACACTGAAAAAAAATCATTTCTCTCGAACAATTTGGTTTCCTAGCCAAAATACAGATACATGATGTGTTGGCCATTGCATAATAATTCTTGCACTCCATCAAGGTAAAAAAGAAGCATGTGTGCTTAATAAAATTAGATTTTATTAAAGCCTATGATTGTGTTGAATGGGAATTTTTAATGATGTTTTTGCACCAGATTGGTCTATCTGTGCATGTGGTGCATTGGATCATGACTTGCATCATACATGTTAATTTTATTGTATTAATCAATGGAATTCCTTCAAAATTCTTCAAGGCTTCGAGAGGTTTCTGGAAAGGTTGTTCTCTCTCAACTCTCTTATTCATGTTGATCATTGATGGTATGAGTAGGAGGATTTTGAAGGTACATTCTTATGATTTTATATCTAGTTGCAAGCTCCCCAAAAACATTTCTATCACACACTTTATTTTTATTAATGATGTTCTTCTCTAAGGGGAGGTTTTTGTCTATGAATGGAAGATTATTAATCAAGTTATTTCCTTATTCATTGATGCCTATAATCTCTATATGAGCAAGGCCAAATCATCATTAATTATAGTGGCTCAGGATGAGGAATCAGACCTAGAGATTGCTAAGATATTTTCTATCTTGGTATCTACTATTGATAGTGGCTTCAAGTACCTTGGTTCATTCTGAAACCAAAAAATTATGGTATAAAAGACTAGGAGTGCTTGATCGATAAATTTGAGTAGTAGTTATATATTTGGTCACACAAATGGCTTACTATGGGAGGCAGATTGATCCTGGTTAGATAGTTTTTTCAAAGTATCTCAGCCTTCTGGATGCATCTATATCTGATGCCAAAGAATATCATTAGAAATATAAACACATGTATTTCTAGATCTATCTGGGTAGGTACCAAGGAAACCAAAAGTTTCATTTCGTGTGGTTGGAGGATTTATCTATGTGGAAGGAAGATAGGGGATGGGGAATAAAAAACACATAACATTTTGGTTGGGCTTTGCTAGTAATGAATTTGGGGCAAGCCTTATTTGGAAACGATACATGGAAAACAATAATCAAAGAAAATTACCTCAAAATACAACATTCTTGTAGTGGATAAAATAAGGTGCACATGCTCCATACTCGGTTTCATATATATGGAATAGTTTGATGCAAATTAAACACTGGCTGATTGGGAACATCAGACAGTAAATTGGTCAACGCTCAAAGGTGGAGATTGGCTTAGATCTTATAAAAGGATTTGTAGGGGAACATACATTACCGATTACACTTATAAAGTATATACATAATATGGGAATCTATTATTTGAATCAGATTTATATATCACATGATCCTATCGTTGTCTCCATCTTGGAAACATGCTCGAGATTTTGGATTAATAGGCTTGGATCCTATGAAAATTATATACAAAACTTATCAATGAAAAGTATTTCTCTGTCTAAGAATGGTGAGATTTTAACATGGGATGGATTTACTATATATGAAGAGATCTTAGTAAAGGATCATTGTTGATTTCAGAAAATTTGGAAGTGGAACCTCCCCTCGAGCTCAATTTTTTCAATTGGCTAACTTTGCAAAACATAATCCTTACATGGGACAATTTATGTAAGAGAGGCTACATTGGACCTCGGATATGTTCCATGTGTAATGTGGAGCATGAAGGCGTCATACAGTTATTGGAATCATTCTTTTGTGGAGATTCTTATTAGAATGGTTCAAGAACTATAAAGTTTTTCGTACTCTCCATTTTTACATATTTTGGCGAACATGGAGGTGTAAAAATGCATTGATATTTGAGGGATCCACTACAAAGATCAAAAAGTCATGTATGAATATTATGGCTTATTTCAACAAAATTGGGCCTAAGACATATAAATTATGTGGATATTTGTTGTAGATATCCTATAGGTTTCTTTGATGGGGCAATACATAATAATTCATGTGGTTTTGAGGCATATATAGTCATTGAACCAAGTACATATTATTAGTTTTGTTGGAATGGTGGGGAAAGAAAAAATACCAAGGCTAAGATCAATGCACTTTGGGGGGTTATTTAATGTGCAAAATGGTTTTCTATTGAACATAGACTCTAAATTTGTCATCGACTAGGTGTTGAGGAGAATCCATGAAACATATTAAAATATTGATAGATGTTTTTCAAGGTTTGACTTTTGAACATATTTACAAAGACAAGACCTTGTTATCCAAACAAGGTTGCAACAAACTTCATGGAGTGATCTCTTTCTCTACTTTGGCACTCTTCTTAGAGTAAGGAATATTCCAATTAAATAGAATCTTTGCATAAAAATGATTAAAATGTTTTTTTTATATATGTTAAAGTTGGGAAACAAATCTTATAATCTTACCTTTTTTGATATATAAGATCATCTCTGAGTAGAATATGTTTTCTAACTCTGTGTAGTACAAGAAAATTATAAACATAATTTACAATATATGGGGTATCTCATGACTCTTTTTGAAAATGTAAACAACTTTTTAATAGAAATTTTGTTGGTTTTCTCTTTGAAAAAAATATAAATTTCACTCAATATAAATTTAATAATTATATTTGGATAAGGACGAGGTCGATACAATGGGAACCAACCTCTCCCTCTAATCAAAATGTCTATTTAGTAGGATGTGCTACCAAATTGTGAAGGTATATATAGGAATTCAAGCCACTCTCTCCAGGTCATTCACTATCATATGTAGGGGTATTTTTGTTCATTTGGTCAAATGGGTGAGGTCTCTGACCTCTATATGCTCTGTATTTTTTGTCACCAAATGGAAGTATATCTCAATATATTATGGCTTGTTTCTCTCTTTTTGACATTATTTCAATATCTGCCATTGTAAGACAAGGTGCATAGGAACTTTGTTTGATGTAACAATGTAACATCCCTTAATAAAAAAAAAAATTACAATTAAGTACAAAAATTCATTTCAACACCAACTCCATTAACATATGGTAAACATTGTATTATTGTAGGAATTTACAGGGTAAGTTTTTTAGATCAAGAACCAAAGGTCACCGCTCACAAAAATATCACAAATCATTACACCAGTATAATCACGTGGTTAAAACCCTCAAAGAGGGAAACAGTCCACGGCCTGAGCCAATGCGGCCACTTCAGGCAATTTATTAATAAAAAAAGAAAATTTACATGTTTCTCTCATAAACGGTTACTGGACAAATGACCCTCCATGCTCTTTAAATATAGATCATGGGTCAATCGAGTGTTAAGCCACGAATAAAGTGTCATTAATACCGAGGTGAGAGATAACTGTCGGATCACTATAAATTGTGATCGTCGGATTATGAGTTACAAATGTACATGGTAAAGAAACACACTTTACCTAACTCTACACTAGACTAAGTTATTCTTAAATATTTCCTATGTGTCGGAATATCCTAACATCCCCCCTTAAGAACAACTTGGGATAAGACTGAAGGATTTACAAAGGTGACACAAAAGGAGCCTATTTCCTATGTGTCGAAATATCCTAACATCCCCCCTTAAGAACAAATTGGGATAGGATTGAGGGATTTACAAAAGTGACACAATAGGAGAAGGAAGGAGGCATTAGAGCCTATCCCCCCTTAATGACAACTTTCCTGAACTCCAAGCATGGATCAAAGTTTGGTAAACTTCGCTTCTGTGAGAGCCTTCGTAAAGATATCAGCTACTTGATCATTGGTCAGAAAATACTACACTTCAAGAACATGATCTTGAATGACCTTTCTGATGAAATGTATGTGGAGTTCAATTTGTTTCATACGCTGATGCTAAACTGGATCTTTACATAGCTGAATGGCACTTTGATTATCACACCAAAATGTAGTTGGATGCTGCTGATGAAGACCAAATTCAGACAGGATCTGACGAAGCCACATGGCTTCCTTGTTGGCTTCAACTGCACCACGATACTCTGCTTCTGCTGAAGAAAGGGAGATGGCACTTTGTTTCTTACAAGACCAAGTAATAGGTCTTGAACCAAGAGTGAATACATATCCTGTAGTGGACTTCCGATCATCAGGGTCACCAGCCCAATCAGAATCAGTGAAACCAATCAACAAGGGAGATGCTCCTGCACTGTAATGAATCCCGAACTGAACTGTACCTCGAATATATCGAAGTATTCTTTTAGCTGCTTTCCAGTGACTTTCATGAGGTTGGTGCATAAATCGAGCGACAAGACCAACGGCAAAGGAAAGGTCAGGACGGGTATGGGTTAGATACAGAAGTTTACCAACAAGTTGACGATATAAGGTAGCATCAACTTCAGGGGTAGTACAAGTGACTGAAAGCTTGACTCCAGATTGAAAGGGAGAAGGGGTTGGCTTACAATCTTCCATGTGAAAGTGGTGTAGAAGATCACAGGCATACTTGGACTGAGAGAGGGTAATGCCTTCCTTGGATTGCAAGACTTGAAGACCAAGGAAATAATGCAAGTGTCCTAAGTCTGTCATTTCAAACTTCTTTTTAAGGCTAGACTTCACATGGTTTATATGGTTTGGATGACTACCAGTAAGGATAAGATCATCAACATAAAGAACAAGGATGGTGAAGGACTTACCTACTTTCTTGGTGTAGACAATGTTGTCAGAATGACACCTAGAAAAGCCATTATCTAATAGAAATCTATCCATTTTGGCATACCAAGCCTGAGGAGCTTGTTTGACACCATAGAGAGACTTCCTAAGGCGACAAACAAGGCTGGAGTCTTTTTGGATAAAGCCAGGGGGTTGTTCCATGTAGATTTCTTCATGCAAATCTCCATGTAAGAAGGCGGATTTAACATCCATCTGATGGACTTCCCATTTAAAGGAGGCAGCAAGGGAAAAAAAAAGGTGGATAGAATTGATTTTGGCAACAGGGGAGAAGGTTTCAGTATAGTCAATGCCTTCAACTTATGAAAATCCTTTAGCAACAAGACGAGCTTTATGTCTATCCACTTTTCCATCTGGTCCAAACTTGGTTTTGTAAACCCATCTACATCTGAGAAGTTTTCTTTCTTTTGGAATAGGAACAAGATCCCAAGTATCGTTTGCCAATAAGGAACGATACTCTTCATTCATAGCTTCATCCCAATCTGGATGACCGGAGGCTTCTTCAAAGGTTTCTAGATCAAGTTTTTCTGGAAC
Source organism: Pinus albicaulis (assembly GCA_034641835.2). Taxonomy (NCBI): domain Eukaryota; kingdom Viridiplantae; phylum Streptophyta; class Pinopsida; order Pinales; family Pinaceae; genus Pinus; species Pinus albicaulis. The sequence goes on along the minus strand of CM076573.1, from coordinate 659,966,503 downwards.
CTGAGCCAATAAGGAAGAGGGTCTTTCGAACTGAGAACGTGCACGTCGTCGATCGGCAGGGTCACCTACAAGAGAACCTACTGCATCCCGAGTAGAGCGAACCCATCTTGGAAGCGGTGGAGTATAAGGAACAATTTCATGAGGTGGAGGAGGATTGTCATCCTCGTTGTCATCATCTGAACTAGAATGAATGCTATTAAAAATAGAAGAGAGAGAGAGAGGTGGCACATGTGCCGAATTAGGCTCATAGGCCAAAGGTGGCACACCCGCCAAACTAGGCTCGCAGGCCAATATATTTTCATCAAATTTTACATCTCTTCTAATGATTATATTTTTGGATTTTGGTTGAAGAATTATATATCCTTTGATATCTTCAGAATATCCAACAAAAATACATTTTTCACTCTTAGGTTCTAAGGCTTTATGTTTCACATCTAGAATATGGGCCCAAGCAACACTTCCAAAGACACAAAAGTGACTTACATCTGATTTGATTCAGCTCCAAGCTTCTTCTGGAGTTATATTCTTTAAAGCCTTAGTAGGAGTGCGATTTACTATGTAATTTGCACAATTAATGGCTTCTGCCCAAAAATTGAGACCAAGTCCTTTAGATTGAAGCATACAATTAGCCATTTCTTTTAAGGTGCGATTATTCCTTTCAGCTACACCATTTTGTTGTGGAGTATATGGAACAGTATGTTGCAATTGAATGCCATGCTCATTGCAAAAATTGATAAATTTGTTGTTAACATATCCTCCACCATTATCTGATCTTAACTTGAGAATTTGATGTCCAGATTGTTTCTCAACAAAGGTCTTAAAGGCCAAGAACATGTTAAAAACTTCACTATTGAGTTTTAAGAAGTATATCCAAGTGCGTATGGAAAAATCATCAATGAAAGTTAAGAAGTACTTGCAACCAGAGAAAGAAACAACAAGAAGTGGACCACAAAAATCACTTTGCACAAGTTGCAAAGGGGTTGAAGCGTGCCAAGAGGCACGTTTGTCAAAACTATCCCAATGATGTTTTCCGAGAACACATCTGGAGAAAACACCATCTCGGCAAGATACCATAGCAAGAACTGTCACCATATTTTCCTTACATAGAGTTTTAAGAGAGCGATAGTTTAAGTGACCAAATCGCTCATGCAAAAGTTTGCTCACTTCATCATTATGAGCAACAAAAATGGAGGGAAAACATGATGATCCAAATTTGTCAAACTTATACAACCTTGTGGAATCATCAGCAATGCCAGTAGCTAAAATATGTTTAGGATCTTTGAGGTCCTTGATTACAACATTATGAGGTGAGAATTCTACTATTTTCCCTTCACTTGAATGAGTTATCTGATAAACAAAGAGAAGGTTGCATGACAAGGTAGGAACACATAATACATCATTAACTGACCATTATCGAGATGAATGGTTCCAGATCCTACAACACTAAGAGATCTATCATCACCAACATAAATATGTTTGGTGTTACAATCATTTAAAGAAGAAAACATGGCTTTATTTTTTTCCATGTGGTAAGAAGCTCCAGAATCAATGAGCCACTCATGAGAATGAGAAGAAGAAGATACATTTAATGCATAACCAGACCTTGATGCTTGAAAACCACAAGCATAAAGTGCCATTCCTAAAGATGAAGGTGAAGAGTGCTCCAAATTGATGTTTTGCTTCTTCATTGCTGCTTCTAAGGCTTCCATCTTCTTAAAACATTTGGACTCTATATGGCCATCACAATTGCAAAAGTTACAATGTCTATCTGTCTTCTTTCCTTTGTTTTTATATGCCTTATCATTTTGGTGAGTTGCTTTTTCAGTTTGCGGTTGAAATTGCTTAGGACCCTTGCTTGATTTAGGACCATACTTTTTAGGGTACTGCTTCTTGGGATTCTTTTGATATGGTTGTTGTTGAGTTTCTAAGGATTTCTTAGAAGCATTTCCAAAAGTGATAAGACCAAGGTGTAAGATTTTTTCTTGTTCTCTTATCAAAGAATCATAAAAGGCATCAAAAGAGGGGTTCTTGTAGGCGGTTCCTAAAGAAATGATGGCTTCTATAGTGGAATGGAAGGCAGAAACAAATACAGAGTATGCAAGGCCAAGCTTAGCAAGAATGTAATAAATGAGGCTACCATATTCCTTTTTGATCTTACAACCTTTCAAAAGAATTAGAATGGTCTTGAATTTGGACAAAAAATCTTCAATGGAGGAGAAATTATTGGGGTCCAAAGTAAGCAACTCATTTTCAAGCTGGTGGGCCCTAATTTGATTTTGAATGCCAAAGACAGTTTTTAGATTTTCTAGGGCTTCATCAGGGGTGTCAATGTCAAGGATATGAAATTGAAGATCTTAAGCAATGGACATTCCTATCAACCCTCGTGCTTGATCTTGTTTATTTTCCCATTTAGCAACTTTATCATCATTAGAAGGTTTAGTTTCTTGTCATGTGGCTATTCTATAAAGCCCTTTACTTCTAATTATATCTACCATGTGAGGTAGCCATTGGAAATAATTGGTGTTGTTAAGAATAATCGGGCATGCACTTCCCATTTTTTTTTAACTGAAGTTGCGAAAAGCTAAAACTAACTGCTCCAATGGAAATATCTTGAAAAATTAGGCCGTTTAAAAAAAAAAAAAAAAATCTCGAAAAATGGCTTCCGGATGAAGAAGTTATGCCTTTTGAAAAATTTGAGTTGTAGATGTCAAATAGTTACGAGAACAGGATGAAGTGTGACCCTTTTTTTTTTTTAGTCCGCTCATTTGAACAAAAAAAATTTACAAAAGAAGCTTGAGAAAGAGATTTGAGCCCAAGACCTCTATTCTCATAAATTAAACCCTCACCAAGTGAGATAGTAAAAGGATCGTGTTATTGTTTGAAAGGAGGAAGGGGTTTTTTTTTTTTTTTTTTTTTTGAAAGGAGGAAGGGTTTTTTTTTTTTTTTTTTTTTTTAGTCTGTGTGTCTTTTCCTGCACAAAAAAAACACAAAAATAAAAAATAAAAAATAAAAATAAAAATTCAAAGCCTTACGGCAGAATGTTAGATTTTCGATTTGCCTTACTAGAAACTATCAAAATTTTCACTATTTCTGATTTCCCGAGATCGCACAAAGACATGGGGAAAGAGCATACGTAGCGAAAAAAATCCCTTATTCCTATTTCTGATTTGCTGAGATTGCACGCAGCGCACAGAAAAGAGCATACATAGAGAAGAAGGTCAACATCCGAAAACTAAATAAAACCTAAAAACCGAAAATAAAAAGAGGGAACTGAAATAAACAGAACGATTAACAAATATAACTGCAAAACAGATGCTTTATACCTCTAGATCTAAACTGTCATAACTTGGGCAGCCGAAAACCTTTTCGCATGAAAAGAAATGTTTTCCTCACTGTAACAGACGCTTCGGACACAACCGAGTAGTTCTCCAAGCCCAAAAATGTTCAGAAATAGTAGATCTACAAAATAGCATTCGCATGCAGTCAAACTGCCTTCAGATTTTGATCAACAACAGATGTGGCCCTCAAAATAGCTCTGATACCATGTAGGAATTTACAAGGTAAGTTCCATAGATCAAGAACCAAAGGTCACCGATTACAAAAATATCACAAATCAGTAAACCAATATAGTCACGTGGTTAAAACCCTCAAAGAGGGAAACAATCCACGGCATGAGCCAACGCAGCCACTTCAGGCAATTTATTAATATAAAAAGAAAAGTTACATATGTTTCTCTCATAAACGGTTACTAGACAAATGACCCTCCATGCTATTTAAATAGAGATCATGGACCAATTGGGTGTTAAGCCACGAATCAAGTGTCGTTAATACCGAGGTAAGAGATAATCGTCGGATCACTACAAATCGTGACCATCGGATTATGAGTTACAAATGTACATGGTAAAGAAACACACTTTGCCTAACTCTACACTAGACTAAGTTATTCTTAAATATTTCCTATGTATCGGAATATCCTAACAATTGTTGCAACACATTAATTATTTCTAGATCCCTAATGGGTTAATTTCAATTCAACTTACAAAGAATTGGCAGTATAAAGACATTACAAATCCAACTGATATTTATATATTTTTCGAAACCAAACATATGTTTATTCTAAACATTATGGTACTAACCACTTATGACATAACCTAAGGTTCTTCAAGTTGACCATTATGCACTCCTTGTTTGGTTGGAGGTAAATAACAATGTTTTAACTTGTATTGTACGTGACCCTCTTAACTATTAAGGTGGATTATAATACAATGTGTTTAAAATCCACCTTATGATAGGATTTGTTATCACATGAGCATGGTACCTTGGCGCAGCAATTACTATGTTTATGTCACAACGAACACTATGTTAATTTACCAGCATTCACCGAAGTTTCTTGAAGTTGTGCTGGTTGTCAGAGTATTGGACATCTGGCCAGTTCCTGCATTGTTCATCCAACTTTTATCTGACGGAATTGGTCTATTGGGGAATGGTTAGGGTATTACCACCTCCCAAACCATTTTCAGTACTTTCATTTGTGCTCGCTCCAGACCTAGGCTTTGCTTTGCAACCCTTTTCATTCTATCGAAAGCAGGGATCGATACCCATGCAATTGGCCCCAGTTCTAGTATTTTTGCCTTAGGTAACGAATTGTGCTTACGTTTTTTAGTTTTTAGTTTACTGCCATGTTTCTTCGATTGTTTTCTCACAAGCAATTTACCCTTTGTACAGATGTTCGCTCTGTTTTCCAATCCGATCTGGGGAGATAATGTTGTTGATGAAGATGGTTAGCATGACCTACTTTCCAAGTAATTATCAAATTTTCTTTGGTTTTAAGCCGTGTTACTAAGATAGGAGAGTTTTGATTCATGTTGTTATAGATTCAATTGGCCAAGTCGGGACCCTCACTTACAGGTAGGATTATTTTTACTATGATGCATTTCTTCTTATACTCTTACAAGATTTTCCTCTACTAAATATGATTATGATAAATGGTTCTCTAGTGTTGTGCTCAGTTGCAGGTATTTTCAAACCCTAGTGGTTTTTCACACTGCAACCACAAGTTCTTTGAAGGTTACTCACTTCCGGTTTTTCACTACTAGGTACTTCTGAAGATCGTCACCGTGTGCTCAAGGAGTTTAGTCGTTCCAGCCCCAGTTGGGTTTATTAGCTTAAATGTATTACGCCATTTTTAGGCTTAGGGTTTCTACCTGCATGCTCTACAGAGCGACTCAGACGTAGTTCTGTCAATTTATATGGAATTTTTCGAGACCATTATCAACGACATTGAACTTAATTTATAAATATGCTCGTCATTCACTTTGACGCACAAATATTCTTGGCATGCATGTAAATTTTTGGGTTTTTATCCTAGAATAGTTAGGGAAATGTTAGTTGTTATAAAATATTTTCTAATGTTTACCTTTTGTTCAAATTTGTTATACAGTGAATGAAAATTTCCATATAATATTTTCTGTGTACAAGTTACCAAGAGTTATTTTATGTTTATCTGCATGTATAACTTGAACGATATTTTCTCAGCCATTTTTTCTGATTTCTCTTATCATGTATCATTATTGTTTGCATTCGATAGGTATTCTAATGGAATGTTAGGATTTTGATACTCTTGATCACCGTTTTCCCATTGTCCATGAGCAAGGTGTAGAAAATATTTACCATGAACTGCATTAAAAAAAAAAAAAAAAAATTCCATGAGCAAGTTGTATAAAATATTTATTGTTATCATCGCTCCTCTATAAAGCTGCAAAAAATATGTACTATTACTATTTACTGTTATTATTGATCCTCTTTAAAGCTGCAAAAAATATGTACTATTACTATTTATTGTTATTATTGATCCTCTTTAAAGCTGCAAAAAATATTTACTATTACTATCGTTCCACCTTAAATCTGCAGAAATTTTCAAATTATATTGATCTTATCATCACTTCAACTTAGAATCCCATAAATTTTTCAAATTTGAAGCAAAAAAAAATATTTACTAACAAAATCATGGAAATAAAACAAATACAACATATACCTGGAAATTTACATGCTCAGAAAACAATTGGTAAGAGAGGGATGGAAGGGAATTGAAGCAGAGATTGTCTCCATTGCCAAAGCCTTCAAATCACTGGAATTGCAGGTGTGTCACGAAAAACCTGTGATTGCTAGAAAATAAGTTCCAAATGTTAAACATGGATATGTAAATTAGAAAAAAAATAAGAACCCCAAATATATTCCCACCTTATCTCAAACTTAATTTGAAATTTGAAATTATGGTGTGAGAGCAGCATCATGCACAATGTGTACTATCATTCACAGTTAGACTATAGCGAAAACAGACACTAGGAGGAGGTTGGTGAAACATAGGAGACAGATGTTGTTGGAGCAGACAAAGTGGGCCCATTGGAGTAGTCGTAGAATGACCACTAACGAGGGAGGGCACAAAAAACAAAGGGTGAAACGTCGACTGGTTAGTTTACTCCTTTCCCGTATATTGATATAAATTCACTTGATGCTAAAGTATGTAACTATGTTGCATTTTTCCAGTTATGTGTATATGAGTTTTGAATATGGCTATGGTTTATATTACAATATTGTTTTGGTTATCAATCATTTCTAGATTCTGATTCATGCTTGTAAAGTAAGTTTGCTGAAATCACCCACATGTTATTTATGCGATGATTATTCATCAATTCGATGATCCTGCTTGCTTTTAAGCTTAGTTTATTCTCAGATCGATGTTCTTGTATATTGTTTCTATACACAATTAAATAACTAGTCAAGTTATTCATGTTTATTTTCTATTTTTATTTAAGTTTTGAACGGAAATATCATTTGTATATCAGAGTGTCTTATTAGGGTCACCCCAGATCAAACTAACTAATATCTACCACAACTTGTCATTCATGTTTACTTAAATTATGTGTGAATCCTTGTTTCCATATCAATATGTCTGGCTAGGGTCACCCCAAGTTGGACTAACTTATATCTACAGTAACTTATCATTCATGTTTACTCTAACTCCTTCACTATTCAGACTATAGTTTTTTCCATAATTTCACTCTAAATTTGATACAGTATTTTCAACTACTCTTTCACTATATAAATAGCTTCGGTCCAAGAATTATAACACAAACCCAAATGCAGTGCAAGTAATTCCAACGCAACAATTCAATAATAATAACCACATAATTTAATGCATTATACATTTTAAAAATTACTTATCTGTTAGTTTTCCAATTAAGGAGCTCGATCAGAGAACTCAAAAAGAAGATTACCCTGCACCATTCCAATGAGAAGATTACCCTCCACTTGAGAGTTCTTTTCTTAGGTTTAACCCTCACATAAATGTGATCGCCCAAATGGAATGATTTGTGGGTTATTTTCCCCTTGGCATAAGTTTTTTGTTTGTCATGGACGACCTTTAAATTTTGTCATACCTTCTTCACGTCCTACTCCATTTCTGCTAGTAGATCGGTTCCTGACATTAATTTTTCCTCCAGGATACTCCAGTTAATAGGAGTTCGACATATTTTCACTTATAGCACTTCAAAAGGACTCATCCATAATGACTCGTGATAACTATTATTATAAGTTTTAATTCCACTAAATGGAGATATTCCCCCCACTTAGTTGGTTGCTGCATGACATATATGTGGAGCATGTCCTCCAATACGTGATTTACCCACTCGTTCTTCCCATCAGTTTGCAGGTGGTAGGGTGGTGAACTGGATTGAGTGCCTAATCTGGTGAAAAGGGTCTTCTAGAATGCAGACGCAAATTTCACATCTCTTTTAGAGATTATTATTTTTGATATCCCATGTAATTGAAATATTTCCTTCATAAATATATCCACAATTTGGACAGTCCGATATGTGGATTTGACAGTTATGAAATGAGCTACTTTTCTCATTTTATCCACTATTACCATAATCAAGTCGTTCTATTTCTTGGATCTCGGAAAGCCTGTTATGAAGTCTAGTGTAATAGTGTCCTACTTCCATTTAGGCACTGGCATGGGTTGGAGTAATTCAGTTGGATGTTGGTGTTCCACTTTCACTTGATGATACTCCAGGAATTTAGCTAAATATCCTGTGATATCATTTCTCATACTCGACCAAAAATATTTTTTCTTTATTGTAGTGAATACTTTTTGGTATCCAGGGTGAGTGGCATAAAGATTCCAGTGGAATTCATCCAATAAAAATTGTTTAACTATTGATTGATTTGGAACATAAATCCTTCATCGGAAGGTCAGTAAATTGTATTCATTTATGTCATAATCAAATTGTTGTCCTGGGTTTTTTATTTGTTTAATTTGTTGCCACTGAAATTGAAACTATGGATCTCTAAGGGAAACTTCCTTGATTTTCCTATAACAATCAATTTCTACTTGATTGTAGGTTATTTCATATAAATGATGCAATTTCCTACTCAACGCATCTGCCACGCAATTCTCCTTCCCTTTTAAATGCTTTATATCAAAATATAACACACTTAAGAATGTCGTCTGTTGAGCTTGGCGGAAATTTCGAATATGTTGCTTAAAGAAATTGGTTAGGATGCTATGATTTGTCATTAAGAAAAACCTCTTCCCTAGAAGATAATGCCTCCAGAATTTAAGGGTGTGGATAATTAGAGTCAATTCTAGATCATAGGTAGAATATCGTTGATCATGCTCCTTTAATTTACGGGACTCATAGGCTATGACCCTTCTGTCTTGCATTAACACTCCTACAATGCCTTCCTGGCATGCATCTGTGCACACAGTGAATTCCTTCTCTGGATCCGCAATTTTCAGCATAGGGGTTGTCGTTAACAAATGTTTCAATTTTTCAAAACTGCGTTGACATTATTCTCTCCACTTAAATGCTTTTCTTTTCTTTTGCAAGGAAGTAACAGGGAAGGAAATTCTAGAAAATACTTCAATAAAACGATGACAGTAACCAGCCAGACCCATTAAATATTTGATATTTGCAACATTCTTAGGAACGGACCAGCTCATGATGGTTCTAATTTTCTCAGGATATACTGATAAACCTTCAGAGGAGATAACATGCCCCAAATATTGAATTTTCTCTTTGAAGAAATATCATTTTTTAAACTTAGCATACAACTGATTTTCTCTCAAAGTTTGCAATACTATGTGCAAATGCTCCGTATGCTCCTCCAAGTTCCTTGAGTAGATCAGAATATCATCTACAAAAATTAAGACAAATCTATCTAAGTAAGGATGAAAAATACTGTTCATTAAGCTCATGAACGTAGTTGGGCATTGATGACCCCAAAAGGTACAACAAAAAATTCATAATTACCATAAAGGGTACAATACGTTGTTTTGTAGATATCCTCATCTTTTATTCTGATATGATGATAACCTGGCCATAAATCAATTTTTAAAAATAAGGTAGCACCCTTCACTTGGTCAAACAGATCGTCAATTCTTGGTAATGGATACTTGTTCTTAACTATTAATTTATTTAGTTTCTGATAGTCAATTCATAGTCTAAAAGTACCATCTTTTTTCTTTACAAACAACATCAGGGCTCCCCATGGCGACACACTTGGCCAACTATATCCCTTCTAGAGCATCTCTTGCAGCTGTATTTTTAGCTATGTTAACTCATGGATGCTCATGCAATAAGGGGTTTTCGATATCAAGGCTGCTCCAGGAACCAACACTATGGTAAAATATGTACTCCTCTTAAGTGGTAATCCCAGAATTTCTTCTCGAAATACATCCATGAATTCTTGTATTACTGGTATATTTTCTAATTTTTTTATCTTATCTTTTGAGTTGGTATATCCCACTTGTACCACGTATATTTCACAACCTTTTCGCATGCACTTGCTTAATTGGTTAGTTTTGTGATAGGCCACAAATTCACACATATTTGAATGCCTTGCATGAGTTGTCTTGTAATATCCCAAATTGGGGAAAAATAGTAATAGAAAGCATGCAAAGACTAAAACTACAGCAAACAGAAAATAGCCATTAAAAACACCATGATACAGTCAAAAAATATGAGCCATTTTATTAATTCTCTGAGGGAAATAAGTACAAGAAGGTTCTTAGAAAGAAGGCACCTTGGTCTGCACAAGTAAGGATGGAAAATACTCGTATGCCCTGCTCAGAAATATTTGTTGCGTTGCTGCTCTGCGTGGCTCCTCCTCTACACAATCCTGGCTGAAACTGATGTTGCTGGCTGTAAATTCCCTGCGTGTTGAGGTTGTTCTACTACTCAAAAAAATTCTCAAATTGGACACCGGACTCTCCTCAACAAGCCCAGAAAAACCCGCGCATGGTTTCTAGAAATTTTGACTCCGAAAATTCAACCCCCTTGGGCTTGGCATGTTGTTATACTGGGCTCTTTGTATTTCTGGCTGAATACTGGAGGAAACTACTGGAAAACTGCTCAATAACTCTGTTAGGAAGTGGCTAACTCCCTCATCAAACTCTTGGTTGCAATCTTCTCCCCCTCCTCCTATGTTGTCCTGGAGAGACTACGTATTTCCTGGATGTGTATCTATGACTCCTTTCTAAAATTGGGTGTGACTCCTCTCTTGATTGGGCAATCAAAGTCCCCTGAGGATGAGGTTGAGATCTCTGCTCGAAAATATCTGTGCTAAACAGCACTGTAGACTCAGTTAAACAACTCAAGCATGTTTTCAGTATTTCAAACAAAAAATTTAGTAGATGATGAATGAAATGGGAATGAGCTTCTCTCATACTCTTTTACATAGTTGAGCCCCCAATGTTCCCTTAGGCCCCACTAGAATGCGATGCCACCTCTTCCTACCAATCATTGTGCAGCCACAGTGCTGCTGCTACCCCCACGTTGTCCCTGCACTGCCTACATTGTTGCCTCTCTTGTGCTGCCACTAGGCTACTGTATTCTGCGTGATGCTAGCCCCACAGGTCCCACTCCAGCTCTAATATTTGCCTTGGTGACTTTAGGAAAGTGATTTAATCATAAATTTTATTTGTGGGTCACCCTTACCCACTTTATTTTACGCTAACTTTAGAAAAGGAAAAATTTGACAAAAATTAATATTCCAATTAGCTCACTACTAATTTGGAATATTACAGTTCTCCCCTCCAAAAATTTGCTTGTCCTCAAGAAACTAAAAAGATGAATGATGCTGGATCTTCTCCCCCTCCCAAGTGGCATCCTCATCTGGAAGGTTTCTCCACTTGATCATATATTCTTTCACTGTCCTGCTCCTCAAATGCCTCTCTCGAGTGTCCGAGCTGGCCTCCAGTTGTAGCACTAAGTGCCCCTCATCATCACTAGGTGGGAGCTCCATAGTTGTTGTCACCTGTTGTCCCAAATTCGTCTTTAGACATGATACATGAAAGATGTTGTGAATAATTCTCCTCGATGGCAGCTCCAACTCATATGCGACCTCTCCAACCCGCCTGATCACCTTGTATGGTCCATAGAAGCATGACTTGAGCTTATCATACCCTTTATGCTTCAACGTGGATTGCTTGTATGCCTGGAGATGGAGGTAGACCAAGTCATCCACCTCAAATTGTCTCTCCACACGGCCCCTATCTGCATAAAGCTTTTGCTGGTTTTGAGTTGTGGTTAAGTTATCTTTGAGAGCTCGGAGTATGTCTTAGCTCTCTTGGATCCAGTCCTTGGCCCTAGGGGCCTTGATAGCTCCAAACACCACATCAACAAAGGTCAAGGCATTATAACCATATAGAGCATAGAATGGAGACATATCGATCGACATGTGGAATTCCGTGCTGTAGCAGTACTCTCCCAAGTGAAGCCAGCATAGCCAAGCCTTTTGTTGTCCCGTGACATAATTCTTCAAGTAGCCCTCCAGCCACTTGTTCATGATCTCGGTCTGCCCATCTGTCTATGGGTGGTAGATGGTGCTAGGTGTTAACTCGGTGCCCACCTAACAGAACAGCTCCTGCCAAAATCCTCCCATGACCTCATCCATCACCCTATACTGGTCATCAATCACGTGCCCATCTAGGATCTCACATGCAAATTGATCTTTGGAGTACTCCACCAACAGCTAGGCCCTCCAATCTGTGTCAATGCTCATCATGGACAGCGTTGCGGGTCTTCGGGACAACGCATCTGCAGCCACGTTGTTCTTTCCCTTGAAATAATCGATGTCAAAATCATATACTTGGATCTTGCTGATCCAATTTTGTTGCCTTTCCTACAGCTGCTTCTGCTCAAGGAAAAATATCAGGTTGTTGTGGTTATTCCTCACCCGAAACCGATTCCCCATAAGATACTGCACGAACTTGGCGAATGCATGCATGATAGCCAACATTTCTTTGTAATATATGGGATACAGCCTCTCATGTGGCAGTAGCTTCTGACTCTCGAAAGTTGTGGGATGCCCTCCCTGCATCAATAATGTGCCTACCCCTTCTCCTGAAGCATCACACTCTAGCACAAAGGGTTTCGTGAAGTCGACTAGTGCCAAAACTGGACAACTTCTCATCACCTCCTTGAGCCTATCAAAGGCCCTCTACGCAGTCTCTATCCAACTGAAATCCCCCTTTTTGGTGAGGTCTGTGAGGGGTGTTTCCAGATATGAAAACCCCTTGACAAACTTTTGATAGTAGTTTCAAATCCCCACAAACCCCTAGATTTTTGTCACATTCTTCGGTTCTGGTAATCCCAGATGGCCCAGATCCTCTCCACGTGGACTCTCACTCTATCAACCCAAACTCCCACTTAAACAGATTGGCATAGAAATGTTGCTCCAAGATACACAGAACAACCTCTATGTGATGCAAATGCTCTTCCCATGTGTGACTATAAATGAGAATGGCATCAAAGAAAACCAACACAAATTTCCTCAACTAACCACAAAAGATGTGGTTCATGTAACACTGGAATGTCACCAGAGCATTGGTCATCCCAAAGGGCATCACCAAAAACTCAAAGTGACCATAGTGACAGCAGAACACAATCTTAAGGATGTCTTGGTCCCTCACCTTGATCTAATGGTACCCTGATCTCAGATTGTTCTTGGAGAAGAATTGTGCTCCCCTCAACTCATCCATCAGCTCATCGATCCTGGGGATAAGGTAACAGTTCTTCATAATTTTCTTGTTCAGGGCCATGTAATCTATGCACATTCGCAATGTGTTGTCCTTCTTCTTCACCATAACCACTGAAGAAGAAAATGGGCTCGTGATGGGCTTGATATGTCCCAATGCCAAGAGCTCATGTATAGCTCTCTCAATCTCATCCCTATAGGTTTTAGGGTGCCTGTAGGGAGTGGTGATCACAGCCTGGATTCCCTGCTTTAACTCAGTGGTGTGCTCAAACCCCCGATCTGATGATTGTCTGAGTGGGATGTTCCCAAAAACCATGGAGTAACAGTTTAGGATGGCTTGTACATCCTAGTGTGTAGGATGACCTGAGACACTGGCCTCTAAAATCCTCATCTCCATTGCCCACTCTATGTCTCCATTCTGGAAATCTACCTCCATCCAATGTGCAGAAACTGTTTGTGAAGGGTATGTGTGCATGCCCCTAAGCATCACGTGCTTCACACTCTTCTTATCCATCCACTCCATCTCCAGTGTCTCCCAATCTGTAGTGACCTTCAAAGTGTGATAAGCCACTAAACACCCAACATTACGTTGGTGTCTAGAATATCGACCACGAAGAATTCATCAGTCAATGTATATGTTCCCATGGCCAATGCTAGTCTCGGAACATAACGCATGCACTACATAGTCCTAGCCCCTGGAACCAACATAGAAAACCCATCAAAGTTTTATGTTTGTATGCCCCTCCTCTGAACTAGCTGGGCATCAATGAAATTATGGGTGGCCCCGTTGTCCACCAATACTAATACACACTGCCCCTGAACTATCCCTCGGACCCTCTACGTGAGGTACTTGGGAACTCCCTGCAAGGATGCAAAGACCCCTCCTGGCAATGCAAACGTCGACCCTCTTGATGTTGGGGGAGGTGGTGGTGGATCATCCCCTCCTAGTGCTCCAGTGTCGGCATCTCCTCCCAACTCCTCATATGCCTCCTCTTCTCCCTCACTGTCGGAGAAAACCTCAATGTAGTGTACCTTCCCTCCGACACATCTCTGACTTGGTGCCCACAACTCTTGACAAGTGAAGCAAAGATTCCTCCGTCTCAAATCTCTCCTCGTATCATCATCCAAAGGCCCTCGTCCCTGGTTCCCTATTGGTGGTGGGGCTATCACGTCCTTCCCCTTCTACTAGAACGATGGTCTATTGGGCAAGGGAGCCCTCATCCTTAGCAAAGCGTCCTACAAATATTTGGTTCCCCCTACTATGTCCTGCAGCTCAGTGGGCCAAGTGGACCTCACTAGCCCACGCAAGGGTTCATCCAGTCCGTCAATAAACATGTACATTCTCCTGGGCATGGATAGATCTGGAACCATCACTGAAAGCCTCAAAAACTCGGAAATGTAGGTTTTTGGGTTCCCCGTCTGTTTGAGCTTCTTCGTTAGCTCAACAAAATGTTCATCCAAGTCTTTTCGATCAAATATTTCTATCAGCCTCCGTGTGAACTCATCATACGATGTCACTACTGAGTCACCTAGCATAGCCACCCCATGTAACCACCATTCATGAGCTTCTCCCTCAAGGTGCGGCATTGCCACTTTAATGGCCTCTACATTTGCCATCTGGTTAAAGCTGGAAATAAATGTCCAGCTTCTCCACCCAAGCCTTGGCTGAACATTTTGATGACCCATCGAAAGTAGGCAAGAAAATTCTGCCTATGGTACACTGCAGATCATTGCCCCATGTGTACCCTCCTCCCTGGGTCTAGCCTCATGTTCTGTTGTTGTTCTTCAACTAACCGAACTTGTTGAAGGTGAGGGCATCTCTAAACTCTGGCCAATAACACTGATACTCTACAAAGTATTCTCCGTAGAGAGCCACCTCCGGATCTTGTGGCCCTCTTTCTCCTGTTCCCGAAGCTAGGAATGTGGGCATGGTAGTGGAGTGTGTGGCGCCACCTGTTGTGCAATGTTAGGCTCAGGTGGGTGATGGGAAGTGTCAGATTCCTCTTCGATCTGAAATTCCCTTGGAATTTCCCACTGCTTTTTATCTATGACAATCTTCTGCTCCATCTTTTCTATCCTCTTCGTGAGCTCTTGCATCGACTTCAGAAGGAGGCTAGCAAAGTCCTTTCCATCCTCTCTCTCCTCTGCCATTAGTGTTTTTCCCTTCTCTTCTTCCTCTAGAACGTTGTCTACTTGATCTTGCATGATTTCAAGCTCTATTTCATTGCTTCTATATCGCTTTCTTTGGTATGTGATGTTCTTCCTATCCTCCAGTGTCATAGACTGCGTGCTCCATGGGCTGAGCCAAGTCTATGAGCTCTGATACCACTGTAATATCCCAAATTGGGAACAAATGGTAATATAAAGCATGCACAGACTAAAACTACATCAAACAGAAAATAGCCATTAAAAACACCATGATACAACCAAAAACATCTGAGCTATTTTATTAATTCTCTGAGGGAAAGAGGTACAAGAAGGTGCTTAGAAAGAATGCATCTTGGCCTGCACAAGTCAGGCTGGAAAACACTCCTCAACCCTGCTTAAAAAACTCTATTGTGTTGTTGCTCTGCATGGCTCCTCCTCTACGTAGCCTTGGCTAAAATTGTTGTTGCATGTTGTAAAGGCCCTACTTGTTGAGGTTGTTCTACTAAAAAAATTATGGGAATTAGACACCAGACTCTCCTCAACAAACCTAGAAAAACCCGCAAATGGTTTTCAGAAATTATGACTCCGAAAATTCACCCCCCTTGGGCTTGGCACGCTGTTCCACTGAGCTCTCTGGCTTTCTGGCTGACTGCTAGAAGAAACTTTTGGAAAACTACTCAAGAACTCTGCTAGGAAGTGGCTAACTCTGTCATCAAACTCATGGCTACAATCTGCTCCTTCTCCTCCTCTTCCAAGTGGCGCTCCTCACTGAACTGTGTAATCCTCCTATACCTGTGTAGCCCCTGCACTGTCTTGGAGGGATTGTGTATTTCCTGGATGTGTAGTTGTGACTCCCTTCTCAAACTGGATGTGACTCCTCTCCTGAGCAGGCACTCGAAGTCCCCCGAGGATGAGGTTGAGATCTCCGCTCAGAAATATTTGTGCTAAAAAGCACTACATACTCAGCTAAACAACTCAAGCGTGCATTCAGTCTTTCAGAAAAAAAATTCAGTAGATATTGAATGAATGAGGAATGATCTGATCTCATCCTATTTTACCTATCTGAGCCCCCAACATTCCCTTGGGCCCCACTAGATTGCGTTGCCACCTCTACCTGCCAATCACTGCGTTGCTACTACCCCCACGCTTCTCCTATGTTATTGCCTCTCCTGCGCTGTCACTAGGTTGTTGTCTTCTGTGTGATGTTGGCCCCAAGAGTCCCACTCCAGCTCTAATCTTTGCCTTGGTGACTTTAGGAAACTGAATTAATCATAAAGTTTAGTTGTGGGTCACCCTTACCCACTTTATTTTCTCGTAACTTTAGAAAAGGAAAAATTTGACAAAAAATAATATTCCAATTAGTTGACTGCTAATTTTGAATATTACATGTCTTTTCCCTTCTTCAGTAAGGTAACTGATAGTCTTTTCATTATATTCTACTAGGGACTAATTCTTTTCCATCCAATCCATACCAATTAGCACGTCATAAGAACCTAGAGGTAGTATGTTTAAGGTTGTTGTAATATGTTGTCCTGCAATTTCTACATTACATTCCTTCACTTTTGCAACCACCCTTTGCTTTGCCCCAATAGCTAGTTGTACTAACCAAGGATTTCTAAATTTAACACTTTGCAAAGAACATGATTCAACTATCTTAGGATTAATGTAGCTCAAACTGGCACCGAGGTTTATTAAAATAGAGACAAAATGTTTAACTAATTTACCTTCAAACTCCACCATCATCGGTTGGTATTCATCTTGATGATCCTCCAAGGCAACATTAATTCACAGTATACTCCTTGCTACCTCCCCGTCTGTAGAAGCTTCCTGAAGGTTAGAAGTTTCTTACACTCTGGTCGATGAGGGCAACTTTTATAGTAATGGGGCTCCCCACAACCCCAACATTGCAAAGGAGGATTTGATGGCTGGTTTAAGTTTGGTTTACTTGATGCTTATGCATGTCTATTTTAATTCAAAGCTCGATCGTCATTAAGATAATTGATAGTCTTTTCATTACAATCTCCTAGGGACCAATTATTTTCCAACCAATCCATACCAATTAGCACGTCATAGGAACCTAGAGGCAATATGTTTAAGGTTGTTGTAATCTGTTGTCCTGCAATTTATACAAGGCAGTCCTCCACTTTGGCAAACACCCTTCATTTTTCCCCAGTAGCCAGTTGTAATAACCAGGGATTTCTAAATTTAAAACTTTGCAAAGAACATGATACAACTATCTTAGGATTAATGTAGCTCAAACTGGCATTGGGGTCTATTAAAATAGAGACAGGATGTTTAGTTAAATTACCTTCAAACTCCACCATTGTCGACCGGTATTCAACTTGATGATCCTCCATGGCAACATTAATTCGTGGTATACTCCCGACCATAGAAGCTTCCTGAAGGTTGGTGGTTGATTCCACTCTAGTGCAATGGGGGGAATTTTTATAGCAGTGGGGCTCCCCACAACCCCAACATTATAGAGGAGGCTTTGATGGTTGGTTTAAGTCTGATTTACCTGATGCTTCCGTATGTCTATTTTCATTCAGAACTCGACTCCTCTGTTGATTCCTTCCAAACTGTCCATTCAGTTGTTTCTTGTGCATCCCATTGCTTTCGACAACTTTAGCAGTCTTAGAAGGTTGGAAATTCTTCTATCCCTTCCTATTCGACCACCCTTTATTAGACTCCCCTTTCTGCTTCATTTGCTGGTATCAAATTTCGAGCCTTCCAGATGGCTTCGTCCATCGTTTTCAGATTATCAAACTCCACGTTTTCTCCCTTTATTAGACTCCCCTTTTGCTTCAATAGTTGGTATCAAATTTCGAGCCTTCCTGATGGCTTCGTCCATCGTTTTCGGATTATCAAACTCCAGGTTTTCTTTCATGAATGTTGGTAGGTTGCTAAAAAAACATTGCACCTTGACCTTCTCCTCTCGGATATAGGGAACATACCTCATTAGAGAAGTAAACTTTGTGATAAACTCATCCATCGTTTGCAATCTGAGCTTCAAATCATGAAATTGTCTCACTTTTTCATCGTAAAAACGTTAATTATTTATCTCTGAAGTGTTTATGGAATTTCTCCCACATTATTTCTTTCTCATCAGTTCCCCATACTGTTTTAATTTCTTCCCACCACAATGTTGCTTTAGCTTGTAGCTGGGTTAATTGTTAATATGGCCTTAAGATTATCATCATAGCCATAAATTTGAAAATATTTATTCATATTAATCAACCAGGCCTCTGCAACTTCTTCCTTGTCTCCATCGAACGTTGGAGGCTTAATATTTTTAAACTCCCCTTGGAGTTCAACCTTATTTTTTTTGTTCATCCTACCCCCCGAAGCGTGTTCAGATTCCTCCTCGTTCTCAATTTGACCCCCTTCGACTTCTAGGTTCTCCTCTCCTGGACGCTGCACCTCCACCTTGTTTCCATCTTCCTGACTAGGATTTGGGTGTCTTTGGTTTTGTCTATCAAAAATGATTATGAAGGCTCTTAATAATCCTTTCCTATTACAGTCTCAATTGTTCGTTATCAACTCTCAAATTTTCCATTTCTACCCACAATTGTTGAATTGTCTCGAGTAGAAGTGTGTTCGTATTAGAATCATTTTTTCCCAGCTGGACCCACATTTATGGTGTGGCTTCCATGTGAGACCCAGACCCAACTCCTCCTGTTGATCTCCTTGACGGAGTGATCCTTGTTCCCCTTCTCATGTTGTTTTGCTACTTCTCTCACTGTGTAACAACTACACTTTTGTTAATTCTCAATTTCCCAATTAGGCCTCAACTTTGTCACCTGGGCACTCTGATACCAATTGTAACAACCCTTAATAAAAATAAAAATAAAAAATCAAAGTACAAAAATTCATTTCAACACCAACTCCATTAACATATGATAAACATTATATTGTTGCAGCACATGAATTATTGCTAGATCCCTAATGGGTTAACTTCAATTCGACTTACAAAGAATTGGTAGTATAAAGGCATTACAAATCCAAGTGATATTTATATATTTTTGAAGCCAAACATATGTTTGTTCTAAAAATTATAGTACTCACCACTTAGGACATAACCTAAGGTTCTTAAGGCCAACCATTATGCACTCCTTGTTTGGCTGGAGGTAAACAACAATGTTTTAACTTCTATTGTAGGTGACCCTCTTAAATATTAAGGTGAATTATACTACAATGCGTCTAATATCCACCTTATGATAGGATTTGATATCATGTGATCATGGTACCTTGGCATAGCAATTACTATGTTTATGTCACAACAAAACCTATGTTAATTTACTAGCATTCAACGACGTTTCTCAAAGTTGTGCTAATTGTTGGAGTATTAGACATCTGGAGAGTTCTTGCATTGTTGATTCGCCTTTGATCCGACAACCTTGGTCTATTGGGGAACGGTTAGGGTATTACCCCCTCCCAAACCCTCGACCTTCATTGTTCATACTCTAGTTTTTGCCATAATTTCACTCTAACCCTTATACAATATTCTTAACTACACCTGCACTATATAGATAGCTTCGGTCCATGAATTATAACACGAACCCAAATGCAATGCAAGTAATTTCAACACAACAATTCAATAATAATAACCACGAAATTTAATGCATTATACAGTCTAAAAATTACTTATCTACTAGTTTTCCAATTAAGGATCTCGATCAGAAAACTCAACAAGAAGAGTACCCTCCACCCTTCCAATGAGATCGGTGATCATGTTCGAATCCCCCCCGCCCCCCTCGAGCTTCTAGTTACCAGCAAAGTTTGTAGTGACAATGACCATTTTGGCCTCCTTGCAGACCTCAAGACCTAGTCCAGGTTCAGTCTAAAGTCTTTCTGTGAAGTATTCCATTAGGTCCAACCCAACCAAAGAGTTTTCTTCACCTACAAAACCTAGCTACACTTTCTTGTTTTGGTTTCCTTCTTCCAAAAAAAGGTCAAAACCCCCTTCCCTTCCCACTGAGATACATTTATCTCGAGGAAAGGAAACCAAGAACAAACCACTTAATCATATCTTCTTTTGAGTTCCCTAACCATATCTCACTAATTACCAATGTGTCATAAATAATTCAACTAACTCTTTTAGTCTCTAGTCTCAACAAATTTTTCTTTTAACTTAAATATTAAAAAAACATAGTAACCAATAATTACCATCACTTCTAAATCAAGGAGTGACAAAAATACGTCATTTTAATAGAAATTTGTTGTTTTTTCCTCCCTGAAAAACATACTTGATAGAATCCCTGAATACAATTAAGAAAGCAATTATATTATATACAATTTAAAATAACATTATTATATTTATTATATTAAATTAAAATATTAATACATTATCCTTTCAACAGTGATTCCTCGTTATCTTTTGACGCCCCCTCGTTCTTCCAATTCGGAGTTTTCTTATTCTACTCATATGGCCTCTCTTAAGGATGATGCTGATTTACGGAGATTTGGTGGCGCTGGATCTCGTCCTTCCTCTCCCATCACGTCTTTTACTGAATCGAAGATCATTGACATCAGCGACGTTAACTCAGGTTTGTGTTCTGGTTTGAGTTCCGACTTTTTTAATTCCCCTAATTTTTCTTCTGTTTTATCTTCTCGCCTTTTGTCTTCGAATTCCCCTATGGTTGATTCGTCTTTGAATGGTTCAATTATTAAATATAATAATTTAGATTCTAATAATGAGAATTTATTACACAATAATAATGATATTAATTTTGATATCAATAATATTATTATTATTATTGACAAATATGATGAGAATAATTTTAATAATATCATTGTTAGCAACGATCCTATTAATTATAATAACATTATTTGTAGTAGTAATAATAAAGTTGATATTTTTAAAAACAATAATATCAATAATGACATTATTAATAGCAATAGTAATAGTATCAAATCTTTTCCTTTGCCCTTAAATAGGACTGTTATTAATCTATCTAGTTTTTCTTTTGATCATCATGTCTACAATTTGTTGGAGAAGGGCCTTAATTATGCTCTTTCTCCTATGAAAATCCCTATTCATGGTATCATTTGTGATATAGAATATGGGATTAGAGATTTACCTGATATTACAAAAGACACCATCAGGCAAGACTGTGCCATGATCCTCAGAAAAGCGAAACCACCTAAGAGCAACATTAGTAAACCTGAATTTGAGGCTCTAAAATCCTTAGATAATAACCAGGAAATTGTTGTTCTTAAGGCAGATAAGGGAGGTGCTACTGTTATTTTAAACAAGGAGGATTATCGTAATAAGATGTTGGATCACCTTCTTAATAGGGGAAGCTACAAGAAGCTTGACAAAAATCCCCTTAAAAAAGTTTCTAAAGCAGTTGCTTTGGCGATAAAATCAAGTAGCATAGTTGGCTCCCTTAGTAAGAAGCTTATTGAAAGTAATCCCCGCCCTCCGAGGATTTATGGTCTTCCTAAGATTCATAAGGACGGAGACCCCTTCGCCCCATTGTCAACACCATAGATGGTCCAACTTATCTTCTTGCTAAATTTTTAGCCAGTAGGCTAAAACCTCTTATGGGTCGCACCAACTCCTTTGTAAAAGACTCTTCATCCTTTGTCAATGAATTGAAAGACATTAAGTTGGATCCTGAGGATAGGTTTGTAAGTTTTGATGTTGTCTCATTATACACTTGCATTCCCATTAAGGAAGCCATCAATGTCATTTCTCGGGTCACTGATCTTGATATTGCTCATCTTGTTGAGATTTGTCTAACTTCGACCTTCTTTAGTTTTGAAGGTGTTTTCTTCGAGCAGACTTGTGGGGTGGCCATGGGTTCCCCTCTCTCCCCTGTAGTGGCTAATATTTTCATGGAAGACTTTGAATCTAAGGCCCTTTCCTCATCCCTTTTTCAACCTAGGCTTTGGAAAAGGTTTGTTGATGACACCTGTGTGGTGTGGCCCCATGGAAAAGAGAAATTGGACCTTTTCTTCCAACATCTTAATGATCAATCTGACTTCATTAAGTTCACCATGGAATTTGAAGTGGATGGTAGTCTTCCCTTCCTCGATGTCCTTCTTTCAAGGAATGATGATGGTTCCTTCTCTCATCAAGTCTTTAGAAAGAAGACTCATATTGAGCAGTATTTGCATGCTAATTCTCATCATTTTTTGGCTCAGAAGCTTGGGGTTCTCAACACTCTAGTCACCAAAGCCTTTAGAATCTCAGATGAACACCACTTTGAAAGTGAAAAATCTCATCTCTTTAATGTATTCAATAAGAATGGTTATAGCAAGGTTCAGTGTGTTAGAGCTTTTCAAAAAGCTTAAAAAGGTCCTAAGGTTAAGAAAGATCATTGTGATCGGTCATCTAGAGTTCACCTTCCGTTTATTCAAGGTACTACCGATAAAATTGCTAGGATCTTGAAGAAACATAATGTTTCCTCAACCTTCAAGCCCCTCCGCACCATCCGGAGTTCGCTTAGGTCAGTTAAGGACCCAGTTTGCCCTAAAGATAGTAAGGGTGTTTACTTGATTCTGTGTTGTTGTGGGACACCATACATTGGTGAAACTGGTCGATCCATTAATCAAAGAATTCAGGAACATATCGCTGACCTTAGACATTGTAGATCTCGATCCTCTGCCTTAGCAGAGCATGCCGATAAAACAAATCATCACATCTGTATTGAGAATGTTGAAGTTATTGCAAAGATTGACCATTTCCACCACCGCAAGTTGAGGGAAGCCTTGGAGATTGAAAAGAGGCCAGTCAACCTTAATAGGGATGATGGGTGGAATGTGAGTAGATGTTGGATTCACGCCCTTCACTCTTAGTTGCCTTTTATTTTATTTTTTATTTTTTATTTTTTTCCTTTTTTTTCCTTTTGTGCTCCCTATAGCTCCCTTTTTCTTTCTCTTTGTTTGCACCTTTTGGTTTTCTTTTATGATTTTTTGGACGTGTTATATATATATATATATATATATATATATATTTTAAATTTAAATAGCTTCCTTATTATTGTATGAATTTATTTAGCTATAAAATTAAATTATTTAAAAATTTATTTATTATTTTTATATTCATTTTTACTATTTTTATTTGATTATTTATTTTTTTATGATTAGTATTTATTTTTATTTAATTTGGTTTATTTTATTAAAATTAAAATTTATTTTTCTTTTATTTTTATATATTTTTTAATTTTTGTTTTAATTTTATTTTTTATTAATTTATTTTTATTTTTTAATATTTTTTATTATTTATTTATTTATTATTTATTTATTTTCAAAATATTAAAATAAAAATATAAAAATATTTTAACATAAATCATTAATATCGAATTAGATTTAAATTAAAACCTTAATAATAAAATTTTATTGAAATTGAATATAATAAAATATAGTTTGATTTCCTACAACCAAAAAAAATTCTTACACATTTTATGGATCACAGAAGCAAAATTCCTAATAAAAAATTGTATTATTATATACCATTTAAAATAACATTATTATATTTACTATATTAAATTAAAATATTAATACACATCCTCTAATAAAAATATATGTATTCTATTTTGTTAATTAAGAATCGATTTAGTAGAATGTATTTTCAAATTAAAGATCTACATAGTACAGGATGGAGTTCATACAATGAAATTAGTCTCTTTAGGAGCACAAACTTAGAGCAAAATCAAATCAATTCAGACTGTATATATTGGGTATATATATATGAAATTAAAATAATATATCATGGTATTAAATTATTAAAAAAATATATATATATATATATATATATATATATTAATATTAACATAAAATGAGAAAATTTATAATCATAAGTTTCAAATTAGATGTAGTTCATCAGGATCAAATATTAATATTATGTTATTTCAAATGTTAATAATTAAATTTTTTTTATTGAATATGAATTTATATATTAATATTATGTTATTTCAAATGTTAATAATTAAATTTTTTTATTGAATTTGAATTTATATAAATAAATAAAAAGATGAAATTATATATTAAATTAAAATTATTTTATTGATAAATTTTTAACAATTAACTTGTTTAATTTTTGAATTATAAATATAAAATATATAATAATTAACTTTCAATTAAATAACTTTCTTAACACAATTAAATCCAAAAAAAAAAAAATATTAAACTTCTATATTTAATTAAATTTTATTGCAACCAACACTCCTTAGGCCAGAAAGGTGTTTTTCTTATAAGCAACACTGTGATCCGTGATCCTATCGGGAATCAGTGATGATAATACAGCCGTTCTGGTTTGTGAAGGATTATTTTAACATAGTTTTTCTTAACCGCAGCTTTATGTGATTTTTCTTATAGCAAATGATTGTTTATTTTAATTATTAATTTTTTAATATTGAAAAATATAATAATAAAAGAATTCATAATTTTAAAAATATAATAACTGTTCATTAATCTGCAAAGCAGCTTTTCTGAGCTCAGCAATGGACTTATGGAATGGGCTTGTAGAGAACTCTACCCTTTCATATTTGCAAAGTAATTGTGCACTTGAAATATTTCCTCAGCTCTATTCTTTTAATTATTTAAAGTCATCCTAGGTATCTCTACAAAAAATGAACCCACAATTGTTTTCCTTTCTGAAATAGGGTTGGTGATGGCAGAACAACTCATAAACAAAAACAAGAGTTTCAGAACTTGCTTCAAGCACCTGTGAATCTCTCTTTGGTCATCATAATTTTCCCTTTGTTTCTTTTTGAGTTTCAACAATTGTTTGATGGAAAACCTTCTTTCTTTGAGAGAAATATAAACTTGCAGCAGCAAGTCCCTTTTTAAGTCCCTTTCTGCTGCTTTTTAATTTTTCAGAGATATTGTATGATGGAAAACCTTTTTTTAACAACTAACAGTCATCAGAAATCTTAGATCAGTTTTGGATCTCACACTGTATTTGTTAGTTCCAATCACAGAGATTTCTCAAACTACAGAGATTGGTTATTTTTCCACATTTTTCAAATTTCCTTTCAAATGGTCATTTCTTTTAATTGACTAAATAAAAAAATAAAGTAAATTCTACTTCTCCTTTCAGGGTTTCTGTTTCCTTCTTCCATAATTCATTATCACAATAACTAACTGAGAATTGAATAGAATTAGTAGATTGAGGTAGAGCTAGGTTACTTACAAATTTCTTGCTTTGTTTATAAACTCAATACTCTGTTTGGCCCATGAGAGATGGTGGGTTGCCCTCTTGATATTTATTTTGTATGGTTTAGATTTATTGCCCATCATCTTTGTGCAAAATTCTACAAAATCTCCTTCATCTCAAAAACTACAATTACTTCAAATTAATAATTCACAAACAATACTCCTACCAGCGTCTCCTTGCACCTTGTGGGACAACTGCTAATACACTTTTAACCATTTGCACAGTAAGTTTACTGTCAACCCAAAAAACCAAGTTTCGGTGGTTGGTGGAATCTTATTCTAATGTTGAGCTTATCCAATTAATGCCCGTGCCAACCCGTTGAAAACATTAGCTTGGACTAGTTGAACACGTAACTAAACCATTTCAATTTGTTCAAACCAAGATACCTTCATTCGCTTAATCTATCGATCTATTCGCTTAAGGAAAATTCAGATTTCAGTTTGGAAGGACCAAAATACCTCCGTAATCTACCACTCTGTGTTTTCCTTCTTAATTGAATTTGTCCTCAATGGCAGACCTGCAAATGCCCACCGTTACTTCCACAGTCGCTAACCCCATCGCCTCCAATACTTACCCAAACTACAACTACTATGTCTTTATCAGTCATCGGGGTCCCGATGTTAAGAACTCCTTTGCTGGTCATCTCTACCGTGACCTTCATGCACATGGGTTTCGAGCTTTCCTCGACAGGGAAGAATTGCAGGCCGGAGAATTCATAGATCCTCAAATCCAAGGCGCCATCAGACGAGCCTCTGTTCACATCGTCATTTTGTCGCCTAGATTTGCCGAATCAAGATGGTGTTTGGATGAATTGCTTCTTATGTTGAAAAAGCCTAAGGATATCATAATTCCTGTATTTTTTAACGTGAAGCCTTCTGAGCCTCGATGGGCCAAAGATGGACGCTATGCTCAAGCCCTGACTAAACTTGAACAGACAGGCAGATACGGCAGCCAAACTCTTGAAAATTGGAGAAATGCGCTCAAAGAAGTCTCCTACAGAGTCGGTTTCGAACTCGACACCTATAATGGGTTGGAACTCTTAACTCTCCCTCTCTGGATTATTAATCTAATTGGTTACACACCTGATCTTTTGTTTGTTTTGTAGTAAATTTTACAATGAGTATGGGGTTTTGTTTGTTTCCTTGTCAATTTTCAGGGACGAGGTGAAGCTGTTGGAGAAGGTTGTGGGATGCGTGCTTGAATACCGCAGAAAGGCCGCCTTGCAGGAACCTACTTATGCAACTAGTCGGCCAGTACTTCCAAAGAATTTGGGGTTTTTGTCAAACCTCCGAGTTCTTAAACTCTCACGGTGTTCGAATCTGCAAAGGCTTCCAGATTCCCTCGAGGGCTTCACAAACCTCGAAACCCTCAATATCCGAGGGTGCGCGAGTCTGCAAGAGCTTCCAGATTCCTTCGCGAGTTTGGGAAGCCTCCGAGTACTCGATATCTCCGGGTGCGAGAAGCTAACAGCGCTTCCAGATTCTGTTGGACTCTTGAAAAACCTCCAAAACATTGACCTCTCGAGTTGTAAGTCTCTAAAAAGGCTTCCAGATTCCTTCGTGAGCTTGAGCAGCCTCGAACACATCGATCTCTCGGGATGCAGTCGTCTCGAAGTGCTTCCAGATTCCTTCGGGAGCTTGAGCAACCTCGAACACATCGATCTCTCAGGATGCACGCGTCTGGAAGTGCTTCCAGATTCCTTCGGGAGCCTGACAAACCTCGAAGTCCTCGATCTCTCACGATGCAGTAGTCTGCAAGGGCTTCCAGATTCTTTCGGGTACTTGTCAAACCTCCGAGACCTCCATCTCTCAGGCTGTGAGAGTCTACAAGGACTTCCAGATTCCTTCGGGTGCTTGACAAACCTTCGAAACATCGATCTCTCAGGGTGTGAGAAACTGCGAAGGCTTCCAGATTCCTTCATGTGCTTGACAAACATCCGAAACCTCAATCTCTCAGGGTGCAGGAATCTACAAGGGCTTCCAGTCGTTCAAGTGCTGGATAAACAGCATGGAATAAATAGTACTCAACCTGCTCCGTTTTCTCGGCGGTACCCAATTCGATCGGAATTTTCCATTAGATGTAAAAGTGTTGTCTTACCAAGTGCAGCGTACAGTTCTAGATTAGTTCGGGGTTTTGAATTTACTCCAATGTTTAAATTTTTTTGAATATTTTGGATAGGGAATTGCAAAAAAACAAATTGTGGGGTTGATTTGGTCAAATGTTCAAAATCGTTGGAAAATGTAATTCATATTTATTTTAATTGTGGGTAATTCTTCCTCGTTTTTGTTATGATTCTTGTTATGTAAATGAATTTGTTCGAAAATATAATTCTTGCTTTAATTGTGGGTAATTCTTACTTCTTGTTTCTGCTGTGATTTTTGTTATGTAAATGAATTTGTTCGAAAATGTAATTCTTACTTGCTTTAATTGTGGGTAATTCTTACTTGTCTCTGTTGTGGTTCTTGTTATATAAATGAATTTGTTCGTTGTGATTCTTGCTATGTAAATGAGTTTGTTTCTATTAGTGAAGAGTTGCGTCTGGAAGTGCTTTCAGATTTCTTCGGGAGCCTGACAAACTTCGAATTCCTCGATCTCTCACGATGCGGTAGTCTGCAAAGCCTTCCAGAATCCTTCGGGTGCTTGTCAAATCTCCCATATCCCAGTCTCTCAGGCTGTAAGAGTCTAAAAGGACTTCCAGATTCCTTCGGGTGCTTGACAAACCTTCAAAACATCGATCTCTCAGGGTGTGAGAATCTGCGAAGGCTTCCAGATTCCTTCGGGAGCTTGAGCAACCTCGAACACATCGATCTCTCAGGATGCACGCGTCTGGAAGTGCTTCCAGATTCCTTCGGGAGCCTGACAAACCTCGAAGTCCTCGATCTCTCACGATGCGGTAGTCTGCAAGGGCTTCCAGATTCCTTCAGGTGCTTGTCAAACCTCCGAGACCTCCATCTCTCAGGCTGTGAGAGTCTACAAGGACTTCCAGATTCCTTCGGGTGCTTGACAAACCTTCGAAACATCGATCTCTCAGGGTGTGAGAATCTGCGAAGGCTTCCAGATTCCTTCATGTGCTTGACAAACATCCGAAACCTCAATCTCTCAGGGTGCAGGAATCTACAAGGGCTTCCAGTCGTTCAAGCGCTGGATAAACAGCATGGAATAAATAGTACTCAACCTGCGCCGTTTTCTCGGCGGTTTCGCCCCCCAAACCGATCAAAAATTCGATCGGAATTTCCCATTAGATGTGAAAGTGTTGTCTCACCAAGTGCAGCGTACAATTCTAGATTAGTTGGGAGTTTTGAATTTACTCCAATATTTAAATATTTTTGAATATTTTGGATAGGGAATTGCAAACAAACAAATTGTGGGGGTTGGTTGGGTCAAATGTTCAAAATCGTTGGAAAATATAATTCTTACTTGTTTTAATTGTGGGTAATTCTTACTTGTTTTTGTTGTGATTCGTGTTAATGTAAATGAATTTGTTCGAAAATGTAATTCTTATTTGTTTCTGTTGTGATTCTGTGATTCTTGTTATGTAAATGAATTTGTTCGAAAATGTAATTCTTACTTGCCTTAATTGTGGGTAATTCTTACTTGTCTCTGGTGTGGTTCTTGTTATATAAATGAATTTGTTCGTTGTGATTCTTGCTATGTAAATGAGTTTGTTTTTATTAGTGAAGAGTTATGTAAATGAGTTTGTTCTTATTAGTTAAAAATTGTTTCCTAATTTAATGTGTAGTTGGGATATTCTTTCAACCAACCAATTATATGTATAATTTCCCTATCTTAAAACAACACTTACTTCATATATATGTGATATCATAATTGATGAATGAATAATAATAAATACATAGCTATTGAATTTTCAACCCTTTGGAATGGCATGGGTGCAAAAGTAGATATATTCTGTAGAAAAAAACTTCCTCTTACGAGGATTTGATGATGAAATGCAAGTTGTTGTGGCAAAGAACCTGAAAGTAGGGGTATTTTTTTTTGCATCCAAATACAAACTTGTCAAAGTTGGTAAAAACAGTACAAGAGGGTGCCGGTTGGTTTGATCTTTTCAGTAAACGTTACTGCAAAGTGGTTATTGTTGGAGCAGCACTTTTCCTGTTTCAGCAACTTGCTGGCATAAATGCAGTTGTTTATTATTCCACTTCTGTGTTTCAGAGTGCCGGTATTGCTTCTGATGTTGCCACAAGTGCTCTTGTGGGAGCTTCAAATGTCATTGGTACAGCTGTGGTATCTTCTTTAATGGACAAGCAGGGAAGGAAGAGCTTGCTTATAACGAGTTTTACGGGAATGGCTGCTTCTATGATTGCTGCTTTCTATGTCCCTTTCCTGGAAGGCATTGGCACAATACTTAGGCATTCTTGCTGTTCGTGGGACTGTCTTGTACGTCGTTTCATTTTCCTTGGGACATGGTCCTGTTCCGGCTTTACTTCTACCTGAGTTTTTTTTGCGTCACGCGTCTGTGCCAAGGCTGTTTCTCTGTCCCTTGGAATGCACTGGGTTTCAAACTTCATTACTGGTCTATATTTTTTCAGTGTCTGGGATCAGCAAAGTTTATTTAGGATTTGTTACTGTCTGCCTCTTTGCTATTTAATAATTAGGAGTATTGTTTGTTAATTATTAATTTTATGTAATTGTAGTTTTTGAGATGAAGGAGATTTTGTAGAATTTTGCATAAAGATGATGTTAAATTCTCAGTTGTGTAGTAACAGGGTTATTGTTCAATTCTCAGTTATGCAGGTAGAGACTTATTTGATGAGTTGTTCAATTCTCAGTTATGCAGGTAGAGACTTATTTGATGAGTTGTGTAGACAGTCTGAGATCCAAAAGTGATCTAAGATTTGTGATCACTATTAGTGAGAATCTGAAACCAAGAAAAAGATTATTGTGGCCCTGTTGTAGGAGCTCCTTCTTCAGCTACGACCACTCACATCAGCCTTATTACAATATTGTCCATGTTGCAGTTTCCTTTGTATGCCCGTTACTATTAAGCATGGCTGCATTAAAGTTACTGCTACTGCATTATTTCATCAAAATTAGCTAACTGAAAGTGCTTTGAAATTGATGGGGCTGGAATGGTAGCAGCAATCTCATTCTCCGTAGGGCTATAGGATTTATACCAACAAGGCACAAATCCAGTCATGAAGCTTGAACAAATTTTATACACAGTTGCCCATTCAAATACCATTTTTGAATAAACAATTCCAAAAATAATAAAATTAAAATTTCAGTACTTTACAGTAATTGTAAAAGTGATTCCCATCATTCATGAATCATAATGTGCGAATTCAGTACTTTACAGTAATTGTAATGTCTGTAGGCATGTCTTAGAGCCTAAATTAATTGCACATTCCTCTGTATTTTATTCCAAGAAATATTTGTAACTCTGCTTGCTCGTACAAATCCTCCAGAAAATCACAAATTTAGTGATCAGTACAGAAGTGTTAGCATCTGCAACCCTTTAGCCCTTCTCATATCTGGAATTGATATGATTGCATTAGTTAAGGTCAGTGATGGATTTGTTCTATTGAGCAATCTATCTGGAATTTTTGGTGCTCTCTGCATCTTCTTCCTCCCATATCTCTGGCAGAGCTTCTCTAATGTTGTGAATTCTTTTGAGGGCAAATTGTGCTCCCTCTATTGGGATCGAAGTACCAACCTATTGACAGTGAAAGCCACTTTAAATTAGATGAAGATTCAATCAAGTATACCCATTTACAAAAGCCTCATATCCCATTTAGAATCAAATTGTCTTACCAATACAGTATGCAGGCCTGAACGCTTTCCTGCAGCTATATTCCGGAGACTATCATGAATGAAAATCTGCAGGAAAACATAATAGAGTTAGAGCCTGTTACAATGACAAGTGTAAGGTAAAAAAAAAATGGATGCTATATGCTCTGCCATAAGCCATAAATAGTTTTGTGATGTTGAATTGTAGGTTGCCAGATTGTTTTGAGACTAGATTACGATTGAGTACAACAGTCCCTTTGTAGCTTGTATTTTCTGAAAAGGGGGATGTTTGGGAACAAATGTATAATTAAGCAGTATGTGGGATGTGATCAGACTAACAAGTATCTCTTCTTGTTTAAACATCTCTGTCACACACCTTCAGCTTTATGTTTTGGGATTGTATTATTGCTGAATACAATATTCTCTTTGAGGATCCTCTTTGTTATAAAGGGACTGTGTCTAGAGACAAGTGGGTAATTGGGCAGTATGTGGGACATGATCAGAGCAACGTATGCATCTCTTTTTTGTCAAAATACCACTGCAACATAGCTTTCCAAAATAATCCAAATAATAAGAGAATTGGGTCTCCAAATTTCAGCCAGGATGGCTATTTTTAGAAAAGGTATAAATAATCCTGGGCCCTCACACTGGGGGCAAAGCAGAGATGCTAGCTATCCTTGTTTTTGTACCAAGGGGAATTTGGTATAAACTTTCTACGTTAACTGGATGGGTGAATCCTAACGTAGATCTATATTTCTAATGTATTATATAATTTATTTTCATGAAAAAAAGGATCACTGAAGGAAAATGACCATCAAAATTTTTCTTTCCATACCGTTCTTTGAGGATCAGCGTTTGCAAAGCGAAGAGCCTGCTCCAGCATGAACTTTGTGACTGTTTGTAAATATCTATTTCACATAAACAAAGTTACAAACGGTCAAGAAGTATCCTTATAAATTTCCAAAAAAAAAGGCCTAGGACTTTATCATGTGTTATCATGATATGAAGAATTTGAAGTGATCCATATGATCTTACAATTTTCCTCTGAGGCATGCTTAATAACATGTTCTTCCATGAACAAAACTGTATAAGAAATATTTGTTTCAAGTGAGTGAAGCAGGATAGCTTTTAAGCCCAAAAGCAATCAATGGTATTCGAAACAGTCTAAACAATGAAAGCTAAACCAGTGGCATATTCTTTGGTTTTGTTGAAAGTTTAAAACCAGAAGATATTAGATTTCTTAGGTACCTGTGGTAATCGTCATAGTGAAATTCATAGCCCACTGCCTGTGCAATCTTCTAACCCCAGCCTGTTAAGGACCTTTCCAGCATGAACTTTGTCACTGTTTGTAAATATCTGTTTCACATAAACAAAGTTACAAACGGTCAAGAAATATCCTTATAAATTTCCAAAAAAAAGGCCTAGGACTTTATCATGTGTTGTCATGATATAAAGAATTTGAAGTGATCCATATGATCTTACAATTTTCCTCTGAGGCATGCTTAATAACATGTTCTTCAGCACAGGATCTGGTCTAAGATTCTCTGATGGCAATCTTCCATGAACAAAACTGTATTAAAAATATTTGTTTCAAGTGAGTGAAGCAGGATAGCGTTAGTTGCTGCTATGTTACTTTTTGCCTTCTTTAACAAGGTTCATTTACTGGTCAGAACCCTTGGTACCAGATGCGCAACAATTTGGCTAAGATACAAAGCCAAGGAACGCAAAAGTAGAGAAATAGTTGAATTAGTTCCATAGCAGGTTTAAAGAATAACCTGCTTGAATGTAATTAGAATTTATTAGGTACAAATGTATTGTCAGTATAAGTAGCCATCATGACACAGAAAACCAACCGTTGCAGTATGCTGCACGTTATCAACTTCAACGGCTACCAATCTATAGAAAACCATTTTGCCTCAGAAGAGCACAGGCATCGTGAATAGGAACAGACATGTCCTTTGGAGAAGTTACAAAAACAAAAAGGGACATTACATACAAGTTACAACGTAACAAATTGTGCCAGTGAACAACTGGACATAATGTACAATGTCAATAACTCAAGTAGGGTGAGCAGATCTCTTCCAAGAATGGACAACCTTGCCCTAATCAAGAATTGATAAGAAACGCACAGAAACAGAGGAAATAGAAAAAATTGTTGATTATTATCTTCTCTTGCAGCTATTCAGTATTCCACTCAGTTTCTCTTTGATGTGGTTGTTTTTGTTAAATACAAGCCTAAATTCCTTCAAATTTAGCTCATGCATGTAACAGTTATGTAATAGTTCTAAAGCTACTCACTGTACCATTTGACTACAGATTAAAGATTATATATAATTTATTTTAAACTGATAACTATAAAAACTTCACTGCAGGCTTATCCTTGTAGCTACTACCATATTGAAAACAAATTTGAGAAATCTAACTTACCCACTGTGCTCCTATTTCTGTGACAAAAATTGAGTTATCAGACTTACCAACTGTGTTCCTATTTCTGTGGATTGCAAAAAGGCAATGTCAGAAATACTATCCTGGAATACCAAAACACTGTAGGACATTTCCATAAGTGGGAAAGAATAGCCTAGCTAAAGTGTTTTTATAAATGAGGCCTTAGAGCTTGAATTTTGTGTATCGGTTGGTGAATATACAGTGGCAAGCCTAACAGAGAGTTTGAAAAATGGAACGACTTTAGCCCAAATACAAGAGCAATGTTGAATTGTCCCAGACGGCTCAGGTTTGCAGATGCATATTACATACTAAATAAAACACCTGCTTCGAATATTTCCAGAGTGTATGCAAAAAGTAATGTCAGACAATTAGAGAAATATGAAAACCTGAAAGTGTGGTGACTTCCAGTTATGTGGAATCAAACCAGATACAGCAAGATTATAACATGGTTACGGAGAACAGAATGTAAAGATAATAACATAGACTGAAAAGCAATAGAAGGAAGAGAAGAATTATTGTATATATTAGATCTGCTGCTGAGAAATACAAGGGGAAGCCCTCTATTAATAGCAACCTGGGAGGAGTCCAGCATTTAAGGATAGTTGGCAAGTATACCAAGTATTTAATGATCTACCCAAGTTAACTGACAAGTTACAACTGTCTGTAGAAGGTGAGTATTAAATACGTTGACAAATATAAAGTTTTCAAGATAGAATAGAACATAATAGCATGAGGAAAATGTGAAAACCTTGAAACGGAATAGATTATAATTTATATTCACATAGATATACAAATTTGAAGGTGAAGAGATATATACATGTGTACAGCAAAAGTTTGTTGAAAGTAAATATCTAATCATAAATACATGATGATGCACGGCATCGGCAACACCAATTGGTGTCTATAGTGACTCCACGTTCAGAAAGGAGTTCTTGCCATTCAGCTCGCATTTTCCGTTGTCTATCTCTTTCATTTATGTGGATTGTTTTCCTTAGAATTCTTCGAATCTTTTGTAATAGTGCAATAGTTCCATGCAAACGGTACAGAGGCAATGAATGGGGTGAAAGGAATCTGAGTTGTATATCATGTAAAGTTCGTTCATGCTGGTGAATCTCCTGGCAGCATTCATAGAGCATGTTTAAATCCCTTGAATCCATATCTGTTTTGCATGAAAGAAGGTAAATAGTTATTGTTAGTGTTAACGGATGGTAAAAGTAAACTAATTATAGAGTTCAAAAATAACTAAAGCAATCATAATATTCTTTTAAACATTAGGAACGTAACGAGTACTAGAACAAATGTAAAAAATAATAATTGTATATTCAATTTGGATAAGGTGAGGGTTTGTTTACCTCTTGGTGAAGATGCAATGAAGAGTGTATTGTTGGATAGATTGTATTTGTCTATATAGATTTCGATGTGAGCAACGACTCTTCTTGCTTTCTGCGTTGTAGATGTGGATTTTCTTTTATGCGTGAAATGCGTGAAAATGGAAATGCTAGATGGATTCATAGGTCTATTAGAGATCTAACTCTTGAAATCGCAGTGAATGTTAGACCTTGGCGTTCTTTGGGGCCGATGTCAACTGTTGCTTTATCTAATGTCATTCCCTGTGACTTGTGTATTGTTAAAGCCCATGCCATTCGAAGTGGTATCTGTCGACGTGTGCCTCTTGTGATAGGAGAAATGGGCACATATGTGGGGTGTGCAATGTCCCATGTTGTTCCTCTGTATTGTTTGAAATCAACGACCACGAATGATGGCAATTTTGGAGGCTTTGAGTCAGGTGCATAGCATATTGAAATGACTGTGCCAAGTGCGCCATTTACAAGCCCTGCATATACCCATAAGTTGCAGGTCAGCATAACTTTTTGTCCATTGCATAACAGAAGCATTTTGTCTAGTTGTTCTTCTTCAGATGTAGTGAATGTTTGTTCCACATGTTTCTCTGCTGAGCACACAGCCACTGGTTTGTGTAATTTTTTCAACATTGATTTGTTATGCAAGGCAACTGAACTGTTTGTTGCATATAAATGCATGGAGTCCTCAAATCTTTTTTTATCTTCATGCGTAATAGAGGAATCTGTTCTTGACATTAGTAGCTTCCAATCTTCGATTGTAGATGTGCCATCCCTGAGATTTGCGAGAATGTTGCGGAAGGCAATCTGGGAAGGGTCAGCACCTTGCTGGCGAAAAATAGTTGTGAGCGTAATGAATGTATCAACGCTGTGCCAAAGTGCAGTACCACGTGATGTGCCAGCATACACAGGAATGTCTTTGACAGGTGGTAGCTGGCCTAAATCCCCAACAAGGATAATGGATCGATTACCAAAAGATGTATTTCGATGGAGGGGAAAGGCCTCTCGTAAGCGATCATCAATACGGGAAAGCATTTTTGGCCCGATAAAACTCATTTCATCAATGAGTATGTACTGTATATGGCGGAGTTGTTCTTGGAGGTGGGGGAGTGGTTGTCCTTCAAGAGGATGCATTGTTTGGATAGGGATGTGAAGGGCAGAATGAATTGTAAGTGCATTTATGTTGAAAGCTGCAACACCGGTAGGTGCAAGTACCAACAATGGGCTTATATTTGGTGAGGAGAGTTCAATGAATGCATGTTGTAGACATTTTATTAGAGTAGATTTGCCCGTTCCGGCTGTCCCCTGTATAATGGTTCTAGTTGGGGGTTTTGGAAGAGGTTTTTTGAAATGAGAAGTAATATGTGTGAAAGCTTTTTGTTGGGTAGGAGATAATATGTGATTTACAGGAAGGTTTGAAGACGGATGATGTTGATTTTGAATAGATGAGCGATTATATTCAATGAAATTGATGGCAGTTTCTTGCAAGTGGAGAGGTAGGGAAGTATGAGACCAATGATGGTTGAGGTCAAAGTCACGATTGCCAATGATTTCAAGGGCATCAATTTCGATGTTCTCGCCTGGGTGAAGGTGAGAGACGATTTCCCATTCATTCATTTGAACAGGGTCAAGGGGGATGTCAGGAGGGGTAGATACAGGAGTAGATTCATCTTCTGATTATGGAGATTGTGGGTTTTCATTTTCACGGTGAACATGCCATGCTGTATATGTTCCTTTCTTTTGTTCCCAATGTGTAATGATTTCCTCATTGCTGCATCCAATGTCATTGGGGAGGGTACGAAAGGGGAAATACAATATTAATTCAGCCCAGCAGAAGTTGGTGTAGCTTGGATCAGTAGGGGAAGGGATTGTGGTGTATCGTGGTAAGATATGGAGAACTATGGGAGGATAAATCTGTTTCCACTGGTTTTGTTTACGACGAGGAGAAAATGACCAAGAGCGTGTAGCTTCTATGAGGGACAATGGATCTAATGAAGAAGGCCTATTCATGTATGCGATAATAAATGGTCGTGTTGAGGGTGGATTTTCAGAACCATCTAGAACACGTCTGAATATAGTTCTATTAACATTTAGAGATACAAATGTACGACTACAGAGTGTGAGAGGTAATTTTTGCAACATATGGCATATTTCTTGCGCGCCAATATCTCTTTCTGCTATGCTTTCTGTAAGGAGTTTTCGGACAACAGTGATAGTAGGTGCTTCTGGAGCAACGTTGTTCAACAGGCGAAATAACATTTGGCTATAGCTTTCTGACTTCGTTTCTGCTTTGGCTGCATATTTAGAAATATAAGCTAACACAGCATGGCGTGAAAGCACTGGTTAACAATCAACATTTGCTCTTTAAATGGAAAGTAGATCAGCATTATGAATGTTCAATCTATCATCGTTACGTGCAGGCTTGTAGATTTTTTGACCTTTGTTGTCCATTAGCAATGAGGATGTGGGATTTAACTCCCATGGTACTCCGTAGCGACATGCGAGAACTTTGTTTTTTTTGCGAAGACAAGAAGTTGCATGGCACTTTGTATGGCGTTGGACACAGTTGACGAGCTCTTCATAGTCATCTTTCTGTGTTGATGCAAAGATTGATCGTGTGTTCAGAAGACATGGGTCCTGCTCCGCTGATTGGTGGAGTAAAGCTGCGCAATGTTGGAGTTGTCGCGAGTTCCAAGCAGTTACATAATGGTCAAAATATTTTTGAGCATTGAGAACTTCTATCTCATTGTTCCAATTGAGGGAATCCATATTTGGTGCATCTTTCAACCAAAGGAATCCATGTATGTGTGCAGATCGTTGATGCTGCCATTCGTATCTGCATGCAATTTTGAAAAATATTATTGTTTAATTCTACTGAAATTTAATATTTTGTTTAAAAAGTAATGGTAATCAAAAGTACCTGCACCAATAGTCGATTGCATGGAGGCCTTTTTGTAAAACTTCCTCGAGGAAAATTGTAAATCTGCAATGCATGTATTGGGATGTTAAATGTGGATTGTTAATTATATTTTGAATTCTCCACTTGTAATGAGCATCTGTATTGGAGGGCACCTCGGCAAGCATAATACTGTGCAGATCAGGCCATTTGGTATCAGCAGCACTTAGAGTGAAGAAAAACGTTGGGCTCCCAAGTTGTGTGATCATGTCAGTTAGCTCATTACGACGCTTGTTCCAAAAAGAGCGTGTGCCTCGTAGGGATGAGCCAAAGTGCATGACCATTTCTGGGATTTTTGAAGTTGGAAAGTCGTGAAGACATTGCTGTAAATCTGATACAGTTGTTGGCAAATTGTTTTCAATGTTTTTTTTAACAAAAATGTTGGCATTTGATTGGCTACGGTGGCGCATCAGCATGTTATATATGTAGTAACGGAATCTTGGATGTCGGCCGAAGCGATTATCATGGTAGC
Organism: Pinus albicaulis; assembly: GCA_034641835.2. NCBI lineage: Eukaryota > Viridiplantae > Streptophyta > Pinopsida > Pinales > Pinaceae > Pinus > Pinus albicaulis. The sequence goes on along the minus strand of CM076573.1, from coordinate 659,928,173 downwards.
GTAACAGGTGACAGGCATATTCATGCAGCTCAACTTTTGTAATTCTTGGTTGTGCGATCATGGCAATGCCTGTTGGGAAAAGTGTGGGAAATGCCATAGAGAAGAAGCCCTCAGTAGTGTATTCATTGATAGGCGATAGAGATATTGTAGGCCAATCAATTGAATTTGTTAATTTTGAATTTGTGGAGTGCAAGTAAGCATGAATGCGATCAAGTTCATTACAGGAGTTTGGAAGAATTGGAACAAATGAAGAAGGTTGGATATCTAATGAAGGTAGAATGGCATCAAGTTCATGAGTAGAATCGACTATGTTTTCATGGGGTATAAATGAAGACGTGGTCACATTATGAACCAGATTAGAAACATCAGTAGGTTGATCTGGTAGAGCGGAAATTGCAGATGGGTTGAGTTCAACATCTTTGTAGTAGGGATCATGAGTGAGTTTGTATTCTAGTGCTGCTAGAACACATGATTTACAAACGATGAATTCATAAGATGTTTGAGAAGGGTTTTGCCTTCTAACAATAAGGACGTCTAATTCAGAAACAAGGCGAGGTAGATATTTCGCAATAGTAGTAATGTCTTGAGGGAAGATGATTGTATGGCCGCTATATTTGTATTGACCACCACGAGCATGCGTTACTTGTAGAATCAGATTTACACGTGCGATCAGCATTTCTTCAATCTGTGTTAAATTCTGAAGGACATATGGTTGTTCGCCAGGGTCCATGTTGTTGGCATGAGTGAAACGGTTTGAATTTTTTGATGTTGCACATCGGGAGCAAGAGAGGGTATCATGCGAACTTCTTGTCTTCATGCCTGGATATGATTCTTTGCATAGTGTGCAAACATGCAATGGAGAAAGGTTATCTATTCTTTGCCTAAAGCGACGGTGTTCTTCATTGAGGGGGGGGTTATATAAGTTTTGGGAAGAGGGAGTCTCTTTTCTTTTTTGATAAAGAAGTCGTCGTCGCGCATTTATTGCTTCTTTGTTTTGAGCATAAAGAAGGCGACGGCGTGCTTTTTTTTCTGCATCTTTATCGTTTGATGACATATCTAACAAAGTACAAATAATTCTATGTTAGGGATAAGGTGTGAGAATTACAAATTACAAATTGAGGTATGAATGCATATGAAATGTATGACATTGTGTTGAAAGATGAAATTTCTAAATAACTATTAATAAGTGCTAGAAAGAGTTTAGAATCACTTTGAAATAGATGTTGCTATAAACCTTTTTTGTAGTGCCAAGCATAAGTATTTATATTGTTCAAATGTGAAAGGGTAAATATACATAGTTGTAGTCATTCAAAAATGTTATTGTAAAAGTAACTGTGCATTACAACAAAATGGTTGAATTTTACAATGGTATGGAGAAAGGAACTATACAGAGATGTTCTTTTCTATCTAGAGAAATAAAAAGGTGTACATATAAGAACTGAGGTCAAAGGCGACTAGCAACAGAGCGCTATGAAATGGTAAGTGCGGCAATGTCTTTTAGGATTTCTGTGCATGCATCATAATATTGAATTTCTTCTGAACTTAGCAGAATAGGTTGGAGATGCTCAACACCATTGTAGTATTCTTTTTTAATGGAAAGTGACAGAGAGAAGTGACGCCCTGATATACGACTACATATTTTCTGAAGATCAGCTGGTTCAATGGAAAGGAGGAACAAGTCTTTAGCTGTGATGCCCATGAGCTCATTCCCCGCATCATTGAAGACTGTGACATTTTAAAGCTGGCCAGTGTGGTCATGCAATTCGATTTTCAGTTTGTAACAGTAGTCGCATTCTGGAAATTCGCCGTTGCACTTTGTACAATGCCAGAGATCGTTAGAATGGTGGCTTACTTTTTTCATGCATTGTTTCCCATTGTAATCCAATGGACAAGCAAGAAAATAGAAATCGTCCATGCGTAGACGAGTTATTGTGGCACGAACCGAAACCCATACTACTTTCTCCAAGATTTCCATGCTAGATATTTCCTAAATGGTCTTTTGTGGTAAAGCGCGCTTGGAAGACATAGTATAATTTCTGCTCAATGAAGGAGACGAAGCGCTGTAGCATGTATCACGGAACCAAGATTGGAGTTGTTGAGTTTCTTCAATGTCTGGATTTATAAGAAGAGCGGTAGTGGAAATTGTCCCAATAGTGATTCCATTAAATTCAGTTACCTGGCCTCCTTTGACACAAAGGATTGGTGGGTTGTCAGAGGAGTGGACTCCAGCGAGGTCCTTTCCTATAGAGAGACATTGATCTCCCCATATTGTTAAATCAATGCTGAAACCTAACTTGTCCTTCAATGTTACTGTTTTTTTTAATATTTCAGTTCCATCTCTTCTTCTTATTATAGAAGCAGGGGAGGTGGAGGTAACGACACCTAGAACATCGACAAGCGTATTTGGGTTTGTGGATTTGACTTCGGCAATAGTCCTGAAATGAAAGCTTTGGTAAGGAAAGCTTGGATCATCTTCTGAACATGGTGTCACAGTTGATGTAGCAAGCAAGTAAATCTCCCATTTGTTGTTTAAATGGTTGTAGTTTGGGTTTGTTTGCTTTATTGTTCCATTGGAGACAATATATAGTTGCCCAACTTCAATGAGATTGTACAGAGATTCAGCTAAATCAGCAAATGCAGAAAGATGGATTTCATCTTTGTCACGACCAATGAGGTCAAAGCCGAAAACTTTTCCTGACCCACGTGCAGTGTTGTAGTTTTTCAAGGGTGTTTTTGATAATACTCTACCTTGAATCGACCAATATTTCCGGTACGGGTTGAGTGATGTAAATGATACAAGCGATGTTGTAGGTGTGCTTGTTGGAGTTGAAATATTTGGAAGAATATTTTGTGCTGATGAAGAACTTGAATGAGATTCGCTTGCCTGTGCATGCAATAGCGATGACAAGTCCTTAACCAAAGGTCTGCTACGGTACATGACTTCAAGTTCTAGGATTCGAAAGGATCTGAAATGGATGAAGAAATTATTTTAAATTAAAATGAATGTTCAAACCATTTTTTATTCAGGAATAATGCAAAGAGACTAAAGGGAAAAGTTTAGAACAAAGCCTAATCTTACGTAGAGTTTTGGGACACTGTGCAAGTTGATTTTCTAAGTGAAATGATTGAACCGATCTGAATGTCTTCAGATGCAACTTGTGCGCCATAAGCAAATGGGAGCAAAGTCCTGTGTTGATATGTGCCATCAAAGAGAGTGATGTGGTAGTGGGAAGCGCTGGTTTTTTATGAATAGACAGATCCGATGTTGACTACTTGAAGTAGAGGTTGCATCTCAGTCGAACCATCTAGCAATTTGGGGATGGCATTCTCGGTAAAAATTGGCTCCATCATGGTAGCAAAGTCCAAATTTTTTATTTGCAATGGTAATACCTGCAATTTATTTTAATGCATTGGAAGAGATATTAATGCATTAAATAAATTGTAAGCAAAGCATAAATTAGCATTTTTGTAATCGTTATCTAATAGATTTGTCCATAATTAACACTTAGATTTATAATTAAATGCAATAATAAAGAGGAGGCCACAATAAATCCATGTCTCCTTAGAAAATCCATGTTCTGCACGCGGGGAACGTGGTACTAAAACAGATGACTCCCTTAGATATGATCACTAAATTTGTGATTTTCTGGAGGATTCGTTCGAGCAAGTAGAGTTAGAAATATTTCTTGGAATAAAATACAGAGGAATGTGCAATTAATTTAGGCTCTAAGACATGCCTACGAACATTACAAAGGCTTGATACAGATATGAAAGAATTCAAAAAAAAATCACTGAATTGTTTTGTCAATTCGTTTGATGACAAGCATATAGACATATATTACAACTCCAGGGAAGACTATCCTAAGCTAAATTGTACAACTCTAGGGAAGACTATCCTAGCTGGTATCGAGAGTTCATAGTTGCATTGTTGCAGCTGTATATAGTGCATTGCAGAGGCTGATATACGGCACTGTGTAAGCATTATTATTGTCAAGTTTCTCCAAGTCTTATCTAAGAAGATAAAATAGTAGTTTTCATGGGAGAAGCATTTTTTGAAGTCAATTTATTCAAAGAGGAAAAAACATTTATATATAAATATGCATAAAATTAAACCTAAAAAAAGTCGGTCTGGCTAGATTAGCTTACAATATGAAAGAATTTAATTTGTCTGATTAGATTAGCCTAAAATGTGAAGGAATTTAATTGACCTAACCATTGGACTTGAATAATTAAATCTTCAAACTGGGACTGTCTTCTAATGACAACCTGCGCATAAAAGGTACAACAAGCGGAATGTAATTCAAAGCCATAACTGATCTTCTCATAAGTGTCCTTTAATGCATTTCAAAAGGGTTAAGATAACAAGAAAAATTCAGACGACAAGATAACCAAAAGAAAGGAAAACAGAATGACTGAAACAATGGAGAGGGGAAAGTTAAGACCGGTTAGATTAGCAGACAACCAAAATAAAACAAGCCAATCAAATATATAAAAATAATAACGAAAGACGAAGACCAAGAACCTAACAAGGAAAAGAAAGGAAACAACAGCCAAAGACCAGGACCAATAACCCAACAAGGAAAATAACTCCTAGACTCTCACATATCAGCAGAAGACCACATGTGAGGAACAGTAACCACAAGGTGTAAACCCAACGTCACATGAATTTGTGAGACATTACAATTTATTCACATAATATTTTTCTAAATTACATTTTCTTCACATCATTTTTTTCCGAAATTTTATTTCCAACCTAAAATGTTTTATGACAACAAATAAAACATACATATTTATAATATAGTAAGCCAATCCAATTCATCTATTGAATGATTACTTAGAATTAATAAATTCTATTTTATTTTTAAAGATAATATTAGTTTACTTCTATAGCCAAAGTCTGCCAAAGTCTGAAAATGGATGAGAAAATGATTGACTATATGTTTTTTTTTTTTAATTTGGGTCTGAAGTTGAACCTAATTTACCATGGAAAAAAAAACACAGAACTTAATTTACTATGGAAAAAAAAACACAAACAAGTTGCTCTATGGAATTTTCTGACCATGGATGAGAAAATGGTTGACAATATATTTTCTATTTTAATGTCTGAAGTTGAGCATAATGTACTATGGAAAAAACACAGACAAGTTGCTCTATGGAATTTTCTGACAATGATACAGAATCCATGGTCATATCTCATTTTAATATGATTGTATATGTTTTTTTATGCAGTGTTTTATGGATAGAGTTGAACATTGTGGATGTGATTTGGAAAGAGAAAATACAAACATGGAGCTGATGACATTTTTATATAACTGCTTACTTTTTTGAGGTATATAGTGTTTTATGGATGGAGTTAAACATGGTGAATGTGACTTGGAAAGAGGAGACAACTTACACCCTACACCATGTAGGTGTGAAGCTGGTCAACGATTTTAAAAAAAACAAAAAAACAAAACAAAGGTTATAATATTTTTCATATAGCTATTCAAACAAAGAGCAAAAAGGAACCACCAACCCTCTGCCCTCCACCTACAAGTTTAGCCCTGGTGGAAATCTGCATTCTGAGGAAGCAAGTCTGGCAATGATGGCCAACCCCACGTAGGAGGACATCATAAATCAATGCCAAGTGGTTTTGTTTTAGCAAATTAGACTCTGCTCATAAGTGTCTTCTAAGCTAAAGGAAGCCATACCACGCCCTACAAGCTACAACCACTCGGGGTATGTTTTTTGAGACTTCCATTAAAAAGAAAAAAGCAGCAAGCTAATTCCAAGTTCATTTCAACTTGTAAAATCTCACAAAAACATCCCTACCCTTGAGTGGAGAATACCTCCCTAAGCATTTTAGTGTTGGGCCTCATACCATACTCAGCAACAACTTTCGTAGATAGAAATCTACAGCTCCAATGAATTCAAGAACCATGTACTTCTGTTCTTAGCCACCAGAAAGGCTTTCCCTGTTCCTTAGGTTTAGCTTATATGCCTAGACCAAATCCTAAATGCGCACCCATTCAAACCAATACCAAATTGATGCATGGCCATGCTTTTATTGGAATAATTTGCTAAAGTACATGCTTTTATTTTAGGGTTTTGCTTCTGATATGCTCATAAACGCAGCTAAAAGCAGGTCTTGTCTGTGTTTTTTTTTTTTAAATTTGGGTCTGAAGTTGAACCTAATTTACCATGGAAAAAAAAACACAGAACTTAATTTACTATGGAAAAAAAAACACAGACAAGTTGCTCTATGGAATTTTCTGACCATGGATGAGAAAATGATTGACAATATATTTTCTATTTTAATGTCTGAAGTTGAGCATAATGTACTATGGGAAAAACACAGACAAGTTGCTCTATGGAATTTTCTGACAATGATACAGAATCCATGGTCATATCTCATTTTAATATGATTGTATATGTTTTTTTATGCAGTGTTTTATGGATAGAGTTGGGCATTGTGGATGTGATTTGGAAAGAGAAAATACAACCTACACCGTGTAGTTGTGAAGCTGATTAACGACAAAAACATGGAGCTGATGACATTTTTATATAACTGCTTACTTTTTTGAGGTATATAGTGTTTTATGGATGGAGTTAAACATGGTGAATGTGACTTGGAAAGAGGAGACAACTTACACCCTACACCATGTAGGTGTGAAGCTGATCAACGATTTAAAAAAACAAAAACAAAACAGAGGTTATAATATTTTTCATATAGCTATTCAAACAAAGAGCAAAAAGGAACCACCAACCCTCTGCCCTCCACCTACAAGTTTAGCCCTGGTGGAAATCTGCATTCTGAGGAAGCAAGTCTGGCAATTATGGCCAACCCCACGTAGGAGGACATCATAAATCAATGCCAAGTGGTTTTGTTTTAGCAAATTAGACTCTGCTCATAAGTGTCTTCTAAGCTAAAGGAAGCCATACCACGCCCTACAAGCTACAACCACTCGGGGTATGTTTTTTGAGACTTCCATTAAAAAGAAAAAAGCAGCAAGCTAATTCCAAGTTCATTTCAACTTGTAAAATCTCACAAAAACATCCCTACCCTTGAGTGGAGAATACATCCCTAAGCATATTAGTGTTGGGCCTCATACCATACTCAGCAACAACTTTTGCAGATAGAAATCTACAGCTCCAATGAATTCAAGAACCATGTACTTATGTTCTTAGCCACCAGAAAGGCTTTCCCTATTCCTTAGGTTTAGCTTGTATGCCTAGACCAAATCCTAAATGCGCACCCATTCAAACCAATACCAAATTGATGCATGGCCATGCTTTTATTGGAATAATTTGCTAAAGTACATGCTTTTATTTTAGGGTTTCGCTTCTGATATGCTTATAAACGCAGCTAAAAGCAGGTCTTCCAAGCAGTGGTGAAAACATGGGGGCCTAATAAATAGAGTTAACACATGAACCCTAAGCTTCACCAGCTGAAAATAAAAAATAAACTGAAATCGTATTCGGGGTGTGCTTTTGTAAAGGAGAATGTAGGAATTAGCTCAGCAAAGGCCCTATACTGAGGACTAAGATGTAATCTTTTAGGAGACAGAACGGATAATAGAAAAGGAAGGAAATTTACAGATGTGGAGGCTATTCCAAGACACAAAAAGGAGATTTACAGATGTAGAGGCTATTCCAAGACACCAAAAGATAGGGGCTAGAATGGATGGAGGAACGCAAGAATACTGTCTCGTTTTTCTGAAAGTATGTACCTCGGAGAATCTTAATATTGTGTTCATGGTTAATCATGTGAGTGAGAGAAGGTTCTTTGGTTATCTATTTGCCATTTTTCTGGTTTTTCTCTCCATTACAAATTCTCTAAACTTTGAGAGCACCTAGGGTCAAAGTACAGACCAAAATCTCTTCCTTCATTTTGTTCTAAAACTCCCTAGATGCAAGTTAACCAGTTCACAGTGTTGAATGGCTTGTACATACAATATGCAGTTTGGATTGGCCTAATTATTTGTGGGAAACCTTGGGTATGCAAGAGAACCATTCCAAAAGTGGAACTCCTTTATTTTTCAAATGTCATTAAAAAAAAATAGGGAAAACAGTGACTGAGCAGGAAAGTATTCGAACAGCAAGTGACGGAAACAATGGAGAGGGGAAAGTTAAGACCGGACAAGTAATCTAATTAGTAAAAACTGCAACATTTGTCAAATTAACTGGGAGTTTTACAGGTAGAACCGTAGAACTACTAGTATACCTCATTCAAAACACCAGTTTCCCTAACCATATTAGTGTTGGGCCTCATACCATACTCAGCAACAACTTTTGCAGATAGAAATCTACAGCTCCACTGAATTCAAGAACCATGTACTTCTGTTCTTAGCCACCAGAAAGGCTTTCCCTGTTCCTTAGGTTTAGCTTGTATGCCTAGACCAAATCCTAAATGCGCACCCATTCAAACCAATACCAAATTGATGCATGGCCATGCTTTTATTGGAATAATTTGCTAAAGTACATACTTTTATTTGAGGGTTTTGCTTCTGAGATGCTCATAAACGCAGCTAAAAGCAGGTCTTCCAGGCAGTGGTGAAAACATGGGGGCCTAATAATTAGAGTTAACACATGAACTTTAAGCTTCACTAGCTGAAAATAAAAAATAAACTGAAATCGTATTCGGGGTGTGCTTTTGTAAAGGAGAATGTAAGATCTTAGAAAACAGAGAACCAGAACCAGAAAAGTAAAACAGAGAAACAGTGTCAGAAATAAAACGATGAAGAAAGACAGGACATTACCTGTTCTTCTTTGATGAGCGAACTTGAATTTTCTTTGAGGAAAAAACTGGTGTGCGTTGTTGGCGCTGTGTGTTGCTGTGGAGTTGCAGGTGGGAGAAAAATTCAATTCCGGAAGTGAAAAAGAAATTGGAAGGCGGCATTATTTATGAATCTGTTTGTAGTGGAAGTCAGAAAAATAGGACAGAATTAATTAGGCCACTCTGTTCATGCAGGGATTCATCGTCTCTGAACTGCCATGGCCGATTGCATGGGAGTCTGCGGGATAAGAATTAATTCACCCACTCCGTTGATGCAAGGATTAATCGTTTCTGAACTGCCATGACCAGCCGCAAGGATTAGGGGGAACAGGTGTCAGGCAACAGGTGTCAGCCAGAGGTTAAAACTACCAGGGAACAAGTGTCAGCCGCACATTAAAAATGTTGACGATGAAAAACTGCATCTCTTTCAAAAGAGAAGGCCTATCGGCCTAAATATGTATCTTAAAAAAAAATTTAAGATTTTATATAAAAAAATATCTAAAATTTTGTATTTTTATAAATTATTTGATATTAATTTAAGATTTTATATAAAATTATTTGATATTGAAAATTTAATTGTTTGTTATTAATTTATTTTGTATATTGAAAAATTAATAATGATAATAGATAAAATTTATTTAAAAAAATAAAAATAAAAAACTAATTTTATTAGAAAACTGAAAAAAATATTTATTTGCTACTATCTTTTTGCTGGTTCATAATATAAAAAGATAATTCACGTTTTATAATTTTTTTTAATATTTATTTAATAATAAAAGGTTAAAATTTATTTTTACTGCCAAATAACTCATCATCACCATTCATTTGGGAAAAACTAATTTTATTAAAAAAATTAAAAAATATATATTTGTTTGCTAATATCTTTTTGCACAGTATTTGTATAAAATGAAGGGAGTTGACTTTATTGTGCAAGGTTACCCATCAAACCCATGTTTTCAATGAATTCCTGCCGGATTTTAGAAAAATTAGACCAGAAAAACCTTCAACACTAAAAACAACTCAAAAATAAGATGTTAAAATGTTTTTTTATATATAAATTAAATATGAAAAAATAATTCATACTTTATAATTTTTATTTTTTAATATTAATTTAATAATAAAAAGTTAAAAATGTATTTTTGCGAACAAATAACTCACCATCACCATTCATTTGAAAAAACTAATTTTACAAAAAAAAAAATTTTAAAAAAAAAATATTTATCACCATCACCATTCATTTAAAAAAACTAATTTTACAAAAAAAATTAAAAAAAATATTTATCACCATCACCATTCATTTGAAAAAACTAATTTTACAAAAAATTAAAAAAAATATATATATATATATATATATATATATATATATATATATATATATATATATATATATATATATTTTTGCCCAGTCTGTGTATAAAATGAATATCGTTTTGCCCAGTCTATGTATAAAATGAATATCTTTTTGCCCAGTCTATGTATGAAATGAAACGTTAAAATAAATTTTTATACATAAATTGAATATGGAAAAATAATTCACATTTAACTTATAAAATATTGAAAAATATATATATATTTTTTTATATAAATTGAAAAATAGAAAATAAGTCACCATCACCATTCATAATAATTATTTCAGTAATAATAATTTCAGTAGGTAATTGCATAATAATTATTTCAGTAAGTAATTGCTTGTAACTGTTTTTAGAATGCTCTATCTCTTTCACTTTTATGGCATTTACCTATGGAAATGCCATTATGAATGTTTCTTAAATGTATAAAATTAAAAAATTGAAAAACAGATCATATCATCAAAACTGGAATAAAAATAAATCATAAGTGGAATAAGAATAACTTGTGTAACTTTAGTTTGTTCTAACAATGTTTAAGTTAGATATCTAAAATGTGTGACTATATTATTTCATATAAAATGTAACCAATTTGACTGCTAAGTCTAGCAAGACATACATACTCTAGTTCTACTAGTTTTAAACCTATGATCTTTTAGGAGAAAACACATGCTCTTAACCATTAGGCCCACTCAAACTGTATGTCAAAACATCATCTAAAACATATTGTATGAATGAGCTGATCGAATATTATGATGTTTTCAATAAATGAGCAGTTATATATATATAATGATGTTTGCAAACAAGACAGTATGCACTAGTCAACAAATAGACAACAAACTAGAGAATTAAGGGGAAACCAAACACAAAATAATACTTCTAAGCTGGCTCCTAAAGCTAAAGGGATGGAGCAGGAGCAATAAAATAGGAGCAGAAAGGGATGGAGCAGGAAAGACAACAGAGACATAACTTGGCCCCACATCTCAATCGTGTATTAAATTGCAATTAGATTTCACAACACGAAATGTCAAGAAAGCAGAAATAGGCAAAGTGATTTATTTCCAGTGAACAAGTCAGAAATCACAGTACTAACAGTCAGTGAAAGACCAGGCTTTAGTGATAAGATGGAATTTTCGTCTTGACTAATAAGATGGCATTTCACTATTTGACTAAAACCTCTTCGGTTTTAGTTGGTATCCAAGTCTATCTTAATAAGATCGAATTTTCGACTTGAATGATAAGATAGCATTTTACTATTTGACTAAAACCTCACTGGTTTTAGTTTGTATCCAAGTCGATCTTAATAATCCATAAATTAAGATTGTGATTTTACCAGTCAAAAAATTTGATAATCCATAAATTATGTGAATAGGATTGTGGTTAACGATTCAAACAATGTCATAGCATGAACCAAACAGTCATTTGCTCCCTAGGCACAAATTGGAATTGGGCACAGGTCAAAGTACTGGCTGATTTTGACATGAGAATACCCTGTGACAGCAATATAGCTAAACAATGTTTCATCAGCCCATATTACAAATTAACCCATGTGCTTTTAGGGTGCCAAACGAAGAGGGTGGAATTGATGGCAACAAATCCTTTGATAACATATGGCTTGGAGATTAAATACACCTTACAATGATAGAACGAAAACCTAAAACTAAACTTTCCTGTGAAAGTGTTATTCTCCTGCAATTAAGGGGGAAGTGAGTCTATCTGGTTTGGAACATTCTTTGTATCAGTGAAACTCAGAAAACACTCCGCAGGTATTTAAATCTAAGGTGCTATCAACATAGTTCATCAGAAGGATGGGATTAATATGCCTCCATTGTGAATAATTACAAACACTAAGGAAATTGTTATTGAAATAAGAAATACAATATGGGAAAATAAACACCATATTACACATTATTCAGGGTTTTTATTGTTAGAAGCCCTCACGAAGTGAACTTAGTAAACTACTGTCTAGAATGGCTTCAATGCTGGCTCCTAAGTTGTTCTTCTTATGCCTTGCGGCTTTGGTTTCGTATCTACCTCTAATGGTTGTGATCCTTTGATATATGTAAATATTGATCGTGAAACCAATGATTCTTCCCTGCAATGGAGCAACAACAATAGGTTTTGGCACATACTATTAGCCAAAACCAAATAGGTCAAGCCAAATCAAATAGGGCATATCTCAAAAGGGAGGAGATTGTGTAGCACTGGGGTTAAACAAAAGCAACATAGAGAAGCGTAGAAGAGACAAAAATAGAGATGAATCCAGAGGCATGTGTAATTCATATTCAGAATTCCCATTAAACATGGCGTAGCTCCTTGAGCTGCTAGGTCTGGTTGTTAGCCAAACAACTTGGACCTCTAACCTATATTCCTGTAACCAACGGCTATCTTACAGTTAGCTGTGACCGGACATAGGATTTTCACCCTTGCAAGTACTTCTTAGAAGCTTCTTTTAGCACTATGCTTACCCAAACAAGGGTAAAGATCTGTTTCACATCCAATGAATAGGTCTTCCCACACCTTCGCCGAGATCTTGACATGAATAGGTCATCCCTCCAACTGGGTTTATCTTTCACTCGGGACCAACCAGCACAGCCTGGAAGGTGATGGAAAGACACTTCAAGGGTTTTTATTATGCTAGGGTTTGATAAATCCAGGGTTAACCACACTAACTGTGAAATTGTGCCAAAAAAAAAAACTAAAAAAGACATATATATCCCAACAGTAAGATGGAAGAACTTAACCACTTACCCACTGAAATTCCGATGCATCTACATTCTGTTTCTCTCTCTCCGCCTTTCGCCGCCTCACTGCATCTGCACTTCGCATTAATAAAATAAAGCAAATAGATAACAAACTACTAATAAATTAAATTGGAATTTCATTATGCAACATACCTTCTCTGATTAAACAACCCACTATAACCATAACCCATCCTGGGTTTGTCTGTTTTCTGCACAGACCACCATCCCTTTTGGCCATAAAAACCAAAGGGAAAAATTGCAAGAGAAAACAAACCAAACCAGAAGAGAAAGAATAGAAAGGGAAATACAGATAATTGGAAACAAGACAAACACAAAGCAAAGGAAAGCATGGCCACGCTGGACTCCAATTTACCAAAAAAAACAGACATCAACCAAACACCAAAAAAAGAAAACAAAAAACAAAAAATAACATTATCTATTATGCTTTGCTCTCTCAAAAAATTATCTACAAGGCATATCAGGCCCTGCTCTGTTCTTCCAAAACATCATGCCTGTTCAACCCCAATCTTGCTCAGCTCTTTTCTCTTTTCCTAGAATCAACCCCAACCCCAAAAATACTGTGTTTTGCCCTCTTCTCGTCTCCCTTTCAAGCCAAACAATGATGTCATTCTGTCTGTCTCTATTATCCAACATTCAACCCCTACTCCAATATGCTCTGTTCGCCTGCTCTTTTCTCCCTTCCAACCCCAAAGTATTCAGCTCTGCCCTCTTCTTCAGCTCTGGTATACTCCGCTCCAATGGGCTCTGCCCTCCACTTCTTTTCTCGCTTCCAATTCCAAAGTATTACGCTCTGCCCTCTTCTCCCACATTAAACTCTACTATATACTCTGCACTCTTTTTATTTGTCTCCCACTCTTTGTCTGCACTCCCCTTTTATCTGTCTCCCTCTCTTCCTCTGCACTCCGCCTTAAGCCAGGCCAACGCACCTCTGTTTCTTTTCATGACATAGGACAACTCAACCCATATCAAAACCGCTCTCATCCTCTGCCAAAAATACGTATTTAACGGCCGAATAGGACTCCAATATCCTTGTCAACTAGAAATGCACGCGCTCCAACTTGGCGTGCACGTTCACCAACGGCTACCAAAATCCTGCTTTAAAGCACACAACAAATGTTAATTTGAATTATTTGATGGCCCCTATTCCCTCCGCTTTCATGTTTTAAATAGACATATATATGTGGTTCCCTTTTCGTTGAGTGTTTTCTTAATTATATTGGCATAGTGGCAGTGGAAATGGAACGCCGAATATTTATATTATTTAAGTAATGGAGTAATTTTTTTATTTTATTTTTTGAGAAATGAATCTTCAAAAGAAGTTTTTAGCGAGTAAATTTGAATGAATATACGATGAAAGGATGCAATGCCAGAGTTTTTGAGTTACTCATTTTCTATTAAGTCAATTTCAATGGTGTTTTTAATGATTATTGGAGTACAAGGAAATAGAGCAACTTAATATATTGCCACATTTTTATGGGTGACTATTACAATTCAAATAGAGATATAAAACCATCGATTCAAATGAATAACAAGCAACCTATGTGTTAAAAAATAATAATTCAAAGACAAAAATATTAGTGGGCATTGCTACGACTAGAATTTAACCTTGAACCTTGGTGGTGGCGGTTTCATTATTATGTATCAAAACATTTTTGTTGGTCACTAGTATAATTCAATTAAATGTTGAAAATCAGTGGTTCATGTGAGATTGATAGTCCAAAGTCCACAAGAAGGTTATCACCTCAACCTTTTGCAAGAGTCGTGACTCATTGGCTCCCAATGACATACTATATTTTCCACAACACCATTATGTAATAAGTTTAATTGACATTAGTACCATATTAAATTATGGATATTTATGCTTCATTTCAAATTACTAAAGTGAAATAAGGACAAGCATGTCCAAATCATTTGAAATGAAATTACCTTAAGATTTAGAATCCAAGGTTGTAATATTTAGCTAATTGAGTATACATAAATTCTAGAGAGTAAGGTATATATATACATATTATAAATGATATACATCAATACTATTGGAATTGATAAACATATACGACTATAAATTTATAGGGAAATGTCAATGTTTTTACAAGCATGTTATTAATTTTGTAAATTCTAAGATAAGATGTATTATAAGGATTACCTAAAACAATTTTGAAAGATCAACTCTTGTTGCAATAAGATTAACAACTCTTTACAATTTTGTGAATTGATTATGTTCCACATTAAAACATAGATGGAGAAAGCTTATGTTTGAACTATGTTGCAAGTTATTTATAGGATGTTTTAAGGTTGTCTAAGGGTACACATTTGAGTAAGTGGATGTGCATGGATCATTCAACAACTCAATTCTTATGAGAGATATTATTGGCATAGATTTTAACACTACAATATAAACTAATCCATTAGTCCATCATCCAGTTGTAAATTGCATAATGAGTTTTGAGGCATCATCCAAGTTATTCAAAATAACAAAGGAACAATTTATCATGTTTAATATCATTTACATCCATTTTGATTTCTTTTCAAAGCTGGATATCAAAATAAAATGTTTATTGATGCATTTTTTTAATTTATTTAGTTAGTTGCTCCTCTTTGAATTTATTTTATTTTGTAGTTTACATTTTTTTGTACTTTACACTTCTACCATTTTTATAATACTCAATATCATTCTAATTGTTTCCTCTTGTTTCATTTACATTAGATTTTAACGAACAAAATCTTCATAACTATCATATCTTAACTTTATAAATAAAAATGATTAAAATCAAATCAATTATACATATGTATTCCAAAAATCATAGAAATGATTAAAATCAAATCAAGTATACATATGTATTCCATAAATCATAAAATTAAATCAATTACTAACTCCATAGGGCATGTCTATTTTGGAACATGTTTCCATAATTTAAATTTAATAAGTAATAGATGGATGGTAGGTATTTAATGTATTTAACATTTACAAAATATCCACAAAATATTTATGTTGATACCTCTTAGTGAAAGTTAATCATCATCTCATCACCATAATTTTGCAATAGGGCATCTAGAAATTTTTTTTTTCTAAGTAAAAGTAATCTATTAATCAGAAAAAATAGTGTACAGCAAGCCGAGGCCTATTCATTGCCCAGTTTTGAGGCATTTTAGACAAACAAAACAGAGTTTAAGACTGCCCTACAGGAGGGAAACCAGCCTGTAGAAACCACTAAGAAAATTCCCACGCAGGGGAGCGAGATACTTTGAGTACTGGAGACTGGAACTGACAAAAATAAAAACATGATTTGAAACAGCAGGAAAATAAAAAACATGCCCATTGAGAAGGCATAAACTGAGCAAAGAAACCATAACAGAGAAGCGAGACTACTCATCAGGGGAAACTTGCTCGACCCTGCACCAGTATTCATCCGGGTCACCACGTTTGTTGTACAGGTCTTCGACAAAGTGGACCACCTTACCGGAGGGAGGAGGGACTGCCTGCTCCGCTTGGCCCTGCCCCGTGACGCCCTACACAGCATCCTTGCTTCCGCTGGGCTGCTCCACAGAGTCCTGAAGCGCTTGATCCAGCCCGGCTTTGCCATTTTTATCCTGTCCTTCCGAAGGAATCTGGTGCGTCTCGTCCTGGGGCTCCTCAAGAAACACAACAGAGATAGCAGCAATGACTCTCGGTCGATTGAGGGTGCAATCGAAAGAGAAAAGCGCAGTGTGGGATTGAGCCAGGAGGGATGAAGATGAGGGGGAGTCCAGCCTGCGGCTCGAACGGAGAAGACGACCCCGGAGAAGCCTAGGAAGGTTGTCCGAGGGGGAAGAAGACGCAGAAGGCGAGCTGGAGGTGGAAGGAGAACGCCGCGCTTAGTGCCGGGTGGAGCCTCTCCTACAGCACATTCTGTGCCTGAGGCGAGGCATGATAGCAGCAGAGACGGGGCTAGAAATCCAAGGATCCGGAGAAATGACTGAGGATAGAGTCGAATGAGAATTCGGAAAGACAGAGGCGAGCATACAGGGACCAGAAAGCAAAAAATGGAGGTTTTCACCTAGCTCCAGGCAGCAGTTGATACGGCTCCTCTTTCCAATGACTGTGCGTGTGTTTGCAGACCCAGCATTTGGGCTGCACCACCAATTCACCGGTGAAGGAGAAGAGTTCGGAACAGAGAACGGGTCCATGGATTTGAACTGGTCGGCTTTGCATCAGAAGACCATCTGCAATGAATTGCCTTTAAATGGAACCGCAGGACGATCCATTTCACAGCAGGGGAATATGTATCGAGGTGCGGCACCCAGGTTGTAAAGAGCGCCCAGAGTTAATGCGATTAATCGCAGCATAAACATATTTGAGGTGCGAATGACATCCTCCTTGCGGGTTGGCAGCTGGCCTCCCGTCTGGTTAGACCCCCGTCCCATCAGCTCCAGCTCGATCGACATCACCCGCATCCGGGAAGGGCATCTAGAATTTTAATTTAATTATCAATAATAATTGGTTGGGTGATAGGGATTTAACCTCCATAAAATTATTCTAGAATATTGTTAATAGTATGCATAAAGAAACGGTGAGATTTATTTTCAAAGTAGTTATGTTTTCTTTCCCTTTTAATTAAATTCATTAATTGAAAATAATTATATAAACAAGTGTCATATGAAATGAATTATGGTTTTCTATCATGTTTACAGATTAAGAATCTCCATGATAAAGTGGGGTTGAATCTCCATAGATAAGAATCTTGTTACATGTTTTTAAAATATATATATGTGTGTGTGTGTGTGTGTGTGTGTGTGTATTTAACTTGTATATTAATTTTTTTTTTTAGCCCTAGGGGTTAGCTCAATAGGTTGAGTGCTTGTCATTAAAAACATATTTTTTTTTTTATAGAAAGGTCATAGATCAGTGACAATTTATAGTTTTAGTATTGTAACAAAGCCTATTGATAAATTAAGCATCTCCATGGTAAAAATGAGAGTAAATGTCCATAAATGTATGTGTTTTTAATATATTAATTTATATAGTAATTCCTTTTATAAATAATAATAATAATAATCTAAAATGAAATTATAATTTAGTTAATTTTGATGATTTTTTTTTTTTTTTGGCAAGTGACATGTATGTTTATGGGTGTTTACAAACCATTTCCATGAATTTGAAGATATGATATCATAAGATGATGTTTAATTATTTTTTAAATAAACAATTAAACTATAAATAAAGAAGATTGAGGAAGAAAATAATCAATTTAAATGATAAAATATGTATTCTATTTATATATAATTCTATTATATTTAAAAAAATTATATTCTATATATATGTGTTTCTAAGAGGTCACATGTTCAAAACCAGATGGGGTAGAGTATGTATGTCTTGGGAGACTTAGCGGTCAAATCACTGCGCAAAGGTGGGTCTCTTGTCTCACAAACAAGGGCGTCTCATACACCAATTTGGTGTTTGGTTTGGTGGTGACCTTAAAATTGGATAATAATAATAATATATAATTAGTATTTTGTGATGTGTTCTTTTTGCTAGAAATAAATATTTAATAATAATAATAATAATAAGTCTTTAATAATATTAAACTAAATCTATATAGATTATTAAAATTAATAATTTTTTAAATAATTTTTTAAGTTACAAATTTAAAATCAATAAAATAAATAAATAAAATATTTAAAAGTATATATATTAAATTGACACTCTTTAAGGAATAGAATGTAAATATATAATATATATTAAAGAGATACATTGCAAATTTTAAATCTATGGAAGATGTTTCCACTTTGACCATTACAACCATGGTTTGAAATAAAATATTGCTTTTTAATTGTTTATTTGCATATAAAATGTTTCAAGATTAGACAGAAATTAACCATGTGAGTTTAAAACAACAATTGAATTTTTCCTGATAGTTTCATCGTGAGCCATGTTTCATTTCCATTGTATAGTTTTATGTCTTTCTAAGATGTTTAGTCTCTCTTATTGGACAGTTTCCCATTTTCTTCTCTTGTTGGACAGTTTCCCATTTTTCTATTGAGGAAAACTACTTCCTTCGTACTTATTTTTAGATGCATAAAATATTTATTTGAAGTTTAGAAATGGATGTGGGGTAAAGGATGTATAATCATCCACTTTGGTTGTTGTTATATTTATGCAATGGTAAGTGATGCAATTTTGCAATGTGTGTTATTCTCCTCTCATTATAGTTTTTATTAGATTGTTGCCTTCTAATATTTAAGATGTAGGAGAAGAATAATAGCCTCTGCATTGTTAAGGAAAGAGGAGATTGATCAAAATGTGAAGAGTTGGGTGGAGTGTAGAACAAATATTTTTTCCAGTTACGAAGTTTTCTTGTTGTTGGAGAACAATTTTTTGTTTGGCTACGACTGGGAGAAGGAGCTCATAAAAAAAGGGGACAAGCTGAAAGTTCCGCGATCTAAGCATCGACGGCGAGGGGATGCAAGGCATCGTCATGGGGTGCACACTGGCATATCTTGAAAAGATCCTGCAGACGAAAACGAGTGATCCTAAGGCCAAAATTGGGAACTTTTTCAACGTCTCAATAGGGACAGGCGTCGGAGGTCTCATCGTCGCTATGGTTTTCGCCAATGACGGTGGTTGTCAACCGCTTTGTCGGGCGGAAGAACTATGGCAGGTGTTGGTTGAGGATGTCGAGAGAATTCTGGTTAAATTTTGAGATAAAGGAAATCATACATACAGCCTTGAAAGCATTGAATGTTTAATTATCCCAACCAACCAGACACTGTTGAGATCCACGCCACCAATGATAAATCTCAACCATATCATGAAATACTTCGTAATATAATAACTATAGGCATAAAAATAACTATAATCTTAATATGATATAGAGAAATTTGATAATAAATCGCAATGCATTATCAAAAGTAAGTCATAAAAAAATCATCATCAAAACCAATTTATAAAGAAATCATCATGAATAAATTAGACTTCTATTAATTAGTAAGGCGTACCAATAATGAACACCATATTTAAAATAAAAATACATATAATACATGATAACTAAGTATAAAAGTCTCAATAATCACCTACAATGAATAATGAAACCACGACTTGGAAGTTTTGTGTGGAGCCTGCAAACAGTATAGTGGAAATGTTGTTTTAGCATGGTGTTCACGCGTTGAAAGAATGGCAGGTGAGGTGCGTTGTGTGTTAGAGAGTGGATAGTATGAAAGGCTGTAAAGAATTCATTACAGGTACCCACCGTTTGAATTAAATTTTCCAGATCTGCACGCTGGCCAAAAGTTATTGATATAATGGTGCGTCGTAGTTTGAAAAGGAATAAGCTAAAGCTGGGACAAACCGGAGGAGATTTGACACCTCTGGTCTGCCTCTTTCCAACAAAACTTGTTCCGGCCCGTTTTTGGAAATTCGCTTTTCTCGCCTCCGTTGTTGGCAATGTCAGTTTGTGTGGGCTCCACCCTTCACCCTCAGCCACCCTCCGCCGGCGTCGTCAACAACCCTTCGCCAGCGTCCTCCGTATCTCTACTGCTACCACCGGAGGCAGACCATAGGAATGCGCGAGAGTTGAATTTGACAACCCCGCTCATAATTTGAATTTGGCGAACCCGCTTTTAATTTGAATTTATAAAACTGCTCACATGATGCTCTTCGCTGCTGCTGCAACAAACTATGGGAGGCCATTTTGGTGTTAACGAATTCATCCGATGCTTATCGCTATTGCTGCAACAACTATGGGAGGCCATTTCGGTGGTTAACGAATTTTCCATGGATGTCATAGGATTTCAAAGTAACTATAGATAATAAATCGAGAAGACGCCCAGCATGAATAAGATGTGATGCTCATTATTAATGGATTTTTCTGCTGCTATAAAAGAAATGGGGTCAACCATTGGTTGAATAAAGATGCCCATAAAGAAGTGAAGTAAGAGTCTCTTTGAAAAGAGTCGAAGGAATGACCACATTTTCAAATTGATTAAACAGTGCGTGCCTGTATTCCATTGTGACGATGAAAGGAGTGCAAATTACAAAGTAATCTGAGCCGGTATTCCATTGTGGGATGGCCGTAGTGCAAATCAAAAATTAATTTGAGCCACTGGCAGCTAGGGATTGAATCGCCTGATGTTCTTGTGAAAAGGCTTATTGATGCCAAAGAGAAGTGTCAATTGAGCCTCTGTTGACGTTGAGAATTGTTAAAGCTGTGAGAGCTGCCGCTTGATGCTTGTCACATTCGCGGCAGCTGTTCATATAATATACTTGTTGTGAAAAATTAAAAAGGGTTATCTTGATTGGAGCCGCCAGTAGTTAGGCGATCGAATATATTGCTATCTGCCCAGTAGAATCACCAGATTAGCTCGTGAATAAAATATAGAGCAGACACGGACAGTTTGAGGAGGCGCCATGGAGTGGAGCTGCTAGGAGGGATTCAGGGAAGGGATTCCGTGTGAGCTGACGAGCGAAAGTATAGCTGCCATTATTACTGGCCCCTGCAATCAGAGAAGACAGGTTGCCAGGAACATTTATTCTATTTTCCA
This sequence comes from Pinus albicaulis, assembly GCA_034641835.2. Classification (NCBI taxonomy): domain Eukaryota; kingdom Viridiplantae; phylum Streptophyta; class Pinopsida; order Pinales; family Pinaceae; genus Pinus; species Pinus albicaulis. Next base: position 659,906,793 of record CM076573.1, on the reverse strand, counting down.
TGGTGGTGATGCCAGACATTTATTCTATTTTCCGTCCTTTCTACTAACCAATTAGGTTTTAGACGAAAACCCAAATACTTGAGTCCATCTTCAAATTCAAGAATCATGTAGGGGAATCTGTGTTTTGCATAGTTTAATTCAAATTTTGAGCATCCCATTGCAGATAAAGTGGATTTTTCCTGGTTAGTATCCATCCCTCTCGCCTTACAAAAAATTTGAGAATATTGTCAATCATTTTTTTATCACTCACATCCCCACTTAGAAAAATTAGGACATCGTCTATGAAGAGTAGATGTTACAAGATAATATTTACAACAGTTTTCACACCTTTGAATCTCCCTCGATTCCTTTCATCGGACAATAATATACTCAGAACTTCCGTGACCCGGAGGAATAACAAAGGTCGTAACGAACATCCTTTCTCGAGGCCATCTTCTGCGTAGAAGAAATTTGTTGTCCATCCGTTGATAATAATGTTGTAAGTTACATAAGTTATACAACACATTATGGAATTTATGAAATCATTTTGAAAACCTATGTGAGTCAACAACATTGTAATATCTTGATCATTATGGCGAGAGTTCTGTGTAATTAGGAAAATGGATCATTAAGGATCATTATCCAGAGTAATATATTTTATTCATTTTTTTCAATATTTTTATTACAAGCTGTCAAAATTTACATAGTTGCTGTTAGCTATTCGGGATGAATTTTATTTGTAAAAATGTGCAAAATTCCCTCTCACAAGTATGGAAACTCCTTATTATCTAGGTTATGCATCATAAGAACTTTGTCAAAATGCCTCTGAAACGAGGCTTACCACAAAAACGAAAAAAGAAAAAGACTACTTGCTGAAACTTTTATAACATGAAAACTCTCATTCTAGATTATATAAGAATATACAACACTGGTAAACTAAGGGGTTTGCAAGAGTAGATCCAATATGGTGTACTTCATGGAGTCAACTGAGCTTAATCTTCTTTAATCTAATGTTAAAAACATGAACTACTTAATATCTTTTTAAGTATTTATTAAAAACAATTATGTGTAATTTAATAAATAATTTTGTAGTATAATTCATAGAAAAGAAAAACTGTAACCATCCTCAACACACATCATTAAAGGTTTTTTTTAATCAAAAATTTATAATATTAACTTACATTATAGATATAATGCTAAAATATTAAATTTAATATATATATTTCAATATACATTTAAGTAAAATATTTTTATATCCATTTCATATATACTAATTTAAAATATTAATAAAAATAAAAATATTTTAATATTTTACATTTAAAATTTAAAATAATAAAGGGATTTTTTTTTTACTAAGTACTTTTGGGAATTTATAATTACTTTAATGATATATATCAAATTGACATACATATATATATATATATATATATATTCCCAAGGAAAAATCATAATTTTCATTATATAAAATATTGAAAATAACATGTAGAAAATGTTGTAGATGCTCTAGATGGAGCATATCTCAAAAACTCGTGGTCATATTTGACACATACTACATAAAGTTCAAAAATGTGATTATATGTATAAAAGTAATGTAAGGAGTTCGATATAAACATATAAAAATATACAATGTCATAGGTTCTAATATTCAGTAAAATAAACAAAAAAATGTCCGACTATGTGTCGTGGAGGATCAGGTAGGTGCTTCTAGAATCATCCAAATACCAAAATGTTGTTGTCCTGCTTCTTTGGATAAACTCTGAGAAATCATTTCCTTGTAGATATGACGACAAATCACATAGTCAAATTTTGATTTTAAAATAATTACTTCTTCGAGCCGATTTCTCAGTGTGTGCACGTGACAATTTGACTGCTGATTGAACCAATTTATGACAAGTTTGGAATTGCCAAATATATGTTGTTGTCGGCATCCTTTCTCAAGGGAAAAAATGAGAAGAACTCTAAGGCTATTTAGTTTTGCATAATTATTTGTGCCTCTCGCTAAACCCATTTTCATGTTTAAATAATGATCTACATTTATATACAAAATTGATCCTCCACCACGACCTTCTTGTTGTGCATAACCATCAAAATACGCCCCTGGAACGATCTTGTTGATGACTTCTGCAAATATGTTCTTGTGCCTCTAAATATGTTCGTCTTTAGTAATCAACTTATAAATTTCCAGAGTATGGGAACAAGTGAAATTCAAGTTTTATTCCTTTTCTTGTTTTTTTAGGTAAATACCCCAACAAAAAAGGAGGTGCAGGTTCCAGAGCTTTGTGGGATGAGATCTATTCCACCATAACTCCCAAGGTTCTTGTAATGATTCTCCCTACCACCTAATATTGATTTCCATCATATGATATATTTGATTACATATTTGGATTGTTGTGAGAAATTGTAGGAACATATCATTGAATGATTCTTCATTTTTCTCGCATAAGATGCACCACTTTGGGCCCTGAAAATGATATTTTTTGTAGACTGTATCATGTAGGAGTTGTGTTACACAAAAGGCACCATTTGAACAACTTTTCTTTTATCGAGCCTTTAACCTTCCAAATAGGACGACACCACCAGTCATTGATATCACGTTCATAATCAACAAAAATGTAAGAATATTCATCTTTTGGAGTGTATGTTCCATGTGGATCGAGAGAAAAAATTAGTTCATCCTCCCGATCCTGAATTCTCACATGAGCTTTTGAGACTGCATTTGCATATATTTCCCAATCCTAATTCCATTGTGTTGGGATTCGAAGTTCGTGAGCATAAATTTTCCATTTTTGTCCAAAAATAGAATAATTTTTTGGGTCTGAAATTTGATCCAATATCCTTTTTCTGAAAGCCTCAAGAAACTAAATAAGATCTAGCGAAGGATATGTGAATTACCACTTCCCGACCAAGCATCTAAACCAATGTGAATCTTCTCATTAGAACTCACTCTCCACTCCAATGCTGCTTTGATATATTCAAAGGAAACTAAGAAATCTCTCCAAATCGAAGAAACATCCATCCTATTCCATCTGGGAAATCCGATCAAGTACTAAATTTTAATTGGGATAATATATTTCCTCATGACCACCTCTGACCATAAAATATTTGAAGGAATTAATTGCTATCCCATTTTTGCTGCAAACACATTCGAAAAACATGTAAGGTTTTTCACCCGCCAAGCTCCCCATTTTTGGGGAATGGTGATTTGATTCCAACTAACCGAATAAAAAAGTATACCTTCCCTTTTCCCTCTCCAAAGAAACCTACAATAGATATTTAAAATTTTGTGAAGAATTCCCTTTGGGGTCCATGATAAAGAAATCCAATACACGGGGATGTCCTCAAAAACATACTTGATAAGTACTACTCTACCTGCCCTAGATAGCCAGTTGTGATGCCAGAGATTTATTCTATTTTCCATCTTTTCTACTAACCAAATCCAATATGAAATTTTGTAACTATTAGGTTTTAGACGAAAACCCAAATACTTGAGTCCATCTTCAAATTTAAGAATCATGTAGGGGAATCTGTGTTTTGCATTGTTTAATTCAAATTTTGAGCATCCCATTGCAGATAAAGTGGATTTTTCCTGGTTAGTCTCCATCCCTCTCCCCTTACAAAAAAATTGAGAATATTGTTAAGCATTTTTTTATCACTGACATCCCCACTTAGAAAAATTAGGACATAATCTATGAAGAGTAGATGTTACAAGATAATATTTACAACCGTTTTCACACCTTTGAATCTCCCCTGATTCCTTTCATCGGACAATAATATACTCAGAACTTCCATGACCCGGAGGAATAACAAAGGTCGTAACGAACATCCTTTCTCGAGGCCATGTTCTACGTACAAGAAATTTGTTGTTCATCCGTTGATAATAATGTTGTAAGTTACATAAGTTATACAACACATTATGGAATTTATGAAATAATTTTGAAAACCTATGTGAGTCAACAACATTGTAATATCTCTCATTTAACAATTTTTATTTTATTTATTTATTTATTTTATTTTATTTTTATCGTCACTTTTTTGACGAAATTCTAAATTTCTCAACCAAAGTAAAGGACTTTTGGTTGCCCTTACAGAATCTGTCCATGGTGAAAATGCATGGACCATTAATAGTAGAGCATCAAGGCACATGACAGGAGAAATTAAGCAACTACACACACTATCAAGGGAATCATCCTCTCATGTAGTGGAATTAGGTGACAACAAAAGCTATGGTGTTAAAGGCTTGGGATCAACCTCGCTAGAATTAGAAAGTGGAACGAAGTTGCACCTCAACAACATACTATATGTTCTAGGTTTGAAAAAGAATTTTCTTTCTATTTCTTGTTTAGAAGATAAAGGTGAAAGAATTGATTTTTTTATGGAAAAGTATTGGTCTAGGGCAAAGAATTTAGCATTGACATAACTATAGTTATTAGAGTTTGTGAAGGAAGTTTCCATAGGGTTACTACACCATATCCTCAAGCTTTAGATCATATGGAAATTAGTCCTATTGAACTATGCGATAGAAGATATGGTCATCTACACTATAGGCTTATTCCCACTCTTAGCCAATTTTGTAATGACATCCCCGATATAAAGAAAGATCATGAAGGTGTGTGCAAGGGATGCTATTTGTGAAAGCATACAAGAAATCCATTTCCAAATAGTGAATCTAGGGCCAAAGAAATTTTGGATCTTATTCACTCTGATGTGTGTGGGCCAATGTCTAATAAATATCATGGAGGTCATCTCTATTATGTGACTTTCATAGATGATCATTCTAGAAATACATGGATCTATATTCTCAAGAAAAAGGACGAAGTATTTGAGAAATTCAAGGAGTTTCGAGCTAAAGTGGAAAACCTTACCGAAAGAAAGATAAAGACTCTAAGATCCAAAAATGGTGGGGAATACACTTCCAAGGAATTGATTGAATGTTGCAAGGAAGCAGGAATTAAGAGGGAGCTCATTGTTACCTACTATCCCGAACAAAATGGAGTTGCAAAAATGAAGAATAGGTCTATTGAAGAAAGCATTAAGAAAATGCTACTTTATCAAGACCTACCAAAACTGTTAAGGGGGAGAAGAAACCATGACAGCCATGTACATACAAAATAGAAGCTCCCATAGAATTCTCAAGAAAATAACACCCAAAGAAGTATTTACAAGAAAGAAGTTGAGTGTGTATCACCTCCGAATATTTGGAAGCCCTGCCTACATCCATGTTCCAAAAGACAATCGAAAGAAGCTGGATTCTACAAGCATCAAAGAAATATTCATTGGATATAGTCTCTCCTCAAAGGCATATAGAATCTACATAAAGATATCATATTTGATGAGAGCCAAACCTACAAGAAGTCCAAATATATTCCCATAGATTCCGGTGACGAAGAATCTCCTATATTCGAAGAAGAAGAGCCACATCATGAAGATCCTCCTACGAATCAAGAAGAAGAAGAAGGACGAAGTGAGCGTATTCAACCTGTGATCATCCCGACCACAAGGAAAAGGAAAAATTGGTTAAAATATACACTAAAAGATGTCGAAGGACATGAAGCTCCCATAGGAACCTTTAGCGAAAGTAAAAGACCGAAGAGATACTCTGGCTATGTTGCATACATGACAAATATCATTCAAGTTGAACCATATACATTTGAAGAGGTTACTCAAGATTTCTTGAAGAAGGAGATGCAAGAATAATACCAATCCATTATGAAGAATGGGGTTTGGAGAATTGTTCCTAGACCTAGCGACAATCAGTTGTCACATCCAAATGGATCTACAAAATCAAGCATGTTGTTGATGGAAGCATAGAAAAGTACAAGCAAGGTTCGTTGCAAGGGGCTTCTCTCAAAATGTAGGAATATATTACGAAGAAACATTTGCACCTATAGCAAGGTATACTACCATTAGATATTTGGTTTCATTAGCTGTTACAATGGGTCAGAATATCCATCAAATGGATGTGAATACCACATTTATAAATGGGGCCATTGATGAGGAAGTGGACATAGAAAAACCCAAAGGTTTTGAAGTAAATAACAAGGACTCTCACATCTACAAACTCAATAAAGCCCTATATGGCTTGAAGCAAGATCCTAAGGAATGGTATGCGATAATGGATGCATATCTCCTAAGGAATGGGCTTGTGAAGGGTACCGTTGAAACAAATCTCTACATCAAGGTCGTGAATAATGAGCTCGCCATTATTCTACTATATGTGGATGGTCTATTCATCACAGGTGTGGAGCAAAGAGTTTAAAAATGCACGAATATGTTGGTAGTTGAATTTTAGATGAAGGATCTAGGACTCATGCCTTACTACCTGGGTCTCAAAGTATGGTAGAAACTTGGGGAGATATATTTGGAGCAAGGAAAGTACATCGTCAAGATATTGAAAAAAATTGAAATAATGGACTCCAAGCCCATGACTACTCCTAGGATCACAAATCTCAAGAAGTTACAAGGTTCTAACTCAAGTCTCATGGATCCTACCTCAAATAGATAGTTGGTGGGCTCCCTAATGTATCTGGTAAACACTAGGCCAAATACATGCTATGCAATGAACATCCTTAGTAAATTTCAATTGGAACCTCATCATGAACATTGGGTAGCTGCCAAACATATTTAAGATATCTTCATGGTACTATACATCATTGCCTAAAATACAAGAGTAAGGAGGTCAATCTAAATAGCTTCTCGGATTCTGACTGGGGTGGTAGTGAGTCTGATAGAGGAAGTACTACTGGTGGATGCTTCAACCTGGGGTATGTTACACAATAATTTGTCACCCTGCTCACTTCCCATCCCTAATCCTGAAGTGCCTTGTGTCAGGTCTTGTGCAGTATATCCACCTGGGAAAAATACAGAAATATATCCCCTGAAGAATCAAAGAAAGATGCCTTGAAAGATCACTGGAGAAACTTGGTCAAAAACCTAAATTTCTGGGTCAGCGCGCTTCTCTAGTGGCATGCATGTGCTGATGGCAGGTTGACAGTTCTGGCCTAGCGCTGTCAGCACCTTTTTTTCTAAAAAAAACCATGTTGATCCCTTTTTGGTAGTGTTTCCTCAAAATGGAGGAGAAGCTTCGACCTCTAGAAGCTTCAGGGCAGTGATTTAGTTTGTATTCTGTGGTGATAGGGTTGAGCTCTCTGATTTTAGAGCTTTGATCTTATCAATGGGGGTTTATGCCTTAGAAATTGGACCTTCCTCCTCCTTTCATGGGCTCCCAACCTCTTCTCCCTTCCTATAAATTGATCCCCATCCTTCCATTACTGGTTGGTCATTGTTGGGCTCGTCTAATAGTTCATTCCCTTTACACTCATGTATTGTGATAATGCCTAAGTTATTCGGGAGAAGGAATGATTTATAGCTTCAGTGAAGGACTCATACATCACCAAAGGGAGGCCTCCGACATCAAGGCCTAGGTTGTAAGCTCTCTCTTTTATATTCATTAATAAAACATACGATGTTTGCTTTCTATATTTGTCTAATAATTTGCGCAAATAGTCTAACTTTCCTTGATCTGTTAGATAGATGATGTTCATGAATATTATGTATTGGATTATGTTTTCTATTGCCTCTTGATCTCCTGCAGGTAATCATACACCACTAGTAGCGAGGAATGAGTTTGAGGGATTGTGGATCAAGGCCACAATCAAAATGTTCAAGCATAACATTAGGAAAAGGTAACCCTATCTCCTTTCTTGTCTCATTTTGAATATTAGCTAAGGAAGCTTGCATTAGAAAGTCTCACAATTTTCTAGACCCACTCTAAGGCTAGAGAGATTGCCTCTATCCGCAGAGGGGATTTATCTTCACAACAGGGTTTGTTATGGTATCATGGATGAGTAGAAAGCAAGGTCCCATTTCCATAAGTAGTGCTAAAGTTGAATATGTAGCTGCATGTAAAGTAGGAAAAGAAGTTGTATCGTTAAGGAATCTTCTAACATACTTGTTTGAGAGTCCTCTAAGTACTACTATAATCAACTGTGATAATCAAAGTTGCATCAAGATGTATGGAGATCCCATGTTTCATTCGAGGACAAAGCACATCAACAATAAGTTCCATTTCATTAGGAACTTAGTACAAGATGGGGTCGTAAAGCTAGAGTATGTCCAACAGATGAACAAGTGGCAGACGTACTGACAAAGGCTCTTCCTAACAAGAAGTTTGAATATTTAAGAGACAAGATTGGTATGGTAAATATTTCTGGTTGTATTAATATTAATGATTTGGAAGAGATATGTTGAGGCTTTGCGAGTGAAGCATTTCCTGGAAAGACATCGGGCTAACACTTTATGTTGATGTCTGGTAGGGAGGGTGACATTGGGTGGATGTGCACCTAGTTTCCTGGGTTTGTGGTTAGTAAGTAAGCCTCATGGTACCTATAGAAGTTGAAAGCTCTAGTCCACCTTAGTCCCAATTGGATAGATTGCCTTGGTTAGGAATCTAGTCCATGGCATTGCAGTGCCTAAACTATTGAGTGACCAAATGGATAGATTTCCCTGGTCAAGAATCCATTCCATGGCATTGTGGTGCCTAAAGTTCTTCATAGTTTCACATTGTTTGAGATCTTACCATTGTAAATTATGAATGCCTCCCTAGTTAAGAGGGAGTGTTGAATATTATACCTAGGTTTGGTCTTCATCATGTATATTTATTGTACTTGTCAAAATAATTAAGGAAAAAAATTATATTATCATTTGAAATTTATTTTATTATTAAATGACTTATTAAAGCATGGGTTTCATGCTTGGGTCATATGTAGTATAAGGTCCCCATTGTGGACTTCTAGGTTAGCTATTAAAGATTTATATTGACCCTTCTTGGACTTTTGAATCATGTAATTATGTTTATTTTTTAGTCAAAAATGGTTTAGAAGCCCTCCACATCAAGTCGGCCTTAAGGAGATCAAGTCGGCCTCAAAGGGAGAAATTTGAAGTCATATGGGGCCTATAAAAGCAAGGAGATCGAATTAATTTACACCATCACTTCTCAAGCAAGTTCGATATTTAGTGCATCGAGGGTGTTTTATCGTCGATAACAACTAGGTTTTTCTAGGTTGGTCTTAGGTAAGTTAGGTTAGGTCATTAGGGTGAAATAAGGTCATGAAGTTCATTAATTTTCAAAAAATGTACATATATGGGGGTCTTAAAGGTAATCATTAAGGTGATAGGTGTCAATGCCAAATAAAAATCCCAAAAATATCTCGTGCATAAGTAAAATTGGCCATTTCATGTAAATTTGGCACTTCTACACAAGTTCGTAGTGAAATTAGTGTAAGACAGTTAGAATTCGCTACGAATTGCCTAAAAACTATGTTTTTACAACGAGTTGAAGTTTGGGTATTTTTGAAGCTTTTAATGTATTTCAGAGAGCATATGAGTCATCGAAAGAGTTGAGGAGTGTCTTTCGGACACCTGTTGATGAAGATCACTAAGCAAAAGGATGACATGGCTGCCAGCACACCATTTTTTCCACCTCACCAATACACAACTCATCTTCAAATTTAGAATATAAGGACCTAAAATATAGCATGCTAATTTGCCACCTTATCATGGTTGTTGACACCTCAGCATGTCAGTATGGTTCAATGGAGATGGTGCAATCAGAATTGAATAAAAAGGGTTTGAAGATGATTGTAGTGGATGACAATATATCATGAAAGGGGTGAATAAAAGAATGTGTTTACCTTGTTTTACCTAATGAACACCCTCCAATGGGAAGCAAAGTCAGAAAAAGTGCAGAAGGTGGTGAAATGAAAACGCTACAAAAACTACATTACGAACTTTCTTGTACACGACTATTTTAGCAGTCAACTTCAAATTCAATTTCTGACCAAACGAAAAAGCATTTTGAAAATTTGAAGGAGGTTTTTCTTCAACACGAGCCCATCTACAAAAATCTCTCTTAATTTTTGCAAATAAATCATGGTTTGGAAATTATGCACTCATCTTTGAGGACTATTTTTCATAATTTTCACTAACCAAATTTGTGTAAAAATTTTAAAATTCGACTTGGAAGAGGTCCAACTCAGCATCCATGTGGCATAATGACACATCAGCAGTCCAATACACTCAGCAAATTAGTTGGTTGCATTTGATAAGTGTTATTAAATGGACTTGTTGAACTATTTACTGAAAGAAGAGTCCTTTTTGTATTCAAACTTTGCCAAATAGAAAATATCCATAGGAAGTCTCCAAGTGATGTAATCATATTTGAAATAGGTCTCCGAGGTAGGAATTTGAAGCTAGCAAGGTGGAAAACCATTTGTATGAGTCATCACTCTATAAATAGAGGAGTTTTAGAGTTAGAAAATGTTTTGTGGATGTAGATGACTATGTTACCATGTAATTTTCTTTCACACAACTAATACACAGTTGCATAAGACTTTGTTCAGACCTGAGATTTTGATTGGGCTCTTATGTGTTTGTCTCCTTTATATTTTCAATGTTAATTCGGCTTGCTCATACATAATTACTTGGAATTCATAAATCTTATGCTCCAACTTCCTCTATGTATTATGTTTGTTGTTAGAATTATTTTTGTAAGAGCTCATGTGCCTCAGCTTCCATGAATGATGCTTTTTGTAATTGAGTTTTCATGTTGACTCCATGCCCAATGGTAGCCCTCGCTCATCTTACACCTGCAAAAAATCATCTAAAATACATTTAAGAGTTAGCCGTATTTGTTCTAAGCATTGTTTATTGAATATCATACCTTTTCTTGAGAGAGCCCTCTCTGGTTGGAAGGACTAACTTCCAACCATGAGTGGTTTGAAATAGTTACACTGGATTGACTAATGAGTAGCCCAATTAGTCTGAGTTTGGTGATAACATTTTGATGTGTCTGCCAAGAGACTAAAAGTCATATCATCCTGGGTGATTATTGTCAAAGGAACTGAGCTCTTGAAGGTAGCAGGAGATCAGACAATTCGAAGGATGTACTTCTACCTTGGCGACTCCATTCTCGAATAATTCAGAAATTCATAGCTTATGGTAACACTACTGGGAAATGAGAGACTTAGATGCAACTACAATTTATTCAAGGTATGCATGTGTGGAATTTTCAAAAATTTATGGATTTCCAAATCTTTTGCCCAAAGATGCATATCTTTTAAGTATTGGCCCTAAGTTTGATGGAGAATATTTAAGCTTGACTTTAGATCATGTATCAAAATTTCATGACTTTACTAAGCTTATTAGAGTCAAACAAGGAGATGTATTCATTAGGCTTTTATATGATTCATTCCAAGGAAAGTGTAAAAGCTGGGTGGAAAGGTTACCTGTTAGATCTATTAAATCATTTTCAGTTTTCTGGCTTATTTTCTTGGAAACATGGATGGAGAAGACTGAGTGTGTGGCAGACTCTCTTTCCATTCAAGAGTTCACAGGATGGTGCTTTGATGTAGAACTTGGTGAGAGATTTTCTTCATCACTGTCTTTTTATTTAAAGGCACATAAAGGAAATCCTAAAAATAAGATCAGATTTTTAGATGAATTGGCTCTTGAGCTTAAAAAATATATTGAAGATGTTGAAGCTCAAATTCAGTCTTATCATTTTCAAGATCATATGCAGCCTGTTGAAAGTTTTTTTAGCAAAAAAAGCAGATGAGCTATTGTCTTTTGACATCAATATGGAGAAATGTTTTGTTTTAAAACATAAATCTAATGACACACAACTGAAAGTATATGATGACATGGAAAATAAATGTGAAGTGTTCAACTATGAGGATTGTTATGCTCAAGATTTTGAAAATATTCATAAAAATTATCATATGTTTATTGATCCTGTAGCAGACTATATGGAGAATTTTTTTAGCTTGAGTTTTCAACCATGTCTTCACTGTGAGAAACAAATCCATTGTCATTTTCCATTATATTTTCCAGTTTCGATTTTGTTGGTGCATAGTCAAGTAGTCCTTTTATTTCAATAGTTACATGATTGGCTTCACTGACATTTCTGTGGCATCTGATTCAGCAGTTTCTCAGTAGTATAGGGTAGGTAGGTGTGTGTGTGAATAAGCTCAAGTATTCCGAGCATCTTTTCATCTTGTACAGATTTAGTTTTCAACTTGGATTGCAGTTTTCAACAAATTTGAGCTCGAGAATAAGGCCATAAAATCTTGAAGAATATATCATCAAGTTCATAATTTTCAATTTTCAATAAGGCACTAGAGTTTCTGGTTCTTTGCTGCACCACAGGGGTGAAACATCCCCATTTGAGCCACTATTATCCTTGATAACAACTAGGTTTGTCTAGGTTGGTCTTAAGTAAGTTAGGTTAGGTCATTAAGGTGAAATAAGGTCATGAAATTCATTAATTTTCAAAAAATGTACTTATGTGGGGGTCTTAAAGGTCATCATTAAGGTGATAGGTGTCAATGTCAAATAAAAATCCCAAAAATATCTCGTGCATAAGTGAAATTGGCCATTTCATGTAAATTTGGCACTTCTGCACAAGTTCATAGCGAAATCAATGTAAAACAGTCAAAATTCGCCACAAACTTGCCTAAAAACTATGTTTTTATAGCGAGCAGAATTTTTGGTATTTTTGAAGTATTTAATATATTTCAGAGAGAATATGAGTCATCAAAAGAGTTTAGGAGTGTCATTGGGATACCTGTTGATGAAGGTCACTTAGCAAAATGATGACATGGCTGCCAGCACACCATTTTTTCCACCTCACCAATACACATCTCATCCAAATTCGAAATATAAGGACCTGAAATCTAGCATGAAAATTTTCCACCTGATCATGGTTGTTGACACCTCAGCATGTCAGTCTGGATCAATGGAGATGGTGCAAGCAGAATTGAATAAAAAGGGTTTGAAGATGATTGTAGTGGATGACCCTGCTGCCCCTTGAAAGATGGTAAGACACACATTTTGACCAATTTTGACTTAGGATACTCTATCAAATCAATTATAGAGTTGTAAACATGTTTTTTGGAGGTAAAGAGTGAAAATTGAAAAATCTGGAAAAGTCAGGCAAGTTAATAGCGAGCTCTAGGCTTAAAGCCGAGTTTTCGCTACGAACTCGCTGTAGAATGTTTTGAGGTAAAATTTACAAAAGATATCATGAAAGGGGTGAATAACAGCACTTTTTTACCTTATTTTACCTAATGAAGGCCCTCCAACAGGCAGCAAAGTCAGAAAAAGTGCAGAAGGTGGTGAAATGAAAACGCTACAAAAACTATGCTACGAACTTTCTTGTACATGATTTTTTTAACAGTAAACTTCAATTTATGACCAAATGAAAAAGAATTTTAGAAATATGAAGGAGGTTTTTCTTCGAGACAAGCCCATCTACAAAAACCTCTCTCATTTTTTTCAAATCCATCAGGGTTTCGAAATTACGCGCTCATCTTTGAGGCCTATTGTTTCAAAATTTTCGCTAACCAGCTTTGTGTAAAAAATTTAAAATTTGACTTGGAAGAGGTCTAGATCAGTGTCCACGTGGCATAATGACACATCAACAGTCTATTACACTCATAAAATTAGTTGGTTTCATTTGATAAGGGTTATTAAAGGGATTTGTTGAACTATTTAATGAAAGAAGGGTCTTTTTGGTATTCAAACTCTGCCGAACATAAAATATCCCTAGGAATTCTCCAAGAGATGTAATCCTATTTGAAATAGGTCTCTGAGGTGGGAATTCGAAGCTATCAAGGTGAAAATTCATTTGTATGAGTCCTCACTCTATAAATAGAGGATTTTTAGAGTTAGAAAAGGGTTCATGGATGTAGATGACTATGCTACCATGTAATTTTCTTTCACACAACCAATACACAGTTGCATAAGACTTTGTTCAGACATGAGATTCTGATTGGGCTCTTATGTGTTTGTCTCATTTATATTTTCAATTTTAATTTAGCTTACTCATACATAATTACTTGGAATTCATAAATCTTATGCGCCAACTTCCTTTACGTATTGTGTTTGCTGTTAGAATTATTTTTGTAAGAGCTTATGTGCCTCAGCTTCCTTGAATGGTGCTTGTTTGTAATTGAGTTTTCATGCTGAATCCATGCCCAATGGTAGCCCTCACTCATATTCCACCCACAAAAAATCATCTAAAAGACATTTATGAGTTAGTCATATTTGTTCTAAGCATTTTTTTATTGAATATCATACCTTTTCTTGAGAGAGCCCTCTTTGGTTGGAAGGGCTAACTTCCAACCCTAAGTGGTTTAAAATAGTTACACTAGATTGGCTGTTGAGCAACCCAATTAGGCTCAATTTGGTGATAACAGAGGAAAAAAGTGCAAAGTGGAAGGAAGAGGCAGAAAGAAGTGCAGGTTGGGTCTAGAAGAAAGAGGAAGAGAAAATCTAAATTTTGGTGAAGGAATCCCTGCATTTCATGCCCTCTCTTGGGAGATCAAAGTATTATAAGATTTGATGTTGGTGTTGTTTCCTAGTTGAATTTTTTGTTGCTGCTAGGTCAAAGATCTGGAAGGCTGGCTTGGTGTGGAGTCAAAGTTTGGCTCGTGTCTAGGGTGAAGAGTCTCAAAGAATACTATTGAAAGGAGAAAATATCTTGATTAGGTTTTCCAATTCGAGGGGTTTTTTCCCTGGCATAGTGCATATATCTTATGTCTCTTGTTTTGATATTCATGCACATATAATATGGTAATTTATTTGTCCTCTGAGCTACTCCAGTTAATAGGATTTTGACATATTTTCCCATATAGCACTTCAACAAGAATCATCCATAATGACTCATGATAATTATTATTATAAGTGAATTCCACTAAATAGAGATATTCCTCCCATTTAATTGGTTGATGCATGACATACATGTGGATCATGTCCTCCAATACATGATTGACCCATTCGTTTTTCTCATCATTTTGCGGGTGGTAGGGTGGTGAACTAGATTTGAGTGCCCAATCTGGTGAAAAGGGCCTTGCAGAATGCGGATGTAAATTTCACATCTCTTTCAGAGATTATTATTTTCGGTATCCCATGTAATCGAAATATTTCCTTCATAAATATATCCACAATTTGGACAGTCTGGTATGTGGATTTGAGTATAGTGTAATAGTGTCCCACTTCCATTCAGGCACTGGTATGGGTTGGAGTAATCTAGTTGGATGTTGGTGTTCCACTTTCACTTGATGACACTCTAGGCATTTAGCTAAATATTCTATGATATCCTTTCTCATACCCAACCAAAAATAGTTTTTCTTTATTACAGCGAATAGTTTTTGGTATCCAGGGTGAGCAGTGTAAGGGATTTCGTGGAATTCATCCAATAAAAATTGTTTAACTGTTGATTGGTTTGGAACATAAATCCTTCCTGAAAGGTCAGTAAATTGTATTCATTTATGTCATCATCAGATTTTTGTACCGGGTTTTTCATTTGTTTACTTTGCTGCCACTGAAATTAAAACTCTGGATCTCTAAGGGAAGCTTCCTCGGTTTGCCTATAATAATAAATTTCTACTTGATTGTAGTTTATTTCATATAAATGATGCAATTTCCTACTTAGTGCATCTACCACATGATTCTTCTTTCCTTTTAAATGCTTTATATCAAAATTGAACTCGCTTAAGAATGTCGTCCACCGAGCTTGGCGAGCATTTATACTAGGTTGCTTCAAGAAATTGGTTAGGATGCTATGCTTTTTCATTAAGAGAAACTGCTTCCCCAGAAGATAATGCCTCCAAAATTTAAGGGTGTGGATAATCACAGTTAATTCTAGATCATAGGTAGAATATCGTTGATCATGCTCCTTTAATTTGCAGGACTCATAGGCTATGACCCTTCCGTCTTTCATTAACACTCCTCCAACGCCTTCCTGGCATGCATT
Organism: Pinus albicaulis; assembly: GCA_034641835.2. Classification (NCBI taxonomy): domain Eukaryota; kingdom Viridiplantae; phylum Streptophyta; class Pinopsida; order Pinales; family Pinaceae; genus Pinus; species Pinus albicaulis. Next base: position 659,891,003 of record CM076573.1, on the reverse strand, counting down.
TATGCACACAGTGAATTCCTCCTCTGGATCCGTTGACATTCTTCTCTCCCCTTAAATTCTGTAAAATACTTCAATAAAACGATGGTAGTAACCAACCAAACCCATAAAATATCTGATATCTGAAACATTCTTAGGAACAAACTAGCTCATGATGGTTCTAATTTTCTCAGGATCTACTAATAAAAATTCAGAGGAGGTAACATGCCCCAAATAATAAATTTGTGCTTTGAATAAATCACATTTGTTGAACTTAGCGTACAACCGATTTTCTCTCGAAGTTTGCAATACTATGCGCAAATGCTCCTTATGCTCCTCCAAGTTCCTTGAGTAGATCAGAATATCGTTTATAAAAATTAATACAAATCTATCTAAGTAAGGATGAAAAATACCGTTCATTAGGCTCATGAACATAGTTGGGGCATTGGTGAGCCCAAAAGGTAAAACACCAAATTCATAATGACCGTAACGTGTACGATATGTTGTTTTGTATATTTCCTTATATTTTATTCTGATGTGATGATAAATTGATCGTAAATCAATTTTTAAAAATACAATAGCGCCCTTCACTTGGTCAAATAAGTCATCAATTCTTGGTAATAGATACTTGTTCTTAACTGTGAATTTATTTAGTTGTCGATAGTCAATGCATAGTCAAAAAGTACCATCTTTTTTCTTTACAAACAACACCGAGGCTCCCCAGGGTGACACACTTGGCCGACTATATCCCTTTTGGAGCAACCCTTGCAGCTATATTTTTAGCTCTGTTAACTCATGGATACTCATGCGATAAGGGGTATCCATGCGATAAGGGGTTTTCGATATCAACGCTGCTCTCGGAACCAACTCTATGGTAAAATATATATTCCTCTTAAGTGGTAATCCCATAATTTCTTCTAGAAATACATCCAAAAATTCTTATATTACTGGTATATTTTCTAAATTTGTTATCGTATCTTTCGAGTTGGAATATCCCATTTGTACCACGTATATTTGACAACCTTTTTCGCATGCACTTTCTTAATTGGTTAGTTGTGTGATAGGTCACAACTTCACGCCTCTTTGAATGCCTTGCATGAGTTGTCTTTTCACTTCTTCAGTAAGGTAACTGATAGTATTTTCATTACAATCTACTAGGGACTAATTATTTTCTAGCCAATCCATACCAATTATCACATCATAGGAACCTAGAGGTAGTATGTTTAAGGTTGTTGTAATATGTTGTCCTAAAATTTCTACAGGACATTCCTCCACTTTTGTAACCATCATTCGCTTTGCCCAGTAGCCAGTTGTACTAACCAAGGATTTCTAAATTTAGCACTTTGCAAAGAACATGATTCAACTATCTTAGGATTAATGTAGCTCAAACTGGCACAAGGGTCTATTAGAATAGAGATAGAATGTTTAGAAAATTTACCTTCAAACTCCACCATCGTTGGCTGGTATTAAGCTTGATGATCCTCCAAGGAAGCATTAATTCATGGTATACTCCTTGCTACCTCCCTGACCGTAGAATATTTTGAAGGTTAGCAGTTGCTTACACTTTGGTGCGATGAGGGAAAATTTTATAGTAGTGGGGCTCCCCACAACCCCAACATTACAGAGGAGGATTTGATGGTTGGTTTAAGTAAGGTTTACTTGATGCTTCTGTATGTCTATTTTCATTCAAAGCTCAATCATTAGTAAGGTAACTGATAGTATTTTCATTAAAATCTACTAGGGACCAATTCTTTTCCAGCCAATCCATACCAAATAACACGTCATAGGAAACTAGAGGCAATATGATTAAGGTTGTTGTAATCTGTTGTCTTGCAATTTATACAGGGAAGTCCCCCACTCAGGCAACCACCCTTCGTTTTTCCCCAGTAGGCAGTTTTACTAACCAGGGATTTCTAAATTTAACACTTTGAAAAGGACATGATTCAACTATCTTAGGATTAACATAGCTCAAAGTGGCACCGGGGTTTATTAAAATAGAGACATAATGTTTAGCTAAATTACCTTCAAACTCCACCATTTTTGGCTGGTATTCAGCTTGACGGTCCTCCAAGGCAACATTAATTCGTGATATACTCCTTACTACTTCTACGGTCTCGCTCCATACCTCGTCTTCGCTCTGCAACCCTTGTCATTCTATTAAAACCAGGGACTCGATACCCATGAAATCAACACCAATTCTGGTATTTCCGCCTCAGGTAAGGCATTGTGGTTACGTTTGTTATTTTTTAGTGAAATGCCAGGTTTGTTTGGTTGTTTTTTCACAACAAATTCACCCTTTGTACATATGTTCGCTATGTTTGATAGTAAATTCTGGGGAGACAATGTTGCTAACAAAGATGGTAAACATGACCTACCTTCCAAGTACTTATCAATTTTTCTTTGGTTTTAAGCTATGTTGTTGAGATAGGAGGGTTTGGATTCATGTTGGTACAGATTAAGTTGGCCAACTTGGGACCGTCACTCACCAAGTAGGACTATTTTTACTACGATGCATTTCTTCTTGTACTCTTACATGACTTTCCTCTACTAAATAGGATTATGCTAACTAGTTCTCTAGTGTTGTGTTCGGTTGCAGGTATTTTCAAAACCTAGCGATTATGGACACTGCAACCCCAAGTTCTTGGAAGGTTACTCACTTCAGGATTTTCACTGCCAAGTACTTCTGAAAATATTCACCATGTGCTCAAGGAATTTGGTCGTTCCAACCCTAGTTGGGTTTATTGACTTAAATGTATTACCCCAGTTTTAGGCCTAGGGTTTCCACTTGCATTCTCTACAAAAAGGCTCAGATGTATTTTTGTCGATTTATGTGGAAGTTTTTGTTACCGTTATCAATGAAACTGAACTTAATTTATAAATATGCTCGTCATTTGTTTTGATGCACAAATATTCTTGGCATACCTATACATTTTTTGGGTTTTTATCCTATAATATTTAAGGAATTGTTAATTGTTATAAAATATTTTCTAATGTTTACCTTTTGCTTGGATTTGTTGTACAGTGAATGAAAATTGCCATATAATTATGTCTGTGTGTATAAGTTACCAAGAGTTCTTTTATGTTTATCTACACATATAAGATTGAATGATATTTCCTCAGCCATTTGTTCAAATTTCTCTCAGCATGTATCATTATTGTTTGGATTCGATAGGTAATCTAATGGAATGTTAGGGTTTTGATATTCTTAATTACCATTTTCCCATATCCTGATATAAATTCACTTGATGCTAAAGTATGTAAATATGCTGCAGTTTTCTAGTTATGTGTATATGAGTTCTGAATCTGGCTACGACTTATATTCTGGTATTGTTTCGGTTATTAATAATTTCCAGATTCTGAGTCATACTTGTAAAGTAAGTTTGTTGAAATCACCCACAAGTTATTTATGCGATGATTATTCATCGGTTCGATGACCCTGCTTGCTTTTAAGCTTAGTTTATTCTTAATTCAATGTTCTTGTATATTGTTTCTATACAGAATTAAATAATCAGTCAAGTTATTCATGTTACTTTTCTGTTTTTATTCAAGTTCTGTGTGGAAATCTCATTCCCATATCAGATTCGCTGATTAGGGTCACCCCAGATCGGACTAACTGATATCTACCGCAACTTGTCATTCATGTATATTTAAAGTTTGTGCAAATCCTCGTTGCCATATCGATCTGTCTGACTAGGGTCACCCCAAGTCGGACTAATTGATATCTACAAGAAATTATCATTCACATTTACTATAACTCCTTCATTGTTCATACTCTAGTTTTTTCCATAAGTTCACTCAAACTCTAATACAATATTGTTAATTACTCCTAAATTGTATAGATATCTTTGGTCATGAAGTATAACACGAACCCAAATGCAGTGCAAATAATTTCAACACAACAATTCAACAATAATAAGCACAAAATTTAATGCATTATACAATCTAAAAATTACTTATCTACTAGTTTGCCAATTAAGAATCTCAATCAGAGAACTCAACAAGAAGAGTAATCTCCACCCTTCCAATGAGATCGATGATCACGTCTGAATCTCCCCCCCTGAGCTTCCAGTTACCAGCACAGTTTGTAGTGACAATGACCAGTTTGGCCTCCTTACAAACCTCAAGACCTGTTCCAGGTCCAGTCTCAAGTCTATCTGTGTGGAAATCTCATTGCCATATCAAACTGTCTGATTAGGATCACCCCGGATCGGACTAACCGATATCTACTGCAACTTGTCATTCATGTTTATTTAAATTTTGTGAAAATCCCCGTTCCCATATTGGTCTGTTTGACTAGGGTCACCCCAAGTCGGACTAATTGATATCTACAAAAACTTATCATTCATGTTTACTATAACTCCTTCATTGTTCATACTCTAGTTTTTGTCGTAAGTTCACTCTAACTCTGATACAATATTCTTAACTACTCCTGCATTGTATAGATATCTTCGTTCATGAATTATAACACGAACCCAAATGCAGTGCAAGTAATTTCAACACAACAATTCAATAATAATAACCACAAAATTTAATGCATTATATAATCTAAAAATTACTTATCTACTAGGTTTCCAATTAAGGATCTCGATAACTCAACAAGAGGAGTATTCTCCACGCTTCCAATGAGATCGAAGATCATGTCTGAATCTCCCCCCCCCCCCCCCGAGCTTCTAGTTACTAGCACAGTTTGTAGTGACAATGACAAGTTTGGCCTCCTTTCAAACCTCAAGACCTGCTCTAGGTCCAGTCTCAAGTCTGTCTCTGAAGTATTCCACTAGGTCCAGCCCAGCTCAAGAATTTTCTTCACGTGCAGCACCTAGCTGCACTTTCTTGTTTTGGTTTCCTTCTTCCAGAATAGAATTTTTTCCAAAAAGGTTCAAAACCCCCTTCATTCCCAGTGAGATACATTTATCTTGAGGAAAGGAAGCCAAGAACTATAACCACTTAATCATCTCTTCTTTTGAGTTTATATATATATATATATATATATATATATTTGTCTACTATTTGAGACTGACCATATCTCACTAATTACAATGTATAATTACAAATATATATATATATATATATTTATATATATATATATATATATATATATATATATATATACATGTATATATCTTTATATATCTTTGTCTATATATATATATCTCTCTCTCTATCTCTTCTCCCTCCTCTATATATATATATATTCATGAATAATTCAACTAACCCTTTTAGTCTCGAGAGGAGCTAAAAAACAACTTCATTTTAATAGGAATTTATTGTTTTTTCCTTCATGAAAAAAGGACTTGATAGAATCTATGTTAGGAATTTGGCTTCTGTGATCCATAAATTGTATGTAAAATTTGACAAGATGAGAAATCTAATCAGGTAACCCATTTAAATAGAAACGTAAAGCTCCAACTAGCCGTTTGTAAATTAATGACTAGTTTGTCTAAAATAGGAAATAAAATCATAATAATAATAATTTATTTATTTATTTTAATTTTTTTTTAAGAAATGAATTAATTTTTTAATATTTATAATTTGAATTTTATTTTTAAAATAATAATTTTTTATTTTTTTATTTTTTAAGAATAAATTAAATGTTTAATATTCAAATTAATATATATATATATATTGCAAAACATCAATAACATTAAAAAATTGTTACTTCTAAGTTGAAAGAAAAAATGTGGTGTGAGAAAGACCTAGCAGCTAAAAGAAAATTAAAGTATTATAAGGAGGTCATCAACCCCACCTTAGAAGATCAAAAGTATCTCTCTGTTTTAACTAGCTCAAAGAAGAAAATTAATATAGCAATAGGTCAAACAGAACTCTCGTGAAACTACCTATAGTGCAGCAGATCACTTGTGATTCCAGAAACACCATGGTTGAAGGATGTATAAGCAGAATATGAACATGGATAAATCACTTCCTCTTAGAGTGCCCCGCGTACAACCACATTAGAGCTCAATTTCATAATCTTTGTTGCAATACTGACCTTCTTAGCCTTTTAAGATGTCAAAATTATAGTGAGCTTTAGAGGCTTCTCTCCAAGCTTTTTGAGCATAGGAATAAAATCTTAAATCAAATTAAATAACTCTTTTCTTTAGGTCTGATAGACCAAAGATTTGTTTCAATGGACGTTAACCATCATCATCATCATCATATATATATATATGTGTGTGTGTGTGTGTGTTTAATATTTATAGTATGAATTTTATATATTTATTTTTATTTTTAATAATATTTTATATTATGAAGAATTTTTCGGTAATAATCACATTAAAATGAACATTGTCGACGCGTTTCGAACCAACCAGTGTGGTTCATCATCAGGACTAGGTGAGAGATCAGATCCGAACGTTGAGTTTAAATAGATGCAGAAATGGCTAAACTAGCCATTAGGATAACGGCTAGTTTGACTTTGAGAATGCTAGTTCTATTTTAATTAAATTAATTATTTACTTAATTATTAAATAATTAATTTTAAATTTTATTTAATAATTAAGTAAATAATTAATTTAATTAAAATAGAACTAGCATTCTCAAAGTCAAACTAGCTGTTATCCTAACGGCTAGTTTAGCCATTATGCCATCTATTTAAACTCAACGTTCCGGACTAATATGAGCTCTCACCTAGTGCGATGATGAGCCACACTAAACAGTTTGAAGCAACGTCGACATCTGCAATTTTAATGTGATTATTACCGAAAAATTCTTCATAATTTTACTATGGATCATAGAAGCCAAAATTCTATAAATATGTTATATATTAATAATTATATGTTATGTAATTCAAACCCCCTATATAAAATTCATATATATATATATATATATATATATATATATATATATATATATATATATATATATATATATATATATATATATATATATTGAATATTAAAAATTTAATTATAAATATTAAACATTTAATTCATTCCAAAATTATAGCTTAATGATCCATATCATATTAAAATAAATCTTCCGGGAAATCACATGAGAAATTTTAGAACCGACGCATTTCGAACTACTGAATGTAGTTCATCATCGGGATAAAGAAAATTGGCTGATCCGACTATCCATATATATATCATGCAGAAAAAATCAACGGTCAAAACCTATCATAAATGGAATAATAGATGTTAAAAAATGGTAAAAAATGAAAATAACCAATAATTAAATGAATGAAAACGAAATAAATCCCATCCTAAAGTAATAAAAATAAAGACCAAGTCAAAAAACAAATAAATAAAATAATCAAAATTAAAACTAACAAAACAATCCACTATAAAATAAAATCATAAAAATAATAATAAAGACTAAGTCAATAAAAATAAACATTAAATAAATTAAAATAAAATAAAATAATAAAATAGATAAATAGATAAATAAATAATCTATATATATTAAAATATATATATATATATATAATAAAATAAATTAAAAATAAAGAAATAAATAAAAGGACTTATAAATAAAATAATACTACCTAAAAAGAAATAGACTAAAACTAAGTCAATATTAGAAATAATATTTAAAGTATATAATAAATAAGTGAACATCAAACCTCAAACACATATCCAGTAAAAAATAGGGAAAACAAAAAGAGAGGAAAACACTAGAAAAAGGAACACCACTGAGAGCAAAGAGATGGAATCCAACAATTGCTAACTTTCCACCCGTCATCCCTATTCAACATACGGGGTCTTTTCTCAATCTCAATAGCTTCCCTAAATTTACGGTGATGGAAATGCTCAACCCTAGCAATGACTCTGGATTCTTCCATACAAATGTGATGCTTCGTCTTCTTTGCATGCTCAGCTAGAGCTGAGGACCTCGTTCTACCATGCCTGATATCCGCAGTATGCTCTTGAATCCTTTTATTAATCAACCGCCTGTTTCTCCAATGTAGGGAATCCCACAGGAGCACGGGATCAAATAAACACCTTTCACGCTTTTTGGGTCCAACAGGTCTTTAACAGATCTAAGGGAACAACGAATGGTGTTCAAAGGTTTAAAAGAGGAAGAGATTTTATGCTTCCTTAAAATCCGAGAGATCTTGTCAATAGTAACTTGTATAAAAGGCAAATGAACTCTACCAACAAAATCATCTTTTACTTTTTTTTTGATTCGGACCTTTGCTAGCATTCATGAAAGCTTTCAAACCCTGACTTTTACTATATCCATTCTCTTCAAAGACCCTAAGGAGTTGGGCCTTCTCTTCATCCAAATGATCCTCATTTGAAATTCTAAGAGCTCTCGTGGCTAAAGTGTTAAGAACTCCAACTTTTTGAGTTGGAAGATGATGTGAGAAAGAATGCAAATATTTCTTAATGTGAGTTTTATTTCAAAAAAATAAGTGCGAGAAAGAGCCATTATTATTTCTTTTAGAAATTTGAATAATAGATGAGTTATTCACCGAGATTATCCTGATTACACACTATTTGAGCTTCATGCATAATACATAACCTCTTCTACCATTGATCATCAATTTGCGGAATTAAAAACAATCGCATGCGCACATTGAACATTAATCAATCACACATATCGACACAGTATGTAATGGGGAAAGCTTACAGCTGAAAACCCCCAACTATCTGTATATTATAATGATAGAGAACATGTAACAATCATAGTACAAACTCCTCACAAGCTCTCAGCACTATCTCCAATTGTTACACACTACACAAGCTTAGATATGAACAAGTCACAAGTTCAAATCTCCTCCACCTGTTAGCCTGCCTCTACTGCGCAATCCAAGATGGTTAATTGTTAGATCCAAGTTCGAATCCCCTTGGCTTGTACTGCGCAATCCTCATTGGCAATCTCAATCAATGTGTGTGCAAATATCATGCACATCTATAGTCACAACTGATAGTAGACTCACCCTTTCACCCACCTCTAACACTGGTCTCCACTGAATTGTCCATGCACTGCAGTTAACTGATGTATTCTTTAGTTGATTTATGAGTTAGACTAAATACAACTAGTTCAACTAAGTTAAACCGAACACAACTCCATCAACTTTCTCATCAACTCCACCAAACTCTGCCACATGAGTTCCAACTGAAGTCAACCATGCAATAGCTCAAATAAACCCTAGGAATAGCGTAATTCCTTCTGTCAGCTACATGTGCCACATCCGTAGCTCGAACTGAAGTGCTGCAAGAGGATAAGATAATGTTTATAGTCCAAATATTATTAAGAGCTAATAATATTTGATTGATCTATTTTTAGACTGGCAGTCTAAAAATAGACTCCGCCCAGTATGTCTAAAAATAGAGGTCCATCTATTTTTACCAACTTGACCAACCATCCACAAATAGCATCCTGCAACTCATAGACCATGATCCATATGTCTAAAAATAGACATAGTCTAAAAATAGACTTTGCGCCAAAAATAGCATGCGGGCCCACTTAGTGAAGGCGACTTCATTTCACTAAGCTCCATCATCTTGTTGCATTTTCAACACTCCCTCTCAACAATATATGGATTATCTGCAACCCCTATCCTGCCTCTGTGGAATTCGAACTTGCTCCTGGTGAGCGCCTTCGTCAGGATGTCGGCATCCTGATCCTCCGTGGGAACATATGAAAGCATCATGATTCTCCGCTGAACACAATCTCTGATATGATGATACCAATCCGTGAAGCCATGCCACCTCAACTGATCCTCCTGTCTGTACCATGATCCATATCCCGATGTGCCTCTGATATAGCGCAATACATGCTTGCATGCCTTCCAAAAGAGCTTGGTAGGCTTAACCATAGCTTGCGAAAGCTGGTTAACTGCATAGCATATATCGGGTCGTGTATTGACCAGATACATAAGCGACCCCACCAACTATCGATAGACAGTGGCATCCACTACCTCCGCTGAAGTAGTATCCTCCTTCCTCCAACCACCAGGAAGAGGAGTGTCAACAGGCTTGCAGCCTTGCATGTTGAACCTCTCCAGAATCTCCCGAGCATACTTGCCCTGAGAAACAAACAGTCCTCCACTGCGCTGCCAAATCTCCAATCCCAAAAAATAATGAAGGATGCCCAGGTCCTTCATCTCAAACTCTCGTGCAAGATCCTCCTTGCATGAAAGTATCAACTGCTCGTCGCCAGTCAAAATCAGATCATCTACATACAGTACGATGATCAACAGCTTCCCCTCCACCACAATCTGGTACAGGTTGGGATCCGCCTCACTCTTGGAGAATCCAAGCCCGGTGAAGTAGCTGTCTATCCGAGTGTACCAAGCACGAGGTGCTTGCTTCAGCCCGTACAGTGCTCTCTTGAGTCGGCACACATGCGACTCACTGTTGAAGATCTCGAAACCTTCAGGCTACTCTGTGTACACCTCCTCCTCAATGACTCCATTGAGGAACGCAGTCTTCACATCCATCTGATGGATGTGCCACCCCATCTGCGCTGAGAGAGCAAAAGTCGTCGTATGGAAGAATACCTTGCGACAGTGCAAGGTCTCCTCATAATCGATCCCCTCTGCTTCCTCCGAGAAACATCGGGCAAAAAATCTTGCCTTGTACTTCTCCACACTCTGTCGGCCCTACGCTTCACTTTGTAGATCCATCTCGAACCCACCACTAATTTCCCCTTCGGCCTTGGGACAATCTCCCATGCACTGTTTCTGACAATCGAATCATACTCTTCCACCATGGCATCTACCCATGCGGGGTCCTCCATAGCTTCCTCGAAAGAGGATGGCTCTGTCACGACACATTTTCTCACAAGAGCCATGTATCCAGTGTACTGGTCCGGTGACTGTCTCTGTCTGCGCCATGCTGTAGGTGGTCCTACAACCTTCTATACATCTTGAGCCAGTCGCTCAGCTTCTGTAGTGCGCTTCCGCCCTCTGATGGTTGGCGCTGCATGAGTGGTCTCTTCCACTCCATAACCTCATCTTGTGGCTGATCCACATCCTAAGACTCATCCTTAGGAGCTAATAGCTCCTCCTCTACATGCAAGTGTGGCTCCCTCTCAAGCGAACACTGCATGGCTTTCTCCTCCTGAAATTTGATATCCCGTCGCACAATAGTCTTGCGATTGTCTGGAAAATACGCACGATAGTTGTGGGGTGTATCAGTGTACCCCACAAATATCCAACCTCTGCGGTCGGCTCCAGCTTCTTTCTGGCATCCTTCGTCCACGCAGATATGTGGGTGAACCAAAATCCTCAAATGGGAAATATCGGGCCTCTTACCGAAATGCCTCTTCGGGTGTACTCATGCCAAGTACTTTGTGAGGACAACGGTTTTGCACATAAACCATAGTATTTCATGCCTCAGCCCACAAGTGTATGGGAAGGCCCTGATCATGCAAAATCGCCCATGCAGCACCCATGATCATTCTGTTCTTTCACTCTGCGACCCCATTTTGTTGTGGGTTATGAGGCGCCATGAGCTCTATTCAAATTCCTTCTGCACTGCAAAAGTCCTTGAATTCGCTAGAGATGAATTCACCACCATTGTCGCTCCTAAGAGCCTTCACCTACTTGCCTGATTATTTCTCAACCAGTGCCTTGAACTCACGGAGACTTTGAGTATGTCTCGCTCTTCTTGCACGCAGAAGAAGATCCCTTCTGAGAATAATCATCAACAAAGATCACATAGTACCTGTGCTTTGCTATCGAAGCTACTGAGAAAGGTCCACACACGTCTGTGTGAATTCTCTCAAGGATCGTCGTGGCACGACTATCCTTCTCGTGAAATGTGGCTTTCACAAATTTTCCTAAGGTACATCCCTTGCACTAATCTGACTGTGCAAGAGTACCCTTAGGAAGCCTAGTAGAAATCTGCTGCAGTATCTTTAAAGCTCCATGGTGAAGGTGGCCCAATCTCCGATGCCACAACTCGCCATCATCCCGGCTCACCACTCCTTCTGCCTTGCATGCCATTGCTGCGCAACCATCTACCTGCAATTTATAAAGGTTCTTAACTCGAACCCCTATCCTCCGGGTCTCACCAGTTGCCTTACTGCGCAGGAAATCCTTTCCCTCGCTAAAGACAACATCATATCCCTTGTCTTCTAACATCGCCACAGAGATAAGATTCTTCTTCAATCCTGGAACATGCATCACATCCTTCAATACGAAGGGTTTACCAGAATCCCTCTCAAAGGAAATGGTACCGATACCGGTCGCACTATATCTACCATCATCGCCCATCTCGATGTGCACTCCAAGATCTTTCTCATCCAAATCTGAAAACAAATCTCGATCTCCAGTCATGTGAAAAGACGCACCACTGTCCAAGAACCAAACTGAACCCATCACACTTGATACCAAGCATGTGATCAGTGAAAAATCTAGCTCAAACTACGAGGCTAAGGCCTCTCCCGCTGCAGATCCAGTAGCATGCTTATTTTTCTTCTTCTGCGGACAATTTGTGGCATAATGTCCATGCTGGTGACAGTGAAAGCACTTCACCTTGGACATGTCCTGCTTCTTGCCTTTCGCACCAGATTGAGAATATTTCTTGCTCTTCCCCTTCTTTTCTTTGGCAGCCAAAGCACAATTTTCTTCATCAGATGCCTTTGATGAAGATCCATCCCTGGTACTCCGCCTTATCTCCTCTTGCACAAGATCTGACCAAAGTTGCTCCCATCCTGGAAATTTCTCTCGACCATTGACAGAGTCCTGATAGGAATGCCAACTCTTCGGAAGCTCAAGGAGAGCCAATATCACTAAGTCCTCATCATCTACAGTCACCCCCACACTTCCCATCTCATCCCTGCATTGGGTGAACTTCGTGAGGTACTTGGGCATACTGTTGCCTTTCTCCATCTTAATGTTCCTGAGTTTATCCTTGAGCACCAAGTTCCTCTGGTCGCTCTTGCTTTGGAATAAATATGTCAAGGCTTTCCACATCAAAAATGGAGAAGCCTTACCATGCAGGCTGGACATTATGTGATCCTTCACGCCCTCCAACAGAATCCTTCGACATTTTGTTGTTTTCTTTTGCCATGCGTCCAGTGCGGCAGCATCGCTAGAAGAAGGCTTTTGGACTTCAGAATCTATGAAATCCTTCATCCCGTTGTCATCTAACACCGCCTCCATCCTATCTCTCCATGCAATATAATTCGAGCTTCCTTCAAGAGCATACTCCAATCGCAATCCTTGATAAGACATTTTGACTTCGACACCAAGAAAACACTGCTACAAATTCGAATTCCACCAGCTAAAAACTCAACTGCTTCTGATATGAATTGTGAGAACAAAGTATTTCTAGTACAGAGATAGACTGTAGAGGCATTTACTGGATATTTCACCTTTCAAATAAGGGATGAATCTAGAGGCTACTTGTCCCTCTTACAGACTCTGCCTAAAGAAATAAAATGTAATCACTGTAATAGATCCGATGATCAACTTTCCTCTGATACCATGTAGAAATTTGAATAATAGATGAGTTATTCACCGAAATTATCACGATTACACACTATTTGAGCTTCATGCATAATACATAACCTCTTCTACCATTGATCATCAATTTGCGGAATTAAAAACAATCGCATGCGCACATTGAACATTAATCAATCACACATATCAACACAATATGTAATGGGGAAAGCTTATAGGCCCCGGGACCTTGATAGCTCGCCCCATATTATAATGATAGAGAACATGTAACAATACATAGCACAAAGCTCTCACAGCTCTCAGCACTTTCTCACATGCTACTCACAAAACTAGCTCTGAGATGAACAAGTCACAAGTTCAAATCTCCTCCACAAGTCTGCCTGCCTCTACTGCGCAATCGAAGATGAATAATGATGAGATCCAAGTTTGAATCCCACTAGCTCCAACTGCGCAATCCTCATTGGCAATCTCCATCAATGTGTGTGCAAATCTCATGCACAGCCATAGTCACAATTGATAGTAGACTCACCCTTTCACCCACCTCTAACACTTTGGTCTCCAGGCTGTCCATACCCTTTGCCAGGTTAACTAATGTATTCTTTAGTTGATTTATGAGTTAATAATTAGTGAATTAATTAATAATTAATTCACACCACTCATCACTAGTGTATTAATCAGTTAGACTAAATACAACTAGTTCAACTACGTCAAACTGAACACAACTCCATCAACTCCTTAATCAACTCCACCAAACTCACTCACATGAGTTCTAATTGAAGTCATCATGAAATAGCTCCACTTAGACCCTAGGAATAACGTAATTCCTTCTGTCAGCTGCATGTGCCACATCCGTAGCTCGAACTGAAGTGCTCCAAGAGGATAAGATAATGTTTATAGTCTAAATATTATTAAGAGCTAATAATATTCGACTGATCTATTTTTAGACTGGCAGTCTAAAAATAGACTCCGCCCGGTATGTCTAAAAATAGAGGTCCATCTATTTTTACCAACTTGACCAACCATCCACAAATAGCATCCTGCAACTCATAGACCATGATCCATATGTCTAAAAATAGACTTTGCGCCAAAAATAGCCTGCGGGCCCACTTAGTGAAGGCGAATTTGTTTCACTAAGCTCCATCATCTTGTTGCATTCTCAACATTTCTAGAGATTAGAACGTCAAGGAAAGGAAGGCTTCCATCAATCTCTATTTCCATTTTGAACTTGATGGAGCCAGATTGATTATTCAGGTGCTGATGAAAAGAATCTAACTCTTGAGTGTTATTGTCAATGGCCTGGAAAAGTGTCTCACACAGAAAATTTTTTTTTGTTGATTTGTGAGACGTAACCCACTGTTATCACTGAACTCAGGTTTGGGTGGCGGTGGGATCTTGAAATTATGATCGAAAAAATCGTGGCCAAATCAGGAGAGAGGAGAAAATAATGGATCTCTCACTTTTTTCTGGTTCATAGAGCATGTCATGGAGCGTCGTGTTGGTATAAGGTCTCAGATCTTCTGAGAAATGCCGGTCATGTCACAAAAATCGATTTGGGTGGTGCTACACTCAAATTATATTTGAAAGTAAAAGCGCTGACGTCTTAGGATGCCTCAAATTCATAAGCTCGATCATGAAGGCTAGAAGGAGCTGGGTCTTGATCTTGCAGCTTTTAGTACTGCTACCTCACCTGAACCAGCAGCAAAGTGCCAAAACAAAGGCATAGCGACCAGTCCAAGGTATTCCCCACCCTGGTATGCCTGCCAAGCAAGCAAAGGTATTCCACCCACCAACTGAGACTAAAAAAACAAAGGTAGCAAATGCGAATGCGTCAGAATCGGATGGTTGTAGATAGGATTGGAAAGCGCTGATCATCGAGAAGCATAAGATCAGAGCAAAGCCTCAGAAATGGAAATGAGAATGCCTCGAAATCAGATGGTTGTAGATAGGATTGGAAAGCGCTGATCATTCTGATGCATAAAATCATAGCAAAGCCTGGTGCTAACTAAGAACAGACTGATCGACTTTCTGTGGAGGCAAAGCCGTGAGAAAGAGGAGGGTCGAGCGAAGCGAGAAGAAAGCTGGTGGTCTCACATCAGCTACAAAAGCGACCTTCATCCATAAGGTATGCACATGTATGTTAAATTTCCAGTGTGGCCATTTTTTTTTAGTTCTAGCTGTCTGTTTCCTCCTCCTCGATGTCTGTTTTCAACAAATTTAGGGATTCAAGAGAGAATTGCAGCGTAACTCTATGAATAGAGACTTTCTCTTTGAATAGGGGTTAAATAACATGGGAGGAGTCTCTTTGAACAGGGGATAAACAACATGGGATTGACAGATGGTGGGAAACCTTCACAGATGGTTGGCAGCTGTGGGAAACCTGCACATATGGTTAACATGCTCCCAATCCGTGACACCACAACGTTTCGGTTTGACATGACAACTTATGCATTTGGGTGACTCAAATATGAAATATATATGATACGAAATATATGCATGCAAATAAAGCACATAACATTTAATGCCGGGAAGTAATTCCAACATTAGTTAGGGGCACTCAAATATAATCAAATATATAACACGCTATCCATGCTTTTTTGCCTCCTTGCCTCGGTAAGAGGCCAATAAGACGAAAAATAATTTCATTGGTTCTGAAAAATTAACCATAAATTTCATTGGTGGATAAAATTTGAGCTCCTTAAAAACTTAGATTACATAGCTTATATATAGCAAAAAAGTAATGCTAAAACTATCATTTCGATTACTATAGTCCTGCTGTGCTGCGGCAGGGACTAAAAAAGAGTCAAATCTTGTCATTGTAGCAAGTCAAGAAGAAGATAAAGTAACCATACAACCCTAAGTGTCATTTATTTAACATTACTGTATGTCAAAACATCATCCATGACATATTGTATGGATTGGCTGATCGAATATTATGGTGTTTTCAGTCAATGGGATGATATATATGTATTTTGCAAACAAGATAGTATGCACTAGTCAACAAATAGTCAACAAGCTAGAGAATTAAGGGGAAACCAAACACAAAATAATTGAAGAAACGTTGTGAATGACTAGACCTGCTCCTAAAGGGATGGAGCAGGAGCAATAAAATAGGAGCAGAAAGAGATGGAGCGGGAAAGACAACAGAGAAAGCAGAAATAGCAGAAATTGGCAACGTGATTTATAGTGAACAAGTCAAAAATAAAAGTATTAACAGTCAGTGACAGAAAATTGTAGACTTGAGTGATAAAGATGGAATTTTTGTCTTGACTAATAAGATGGTATTTCACTATTTAACTAAAACCTCTTTGGTTTTAGTTGGTATCCAAGTCTATCTTAATAAGATGGAATCTTTAACTTGAATGATAAGATAGCATTTTACTATTTGACTAAAACACCTCACTGGTTTTAGTTTGTATCCAGTCTATCTTAAAAATACATAAATCAATAATCCATAAATTAAGATTGTGATTTTACCAGTCAAAAACATTTGATAATCCATAAATTATGTGAATAGGATTGTGGTTAATGGTTCAAAAAATCATGGCATGAACCAAACAATTAGTTTCTCCCTAAGCACAAATTGGAATAGGTCACAAGTGAAAGTACTGGTTGATTTTGACAGGAGATTACCCTGTGACAACAATATAACTAAACAATGTTTCATGAACCTATATTGAAAATTAGCCCATGTGCTTTTAGGGTGTGAACGAAGAGGGTGGAATTGATGGAAATTCAAAGCCTTTGATAACATATGGCTTGGAGATTAAATACACCTTACATTGATAGAACGGTGGAAACCTAAAAATAAACTTTCCTGTGAAAGTATTATTCTCCTGCAATTGAAGGGGAAGTCAGTCTCGCAGCTGGTTTGGAACATTCCTTGTATCAGCCACACTCAGAAAAAACTCCAAAGGTATTTAAATCTAAGGTGCTATCAACATAGTTCATCAAAAGGATGGGATTAATATGCCCCCCATTGTGAATAATTACAAAAACTAAGGAAATTTTTATTGAAATAAGAAATTAAATATGGGAAAATAAACACCATATTACACATTATTCAGGGTTTTTATTGTTAGAAGCCCTCATGAAGTGAACCTAGTAAACTAATGTCTAGAATGGCTTCAATGTTGGCTCCTAAGTTGTTCTTCTTATGCCTTGAGGCTTTGGTTTCGTATTTGACTCTAATGGTTGTGATCCTTTGATATATGTAAATATTGATCGTGAAACCAATGGTTCCTCCCTACAATGGAGCAACAACAATAGGTTTAGGCTACATACTATTCCCCAAAACCAAATAGGTCAAGCCAAATCAATTAGGGCATATCTCAAAAGGGAGGAGATTGTGTAGCACTCGGGTTAAACTAAAACAAAAGCATGTAAGCTTAAATTTTACATTGTTTTCATTTCAACTTTTTTCCTTTGAAGAAGCAATTAGAGATGAAAATTGGGTGCAAGCCATGGATGAAGAAATTGAAGCTATTGAAAAGAATGATACATGGGATTTGGTTAATTTATCAAAGGATAAAAATATCATTGGTGTGAAGTTGAATGAGAAAGGTGAAATTGACAGATTTTAAGCAAGAATTGTAGCAAAAAGATTCTAGCTAGCAGCTCGCCTAATATAACTTGAGATACACACACTCACTAAATTCATCTACCACTTAACTCTGACTTGACTCAACGCTAAATTAAATAACTCTCTTATTTTAAGAGACCAAGATGGACAAAGTTAGAAAAGACAAAAATAGAGATGAATCAAGATGCATGTGTAATTTATATTCTCATTAAACATGGCATAGCTCAACAAGAAAAATATATATATAAAAATACTTGCTGCCAAATCTTGCCAAACACCTTCAGTTGCTAGGTTTGGTTGTTAGCCAAACACCTTGGACATCTAACTTATATTCCTATACTAAGTGCTGATCCGATGAACTACAGCTAAAAAACCAACAGATATCTTACATTTAGTTGTGGCCGGACATATGTTTTTCACCCTTGCAAGTACTTCTTAGAAGTTTCTTTTAGCACTATTCTTACTCATACAAGGGTAAAGATCTATTTCCCATCCAATGAATAGGTCTTCCCACACCTTTGCCGAGATCTTGACATGAATAGGTCTTCCCTCCAATTGGGTTTATCTTTCACTCGGGACCAACCAACCTAGCCAGGAAGGTGAAGGACAAACACTTCAAGGGTTTTATTCTGATAGGGTTTGATAACTCTACGGTTAATGTTAACCACACTAACTGTGAAATTGTGCCAAAAAAACTAAAAAAGGCATCTATATCCCAACAGTAAGATACAAGAACTTAACCACTTACCCACTGAAATTTCGCTGCATATGCATTCTATTTCTCTATCTCTCTCCGTATTTCGCCTTATTCAATGCATCTGCACTTCGCATTAATAAAATAAAGCAAATAAATAACAAAATACTAATAAATTAAACTGTAATTTCATCATGCAACATACCTTCTCTAATTAAACAACCCACTTTAACCATAACCCTTCTTGGGTTTGTCTTTTTTCTGCATAGAACACCATTCATCTTGGCTGTAAAAACCAAAGGGAAAAATTGGAAGAGAAAACAAACCAAACCAAAAGAGAAAGAATAGAAAGGGAAATACAGATAATTGGAAATAAGACAAACACAAAGGAAAGGAAAGCATGGCCTCGCTGGACTACAATTTACCAAAAAAAAACAGACATCAACCAAACAAAAAAAAAAAACATTATCTATTATGCTTTTCTCTCTCAAAAAATTATCTACAATGCATATCATGCCCTGCTCTTTTCTTCAAAAAAATCATGCTTGTTCAACCCCAATCTTGCTCTGCTCTTTTCTATTTTCGTAGATTCAACCCCAACCCCAAAAATGCTCTATGTTCTGCCCTCTTCTCATCTCCCTTTCAAGCCAAACAATGATGTCGTTTGTTTGTCTCTATTATCCAACATTCAACCCCAACTCCAATATGATCTTTGCCCACCTGCTCTTTTCTCCCTTCCAACCCCAAAGTATTCACCTCTGCCCTCTTCTTTAGATCTTGTATACTCTGCTCCAATATGCTTTGCCCTCTGCTTCTTTTCTCGCTTCCAATCCCAAAGTATTAAGCTCTGCCCTCTTCTCCCACATTAAACTCTCCTATATACTCTGCACACATTTTATTTGTCTCCCTCTCTTCCACTGCACTCCCCTTTTATCTGTCTCCCTCTCTTCCTTTGCACTCCGCCTTAAGCCAGTCCAACGCACCTTTGGCTCTTTTCATGACATAGGACAACACAACCTATATCAAAGCTATTGTGATCCTCTGCCTCAAATGTGTATTTAACGGCCGAATAGGACTCCAATATCCCCGTGAACTAGTAATGCACGCGCTCCAATGTCTATATTTTTTCTTGGCGTGCACATTCACCAATGGTTACCAAATCCTACTTTAAAGCACACAACAAATGTTATTTTGAATTATTTGATGGCCCCAATTCCCTCTATTGGAGGTCCTGTTTTTTGATAGATTGGCTTACCAAAAGACAAGGCAACATACAAACCTAACTTTAGAGCTCTAGGATCTAGCCCTCCTAGTCTCAGAGAGGGATCTCTCAATATGTTTATAAAGATGTGTCTTTAAAGGTTTAGAAGTTGATTTTAGGCTAGTTATGAGGTGCAAGGTTTTTTGTTTTGTAGTTTGGTTGGACAAGTGTGTTTCATGTGGTATAGATAGAGCATGGGAATCTACAAGCCATTGGGCAATGCAGTCATGTGAAAGTCCAAATAGTTCTGACAGAGAAGGAAGGGAAAACAAAGGGAAAATCTAACTTGGTCGAGGATCTGTTGAATAATATAGGTGAGATGGGATGAACATTAAGAACTAAGAGTGAAAAACAAACTAAACCCTTTCGCAATGACTTAAAGGATTCAGGGAACGCCCTATTTCCTCCAATAAGCTCACTGCTTTGGACTCAACCAATATAAACACTCAAAGAAAGGAGAAGTGCAGACTAAATCTTCTAAATGAATTATAGGATTCAGGGAACGCCATATTTCCTCCTATAAGTTCACCTTTGAGAGTTCAACCAATAAAGACATATAATTGCATTCAAAGAAGAGGGAACGCCTTAGACATCTAAGACTGCTATTATAGGGACCTTTAACACAATAGTTACAATAATGAACAAAGGGTATGATTGAAACAAGCCTCTCTGTCAAACTACAACTATTAATAATCAAAGGGAGATTTCAGATACAGAATTCAGTGGCAAAGAAAGAGGGAACGCCTAGACAGTCTTTAACACAACTGAGTTAACCATTTCAGAAATAAAACAAACTAAATATAAAGAGAGCTATTAGACTACCCAATCACATTCAGTAGCAGAAAACATATAAACAGTGAAGGATAAACAGGTCAGAGGTGCTTCTAAGATACATTTCTTTGCCTAAACTTTTTATCCTATTGTAAGTAAAGCATGATGGAACAAAGTGGAAAAACAAGAAATAACATTGACAATAAGTACTTCACCAAAACTAGGCTCAGGGATCCGATGGTCCGGCCTCCTTCATCAACAGAAAAACAAAGATCTTCACACTCTTTCAGAACACCAAAGCTTCTTCAAAACAGCAATATATATTACTTTAGAATTCACAAAATGCCAACAGTTTACAATGAGACTTCGAAGAGTCTTTATAGAGAAAATGAGAAAAGTAGGTGAGGAAAGTTTTAATGAACATCAGAGTTAGTGAAAGATATTTTGAATGCTCCATTCTGTGCCTTAAACATTTCATTGAATTCTAGACAGGATCAATAACTTTGTAGCTTGTTTGAGACCATTTTGATATGATAGAAACCACCCGCAGGGTGTCCTTGAGAAGAAAATCATCTGGAGAGGTACTATTATCTTCTCGATGTGAGTTAAGTGAAGAATGGGCTATGAGGACTCCCATACTTCCAAATAACTGCCTCTAACAATTTTTAGTAGCTTCCCTGGTGCAATAACTTCTTGGCAGACTTGTGTGCATGGGTAAAGGTCATGTCTGTGTTAGTCGTCGTTTTGCATCACTAACTGCTCTGTTTCTTTTGTACTTAAACCTGCTTTTGATCTGTTTATGCTATTCCTTTGTTGATTGCTCGAAAGGCTCATGTACTGATGTTGGTCTTCTATGCTGTGTATCTAATGCACTGCAGTTTCAGGACTTTCTGTCAGGGCGATAGTCTTCTCAGGAGCTTGATGGAGGAAATAGAGAATGGGTAGTAGTACTTTGGCTCTTTCTTCAGTGAATGGAATGCCCTGCTGATGTATCTCCTGTGCTGCTGCGACCAATGATTGGTATTCAACTGTATTGACTATGGATTAAGCCTCTTGATCTTCAATGTGAGGCTTTTTAATCCTTTAATCTTTCTCTGATACACTTTTGAACTTCTGCCGACCAGTTTCATGAATACACAGGCTGCAAAGGCACCAGAGGGCTAACTTTAGGGTTAGTGACCCTGATCTTAAATAAATCATGCTCTTAAACCTGCAAAACACGAAAACCTGTTATGAAATCCTGCGTGGGTCTTTAAACTGCTTCAGAATGACTTTAGCAGAGGCGGAGGAGCGATTGCAGAGGAATATGTGCGGTGGAGAAGGTTACATGGCGCAACACCATGAAACTGGGGTTTAAACATGAATTAGCGTGAAAAAAAGACTTTTAATGTTAAAACATAAAAGCTTATGACTCGAGCGAATACAAAGGAAAAAGACAAAAATGAAAGGCCATGGGGGCGTATTTGATGGTGGGACTGAAAGGGCGGAGGAAGATTGAACGTGGACCGTCGGATCATTGGAAGAGATCAACGGTGGAGATCTTCCAATGAAGTCCTTTGGAAGGTTTGATGAACAAAAATGGATGGGACCGCGATAAAATATGGGTGGTTAGATTAAAACAATCGACGGCTAGGATTAAAAGCTGAGCTTGCGGAGGGTAGGCAGTAAAGTGAAAAACAAGAATGGTTTTCGCGCAATCAAATAGTGGGTAGGTGGTTTTCACTTTTGGAACGCGATCCTATCAAGGATTGACACATGGAATCACAAAACCACTTTTATCGCGTAATTTTAAAACATTAAACTTCAGGCACAAAGTTACGTGATATGCAATGGTGACCATTGGATCTAGGACCTCAGATCCGACGGTGCGGAAGGAGCGAGATAGGTGGAAAGCTGCGGGGTTAAAAGGGCGTGCGGGATGGAATTAGGACCGTCGGATCTGCAGGAATGGATGGCGGAGATCTAATCTGCAGATCGTGGAACAGTGAAAAGGGGCAAGGCAAAGGCGGAGCGCGATTAGATCGTGGCCCTTGGTTCTTGTGGATTCAACGGTCAGGATCCAATCGTAATGTCAGACCATCGGAGGAACGAAAAGGGAAGAATTTTGGATTTGCGATGCACGATTAAGCGTTGGCCGTCCGATCTGGAACAAGATCGATGGTGGAAATTAAATCAGCGGGGTGAAGACGGAGGATTATGGGTGGAGCGCGACGTGATCTTGGCCGTTGGTTCTTGTGGATTCAACGGTCAGGATCTAATCGCAGGATTGGAATCGGAGGAGGCAACAGACATGGAAAATATAAGTTGCGATTTTTGATTGTGCGATGGAGCGCAGGCCATTGGATCTGCGGATGATCAACGGTCCAGATTTGGTCGGGAGTCACACAGGTAGAGGGGTAATATGATAGATGGGTGTGATGCACTTGAGCGCTGATTGTTGGATCTGAAAGATCGACGGTGGAGATTGAAGCAGAGGTCGATAGAGCAAAGGTTCATCGCATCGGAAAAATGGAAGAAATAAAGGAAAGTAGGAAAAGGAAAGCTCCGATTGCGATTTAGCGATGAGGGCTATGAGGGAGCGCGATTTAGATCTGGCCGTTGGTTCTTGTGGATTCAATGGCCAGGATCTAATCGCAGGATCGACATCGAGGAAAAATGGAAAAGGGAACATGTTAACTGAAACCTCTGATTGCGATTTGCGATTGGCGCTCGATCATGGCTCCGGTCTTGTGCGGAAAAGGGGCTAGGGCTAAGGCTGAAAGGGGCTTAAAGCCTTGGTGGAAAAAAGGGTTTTTTAGGCCAAAAACAAGGATTTTTAAGGAATTTCTTGGCTTTCGGTAAAGGGGGAAAAGGGTGATTTAAACCTGTAAAGGGATTTTTAGAGGCTTAAAAGGATTTTGGAGGCCTTTCAGAGGGGAATGGAGGTTTTAAAGAGGAAAAGGAGGCTTTATGAAAATGAAGGGAAATGAGTCAAAATGGGCAGTTTTAGAAGCCTTTGAAAACAGTTCCTTTCATAAACAACAGGACTTTTCAATGGACATAGCAGTGAAGATTTCTTCAAAGGACATAAGGTACATGAAGGCTTCAAGAATGATAGATTTTCAAGGGAAATGTTTCTCTTGAAGACTTAGAAACATACTTAGCCACCTGTTTGCTATGCCAAAAATTTATAGGTGGCTAACAGTGGCTCCACTTGGGGAGGACAACTTGCCCTTTAGGTGTCAAGAACCTCAGTAATCTCTGTATTTAGCAGACCCGTGCCTTTCCATTGGGTAGCAGTTTTTATTTCCTTGATTGGTCTTCTTTTGATCTGATAATCTTTGTAGAAACCTGAAAAAAAAATTGTCATTCTTCAAAACAACATTTCTACCTACCCATTCCTACTGTCCTAACATTTTTTCTTCTTTTGAGTGCACTTGGACTAGCAAACTCTTTTTCAACATTTTATTTTGCAAAAAATAAAAATAAACCTATCTAATGCTACCATTATTTCTTCCAAGAGCCCAAGTTAAACAATTGGACTCTTAATTCTCTACCTAATCTAATATCTGTCAGGATTAAATAGTCTGACATATTTTCATTCTCTACATTCTAAGACAGTAATTGAAAAACACAGTCAAACTAGGATTAGACTGTCTGGCTTGCTGTAGGTCCATGGCATGAAGACAAGCTGCACATGAACTGAAAATAACAGAAATTACAAAAAATTTGGGAAGGCTTGAAGTTCTGAAAACAGAAAACATATTTCCTTCCTTTTCTGACTCAGATTTTGAGCTTTTTAGAGTCATCTTTTCCTTCATTTCAGCGCTGGTTTGGATCTTGTTAGAGCTGTATACTTTTCTTTGCTGGTTCAAGTTTTGAGCATGTTAGAACCAGTCTTGTTTCTTCTTCTTTTGGCTCAGGTTTTGAGAGAATTAGAGCCAAATTTCCTTATGCCTCTAGGTTCATATTTTCAACATGTTTGAACCTCTCTTTTTGGTATGGGGCTATACCTTTCTTGTTTTATTTCTGCCCTCTTTTCTATTTTTTTATTGTTTTTTGTATTTTCTTTCTTTTATTTGATGCAAGTGGTATGTACAATGGATGAAAAATCTGAAACTTAAGACTCTTGACAGAAGTAGTGTTTAAGCATCCTGCCGTTGACAAGACCTCCTAGCACTTCTTCACCATTCAGTTCTTGCAGGAAAAATGCATTATGCCCTCTTAAGGAATGAATCATGCAGTGCGCTTTCCACAGATTTTCAAACTTACCATGTTTTCCTTTCTCTTCCCTTCTTGAATCCCATTTGAGAACCACATTCCCGACTTGGAAGTCATTTTCTTTGGTATTTTTGTCAAACTGCCTTTTGATGTTTTCTTGGACTGCTTGAGTTCTTTGGTAAACTTCCTCTCTAGTCTACTGCAAATGGATGTTCTGATTGATCCTTCTCTGCATATCATTTTCCTCAACTTGAACTTCCTAAAGGAGTTTCATGACTGGAACTCCCAAGGATGTTGGGAAAACAACATCCATTCCGTAGACCAGCTGATAGGGGGATGTGTTGATTGAATTTTTGGTGGTTAACCTGTCAGCCTACAAAGCATGAACCAGCTTACCATGCCATGCTTTCTAATTCTGCTCCAGCAACTTCTTGATGATGTTAATCAGGATCTTGTTGGAAGATTTAACAAGTCCATTTCCTTGGGGGTAGTAGGCAGTAGAGTGGCCTAACGTGATCCGATATTTATGGCAGAAATCAACCATATTTTTGGATTTAAAGGCAACAACATTGTCTGTGATTATTTTCCTAGGACAGCCAAATCTGGACAATATGTTGGTCTCAAGGAATTTAATAATGATAGAGTCAGTAGCATTCCTAGTGGGTATGGCCTCTATCCATTTGGTAAAATAATCTGTGGCTGTGAGGATCCATTTATGCTGGGTTGAGGAGGGTGGTAACCCTTATGGTAACCTGATTTAATTCGCCGATCACTTCAAATTGCGATCGATCTAGCTGAACTATGCGCACAACAAATTTTTGCAGTTGAATGTTCAACTTTGCACATATTGATTTTGGTAAAATATTAGATGAAGCTCCAGAATCCACTAAGCAATTATGAAAATTTTTATTGAAAACTTCATAAGTAAGAAGAAATGGGGGAGTATGAGATCTCGACCTTCCTCCAATTAAAGCGATATCTTTTGGATCAATTTTATTAATCACATTAGTTGGAGGTCTTCCCATTTCATGGGAAGCTTGAGAGATTACAGGGGCAGGCAGAGGTTTTTCTGGTACAGCATGTAATTATTTCAAAAGTACCTTTTGCTGGTGTTTTAACTTGCTCAATTCATAAAAAGTGATGTTAGCCCTAGTCTTCTTCATATCTTCTATGATATTATACTCCATTTCATCCGAAACGATCAACGTTTTTGATGGATTTGATGAATCTGTTTGGACTAGGCTGGTTTGAGTCGCTTTAGATGTTGTTTTCTTGGCTGCGACTTTATCCTTAGTCATTGAGCTTGCGCTCTTTGGCTTAGGAGTAGGTTGAAAAGGATCAAGTTGATTTATACTTCGAGTGTTAACCGGGGATGCCTCTTGATCTTCTTCATCTGGGAGGATAAAATCCCACATACCTTGTACCTCTACAACTTCTTCTTCATCAGTAGTTTCTTCAGTAGCAATGTCCTCTTCTTCTTCTTCTGATTCAGCACTTGTGATAGCATTTGGTGGCTTTGAATCGGTCGAAGGGTTTCTTCTATAAGGCTTGTACGGCTTTTTAGAATATGTTTCTTCCACTTGTTTCTTAATGTCAATCATTTCGTTGGACATGGTTTTCAGAAATTTCTACAATCCTTCTAAATCGAGTGGATCTTTCGATTGTTTTTTCTTGGGGTCTTCCTTAAAAGTAACCTTCTTGGATTTTCGTTCCTCTATCGCGTTTTTCTTTTCTAGGGCTATGATACGTTTCTCTACCACTATTGCTTCCTTCATATTGTCAGCTAAAGTTGTTTTGTTAGCCCTATCAACGAAGATTGCTATGTTTGATGGTAAAGCAAATATGTACCATTCACTTCGCACTTCTTCTCTAGGCTTGGAAGCAGTAGGAATTTTATTTAACATTTTATTGAAACATGAATTAAAATCTTTGATAGGTTCTTTTGACTCGGCTCTAAGGTTAGACATGTCATTGATCAATGTCGTTGTAGACTTGTCATCACCGAACTTAGTCAAAAATTGTTCTTGGAAGATATCCCAACTAGTGATAGATCCAGATGGTAATGAGAAATACCATGATTCGGCTGCTCCTTGTAGAGTATAGGGAAAAATTCGGACGACAACGTCTTCATTGGTAACTCCATTAAGATTTATGGACAACATAAAGTTATTTATATGTTATTCCGCTATCATGCCTGCTTCAGGATTAAACTTAAGTAGCCATTTTTCAGGATGGGCCAGTATTTGACTCAAGGGCGCAGGCATTAAGACTGCCCCTGGGTTATTCCATGGAGATTGGGCCATCGTTGAATTACCAACAGAGGAAAGCACAGAAGATGATCCATGCGGTTGGGAAGATGAGGATATTACGATTCCAGATGTTTGAGAAGGAGATGTGGAAGTTCCAGTGGACTAACGGACAATAATCTGAAGTGGTGGGGTGGATGGTTGACTTCGCGATGAAGAGGTTGAGATGGATGATGATGATGAAAGAGTCTCACTATCAGACTCTTTAGGTGATTTTCTTGCTCTCTTCCTTGTAGGTAGAGGTAACTCGGTTGGTTGAACACCAAAATTTTCGCTCTTTAATCTGGTGAGAGGATGAGCAGGGTTATATTGCGAAGTTACGCTGCCTTGAGATTTATCAGATCTTTGAGGTGATATTGAAAATCGCTGAAGTTTATGAATCAAAGATTCAACTTTAGGAGGTTCAATAGCAGATTCTTCTGAAATGTCAGGGTTCAATAAATCCTGTCCCAACCTCTCCACAATGGAAGAATCATGGGTTCATTTGTCTCTTGAGAAA
Source organism: Pinus albicaulis (assembly GCA_034641835.2). Lineage (NCBI taxonomy): Eukaryota > Viridiplantae > Streptophyta > Pinopsida > Pinales > Pinaceae > Pinus > Pinus albicaulis. Next base: position 659,863,363 of record CM076573.1, on the reverse strand, counting down.
ATGTTGGACACCTAATCTTCAACGGGTAGGTGTGGAAGGAAAATGGACAAATGGATTCCAAGAGACCACATGGAATGGGAATCCAAGGGTCATACCAATGTACTATAAAAGCACATCTATGGTTAATAATAAAATAAATCACGCTTATCTTTCTCCTTGTGTGTTTACTTTCTTGTCTACCATGCATGTGTATAACATGGTATCAGAGCAAGCGATTATTGGCCCTGCTCAAATTTGAGCCATTGATTTAGTGGTCTCTCTCTGTGCACCCTGCTATTACTCCATTGACAACGCTGGTGTCTGCGCATAAAAATCTGGTAAATAATGTGGACCTCTACACGCTGTAGATTGCACAATCTGCCACAGCCTAGAATACCGCGTGTTGAGAGCGTTATGAATATCTATTGGTCTAATTTTTCTCTTCTGTTGTAATTGGGTGTGTTCTACCCATTTGTGTGGTATTTTGTCTAGACTTGTTTATTATTTTAGTGCTGTCCGAACATGTCTCCTATTCTGGCACCGAAAAGATCTGTTTCTTATTATAGCATTGTTCAGATTTGTCTTCCATTCTAGCAAGCGTTATACTCGTTAAAGGAAGGGAGAGGGTGAAAATTCCTATAGGCTCCAGCATATGCTTTGCTCCACTCACCTCCCACTGCGCTCTAGTATCGGAAGAACAACAACTCCCTCTCTGCGTGTTATAATGGTGCCTCCAGGCTACCTGATGGTGAAATTTTCTTGAAATGGGGACCACATTTCTAGAACAACGCCTGGTTTAAGGTATGCGTTAAAGAGAGTGTGTAATTATGAGACCTGCTATGCATTATGACATGCATTGATGCATTGTTGGTATCCCTCCTCTCACTTATGCGCTTGCCTCTCCATTGTCTCTCGTGCCTTCCACTAGTATCCACCTCTCCGCTCGGGCTTGTTGGCTCTTCCACTTCTGCCAACCCTTCCACTTGAGCCAAGCCTTCCTCTATGCTCCATTCAAGCAAGCGCTCCACTAGTTCAACTCCATAAAGTTAGAAGGAGTGTATGTTGGTAATGAGATGGAGGTGAAAAAAACTTTGTTATCACCTGGAGGCTTTCGACCACACAAGGGACGACCTCGTGCTCCAAACCAGTATACACCCATCCTCTCATGGCCTCGGCTCATGTTGCCTCGACCTATGTCATGATCGGTCCTTTGATTTTCTTCTCGCACACAGCTGGATGGATGAAAAAGTAACAGGAGGGAGCGGTAGAAAAACTTTCCTTCTAATAGTTTTGTGAAGGGTGATTAAGAAAACTTTTGCCTTTGCAATGATCCTCTTGTACGTAGTCACGCACCACCATAAGAATCAACTGGGACATTGAGCTTCTGAATTTTTTCAAGTTCCTGTAATTTATGTGCTCCACAATTGGAAATGAAAGCAGTCGCAAGGGCCTTTTCAGTCTTTCGCTGAATAGGTTCCATAATATCATATTCAGCCCATGAAATATAACCTATAGGTACATCTAAAGAGAGACTGGCTGTCATTATAACATTGTCCCCTTTCCCTTGTGCAACAGCTTTATCATTCTCAGGATAGTAATGTGATGATTCCATGGACTGTGGAATACTTGCGGTTTTGCCATCACCATGAAACCCAAATTCAGCATCTGGTTTCTTTCAAAAGTAAGTGAGTTTGTAAAGACATATACCCCTTCAGATTAAGGGGGGTTGGACACCTAATCATTTATGGGTAGGTGTAGAGGACGAACATACATAGGAAGTCCAAGAGACCCTAGAATATGGAATCCAAGGGTCACTCCATGTATGATAAATATGTATCATTGTGAGTAATAGAATATAAAATGTTTACCTTTCTCATGTGTCTTGTGTATTTACCGTGCTCACCATAGGTGTGTTTAACATGGTATCAGAGCCATGACGAGTGAAATTCTTCTTACTCATCGTGAAATATAGGGATGCGCTCTTCGCTGCCTTGAATAACACTGGTCCTTCCTTGAATAACGTTGGTCAGATTGTCTGCTCCCCAACGCCCAATTTGCTACATAATTCTGCTCCATACACTCTACGATTGTAATGAAAAATCTGCTCCATCCTATGCAAAAATCGGCCTTTCCTGGAGAGCTATTTGGCAGTGTTGGGATTGACTAGAAGGGCGACATTGCATTCCAATTTAAGCGTTATTTTTGTAGCCCTTTTTCTGGCTATTGTTCACACTCTGTTGCAGTTGCAGGCTCCTCAACATCGAGCTCTACCCTCCTCCATACAATCGTACCTCTTGGCATCACCTCCTGTGCATCAACCTCTCCACCATCTCCTGCTGCTTCATCTCCTACCTCTCACCTACACCCGTCGCTCACTTATTCGAGGTTGAGTTCCTTCACACCCATGTCATACTCTCACTGCGTTGGCCTCCCACTCCCTCCACACTGTAGCACTCCTCCCTCCTACATTCATGCTCTTCATTCAACGAAGTTCCTTGCGCCGCTGTGGTATAGATTGAGCAGGTATTATTTATATTTGGAGAGTAGCAACTTCAGAAAATCGAGAGCAGATATGGTGTCCTGGTAGCTTTGGTTAGTGAGGTAAAAGGAAATGTCATTGGCTCCAACTTGAATTGCGTATAACAACTTGGACATCACCAAATCACCATTGACTTTCATGGTGGCTGACACATTTTTGAATTGAGTTATTTGAATACTCATTGGGATTATATTCAGATTTTCACCTGTAGAGTCTAGCAATCTGCTTCCCCCGGATGCAAAATTAACACCCTCTGAGAAGTCTGCTCCTGCCTGTAGATATGGAAACAGGAGTTCCAGCTTCAGTCTAGTAGCTATAAAGTCGAATACAATTCAGCTGTCGGTGAAACGGCCAGTAGGGCGGTGGAACAATATTTCACCATAGGGTGGAAAATCTACTTGAGCGCTTGAATTAGGAATGTAATTGTTGGTGCCTACATCTGCAAATGAATCCCCAAATGCGAAGAGTGTAGGAACTGGTTCTGTACCTCCCAATGTAGAGCCAAATATAAAACATACGGTCAGTAAAATACCTAAAACTATACTTCTATTTGACGGATCCATTCCCATTTCCTTTTCTTCAAATTGATCTCCAAGTGCAAAACAATCAGTGCCTCTGACCGTTGTTTCACACTGTTAAACCAAGAGAGGTAACTCCATAAATTGGATATTTATATGTATGCCAATGGAGCATTGAAAATCCATAAATTGCCTCTATATCAGTGATTCATTGTTGCTGAAGTTTTATTTCAAAAATTTCTATAGAACGATAGTGCACTTCAGATTTATTACTGGTGCCACTATAAAGGTCACCGCCAATGTTTGTATAAGTATAGGTGTCAGTGGACAACAAAGTGGACAGTGACTTTCTTGAAAATCACTTATCGAGTACGTGACAGGGCATATGTGCAGGGTTCTACATCATCTAGATCTTTTTCTTCTCGTTGTATTATTAAGATCTCTAATTGGTGTTTGTTTTTTGATCATCACTCTTTTCATTTGTGAAGTTGGAATAAATTATTCAAAGTTAAAGTTACAAGAAACTTTGAGTTTTTTAAAATGAGACCAACAGAGACAGTATTAGATTTATTGAATACTCTTGTAATTTGTGGTACTAATGACACAGTCTGAATCAACAAAGACTCTCTCTCAGAAATTCAGACTTGTTTACAAAATGCACATGAAAATATTGATTTTCTGCAGCTTGAATCTCATCTATAGCAAGAGCAATTACAAAAGCGGAGTAATAATTCTGAACATGTTTCTGTTCAGAAAATTGAGAGGGACTCCCATCAGCAGCAAGAATATAAAGTTGAGGTTGGTCCACATTCAGTACCCATTTCAGGAGCAGATGTGTAGAAAAATGTAGAAATGCAGCATGCACTTCCCAAGCCCATCATCAGAACTTGGGAAGAGCTTGTCCACAACAAGCACAAAACTGGTCTTGGATATGAAAAGGAGTTGTCCTTTCATATTCCAGACCACTCCAAGCCCATCAAATTTCAGAGTGCCGGATTTCTTCATGACGGTTCACCTTCAGCTGTTCCAGATCTTGCTCCTCCTCCGCAGCAGAAACAACATATTGTAAAATGCCAACACTGTGATCGAGTTGGCCATATGAAATATAATTGTTTCGATATTCACCTATGAAAGCACTGTGGTCACCACACCCATTCTTCACACATATGCTTCATAAAGAAGCCTCCTGCAAGAAAAAATATTCATCTTCGATGGATCGCTTCTTCGCAATGGGCATCAACAACCAAGAAGATGTTTAAGTCATATGTCAAAACATGTTCTAGAATATTGAACAAAATTGTAGTTGATTTTTTGCCATCATCTCACCTTGTACCTGATAGGGGGGGAAATGGTGGTCATCTACAAGCTTCGAAGCCACATCAAGCGAGCCTGAGCCACAATTTCTCATTCCAGATTCGGAGTTGTAGCCAAAGACATAACAGTTCAAGCGAGCCTGAGCCACATCTTGTCATTCCAGATTTAGAGTTGTAGCCAGATACACGGATGCCTATGAGCATGCCTTTGGCTGATGGATAACCATAAACAACTTATGTGAGGTTCATATTCTTCCTCTTCAAAGAATTCAGAGCACTTCCTCTAACATAATATTTCAACTTCTTTCCATCTTAGGTAGAGTTATGGGAAATGCATTAAGCGTTCCAGTGTTGGTGGTCATCCTTAAACCACCTCTTTATGCCAACATTTCAAATAGTTGATTCAACCTAAGTGCTGCCATTCATACTTTGCAAATTTGTATTGCAACTCTCTTCTTGGACTCACACATACCCCTTCGGATTAAGGGGGGGAATGTTGGACACCTAATCCTCAACAGGTAGTTATGGAAGGCGAATGGACAAATGGAGTCCAAGAGACCACTTGGAATGGGAATCCAATGGTCACACCAATGTACTATAAAAGCACATCTATGGTTAATAATAAAATAACTCACGCTTATCTTTCTCCTTGTGTGTTTACTTTCTTGTCTACCATGCATGTGTTTAACAGAAAAAATAAATAAATAACCTCTGCACAATGGAAGAATCATGGGTTCACTTGCCTCTTGAGAAAAAAAATTAAAAATTAAAAATTAAAAATTAAAAAAAACAGTGCTCCCAAAAATGATAAATGTCAATAACTTTTTCTTCCCCCAAAAAAAGAAATTGAGTCAATTAGCGTGATCTCAGGGACCACTGAGGGTTGTTAACTAGGATGAGTTCAAATCCCACAAGCTAGAGTGAGGATCTCACCTGAAACCCTAGCTTGAAAACTCCTTTGAGCCTTCAATCAAAATGTCAAATAAGAAAATCCAAATTACATGCCATGCTCTCGTTTGTCCTCCTTTTAAAGCTTAATTGGTTGAGAGATAACATGGGAATTGCCTTGGGTGGATAATTATAGGGGCCAAAACCATGTGCTCTACGCCCCTTTATTATTTATGTATTTTTTTGGTCCAACTAGGGTCAATTGGTTCAAGATATTACAGTCCCCCTACACAAAATTTCTTTCCCTCAAGCAAATTCAATGTTGGATGCTCTAATATATTCTCTCCCTCCTAAGTAGCGTCTTCAATGGGAAAATATTTCCATCGCACCAGATATTCTCGGATGGTCCTGCTCCTAACACTAGTAGAAAATGATGAAATTAGTGACCAGGTGACTAAAAAAGTTAGTCACCGCAATTATTTCAAGTGAATTACTACTAAATTTGAGAAATTTTAAGTGAATGAACTAAAAATGACTAACTTAAACGACTAATTTAGTCTAGGAATAAAATATACAACTAGATAATAAGTGACTAAACTAAAAACGACTAACTCAATGACTAATTATAGGATTAAAATATATGGCTAGATAATAAGTGGAAAAATTAATAATTATTAACGTAAATGACTATTCTAGTCCAAGAATAAAAATATGACCAAATAACAAGTACAACAAGTATATGAATTAGTCATTTAAGTTAGTAATTTTTAATTGTATCACTCTAGAAATAGAAAATTTCAATTTGGATACCGAAGTGTTACATTTCACTACAGGGGTCTCTGAATCCATCTGTTGTGTTAAAGTTTAGAGACAAAGGGGTCTTTGAATCCAGCTATAGTGTTAAAATTATGAATACCCTAATCATAACTAGGTCAAATACATTATGAATAATACCTACAAGTAGAAGTGTTGGATAATAATTAGGAGAGCATACATTTCCTTTAGTTGAACACTTAGATTTTCATGCATATCTACATTTTTTATTATTAGGGTCATATCCATTGAACTTAGGATACCGGTTTTTAACTTGGATATCAAGTTGTTTATCTAGTAATTTGAACATACATTATGAACATAGTAGTACTAACTTTTCTGAAATTGCTTTGAATCCTATATATGAGGATTTTGATATTGCCTGAACATTAGATGTTACAAATATTAGAATATCACGTTATACATGTGAAACAGATTTATTATATTTAGATGATGTAAATTACACCTTTGCATTAATATTAATACACAAATGATTCTTTTTCCTTTCTGGAAAAAAAAATTATGGAAGAGGTTTGATGACACCTTGCCTTGGCCATCTAAGACACTAGGTGTAGAAAGAGGTTGCTTTAGTTACTACATTTAGCTTGGTGTATATGATCCATGTGTATATGGTATTACCAATATGTAATATTTTTATTATAATCACTTAAGCACACAAGTCTAACTCTTGATACTTCGGCTATAACTTTTAAGTTGAGTTGTTCCATGGTGTTTCATAAGTTTACTTAAAAAGATGTATCATTTTAATGGTTTGATTATATATTTGGTGATTTGAGCAAGTTCTACACATAAATTTTATTATACCTTTTATTTCCCACCTAAAAAATTTCACTCTACGTTGTATTTTTATTATAGCTTTTATTTCCCACCAAAAAATTTCTCCTGTACTTTGTATTTTTGGCGGCAATAAAAATTTATTTATTGAACTTCTTGTATTTTTTTCAGCAATAAAATTGTATTTACTAAACTTGATGGAATTAAAAAAAACATAGTAATGAAATCTCTATTTATGAGAATTTATTTTACTTGATGGAGTGAAAAAAAACATAGAAATGAAATATATATTTATGAGAATTTATTTTAATTTATGGCTTGGGACCAAGATACAAGTGAATTTAAAACCTTCAAATATTTTTTTAAGGGAAATACATAAAACCGGAAGTGTGCGCAGGGTTTTTTCTTTCTGAACCAAAAAAAAAAAAAAACTGAAAGTGTGCGCAGGGTTTTTTCTTTTTGGAAAAAAGAACCGGAAGTGTGCATAAATAGAAATGGGGTTTTTTGTTTTTATTCAGCATCTTCACAACCATAGAAAATGGTGGTATCATCCTTCCGACACCTGGCCTGACAAAACTCTTTGCATCCTTATTTTGTTCCAGTAATGCAGCCTAGTGATCACCGGTGTTTCTAAAAGATATTTGTTCCCTCTTATATCTCCACACAAAAATCCGGTGTTTGGTTGATTTGTAGTTAAATTTTAGAGCTATAATGCAGATAGAGTCCATCATTTCCCCTGGCATTCGCTCATATGTATTTCTTACAAGCATCACCTCATACTTGGCCACGAAGGTACAAAGAAAATAGCTAACCCCGTAGATAATGAAAACATGAATGGGGAAAAAAACGAATATTGTAAATTTGTTTTGATAAATCTGGTTATTATATTGAATTGTTGATCATAATTCTACCCTAAAGCCTGTACGATATGTGCTTAATCTGCGTGACACATCTGGTTTTTTCTTTTAGTTGAGGCAATTTTTGGTTAATTTACAACCATGATATGATGAATAATAGAGACCATTATGAAACATCTCTGCCCCATCCCCTGATTGATGATTTGGTTTGGAAATAATAAATTTGTAGTAAAAGTAATGCTAGTGTTGTGCAATAACAGTGACATGGAGGGAGGGATCATATCACTCGTCGTTGATCCTTCAAAAATCTCATTTGTTGGTATGAAAAAACTCGAAGTCAAAGAAAATATGTTAGGGTTCAGGGTTTTATGAAGGTCTGGTGGTTGCAAGTTCAAAACCTCAGAGGCGTTTATTCTCTTTGTGCTCGGAAATATCTGTCTTCTTGAAGCAACTGCCCTCCTTTTGATATATTCAAAACCAGGTGAGTCTATTCCCAACTTTTAGTTCATCTTTAAAAGCACAAGACTACCATTTTGGTACAGATTAAGGTTTTCTTTATCCTGTAAAAACTTTCCCATTCTCGCTTCCAGACATGAATCCACAGATAAATACCAGAGATCACTTCTATACATTCTATTGGAGCTCAAACTGGCACTCCACATTATTTTTCTATGGAAACCAAAACCCAAAATCTGAAATTGCCATCTCATTACCATACGGGTTGAGATTACCAAAGGTTATAGCTAAGTGGTGGTCTAGTTTTTAGGGCCTAGGTTTGTATTGAGGAAGGGATGCTAACCTCATTTCAATAACCCTCGATAATGGCTCCCTTGCTGTCTTGGCTTCCTTGTTCTCCTTAAACAACAATTTTTCGAGATTTTTCGAGAACCACTTATAAGACACATTGTCTGAGAGGGATTTCAATGTCATTCAACACATGATATTTAGTTGTGGGGTCCTAACACGTTTGAATAATATTGGGCTAGGGTAAATATTTTACAAAACCTTATGCTCCATTGTAACATTGGAGCATGAGTGTAGCTTTCCATTCTATTTTTTAGACATAGTTACATGTTTGGACTTGAGTCATGTTGTGAAACCAACTCCAAAAATAGAAGAAAAGAGAGATCAACGCGTTAGAAATCAGCCACTTCGAGGGGGCAACCTCCAATACATTACATAAATGAACAATTCTTGGATGATACAAATGAAAAAACCTCCTTCCTATATATAGGAGTCCATGGGGCCACAATGTAATCATAGTGGGGCCACAATGTAATCCTAGCCGACCTAACAATAATAATTTAAGGGCACAATAATAAAAATATGGGGGTTACAGGGGTACAATAATAACAATAAGGGGGTTACACTAACAACAATAGGGGACTATACTAGTAATATAAGGACCTAACATGCTCCTCTCCTTCAAAAAGGTGTTTTCCTCAACGCTTGAGTAGATCCGAGTGCTTTTGTATAAAATTCTCATCCTCCCATGTAGAATCTTCCGCGGGTAAGTTCTTCCATTTGATGAGATACTCTGAAATTGATCGATTTCGTAGTTGTCAAGTTCTTGTTTCCGTGACTGCTTCAGGTTCCAATATGGTTTTTCCTTCCTCATCAAGTTCTGGCAATATTGTTTGAACTGGAAGTTTGTCCCCTATAACATTTTTTAAGTATGAAACATGGAAAACTGGATGCACTTGCGAAGAAGCAGGAAGCTCCAATCTGTATGCCATAGTACCAATATTTTGCAAAATCCTGTAAGGACTATATTACTTTGGTGATAATTTATTATCCTTCTTAGCTTACTTGAGGGACATTTTTTTGTATAGTTGTAGCCATAAAAATACCCAGTCTCCCACATCAAAAATTCTCTCACTGAGATGTTGATCTGCCTGTTGTTTCATTCGATTTTTTGCCAAATTTAGGTTATCCATTAAGAGTTGGAGAACTTATTGTTGATGCTCGATGTGATCCTCCATTGCTTGAACCCTAGAATTTTTCCTTAAATAAGATGTGATGGATGGTGGATGATATCCATAAAGTGCCATAAATGGGGTCATTTTTGCCACAGTATGGAAGGAAGTGTTATACCACCATTCAGCCAAAGGTAACCACTTGACCCATTGTGCTTGCTTATCAGATACAAAACAACGAATATATCCTTCCAAACATTTATAAGATGATGATGATGAGATTGAGGATGATAAGATGAGCTATGAGCTAGTTGAGTACCCAAACAAGAAAATAATTTCGTCCAAAAATTTCCTGTAAAAATGGGATCTCTGTCACTTACAATAATCTTCGGGTTTCCATGTAGCTTTTGAATTGTTTCCATAAATTCAGTAGCAACTATACTCGCTGCTCTTCTGAAGATAGTCTTTGTTCCAAAAAGTGTTTAAGACTATCATGATCAGTTTTTTACCTTGAAGTGTCTTCCCATTAGGTAAGGTCTCCATTTCTTTAGTGCATGTAGTATTGCTAACATTTCCTTCTCATAAATAGGTTTCTGTAAATAATTTCCTTTGATTGGACGACTTTCAAAAGCAATGGGTCTTCTTTCTTGCATTAAAACTGCACCAATTCCATTTCCTGAGGCATCACATTCCACAATAAAGGTTTTCATGAAGTCTGGCGTAGCTAAGACCTGTGCTAGGCACATTGCCTCCTTAAGACGTTCAAAGGCCTTAGTTGCTTCAGGAGTCCATGAAAATGCATATTTCTTCAATAATGTTGTTAGAGGTGCCGCTATTCTCCCATAATTCTTAACAAACTTGCGATAATACTCCCCCCCGAACCCCTCGAGAAATCTGTGCAACTACTTTATGGTTTTGGGGACTTTCCATTCCTTAATGGATTTAATTTTTTTAGGGTCTATCTTAACACCCTAGTGAGGTACAATATGACCCAGATATTCCACCTCTTGTATTCCAAAGAAACATTTGGATGTTTTTGCATATAATTGTTTCTCCTCCAATAGTTTGAGCACCCTGTCAACATGTAGAACATGATCCTTCCAAAACCTACTGTAGATTAATATATCATCAAAAAATACTAGCACAAATTTTCTAAGGAATGGTTTGAAAATGGAATTCACCAACCCTTGAAATGTAGAAGGTGCATTAGTAAGGCCAAAGGGCATGACCAAAAATTCATAATGACCCTCATGAGTTCGAAATGCTGTTTTCGGAATATCTTCAGTCTTCATTCTAATTTGATGATATCCTGAATGAAGATCCAACTTGGTAAAATAAATTTCTCCGTGTAATTCATCCAATAATTCATCAATCACAGGAATGGGAAATTTATATTTAATGGTGAGCCTATTGAGCTCCCTATAATCCGGACACATGCACCATGATCCATCTTTCTTGTGAACCAATACAACTGAAGCAGAGAAAGAACTTTGACTAGGTTGAATTATACCAGCCTCTAACATTTCTGCAATCATATGTTCAATTTCGCTCTTTTGGACATAAGGATATCTGTAAGGCCTGATGTTTGGAGGAACACTTCCTGGAATCAAATGAATAGCATGATCATGATCACGAATAGGTGGGAGTCCTTTGGGAGTGTCAAACACCTTGGAATGATTGTCCAAGACTTTTTGGAGATATGGAGAAATAGATGATTTTGATGTTGGAACTTCTAGTGAGCATAATTGTGCAATTACGCCCCGTTGTTCTTTATCCAGAAGATTTGTCATGACATTAGAGCTTATTATCTTTCCTGGATTCCCTGTGATACCCCGTATTTCGATTTCCTTTCCTTCCGAAAAAAAATTCAAGAAAATTTCTTGAAAATTAAAAGCTACCATCCCCAAAGATTGTAACCATTGTACTCCTAGTACAACATCAACACCTCCTATTGGCATGGAAAGAATTGGACTATTCACTACAAATTCCCCCATGGCTAGCTTGATATTATGGCATTTTCTAGAGAAATTTATATTTCCTCCATTTGCAACCATCACTTGACATTCTGGTGCTGGGTATAGTAAACAATTCAATTCCTTGGTGACCTTACAATGAATAAAATTATGTGTACTACCCGAATCAATCAACACTATTACCTTTTTCTTCTTGATATGTCCTTCTATCTTGAGAGTTTGAGGAGTGGTAATTCCTATCAATGCATTACATGATATGGTCAGACTCATTTATTCTTCTTCTAGGGTTTCTTCCTGGTGTATATCCTCTACTTTTGTAGTTTCTTCTTCATTTTATTTCTCCTCTTCACAATCTATGTAAAATAATTTATTCTTAGTGCACTTATGACCTTTAGTGTATTTGCTATCAAAACTGTAGCAAAGCCCTTTTTCTCTTTTTTCTTCCAATTGTTGTGGTGTCAACCTTGTAGGTTGTGGAATTCTAGGAGTAGCAACACTTTCATCTTTATAGATGTGAGTGGTAGGCTTCTTGGTCGCCATAATTTTACATTCAATTTTTCTTGCCAACTTGAATGCCTTCTCCAATGAATCAGGTTCCCAAATGCGAAATTCATGTTGGATGTTATCCTTTAAAGTCCCTATGAAGACATCAATCCTGTGTTCCTCTGGAATATCAGTTACCCTTATATTCAATTTTTGGAAGTCCTCAATGTGCTCCGCCACTGAACCCTTTTTTTTGAGATTTATCAATTGGCTAAAGAAGGTGTTTCTCTTTTTATCCTCATAATGTGCTATCATTTCCTCTGTAAAAATTGACCAAGTGACAATTTTTTTATGGGAGAAAAGCCATCGATACCATAAAAATGTATTTTTTTCTAAATGTAAAGTTTCAATGCATACCTTTTGTGTGTTTTGCACATTATTGAGATCAAAATATTGCTCCATATGTAGTATCCATGTTATGGGGTCCTTGCCATCAAACTTCCTCCTAGTCATGTTTGGAATATGGTGGTTCTTCCATCCAACATTAGAGTTCATGAAATCACGATTAACATTTATTTTGTTCTCATCACGAGTTTCCTATACTATCTTTTCGACATTAAGAAACATTTCTTGTATCAACTTTGCCAAACCTTCGATGTCTACTTTTAGATCATTCTTCATATTTTCCATGTTGTCTTTCATTTTTTCATCGATCTTAGCTTCCATGTCATCCATCTTAGCTTCCATGCCCACTTACATTCCATCCATCTTAGCTTCCAAACCATTCAAATTAGCTTCTACGCCTTTATTCAAACCATCCATCTTAGATTCCACGCCTTTCTTCAAAACTTCCATTTCATTTTTTGTTTCTCTTTGCGATAGCGAAATTTGGTGCACTTTCTCTTGTAATTTTGATATCTCATGTCGTGTTTCTTCGTCTTCATGAGTCACATTAGAGCCCTCTGAAGGCTTAATGGGTGTTGAATTCTTTTTGGGGGCATTTTAGAAACCAATACTGATATCTATTCTTCAATATGCCCTTGGAATAAATTCAAACTAATTTTTTTCAAACGAGACTTATGTAATTCGAAAACAATACACACATTTTTCTTGCTTTTGAGGAGCTCGATGTTGAAACTAAATTATCTTAGTGATTTTGGATCTTCAATAGCTAAAATTTGGCCCTGAAGTAGCCCTCTGAATCTTCTTTTGAATGCCACAGGTCCGACCTGATTTGGAATCTTCAAGGCAAAGTTATGCCCAATATCCCATGATGACCTAATTATGGACTAGTTTAGTAGAGCGAACTTTTATGACTGGCCACGTGCCACTATTTCCTCCTTTGGGTCTGAAATTGATATACCGAAAACTAAAGTCTGTGTAATTCTGGCCACTTTTCACATAAACCCAATCCGACGCTTAGAGAGAGAGTTATGATTTTTTTTCCCACGATCGCCTCTTTGAGATGAAATTTGGGAGCCTGAAACAATCCTAACTTCCACATATCATATCTCGAAAAATATTGCAAACCAAGATCTAAAATTTTTACAGGAGGTTCCTCAGGATTTCAGATTCGCTCTGTGAAAGTTTTAGCTTCTGAAACCTCGTAGAAAAACAGTTATAGTGAAAATGTCGCGATGACTTGTTTAGGTTAAATTCAAGAGATTGCAAAAAGATCTAACTTCCATAGATCATATCTCTGAAAATATTGCGAATCAAGCTATGAAATTTTGCGACGATGTTCCTCAGGATTTCGGCTTCATACTCTAAAAATTTCATCTTCTGAAACTTCGTATAAAAAAATTTATAGCGAAAATACCACGATGAGCTTTTTGGAGCAGCGAAACCCTAGAATCCAAAGCTCTAATACCAAATGTTGTGAAACCAGCTCCAAAAATAGAAGAAAAGAGAGATCAATGCCTTAGAAATCAACCACTTTGAGGGAGAAACCTCCAATACATTACATAAATGAACAATTCTTGGATGATACAAATGAAAAAACCTCCTTTCTATATATAGGAGTCCATGGGGCCACAATGTAAGCCTAGTGGGGCCACAATGTAATCCTAGCTGACCTAACAATAATAATTGAATGAAAAAATAATAACAATATGGGGGTTACAGGGGTACAACAAAAACAATAAGGGAGTTACACTAACAACAATAAGGGACTATACTAGTAATATAAGGACCTAACAAGTCAGTTGTGGGGTCCTAAAACTTTTGAATCAGATTGGGCTAAAGCAAAGATTTTACAAATACTTATGCTCCATTGTATCATTGGAGCATGAGTATAGGTTTCCATGCAATTTTTAAGATATAGTTTGTGGCCCACCTTTTTGGACTTGAGAATGTTCTAATACTGGTCTTGTTTCTACATCATATATGGAGTTGTGGACTTGACAGTGTTACATGTTATTTTGTCACCATGACATTTAGCTGTCTATATGGGTTCATCATTACCTATATTATGCTCCCTTAGAGGTCAAAAACCCCAAAGTTCCTAAACCAATTTTTGAAAATTGGAGAAAATCTCATTAAAACCCTTAAAAGTCTAACTCTGCATTTTTCCTAGCCATTGCTTGCGGTACCGTGGATTTTTGTTCTATAGCCTGCGGCACATCCCACACGTTCTGCTTATAAAACCTGCGGACCCCCGTAAACAGTAAAATAAAGAAAAAAGTAAGTTCTAGAAGCCCAAATGGACAAATATTATCCCAACTAGAAGCTTCTAGAGGCGCGGACAATTCGAGCTTTATCCTATACTCATGAATTCTATCCCTTCACTCATGGAATTTATCCCTTGGTATTTGGAGCTCAAATCCATTCATGAGAGGAATCCATCCCCCTCTTCATGGAACTAGAAATACCTCCATTTCCCTATAAATTGAGCTCATGTTTCAGTCTCAAGGGTAGATTGGAGATTGTAAATGGTAGAGACATATAGGTGGTAATTGCTGAAGAATTTCATAAGAGAGCATACTCTCTAAACTAGCCATTTTTATATGAGAATGATCACACACTCATGTCCATAACTTCATGCTAGTTGAGAGAGAAGAAGGCTTGTCAATCTGAGGAGGAACGCTTGTTTAGGACCCCAGAAGAACCTATATAACATCAAGGCGAAAGGTTGTAAGGTTATTTCTTTTATACAAGTTAATACAGATGGATTCCATTTTCTCATTGAATTGTTCATGTATCTATTTGAGTAATTCTATTTTCAGATTCCTTGATCACTAAGATAGATTAGTGTTTTCTCAATTATTATAACTTGCAGGTTCTTTTAATCCTTTTATTTGTCTTTGATTTCAGGTCTTACGTGCTGAAGTGACCTCTTTTGGAGCGACTGGATAGAAGATTACAACAAGCATTGGACTTCAGGTAGGGGCATGTCCTTGTACTTTGTTTATTAATAATTCTGAATCACAAATGATCAAGAGAAAACGGTTTGCATTTGGTTGTTTATTTCTAGATATCCTTAGGATACTAGGGAGATCGTTCTTGTCCGCAAGAAGGATTTATATGCATAACAAAATGGTGACTCCGTTGGGGAAGTGAACTTAGTTTTCCTTTTTGATTTTCATTTTGACGTTTGAACGAGTTTTCTGATTTTGATTAATCTAAAACTGGGTTGGGTAAATAACTTACTAGAATCCCTGAATAGTGAATCCGAATTTTTATTTTTTCTTTGTTTTTCCTGGCCTCCGCAGTTTATGTTTAAAAACAGTGCGGTAGCCTCCGCGGTTTTTAATTCAGAACAATATGGTACCGCACTATGCTCCATTAGAACCTGCGGTCTTCTGAAAAACTTTTGAAAAATTAAAAATTCTATTTTCAGGAGCCAGATTACCAGATTCTCTGTGTTTACCCCAACTTGTCTTGACTGTCAAAGTTTTATGTTTGAATTTCTTAGCAATTCTTGTCTCTGAGTGGTTTTTCATCTAATTTGCATTTTACAAGCAAGTGTTTGTGTTGGCAAGTGATCAGGTCTCGCGGGCAAGACCCAGGTTCAGGGATTGTGGCCAACAAAGGAATCCGCTGTAGTCTAGGATCACGCCAGCATTATCATCCTACTCTGGAGAGTAGAGAGTCTCACCCGAGGCGTGCCATGACCACATGCAGAAGGGGAATAGACCAGGGGCAAGGAACATATTCGCAACTCACTCTCATCAGTGATTAGATTGCATAGATAGAATCACGCACGCAACATCATTCATAGAACATACAGATATTAAGCAAATGAAAATTTTAAAGCATCTCAACCAGCACACATGCATGTGAATCACACAAATAGACATCAACCTGCAATTGTATTAAGTTCTTGGCCAACTTCCAGTTACATAGCTTTGCAATGGGCTTACAGATCTAATACATATGCCTTGCAGAACAGAGATTCTACATCACTAGACCCTAGGAACTACAGAGACCTCATCCATGCTCTGGATTCCTGCTGCAGCATGCGTTTCTCCTTTAGTCGCGCTCTTCTCTCTTCTGCTGTGGAATCATCCCCTCGTTCATCCGGGTGACTGCTATTTATTTACCTGCTGTCGCGACTGTTAGTTCTTCTTATGTCCTTCTGCAGCTGCTTCTAGATTTTCTCTGATTATCTGTGTGTTCCGCTTGCGTTATTTCTGCTGTATCTTCTCCTTATCTGCACTTATGCATCTATTTTCCTCCGCTATGTGCCTGTTCCGTCACAACCTTGGTAGCTCCACCGTTTGATGTGGTTGCGACTTGGTTGCGGCTGTTGTGTGTCCTCGTTCTGCAACCCCAAAATCTGGCCGTTGTTCCAAATTCAAAACATTCAAAACAAGGTTTTTCAAAACAAGGGCCCCAACAAGCCCCGACCACAGTTCCTTGACTCGTCCCCGAATCAATCACAAATTACGGTTTCTACCTCCATTTCCCTGCTTGACCTCGTGCCCTGTTCGCCCTGTGTGCTTTCATCCTGTGCTCATTCCTGATGTGCACCTTCAGCTTGTTCCTGTCCTTGTTGTGCGTCTTCAGGCGGCTGTTCAAACAAGGGCCCCAACTCCGGGACCCTTTGGAACGTTGTAGCTCGGAGCTCAGTAAACGCCGACACGGCTTGCTGCCACCCCTGGATAAGCGATTCCGTGTCCTCAGCGAGCTTGGTGATAGCAGCTTCCTCAATGGGCGTTGAGACAACTCCAAACATTGTGCGGATCTGGGTCTCGGCTACTGCTGCGAGCTGTTGTATGGCCCGGGCGCTAGATTGAAGGGGCGGCCGAAGCTCACGAATGACGCGTTTGGCCTCCGCCGAACCAACCTCTGTGTGTTGGAGCTGTGCCTCAAGTTCATCAGCCTGGGCATATAATTGATCCAGCCTAGCGAGGTCAGTAGCCTCTTGAATTTCCCTGGAAACCTGCTGGAGTTGGGATGAAATCGGCTGGGTCTTGACAGTGAGGGCCAGGGAGCATTCCTGAAGGCCCTTCAGGAGGTCACGGGCCTCTCGTGCCGTGGATTGAAGTGCTTCCTGCATCTGAGCTGCCTGGCTCTACTTGGCGGCCACCTAGGCTGAATAGTCGACCTCGGGCTCGGCCGGCTCTGCACGACTGCTAACGCTGCCCGAAGCTCATGATTCTCCTGGTGTAATTCCTGAACAGCGATGTGGAGGTGGATAGCTTGCTCAGAGAGGCTAGCTGCAGCGATTTCGGGAGGCAGTAGGGGGTAATGAGGCTCTAGGGAGGGCCAGAACTCGGAGAACATCCGGGTGACATTGGTGATCATTGCTTCCATCTGCTCCCGCGTTGTTTGGAGTTGGTCGCGTTGTTCAGTAAGCGCGGCGATTTGGTGTTGCTGCTCAGCATACTGCCTCTTTCGGCCCAAATGTAATCTTTCGGCCTGCTGGGCTGCCCTTTGAATCAACAGATACAGCTGAGCTGGATTGTTGGGCTGAAAGGTGGAGGTCCCAGAAGCGCTCTGCGCCGGCATTTGCTCCTGCAACGGTTGCCCACCGGCAACGGTTCCATTGACATGCCCAGGAGGTGAGAAGGGCGTGGCCTCTGGAGGTGCAATGTCAACCATATTCAAATCCGGCGGTTCTTGCTGATTAAGGTGAGCCGGTCGTGAAGGAACTGTGGCCTCAGGCGGAACCTCGGCAGAATCAGACCCGGTGTGCAGCTTCTGTGTGAATATATCAGTGAAAGGAGGGTGGGGCTCGACCACTGGGTCGATCAGTGGTATGACTGTGGCAGCACCAGAGTCAACCTCAGCCCCGCGGTACCCACCCATGAGTTCCTGGATAATGGGATCAGATACCGTAGCCAAGGAATTAGACGGGGCGGATGAAGTGGCAGGCAGAGGAATGGTGGATGGAGCAGTGGAGAGTGTGGTGCGGGTATGTGGAAAGTGCATATTGATGAATTCAGATGGGTCGATGAGGGGTTCTTCAGTAATCAACACACCGGTGCTTGGGGGCGGTGGCGGATCATCAGCAGTGAGGTCCACCACCGGATTTGCCTCGGTGGTGCGGGCCCTCTTAGCTTGGGGGGCCTCGGGTGAATCTCTAGGCCCGCTCATCTTGCCCATTGGGGTCGTGAGTGGATCAGCAGAGGTAAACAGGATAGTGGGGATGGGGGAGGTGAGCGGAGCGGTATGGGGGTGTGAAGTGGAGCAAGTGAGCTGAAATTCAGAAAATAAAGGAAATGGGGTAGCACCGCTAGAAATAACATGGGCCGCCGCATTGAGATTTCGTACCTGATTGTTGAAGTGGCGGACGACGGGGATGAGTGGTTCGGGGAGTTCCCGTGATGGTGCTGCCACCGCCGTCTCAGCAGGCTGTTGCACCAGTGCCATCCTGTCAAAATTGTATCTGGGGAGCCCGTCCCGCATGTGCTTCGTGACCCCCGGCCATGAGTAGACTTCACGGTGGAAGGTAGCATCATCCAGCTGAAATTTCAGTAGCGTCATTTGGAAGGTATCTGCCGGAACGCAAGCGGTTCGGAGGTAAGTGTGCTTGTGACTTACCCCGAACCATACTTTCTCACTATAGTCGTCCAATAGGTTCCTGGGCACCCGTTGCTGACATGCCACCACATCCGTCATTAGCCGGTACCATGACCGAAACGCATCTGCATTCACCAGCTTGGTACTGGGGTCATTTGAGACCTGCCATGGAGTGAATTTCACCGTGAGGGGCTGGCCTTCGGGGATCTCTGCTGGGAACCGGATTTGTGGAGTGTGCCATTTCCACATGGCAAAAGCAATAATCAAATAGCCATAAATAAAAGTAGTTGCGCGCTTATAATTCTCCTCGCACACATCGAACAACTCCTTTAACAAGAACGAACACCAATTCAGTCTGGTGCCTTGGACACAATGTTCAGCAATAGAAATAGTATCAAGAGTGCATTCTCCCTTGGTGTAATGCCTCATTGTCTTACTGGCAATGAGGTAATAGGCGAATCGAATCTCGGGCTTGTTAATGAGGTCGATCTTGGCTCATTTCCCCCTAACGGTGACTTGTGGCCCCCGAACTGAAGTTTGCATCGCCGAGCTTCGCATCATGGCCGCTTGGAGGAGGTCTAACGGGCCGTGAGATGTCGGCACCCATGCGAAAGCACGACGAGGGCGATGAATATCTTCGGCATGAATGAGGGTCGATGGGTCAACCATGAGACCCATTCTGGACACAGGCGAGGGAGGGAAGGCGTGTACACGCTGCCGGCGAAGTACGGTGGTGCCAAAGACACGGAAATATTTCAAGTTCCTTCGAGGGGACGGCGAAGGCCCACGAGTCGAGGGCAACGGGCGGTGGCGGGGGTTGCCGGTTGCAGTGCATGTAGAAATTAGCTGAATAAATCACTTATTCACTGAAGATTAACCTGGTCATATATCAATTTCTAATTGCATACATAACACATAACCTTCTTCTACAATTAATTGTCACATGCGGAAATAACAGAAGCAATCTCACATCAATTCAATCACACATTAACTGAGTATGTATGGGGAAAGCCTATAGCTGAAAACCCCGCAGCTATTGTGTATATTATAATGGAGAAATCAAGTAACCAAACAAGTACAATACTCCTCACAAGTACTCAGTGCTCTCTCATGAAGTTACTCACAATCTGACTCAGTTTTGAACAAGTCTGAGGTTCAAAACTCCCCGCCAATTGCCTTGCCTCTATTGCGCAATCATGGCCTGTATATGAAGATGTTCAAGGTTCGAATCCCTTTGCCTTGATTGCGTAATTGTCATGGACAATTCCTCCAAGTGTAATGCAAATCTCATGCAAAACAAATCTACCAACTGATAGCTTTACTCACCCTTTCATCTACCTCTTCCACTGGTCTCCACTGAACTGATCATGCACTGTAGTGAACTGAAGTGTTCTTGAGTTGACTAATGAATTAATATTTAGTAAATTAAATATTATTTAATTTACTCCACTCATATCTAATTGATTAGCTAGTTAACTAATCTCAACTAGTTCAACTGAAATAAACGAGAACACAACCATCTGTGGTCAGATTAACTCCTCCAAAAATCCTGCCACTGAAGTCTAACTGAAGCCAACCATGCAAGATGCCATCAAACCCTAGGAACCACGTGATTCCTTGTGTCGGTTGCATGAGTCACCTCCATGACTCAAACTGAAGTGCGCCAAGAGAGTAAACTGTTGTTTATAGTCAAAATATTATTAAGGGTAAATAATATTTGACTTCCATATTTTTAGGAGATCGGTCTAAAAATAGCCTGGGTCCTAAAAATAAGGGTCTCATCTATTTTTACCGACATGTCGCATACTTTAAGAATCTCCAAGTAGAATTCCCAAATTATGCTCCGTGTGTCTAAAAATAGACATAGTCTAAAAATAGACTTTGCGCCAGAATTTGCCTGCGGGCCCACTTAGTGAAGGCGACTTCATTTCACTAAGCTCCATCATCTTGCTGCATTCTCAACAGTGCAGTAGTGTTCCATGTATGCCTGCCGCTGGAGGGACGGAAATTCGGCAGCATTTGAGAGGTTGGCATCAATCAAGGCTGCGTTATCATACTTTCCCACTAGGGACTCGGTCTTGTGAATCTGAGTGTCGAGCTCTGGTTCAACGACGGCTGGAACGGCCTTCGGCATTTTGGCCCGACGCTGATAGACCTGTAAAATTTTCCTTGGGCGCCTTTCCTGATGCAATGCGTTCTGAGAATTCAATGGCTCTGGTGCAGCTGCACTTGCTAATTCGAACGGGTCCGGCATTCTCGTGCTTTTGGTGCTCATGCAAGTTATGTCAGCACCTGGCACGAGTGGAGTTGATGAGACCTTCTAACGAATTAATTCCTGCTGGAATTCTTTCTGCGATAATCGTGCGATCAATCGCATGCCAATGAGTGCTGTGACAGTTGCTGACGGTGGCATGGGAAAATGGGCGGACGCGACGGCTGAGGTTACTGAGGGTGATGGCCAAATGATGACGGCGTAGTCGCTGCTAAGTATGGTAATTAATGTTGCAGATCTAGGCGATCCTACGGACTGACACAAGTGCATGGGTGGAATGAGCTGGAATGACGTGGAGACTGGTACGGATCCTACAGGGATGACACGCTGGACCGGTGCCGCCCCGACCACAGTCGGTTGCGTTGCAGACCTCGCAACTGAGTGGTTATTGACACACTACCTATGAACAGAGAATACCTCCTACGCTCATCCCGGTTGCGGGAGAGTTATTCAACTACACTACACTACGGGTGCTCTCGGGTGCGAGAGTTATTGATGAGAAATGAAAGGTACTTACTCCTGGTAGGGTTTCAGGCGTGCGCCATTCACCCACCCAGGTAGAACTGTACCGTCTAGCTGTGCCAACCGAACGGCTCCGGAGTCGCGAATATCGATAACGAAGTAGGGTCCCAACCAGTGCATCTGTAGCTTTCCCTGGAACTTTTGGAACCTACTGTCATATAAAAGAACTTTGCCGCCAACTTGGAAGGTTTTGTTCTTAATGTGGCGGTCGTGCCACACTTTCTGCCGGTCCTTCTGAATCTTCTGGTGGAATTCGGCCAGGAAGCGGGCCTCATCCAGTTCATGTAATTCATGGAGGCGCTCTTGGAGGGAGGCCTCTTCCGAAAACTTCAGAGATGTGGCGATCAACAGGCTTGGTACTATAAACTCAGCGGGGATCACAGCCTCCCGGCCGTACACGAGCTGGAACGACGTTTGATTGGTCAAGCGCTTCACCGTAGTCCGATAGGCCCATAAGGCCACTGATAGGCGCTCGTCCCAATTGTCACGCTTAGCATTGCAAATCTTATTCAAGCCTTTCTCAAGAATCTTATTGAAGGCTTCCACCGTACCATTAGCCTGCGGATGATACAGGATACTCTTGTGATGTTGAACCATGAAGGTGTCCAGCAGTGTCTTGATTGTGTCATTAATGAAGTGCGTACCCTGATCACTAATTAAGCTTCGCGGGCAGCCAAACCGGCAAATGATGTGCTAAAAAATGAAATGGGCGGCGGTATCCGCTGTGCAGTCGCGTACCGCGGCTGCCTCAGCCCACCTGGTGAGGTAATCCGTGGCAGTAATGATGTACCGAGCCTTGGAGTGTCTGGCAACCGGAGCTATGGGCCCCACAAAATTGACAGCCCACTTCTCGAACGGCTGCAACACATGCACTGGGTGTAACGGAAGCTCGTCGCGGTGAGAGGGCCTACCCGTCCGCTGGCAGATGTCGCACCGCTTCACATAGGCCTTACAATTGGTATGTACTATCGGCCACCACAGGCCAGCTTGGAGCACCTTTCTTGCGGTGGGTTTCGCACCCACATGCCCTCCTGCAACACCGCTGTGACATTCCCACATTACCGCTTCCCGTTCGTGGTCAAGGACGCATCTGCGCAGAACCTCATCGAGGCCCAGTTTGTATAGCTGCCCTGCGATCAATTGGTAGTCGGCGGCACGGATGACCAAATGCCGTTTCTGCAGCGGAGTGTAATCCTGAGGGCATTGCCCCGAGGTTAGATAGGCGGCAATGTCGGCCAAGTAATCTGGTACAGCTTCGACTCGGAAGAGGTCAGCGTCTGGCAGCTGATCATCAAGGGAGCCATCATTCTCCCCCGTCTCCAACCTGGATAGGTGATCGGGCCGACATTCAACCTTCCAGGCTTGACGATTACCTCAAACGTGAATTCTTGAAAGAGCAGAATCCAACGGCAAATCCGTCCTTCCAGAACAGGCTTATTGACCAGGTACTTCAGGGCAGAGTGGTCCGTAAAGAACTTGAACTTGCCCCCTAGAAGATAGTGGTGGAACTTCTTAAGAGAGTACACCATCGCCAGCGCCTCCCTTTCGGTCGTGGTGTAATTCTTCTCCGCATTGGACAATTTGCGGCTGGCGAAGTATACCGGGTGGTCAACTGTTGTATCACCGGGTTGTGTCAAGACAGCCCCAAGTGCAATACTGGAAGCGTCGATATGCACATGGAACTGCTTATCCCAATCGAGATGAACTAGAATAGGTGCCGACGCTAGCTTTTCCTTCAGGGTGTCCAGGGCTACCTGACACTCCTCCGTCCACTGAAAGACTGTGGATTTCCGCAGAAGTTGTTCTAACGGAGCAGTGATCTTGGCATAGTTGCGGATAAACCTCCTGTAGTATCCCGTGTGCCCGAGAAATGCCCGCAACTGTTTCACCGTCTCGGGGGCTTCCATGTGTACAATCACCGCAACCTTGGCAGGGTCGACGCAGACCCCTTGCTTGCATACCACATGTACCAATAACGTGCCGAACGGAACAACAAAAATACATTTCTTTAAATTCAAGGAAATCTGCAACTGGCGGCACCGATCAAACATGACCCGCAACAGGGTAGCGTGTTTCTTCAATAAACTGTAGACAGTCCAGTCGTCCATGTAGACTTCCAGGAACTTGTGAAGGTACTCCCGAAAGGCGGCGATGACAATCCGGGAAAACACGGCCGGAGTGTTCTTCAAGACAAACGGCATGATGTGGTATGCGAACGACCCCCATTCGGTGGTGAAGGTTGTCTTTGACTTATCTTCTTCCGCGATACGCACCTGCTGGTAGCCCGAGAAGCCATCAGTGAAGGAGTAGGCTTCGTTCCCCGCAACATGGTCCAACACTTCGTCGCTGAAAGGGGTGGGGAACGGATCATGAATGCAGGCATTGTTCAGACTGCGATAATCGACACAAACCCGTATCTCTGCCTTGTCCTTCTTATTCTCGATGACGATAGGGCTCACCCACTCTGCTTCCTCCACGGGAAAGATTAGACCCGCGGCCAGCATCTTGTCGATTTCCATCTTAACCTTCTCTTTAACTCACGGGTTCAACCGGTAGGGCTGGTGCTTCACAGGCCTGGCACCCGGTTTCAGCACGATGCACATTTCGCCAAGATCGCCTTTGATGCCCTTCAGATCTGCGACCGACGAGGGGAACAAATCCTCATATTCCTGGAGGAGGCTGAAAATCTCTTTGGTCGTCTCCTCGTCCCAGTAATCGCCCACTGTAGCCAACTTAGAATTTTCTTCCGTACCGATGTTTAGCTTCTTTTTCTTCAGCGGTCGTAAATGGACCCCTTCAGTGGCCGGCTCTTCGTTAACGTTCTGCTCGCCTTTCTTCTCTTCAAAATATAGGTGCCTCAGGTCTTCCAGACCATCGTCCTCCGGATCGCCGTTAATCCTTTGGCAAACCAACTCTCGCACGGCCTCGGGACAGGCGGGCAGCGTGCAACAGTCGGTTTGTGGATCGTGGAAAAACAGTACCACCTTGATAGCGTGCAAAGCCTGAGATTCCAA
The DNA here is from genome assembly GCA_034641835.2 of Pinus albicaulis. NCBI lineage: Eukaryota > Viridiplantae > Streptophyta > Pinopsida > Pinales > Pinaceae > Pinus > Pinus albicaulis. The sequence continues at coordinate 659,838,515 of CM076573.1, read as the reverse complement.
CTTTGTGTCTCCCACGAAAGAGAAGCACCGCACAAATTTGCGCGCGACTTCCATCCAAGAACTGGTCCCTCATTTCCGTTCTTCCTCCAAGTACCATGCGTGGGGGATGGTGTCTAAAGAGTGGACAAACCGATGAACCCACAGCTCTTCCGGGTATCCTATACTTCGCCACTACTCCTCACAAGTCCGCAAGTGGTCCTGCGGATTGGAAGTCCCAGAGTACCGCTACCTGCTTCGAGGGCCTTCATCTTCTTTGAACCGTGCCCGCAATGCGTCCGCCACACTACTCCACCGCGACAAGGTGGTGCGGTGATTTTTCCACCACCGGGCTGCTGTAGACTGTAGTGCAACGTCCAAAAGGGGTAGTCTGCTCCCTTCCGGCACGATGTCCTCGAACTTGGTAATAAAGGTATTGACAGCTTGCATGTTTGACAGGGTGGGGTATTCTCTGAACTCAGCACCAATCCAGCTGACGCGACCAACATGGGCACATATCCGCATGCTAGTCTCGTACCCCCCTGCTGCCAGTCTTCCCATGCGAGTTCGGATCCCAGCTCTGAGCTCTGGACACTCCGCCAACTGACAGAGCCAGTCGCAGTCGAGTTAATATAGTCTTCCCACTTCCATGCAGTCATCTTGTATAGGTGGTCCATCATCGGAGCATCCTCCCGGTTATCCACCGTTTCGGTATACCTCGGGCCTTGATATGGGTCGAGAGGCTGAGTGACCCGGACCTCCCCATCTTCAAAGATCATCAGCTCCTTTTTGAGGTCGATGATAGCATAATTCTCAAAGGCCCAATCAATGCCTAACAGGGCGGGGTAAGGATCCTTGTCTCCCATAATATCAATTACCTCAAAATCGGTGTAAGTCTTTACCCCCGCAATGTCGACCTCGACACCTTCGAGTCGGCCAATCGGCAGAATGCAGTACTGGTTCACCATCCTGAGTTGGATGGGCGAGTAGGCCAGCCGTGGCTTTCCGAGAGCCTCCCATGTCTTGCGCGATAAGATGTTGACGTCAGACCCTAAATCAAGCATGGTGTCGCTGATTTGGAATCCCCCAACCTGCGTATTGAGCCGGAACTCTTTACTCGTTCGTCGTTTATTTCGCTTGATGCACTGCACCGATTGGGGGGCTGGGTCCCCCGGTTCCCCCAGTCCTGTCCTCCCCTGCAGTGCCCCTTCCAAGGTACACTTGAGCTGCTGTCGCAGAGCAGCACTGTCAACAATCTTGAGGAATAGCTAGAGCCATTCTTCCATCAGGGTTCCTGGGGCGTGCTGTGGCCCAGGATCTGTCGGAAGGGGTGCCTCCAGGCCTTCCGCTTCGCGCAGCTGGGAAAATGCCTCAACCGCCTCCTGAAAATAATTCTTCTGTGCCTCTGGTCTGATTACCCGGTGCGGGGAGGCTGGCCTGACAACTGGTGCCGGCTCCTTTCCGCGAGCGTCCTCCCCTGTTTTCTTACTGCCCCTCGTCACAATAGCGACGTTCTGCATGGCTGAAGTCGCGGCCACCCGCGGCTCGGCGTTTACCAAGTCCGTGCCCCTCTGCCGTGCACGTTCTTCCCACCTTTTGATGAGCTCGGGACAGTCTTCTGTCACATGGGTGTTTACTCAGCACTGGGAACACCACAGACGGTGAGGGAGGGGACATTCGCGAGCCACATGGCCCTCCTGGTCATAGTTATAGAATTTCACCGGCCCGCGGCCCCCAGCGTGGCCTCTGCGCGCCCCGCCCCCTCTTCCTCTAGGAGCCTCATTCACCCTATAGGAGGGTCGATCCAACCGGTCCGCGAGTGCGTCGAGAGCCTGGCATTGCTCCGTGTTGTGAGTTGTGGAAGCGCAAAAATCACAATATACATTGTTTGGCACGTTGGAATACTTCTGTAGGATCGGGCACATTCGAGGCGGATGTCCCACCGTCCGGAAAATCTCACAATACTCCGTGGTGGCTGGGTTGAGTTGGGAGGGGAACCCCGCATACGGCTGTTGCGTCTGGTATCCGCCCTGCGGGTTCAGTGCTGCGCCACCCCCCGCGGGTGGCCCCCCTTGAATTGCCGCGACCAAGGGTCCCACCCCCGCGCCACGCAACCGCAGACACTCAGTTGTGGCATGGCCTTCGACTAGGCAGTGAGTGCACCAAACGTTCGGCCTGGCTGGTCTGACCGGCTGTATCTCCTTGAGTTTTCGGTCAGACTAGCTATCTGATGCTGCAACCCCACCAAGGAGGGATCCTGCGGGGCCGGCCCTCCTCGATATTCCTGAGGGTAGCCTGCCATGGCCTCGATCTTCATGGCCTGTTCCAAGGCGTCCTGCAGATTGTCGATCTTCTGTTGGGTGAGGGGGGTTCACGTCAAGGGAAGCAGAGCCTTGATGAACCAGTCCCTCTGATGGTTCAGGTCGATCGGGTAACTGAGTTTCCCGATCGCATCCTTGAATCGCCGCATTAGCTCCCATGCAGTTTCTCCTTCCTTCTGTTTAATTTCCCAAAGCTCGGACAAACCCTATTGGTCTGTCTGGGGAAGCTTAAATTCCCGGACAAAATCTCGCTTCACGTCCGCGATGATGGGGTTTGGGTGGGCCTCGGACCACTTGATGAACCATCGCAGAGCCCTCTCTCTGAGGATGGTTTGGAACTCTATTAGTTTCCCTGCGTCCGACATCTGCCGAGCCCTCCAAATGGCTTCGCACAAATACCAGTGTTTCTCTACATCATCATTACCCCGGCCCGAGAACTCGGGATATCGGGTAAAAGACCCAGCCATGTTCACTTGCGGTGGGTTGACCAGGATAAATCCTCCGAGTCCTGGTTGCGTGACTGTTCCACTCGGGAACGCAATACTACTAGTGCTACTGCTACTGACGGGTGTTTCCGTCGACACTGAACTACTCTGCAATTGACTCAATGCTTGAAATTTAACGAAAATATTATTCAAAGGTTGATAAAGTACCAGGGGAAGGTAGGGATCCTGGCTATGCCGATTGGGGGGAGTATGACAGACTGGAGAACTGAATGCCGTCTGCTCTTGAAACAACTGCTACATCACAACGTACCATTCGCCATCGGAACTTTCCTCGAGCTGCACACCTCCATCATCTTCATCAGTCACCGTCTCGCATGCTCGCTTAGATAGGTTCCCATGCACCCATCGTACTCCCATAGCAGTCCCTTCTCGTCCCTGAGTATCCGCATCCATACTTCCTACCCCCTGAGGCGCCTCCTTCCGATTCTCCCTCTCGATCTCTCGTCTCTTCAAATCTCGCATCACCCTTCTTCGCCACCTATCGGCAATTTGTGCCCGCCGATGTGCACATCGCTCCCTCAGCGTCCTTGCGGCCTCAGCATCCATTCCCCACTCCCCGCGTCACACTCTACATAGCATCGATCCCTTCAACCCTTCCCCCAGCACCAGTGGTTTACGCTTCCATACTTGTCTTGCGGAATTCTATCAACCCTTCATCCACCATCAGGGCTTTAATCCACAGCGGAATCTCTTTAAGCAGCTTCCCTCTGAGCCCGGAGCGGAAGGTAGCCTCGGCCTTCGAGAAGGACTGATAGCACTCAGCAGCAAACTCCACAATGTATCCTTCCACCGTGGTCTCCACCCAAAAATCCACCGCGCGGGTCAGCTCAGTGTTCAATCGATGCAGAGCCACCAGATCTCCATGCGCCCACCTGCGGTTTATCTTCCGCGAGCCATCTCTCGGCACCTTTGTTTGTAACCTCCACAACCAATTGTAAAGGTCGGTAGGGAACTTTCCCCAGAAAATTTCGTACGTGTCACCAGCTAAATCTAAGAAGAGGACGAGTTCCTTGATCGCTACCTCCCCTTTCTTAACCAACTCCGCTTGCTGAGCAATGAAATGGTCTAAATGATTATCCCACCATCGCCGTATCTCCCCTTCGAAGATCCGCGATACCATGGTCTAGATACCCTCATATCATGCGGGTCCCGACAACGGAACCATTTGTTGGCGAGTGATCAGGTCTCGCAGGCAAGACCCAGGTTCAGGGATTGTGGCCAACAAAGGAATCCGCTGTAGTCTAGGATCACGCCGGCATTATCACCCTACTCTGGAGAGTAGAAAGTCTCACCTGAGGCGTGCCACGACCACATGAAGAAGGGGAATAGACTAGGGGAAAGGAACAGATCCGCAACTCATTCTCATCAGTGATTAGATTGCATAGATAGAATCACGCACACAACATCATTCAGAGAACATATAGATATTAAGCAAATGAAAATTTTAAAGCATCTCAACCAGCACACATGCATGTGAATCACAAAAATAGACAGCAACCTGCAATTGTATTAAGTTCTTGGCCAACTTCCAGATACATAGCTTTGCAATGGGCTTACAGATCTGATACATATGCCTTGCGGAACAGAGATTCTACATCACTAGACCCTAGGAACTACAGATACCTCATCCATGCTCTAGATTCCTGCTGCAGCATGCATTTCTCCTTTAGTCGCGCTCTTCTCTCTTCTACTGTGGAATCATCCCCTCGTTCATCCGGGTGACTGCTATTTATTTACCCGCTGTCGCGACTGTTAGTTCTTCTTATGTCCTTCTGCAGCTGCTTCTAGCTTTTCTCTGATTATTTGTGTGTTCCGCTTACGTTCTTTCTGTTGTATCTTCTACTTATCTGCACTTATGCATCTAGTTTCCTCCGCTATGTGCCTGTTCCGTCGCAACCTTGGTAGCTTCGCCGTTTGATGTGGTTGCGACTGCCGTGTGTCCTCGTTCCGCAACCCCAAAATCTAGCCGTTGTTCCAAATTCAAAACATTCAAAACAAGGTTTTTCAAAACAAGGGCCCCAACAGTTTGCTCTACTTTCTTGTTGCTCTATATTAGAAACCATCATATACCTTAGCTTACTAGTATGCTGTTGTTTTCTTGTTGAGCCATTGAATTTGTTGCAACCCTTGCTTTGATGAAAATTGAGTTTTATTCATTTGCAGATTTAGAAAAGTCTTAAGCTTACTAAGGTCTGAATTTCACATTAAACCATTAATGGATGTTTTGATTTTTGCTGACATAAGCAGAATTTTTTCGTGGTTCGATTAAAAACTAAGCAAAACATCCTCAAAACTTTTAGATAGAATTCCAACTTAGTGTTTTCTTTTAGTTTTGAATTTTATAGGAGTTTTCGATAAGGTCTTATTTTTGGAAAAGATTTGTTAAATTATTTGTAGTTTCTGATCTGTTTGATTAAGGATTTCATTTTGAGCGAACAATTAATCATTTTTGTGAAATTGAGTTCTCAAAGAAATCGTCTTCTTTTCAAATATTTTTGTTTATAAGAGAAAGAATTGGTGCTTTGAAAGTTATCTAAATCTCTCAAATATTTCCTTTAGATAGATTTCATTGAAAAGAAAAGAGTTGCACTTTCATTTAGATGCATATTAGCGTATTTCTGAGTCGGGTCATAAAACATCATCGAAGTTTCACTTCCATACCTTCTGTCTTAAGAAACAACCAAATTAAAAACAATGCTTAATTTAAAATCAATCTAGATATTTTTACATTTTCTAGGGCTCTTTTCCACCAACATCGCTTAGGCTAGTGTCTTGGAACAAGTTGTAATTAACATTTCAAGACAGTTAAAACAAACAAGTAGCAATCTTGCAGTAGGAAAATCCAATTGTATCATGTATGCTATGGGAAGCTCTTCTTAAAAGATTCAAGCACGAGATCATGTCTGAACCAGTGAGGTAATCATACCTATCTCATTGGGAAAGATAGCAGATGTGCACGTATTAAAAATGGTAAACCTCAGATAGACCATTGTCGAGGAGCCTGGGATCTCTTGTCGGTAAACCTTGGATTATCTCAAGGAGCCTTCAAGGGGATTGAGCTAGTTACTCTGCCCTTGTGTGTATATCGGATCGTAGACTGTTCCCCCAGGTATATTTGTTCCCATTGGTGACCTTAGTGGCTATAAACTTTAGGATTCTTTCCCAAGGTGACGGTGGAGGGAAGGTCCCACTATACCTGGAGCAGATGTCGACTAGACTCACTTGGACTTTCCGGAGGGTTCTCTTCACTTCAAGATGGTTTAAGTGGAGAAACTTGCACCAGTCTGTTTCATTAAGCAAGTTGTCGGGGTAACTGTTCCAACCACCATTTTTTAATTAAAAATCTACGACGTTGGATTTCATCACCAACTAGTGTTTTTAGTGTGGGAATCTACTATTTGTGTGTGGATTTCTCTCTTAGATTTTGTAGGTGTGTGATCAATTTGATTGTTTCCTTATAGAATTTAGGAAATTTTGTTGAAATTTTCTTTGATTTCGTGTGTTCAATTTTTTAAATCGTGGCTGAATTACCTAGACAATCACGTAGAATGCAAGGGAAACCCCCTAAGTATACACTGAGCCAGTTAAAAACACTTAAATCTGAGAAAGGAAAAACATCAGGGACTGGATCAACTAAACACGAAGAAACACCAATAATTATTCATCCTGAATACGAAGTAGATCAACCTCGAACAACAGAGACTACTCCAAGAAGAGTTTCAATTTCTGAACTAGCTAAACTTGTTTATACAACTAGTGAATTATCAGCTACTGATCCTGAAATTTCTGACCATAAAATGAACCTACTATATCAGAGACTGCTTCCAAGTTCATTAATCCAACCCCTCATCGTCCTGATATTGGAACTTATAAAACCCAAAAAAACATCCTTATGTTGGTTTCTTGTCAGTTATTGGTGGTGGACCATAAACATACATCCTTAAAGCATAAAAAAATATCCACCTGGCGACTCCACTAGCCTCCAGCAGGCCTATTACTTCACTAGTACTCATTTGACTCCTTGGAGTTGTGTCAAACCAACCCTTAGGAGTTTATGAGCCTAGTTATATACTATGAGAGTTTACCAAGCATTAAGAGAGGTCAGCCTTCTGAAAACACTCCTAAAACTTTCAGCCTCTCTGAATTTTGAAGTTTGAAATCTGGCTTCACATAGGATTTGTACCAGATCTCATCTGGACCCAAACCCTCCCAACATAGTTGATGACCCAGAAAATATTTTGTGGCAAACTTCCAGATCTGTAAACTTAACCACTGTTAGGACCATTCATAGAGCAAGCTCTGTACCTGGACATCTTACAGCTTTGCAAGGTCCCCAGTTTGACTTGCACCATACAAAGAACCTCTTCAGAACCAGGTCTCAAACTAATATTGACCAGACTGACCTTGAGCCCATAGATTTGCAGCAGAGTTCTAGTAGAGAAGCCTTTCCTTCCACACCACTTGACTTTCAGCTTCTCCATCACTTCAACTCTTTCCATACCAAATCTACTCAAAATCACTTTTTTGGTCCAAATACTTCCACCCCACCATCCATACCACCATTGTGCAAACCACTCCACTTCATCATACACCTCCTTTCACTAACCCTCCTCTTGTAAATCCCCCATTAGCTCCCATAATGGTAACTTGGTATGCCCCCTTGGTTTTACCTCAACCTCTAGTGCCTTTGCCAAATGACTACCAATCCAAGATCCCTCATTTTTCAGGAGCTAAGTCCATCACTGCCCAACAACATGTAGATAGGATAAATGATGCCTTTTATTACATTGAAATAGAAGAAGAAACCATTACAATGAGGATCTTTGCACAAAGCTTAGGAGGAGAGGCCAAAAAATGGTTCAAAGCATTAACTCCTAACACAATACATGATCTCCCTTCCCTTTACCAAAATTTCATAAACAAGTGGGAAATCAAGAAAAATCCCCCTCCAAATCCTTTCTGAATATAGCAATCTTAAGAGGAATGTAGGGGAAAGTGTACAAGATTATTGCACCAGGTTTAACAGTGTCTATAATGCCCTCCCACCTCACATGAAACCCCCACAAGGCCTAGCACTAGTGAATTTTCCTGGAGGCTTTGACCCAGACATGAAATTCCAATTGAGAGAGAGAAACCCCGAAACTTCAAAAGAAACACAAAAGGCAGCTATTAGTGCAGAGGTCAACTTGATTGAAAAAAGAGCTAGGTTGAGATCAGAAAAGATAGTAACCTAGAAAGATGAAACCACGCCCTCAATCTCCTCATCTAATTCTAAGATGGATAGCCTAATGAGAACCATGGAGATAATGATAGAAAGGATAAACTTGAATGAAAGGGCACCTCCTAGGGAAAACCAAGCTAATTCCAAAAATAGAAATAGAGCTCAAAACTTCAGAATGGATCCTCCCCAAAATAGGCCAAGAGACAATGATCAACAAATTAGGCCACCATTCTAAGAAAAATGTGTAGATGAAGAAGAAGGAGAAGTTATAGAACCTGAAGAAAGCCATATAAACCTAATAGGTTCTAATAATGAAGAAGATGTTTTTCTCACCGAAGAAGAACAAGGTTTATTTTCCTCAGATCAAACTGACACAAACTATGAGGATTTTGAAGATTACCGCTTGGGATTTGAAAATGCCATCATGAAAGTCCATAGGAAAAATGACCTTAGGAGAAAAAAGAACCTAGATTCTCCCAAGAAAGGCCGAATAGACATTGCTGTTAGGAAAGTACCTAAAAACAACCCTATGAAAATAGTAGAGAATGTCGACACTATGGCTAAGAAAGCTGACCCAAACAAAGGAAAAATCAGCCAGCAAAACAATGACCCAGGCTGCCCTAGTACCTCCACTAGTGACCCTGAGAAAACTATTTTGTCTAAAGATCCAAATCAAAATCAGCAAATCAAAAATGTAGAGAGATTCATGGCTCATAAAAATGATGTAAATATGTCTAAAACACAAGTACCTTTCAGCTTTGAAGGAGAGATTGCCAAAATCAAGATAACTATGCCTCTCATTGAACTGGTTACTCAACAAGTATATAGGTTCCAAATTTTGAAGGTCCTGAACGTAGGAAATGATGCATACACTTTAAAATTGGCTGATGACACACCTAAGTTGTTGTTTGGTCCCAAAATAGAAGGAAAATATCAATAAGGAGCCATTCCCCCTTTCTATATCAGCCTAAACATACATGACAAAATCTTACATAATGCCATGCTGGATTCTGGTGCCTCTCACAACCTCATGCCAAAGGTTGTTATGGAGAGATTAGGCCTAGAAATAACTAAACCTTACAAAGAATTATACTCCTTAGATTCGAGTAGGGTCAAGTGTTTGGGCTTGATCAAGGATCTTTGTGTTAACTTAGCACAAGTGCCTGCCAAGAATCTAGTCATGGACATAGTAGTGGAAGATATTCCTCCCAAGTATGGCATGCTTTTATCCAGATCTTGGGGAGCCAAACTTCAGGGGAACCTTCAACTAGATATGTCATATGCTACCATCCTTGTTTTCAGCTAGAAAAGGAGACTATACCAACAGTCACACATGAAATATATGATTAGAATTTAAGAAAGGCCAGACAATACTCCTCTTTATTCCATTCATTTAGATCTTGATTATTTCATCTTGTGTAATGGAGAAGAAATTAACGAGTGGGTAAGTGAAGTTGAGATAAATCTAGACACACTACAACAACCAAACCAGTATCTACATGAAGGAATCAATAGTCAGAACTATAGCAGCCCTGAACAAACACACAACGATAAAACTGAACTTGACTTTTTGCAAACTGAAAATGAAATATCAAAACCAAAAATCAGTTTGGAATATGAACCAGGTTGCCCAAGGGGGGGAAAAATCTCAAAAACACAACTGTTCCCTTTTACCAATCCTGAAGTTCTAAAAAACCCTCACAGAACAAAAATATTTGGGAATATGGATAAAAAAAGTCTCATGTTTTTGCCTTACATAGATTCTTCATCATTAAAAAGTTTTGTCCCTTCAAAAGAATTTTTGACTCTCACAATTTTTTCTATTGACCCTAAATAAATATCTACTGGAACTGATATAGAACAATATAATGTAGGTAGCCTAGGAAGGCCCAAAATGATTGAGTTGTCTAGAACCTTGTCATTACATACTAAACTGAAATACATAAGGCTATGCAAGAAGTTTCATGATGCTTTTGTATATAGGACTGAAAACTTAAAGCCTTATGACATAGACATTGTTCAAAAGGGGTCTTTTTACAAGAAAAACTATGAAACCCTTGGGAAAATTGTATCATTAACAAAGAAAGCCAAAGGATGCAGACTATGTATATACTTTAGGTACCTAGGCAAAGCCTCCATGGAGTACAAATCCTCTTTTCCCAAGATAAATCATACTCTGCCAAGGGTAGGAATTTCTAACAAGATGACATTTATTGGTAGTGTTTTAGGTTATCATGAGATGATACCACTTCAGATCAATCAACACAAAGACATTTTCAAAGTTCCTTGGAATAATTACATGTTTGACCAAATGTTTCCTAGGATAAGGAATGCTGAAGACACCTACCTAAGAGTCAAGACCCCTGTTTTCAACTTCTTCACTATGATATACATTGATGACATCATCATTGGTTTGGAAGCTGATGAAGAATGCCTTCTTCACCTAAAGAGTTTCTTTCAAAGAAATAAGGTTTGGAAGCAAAACTCAAAGAAGAAATATAAAGGAGAACTTGGCCTATTTGAAATTTTTTGGAAGAAATCTTGCATCATGCCCTCAAAAATAGATAGCCATGTTTTCTATCTACAAGAGCAGAATGAAAAAGGGTTGTTAGGTGATTCTGTTGATGACATGGTGATAAAATACCATGGCTATTTAGAGTTTTAGTTTTAATTTCTCACTCATTGTACATACCATTGTTTGATGAAAGCTTATAAAGAGAACAACACAGAAACAGGAAAAATAGAAAAGAGGGCAGATTTGAAAAGAGGTAAAGCTCCATACCCAAAAAATAGTACTACCGAAAGTGAGAAAACTTAAATGTCATCGCTGGTTTATAAAGAAGGTCTTGTTTCAGTCATTTAGCCTAATCATGGTTGAAATATGTTTTCAATTTATTGTTGATAAGTTAGTGAAAGATAGTTGGTCAAATTATTCAAACTTGACTTGTCAAAAGATAGATTAGGAAGGAAAGATGCTAGTTCCACATGCTTAAAACAGAATCAAGGAGAAAAATGGGGATGTATACCAAATGATATATCACAACCCTTATTTTTCTAGTATTGTCTGTACCAAAATAATGTTTGTGTGTAGCTTGTTCTAGTGCCATAGCTCATGGTAAGTCAGATTGTGTAATCCTGATTTAACCATGCTTTCAATTTCATGTTTATAGCTTAGAGAATGAAGTCTGTCATACAGCCTAATCTTGACAGTCTATTAGTCTAGGTAGAGAATATAAGGAGTTCATTAGTATAATATGAACTCTTGGAAGAAATAAGATAGAAATAGATAGTTGTTTTGCTTTCAAGATAAAAAGGATGTCAAAGGGTTTGCCAGTTCAAGTGCACCCGAAGAAGAAAAAATGTTAGGAAAGTAGGTTAAGTAGGTAGATATGAAGTTGAGCTAATCATGTCTTTCAGATTATTGAGATCACAACTTCAAGCAAGCATCAGCAAGTAAAAAGAGGTAAAAATCTGCCCAATGGATGAGGCACTGGTCTTCATAAAACTAGATATTTGAAGTTCTGGACACCTCCTGAAAAGGAGCTGCCCTCCCCAAGTGGAGCCACTGTTAGTCATTAGTAATTTTTTCCTTTGTGGATGAATAAATGCTTATCCTATATTTATAGAAAAAAAGTTCATAAACATTGTGAGTTCTAGAAATCTCACTGCCTTCATTATCCTTAGGATAATTTTTTCACTATTTCATCATCCCATCCTGTCAAGCTCAGCCCACCAATCCCAGAAAGACCCATCAGGGGCTCATGTCACTCATATTGTCTGTGTTTTTTCACCTTTGGTTTAAATCCCCTATTTTGTTTTTCCTAAACCCTCCACTGATACCTAAGGCCGACAAACAACCAGCTTTCTTATATCTCCAAAATACCTCAAGTATTGATGGTCTCAAAACTATCTCTGTAGGATATTTAGATAAATCAAGTACATTGGATTTTTGATCTTCAATACATCAGCCAATCAAAAACTTCGTTTTACACTTGATGACTCCAAAATCTAAGTTTTCAGTCAAAGGCCAAGTCCAAGGAACCCTCCACTAGGTTACCTAGGGTTTCACAGGTCATAGGATTTTTTTGGTGTTCTAAATCTCTGTTTTTCCTATGTGGTGAGAATGCATTCAAAGAAGAAGAAAGACAAGTAACTTTATCCAAAAATGATCAAGAGGTCATTCAAGAAAGGCCTCCTTGGCCTTAAGCACAAATTCTGCAAGGGACAACTACCCTTGCTCACATTTCTGCAAAAAATATCAAGATGGACATCAGCCTAAAAAGAGGTAAGGTAATAGGATGAAATCATCACAAGAAGACATCCACAGCAAAGGGAAAGGCAGCAGGCCTGTATCTAAAGAGAATCAGGGTTATTGTGATTGATTGAAAAGACAGTGTTTCTAAGCAAGGAACCATCACAAAGACCACCAAGGCAGAAGGCACAACAACACAATCAAGAACACATTGAATATTTTCAGAAATCATAAATGAATAAGGGAAAAGGTGAGGCGAATTGAACAGAAATGGATGAACTTGAAAGGGCTATAGAGAACTTAGAAGACAACACTACTTATTTTTCTCTAACAACCCTAAAACCTAAGAGTTTGGAAATATGGACAGAACAGGTCAAATGAAGATGATAAGTCCTCCTTCATGAACAACAGATGGCATTCAAAGGATATCCAAGGTGCCCTCTAGGATTTTTCAAAGCAGCACTGCTCCACCTGAACCAAAGAAGAAAATTGTAAGGGGTATGAGTATAAGAGGCTTAATTTCCAAATACAGTCATATGTCTTCAAAATTATCAAAATAAAGGAAAGCATGAGGCTGAGTATCAAAGGGATAAAATCATGCTAAGCATAGGCTCACTATTGAGGAAATGAGATGTCAAAGTCCAAACCATGACAAAGAAACCAAAATCCCTGTGTTAGACACCTGCAGAAAATTAAAAGTGGCCAAGATAACACATGGCATGGTATGGTGTCTTAAAACTCTTTTTCAAAGAAAATGTGTTACTGCCTAGAAAAAATCAGTAAGAAGGTAAAGGGACATGTTTCGGGTCACCTGCAACTAAGAAGGCCAAAAGGATAAAAACAAGTTTTTTCAGTTTGTCAAAAGCATGCCAAGGACAGTTTGAATAGTGCCCAAGCTTTCGAAAGGTGAAAAGGGTGAAAAGGACATCTGCATTAGCTAGCCATCAACACAAAAGAAAATGAAAAGATGCCCTGAGAGAGCCTTCAGAAACCCCTGCAAAAGAAATAAAGGGTATCAGTCAAATGAAAAAAAGATTTAAGAAACATAGTAAAGTGGGTTTAGAACTTTAATTTATCTCTCTCAAAGGGTATAAAGGTATTTCAAATTCATTTTAAACTTATTTTATCACTTGGTGAGGAGAAAGAAGTTTCAGGGAGACAAACAGGGTTTTCGAGCTGTTTCTGGGAAAACTGGTTCTGGCGCTGTGCAAATCACCGGCACTACGCTAATACAGGCTAGTGCTGCACAAAATGAACCTCTGCATGTTCAAAAATTTCACTTCATTGTGCTAATAAGCCCTGGCGCTACGCAAATATCGGGCGCTGCGCAAACACAGGCCCAATCCGCCCGGAGACTGCACCTTTGCACGACGCGCCGGCGCTGCACTACACAGCCGCCTGACACCTTTACACATCCGCCCGACACCTATGCACGACCGCACCCGGCACTGCGCTAACGACACTCCACCCGACTTCTCTACATGTGCTTGGGCGCTACAAAAATGCTCCACCCGACTCGCCTAGAGACTGGCAAACGGTGCACTAACCGTCGTGCAGGCCTGCCGGCGCTGCGCTGACGCGCCGAACCAACAGCTCGGGCAGGGCGCTACACAGATGCAGTAAACCTCCAAATCATCATTTCTCTGCCTTTGGTCACAAATTTCCTTTTCATTTGATCTCCAAAGTCAACAAAAAAGCCAAAAATTGGTAAGTTGCATTTTGTCCTTGTCCCCAAGCAAAATTTCAAGTTAAATTTTTGTCTTTTATGGCTTTAAAGTTTTCAAACCCTAAGTGGGTAAACCCTAAGTCCTGCATCCAAAGGAACCTATATTTGAAAATATCCTTGAAACCAATTAATGTCATGTGAGGGTAACTAATGTTAGGGTGACTGCAATCCACTTTGAAAATGCCTCCTAAAGCTACAAGGCAACTAAACCCTAAGAACCCTAGCATCCACATCACTCTTTCTCCAAAGTTGAATCCATCACCCTTTTCACCTTGCTTCACCAAACCCTAATTTGTCAAACAACATCCTCATTAACCATGTCAGGAGCTTAGAACAACAGTAGCAGTGATAAAAGTCAAAGGCCTTTGAGGCTAAAACATAAGGGAGGAAAAGTCAATAGATTGGAGCCTCAAAGCATTGTGGCCATCACCTCCTCTCCTAGGATCATGTCATGCTTTAATAATGCAAGATGTTTTCAGTTTTGTGAGAAGGTAAAACAAGTAAAGAGCCATCCTGAGCTTACAAGACTCCTCATTCTCCACTTGCACAACAAGCACTCACACCTTGCAGGAGTAGACTTTGAGATCTCAGCAAATGTTATCTCTCAGGCCATAGGTATCCCTGATGTGGGTGAAAAATGGTTTAAGAAGGGAAAATTGGAAAAGGACTTCTTAGAGCCATTCATCAAAACAAGGTATAGGGAAGGCAACAAAGCAATTTTTCCTTTCTCACACCTCAGACACAGGTTTGCACCTCTGATGTTGGTTATTATGAAATACTTCACTTGTGAGGGGAGATACTCAAGGCTAAAATCCTACCATGTCAGACTCCTCATGCATTTCACAAGGGTTAAGATGCTTAAGTTGTTCTACTATCTCTATAGGAGCATTGAGAAGATGTCATCTGTTGTCCGGAGGATAACCCCATCCCAACAAATGCAAAGCTTATTTCACCATTCCTTGATCAAGATGGTGGTATTACATCAGTTGGAGCAGCAAGGTATCTCGTGGGAAGTTTTCATAGCACATGAAGTCTTCACAAACCCCCAGCCTCCTCCTCAAACAAATTTTCCCTCCTCATATGCACAAGAACCCTCACCCCAAGAAAATCCCCCTCCTTCCCCTTCTATTGATGCATCAAATGAAGAGGATGACAGTGGAAATAATGAACCAAGTGATGACCAAAGAGATAGTGATGAAAATGATGAGGTTGATAGCCAAAAATATAGTAAACAAAACTCTGCCACCATGGAAGAAGACGCTGGAGGAAATGAATAGGTTGAAACTAAAAATGACATGAGTTTTGAGGGAGGAGAAACCGGCAATGAAACAAAGTATGAAGAAGAGGCAGATCACAGTGAAGATGAGTTTGATGATAATGATCAAGAAGATCATGATGGGACAGAATCCATGGAAACAAATAGTTAGCATAAGGATGAGATAGCAGATAGTGAACAAGAGGCAAAGTCCATAGAAACATTTAAAGAGAATAAATATGAAGAAAAGGACAGTGCACAGTGCAGTGGTAAAGATGAGGAAATTGACAGTCAAAGAGACAATCTACTTGGTCATGAAAATAGTGAGAAAATTCATGAATATGACAATGGAAATATGAAAGAACAAGACATCAAAGGAGATATTCATGAAATTCATAACAACTTTCATGACAGTCATGACATCAATCAGCCTCCTAGTGACAATGAAAATAACAGTGCAGGGGATGATGAAGAGGAAATGAGTCCTAATGATGAACAAAATCAAAGTGAGGCAAGTGCAAAGAATGATGGTTAAAATAAAGACCAAAGTGACAGTATAGGAGGCAGTAAAGAATTTAGTGATGATGATGGTGTTGAAGGTCAAAAATACAATAATCAAACTGAGCATGGGATGATTGATAAAGATCATGGTAAAGGTGAGAAATCTGATGACAACACCAAGGGTCACAACCATGATGAGGACACTCCCAAAACCACCATCACACCCCTTTCATGCACATATCAAAGGGGTTCAACAAGTGTTTGTTGCCTCCAAAAGGAAAGGGACATTACCATCTGCTTCAACTCCAAGGCTTGACAAGGGAAAAGAAAAGATGGACAAGAAAGGTAATAGAGGCAAGAAAACTACTCAAAAGCCTCAATTTATTGACCTAGACAGTGATGATGAAGACAAGGAGATGGACACCAGATTGCTACTCCAAAGCAAGGATGCACAAATCAAGGAGTGGGAAAGATATTTTGGCATGGCACAATACATCATTCAGTATTACAAAGATGAGCATAATCACTTCAAGGAGATAAAATTGGGTCTCATCCTCCAAAAAAAGATGACCAAATACTATGCCAAGAAACACAAGCTTGTTTGTGCCAAACTGAAGGAAGCCCTCCTTGAAGTACAAGCCCTAAAGGAGGAAAAAGAGCATGATAACCTCAGATTTTTGGCTTCATCTTCTCAACATTTTTCCAAGTCCCCTTGAGGGAGGCCTCCACCAATTTTGGGAAAATTTGATGCATTTTTTGTTTTTTTGTGATTTTAAGGCTCATTAGCGCAGTGCCATTGGCACTACGCTAAACCATGGAGCATCCTCAAGAGAAAAACTCAAAATTTTTGGATTTATCACACTTAGCACATTATGCTCACCAAGTTTCAGAAGATTTGAAGCAGGTTTGATTTCTTAAAAGGTCAAAAAACACCTCAAATTTCACCATTTTGTCTCTGTTTTGGACCTGGTGCTGCGCTAATGATAGTCTAGATATTTTTGATATTTTGACTAGGCTACAGGAGCCGGATCAGAAAAAAACAAGAATTTCTAGAAAGTAGACTCATCAGGCTTTCCAATGAGCCTTCACGGAGCCAAATATGACATCAGGAAGGGGTCCAAAACTTGGTTGCAAAAGAGCCTATTTTATGCTGAAGGTGGCGCTACACAAATGGATTGTTTAGTGTGTTTTGGACCAAAAGTCAACAAAACACACTCATTTATTGCAAAATCACATTTTAGTATTTTTTGAGCCAAATCACTCTAGAATTAGGTGCAAGAAGTTATTTTGGCATTTATTTCATGAGATATTCTGTGCCTTGGGCCTTGCATGGTCTCTTGGGCATAAATGACATTTATGGGTGATTTTGACATTTTCCTACCTTATCTAGGGTTTTTTCCCTCCTTTTCTAAGATAAATAGAGCATGAGGGCTTCATTGTAAATGTTGGCATTTGATGAGCTTTGAGAGCAATATATGGTTTTTATGAGCTTGGAGAAGAAATTAGTGTTGTGGAGTCTATGAATGCCTTGCTTGGATTGATGATGGTGAAGCTTGTTTGCAGGAACCCTGAACTTGGTTAATGGTTATGTATTCTTAATTTGTTCATGTTTTCTTGTTATCATTATGTTTCATTCTTCTTTTTTGTAATAGAACAGATTAGTATAGGTTGAGAAATGCTCTTTGAAGCACCTTATTCCTCCTGCCTTCTATTACCTTGATGTTTTTCTCTGTTTGGTCAGCTTAAGGAATTCTTGACTGCTCCTTAGGCCCACTTTAACTTGTTTGTTTCATGTATGGTTTAACATGCTAGTTTACAAGTATTATTCATGGTATGCCCTGCTTATTTGAAGCTATCCAAACTCTGTCTTGAAACCTCTCTTTGGAGTATTGTTTGCTAGGTTAAATCAAAGAGGTCTTGTTTCGATCTTGCCCTTTTTCCATGCCTATCAACTTGTTTAAAAGTTATTTATAGCTTGATTTATGATGTTTAGGAGTTCCCTCTTCATAGATTAAAGTTATTTGTGATCTTAAATGTTTTCTAAAGCTTGAAGGTGAAATCACTAGAAGTTAAATGAGTTTCTCGCCTTCTATATTTCATTAGAATTGTTTATCTTGAATGTTTATTGGTTTAAGTATTATTCATTGAGCTTAATGGTTTTCCCTACCTCATGAGATATATATTTTTCTTATCAAGTATTTAAGACCTCCTTGTTATAGGTATTTGACAAAGGATTCTTGATTGTCCTTTTCCCTACCTTATTCACCAGCTTGATGTTCATCCCACTTCACTCATAACCTTAAGGATCCATTAACCTTGATAGATTGGCCTTGCATTGCACTCTATTATTGAGACATCCAAGACTTTTATTGATTCCATAGCCCAATGAATTGAAGACCTCTCACTCCACCTATTCTATCAGTTCATCTCACGCAACCAAAACAATCAACAAACCCTACACTTATCAACTATCCTAAAATCAAAACCCTAAGAGCAAAAATATCACATCCTTTGCATATAATAGAGAGAGCTCTCGCTGAGTGCAGGAAGGCTAGGTCCTAGGACTCCAAAGACTGGTCTAATGTTACCCTGTCATTTGGTTTACCAATCTTCCAAATCACGAGACACTAATAGTCTGGAAACATTCAAAACCATGACCCTCAAGGTAGTAATTTACCACTTCGGGGGCAACCTTACCACCTGAGGGGAACCTCAAGGACAATACATACCTCAAGTAAAATATCAACCTCAAGAATAGTACATACCTCAAGGTCAGTACATACCTTAGGGTCAATATCAGCCTCAAGGAAAATACCCAACTCAGGGTTTGCAGCCTCTTCAAGGATAGTACCCTACACCAAGGCAGCCATCTTTTCATGGTCAGCAACCTCCTTTAGGGCAACAGTTCTACCCGGAACAACAACTGTTTCAAGGAGGTGGGAATTATCTAGCTAATTATCAACTTGGTTATGGTCCTTATTATGTACAACCTTCAATGGGACCTTCATATCCCAGAGTAAATACGGTGTGGGACCCCTCTCAAGTTCAACATAATTTGCAATCTAATGTGCAAGTACCCTATTATCAACCATGACAAACCAATTGGTTACATTCAAATCCAACAATCCGTCCAACTTGTCCAACCTACGATTCAAGTACCTGCATCTGGTACAATTCAGCAACTTGGTCCGAGTACACCTAGAACTCCATCGCAAACTATTGCACCGACTTTTGTTCAAGCTACCACACCTATTCCTGGAGTTTCTGCAGCTCCTATTTCTACAGCCCCTCAAGTATCACAACGAATCCCTATATTTTCTGCACCACAAGCTGGACCCATAGTCCAAACTACTGTTCAGATGTCTACATGTCAACCTAGTACAAGTACAGTTTTAACAAGCTAACCTCAGTTTGTTTATTAACTGTACCAAGGACAGTATCAATATGGACTTGTAGCATAAAATCCAGTATACCAGCATCAATCGTGCCCTGGGTACACATATCAGATACCTAATCAACCCCAGTATGGTCCAGCTAATCCTGGTTATCCAGGGGGAATTTCGATTCCAAATGCACAGGCTATTCCAGGATATCCTGGATATCCTCCTCCTGGTACTGTTATAGTTCTGTAAGGTTATCAATTTTCTCAAGACCCTAATCGTCGGTTGCCATTCATAACAACTTTGGATTTACCATATTTGTCGCGCCTAACGAATGATCTGATCTATTATCTTCCGTATTGGCCACCAATGCCAAATAAGTTTCCCAGTGATATCCCTAAGTTTGAAGCTAAATCAGGAGAGGACCCTTCAAACCATGTCATGACTTACCACCTCTGGTGTGCATCCAACTCTTTGGTTGATTATTTGATTTGATTATGATTGTTTCAGAAAACATTGATAGGCTTAGCTACAAAATGGTGTATTGAATTATCGCGTGGCTCATTCAATAATTACAATTCTTTAGCAACTTCTTTCTTAACACATTTTCAATTTCCAGTCAGATACGACAATGGCATGGAACTCTTGACTTCATTAAAAAAATCTACGTCTATGTACATATATGATCACATACATGAATGGAGACGTAGAAGACGTTTGGTGAAATTTTTTGTTTTGGATCAGATCTTGGCAGAACGGTTCATAAAATCATTACTTCCAAAGGTCACTGAAGATGTGGCTAAGAGAGGATTTATTACAAAAGAACAAGTCATTGCTCAAGCTCAGTACTTAGAACTTGTATATACATAGTCTGGTACTTTGTACGAAAAAATTCTTGATTTACCACGTCCTGGTCAAATAACTGCAACTCCTTCAGGGTCTTATGTTGCAGATGGTGTAATTGGTTTAGTTAATACAAATAAAAGTAAGAAGAAGTCCTCAAAAAATACTTCTCCTAAAATAACTTTACCTGATTCACCAAAAGGAGATTCTTCCCTTGAAACTTCTGCTGACATTCACATTGTAGATTCATCTACAGCTAAATCCAAAACCGGTAACAAGAAGAAAGGTAAGAATAAAAGCAAACAGACTTCATCTCACAATGAGAAAACCAAAAAAATTGAACCATCTGATGATAAACGAAAACCTCATTATCCTTGTCTTATCTGTGAGGAGGATCACTTCACTAAAGAGTGCCTGCATCAGTTTGAGGTCTCTAAATTCATCAAAGGTTCACCCACACCCGCTGTCTTGAAGGATCCTTTTCCTACTCAAGATAGCAAAGTGATAGGATCTTCTTCACACTCATCAAAAAATATTTTGATGATGTCTCAGGTAATGGTTGCGACTCGATCACAAGACTATGGAAGTAAAAATCCTGTTACTGCTAAAGAATTAGAAAATTCTAATTTAGCACCAACTACATCTCCTTTGGTTTCTGATCCACTTCATATCGAGAAACCTAATCCTGATCTAGGAATTAAACTGCCTACTAAAGTTGTACTTCGGAAATCAATTTTCAATCCACATGCGAGAGCTTCTCAGAACTACAACATTATTGAAGACTGATTTCTCCTTCAAAAACGTCGGCCTTAGAAGTGCTGCAATCATTTCCAACACAGAGGAAATTACTTTGATCAGCTATTGGAGCTATAAATCTTCAGGATTCGAACCTTATTATCTTCGATTTAGAAAATTTTACACCAAGACTCCCTCATCAGATGGCTTTTTAGATTCTAGTATTAGTCAAAACAGGCGTTGCTTTCGTACTGTAATTGATGAGGGAGCGTCCACGTGCATAATGTCATTAAACCGTTGGAAATCACTTAGTTCTCCGACACTAAACCAATCTCCAACAATCCTTAAAGATTTTGATGGAAGAGCATTCCATCCGTATGGAATTTTGCAGGATCTACCTATAGAGGTCGAAGGTAAAACTGTTAATTTAGATGTGGAAGTCGTTGATACCCCTCTGGATTACAACCTTCTTCTGGGTCGAAGTTGGTCTTATGCTATGACTGTTGTCATGTCATTCGTCTTTTGGTTAATCATGTTTCCTCATCAAGGAAAGATTGTGAAAATCTATCAGCTATCATATTATTTGTCCGACCCAGCTTCTAAAGATAGTATCCAACATGTTGGAAAATTGACTATCCCTTATGAAGATGTTGGAGTAGGTTTAATAAAATATTCCGCTTTAATGGGAACTTTTTCTATACCTCGACCCAACGTACCGCGTACTATTTCTAATATCAATATGATTTCATCAAGCACTATTCCATTTGATGATCCTTGGATAGTGCCTTCAGAGTCAGAAATTGATTCTTTCAATGGCGAGATGCCTTTGAGTCCTTTTGAGATAGCATATCAAGAAGCACAGTCATTTTCTAATACACTTTCAACTGATCCTAATCCAATGAATGTGATCAATGAAGAATCTTCTTCACTATCAAGCTCAGCCTTGGCATCAATTTCCGATCCTTTTCAACAAGTGTTTCATACTAATGAAAGTATTCGAATTTTTTTTCTATGGATGAATTACCCTGGGATGATCTACATCATAGATCTTCATTTTTACCTGAATTTGATAGATATGAAAATGTTTTTTCGTTCATTTTTACAATTGATTATGTCAAGGAACCACAAAATCCAATCACGATTGCAAATTCGGATTCTGAGATTAATTTGGGAAACATTTCTACCACTGTTCTTATTGACATATCTGTTAAACATGGAGTTGTTGAAAACATTCATATAGGTGCTTCGTGTACAATGGATGAAATTAATACATATAAAGCCCTATTTCAAGAATTCCACGACATATTTGCCTGGTCCTACATAAAGATGCCAGGAATCGATCCAAAGATTGTCGTTCATGAAATAAAGACATAACCTGATGCTAAACTGATTAGGCAAAGATTATGTTTGATACATCCAAGAAAAGCTGCTGCTATTAAAGCTGAAGTTGAAAAACTACTACGAGCAGGATTTATTTATCCAATTCCTTCAAAAGATTGGGTATCTAATATAGTTCATGTTACCAAGAAACAAGGGACTATATGAGTATGTGTCGATTATAGGGATATTAACAAAGCCTGTCCAAAGGACAATTATCCTACCCCTTATATCGACCAAATCATCAATGATTGTGCCGGAAATGAAATGTTTTCATTTATGGATGTATTTTACGGATACAATCAAATAAAAATACTCCCTGCTGATCAACCAAGAACGACACTCAATTTTCCTTGGGGAACTATTGCTATTGTAAACTACCTTTCGGATTAAAGAATGCTGGGGTAAATTTTCAAAGGGAAATTTCTTATGCTTTTCATGACATCAAACACATTGTGCAGCCTTATCTGGATGATTTACCTACTCATTCATTGCACAGGGAAGATCATCTACTCATTTACGAGCAATTTTTATGAGATGTAGGCATTATAGGATTTGTTTGAATCTGCACAAGTGTGTTTTTTATGTTCAATATAGGCGATTACTGGGATTTTTTGTTTCCAAAATCGGCATTCGTGTCGATCCCTTGAAGGTTGAGGTCATCATTAATTTACCTCCTCCTTCCAAACTTCGCCAACTCCAAAGTTTGCAAGGGAAAGCAAACTTTTTGTGTAGATTTATCCCGAACTATGTTGAGTTAACAAAAGGTTTTACCAAGTTGTTGAAAAAAAATGTTCCTTTTATTTGGGATGAGATTGATGATCGATATTTTGATGCTCTGAAACACATGTTAACCCATGCACCGTTAATGCATCCACCCAATTACAAGCGGGACTACTTTTTATACCTAGTAGCCTCTGATTCCACCATTGGAATGGTATTAGTTTAAGAGGATGAATTTCACTATGATCATGTGATTTACTATCTAAGTAGGAATTTGAATCCAACCGAAATTAAATATTCACATGTGGAGAAATTGGCCTTGGCAGCAGTTCAAGCTGTCCAAATATTTCGTCATTACATACTGTTATGAAAGACCACTGTCATTTCTAATTGCAACCCAATGATGTACATTTTGACAAAACAATTACTTGGGGAAAAATACTCTTAATGGATTGTCATCCTACAAGAGTTTGATTTGGAATTTAAAAAATCTAAATAAAAGAAATCACTGGTGTTTGTAAAACTGATGTGTGACATTCCCAATACTGAAACAGAAACCGTGGTAGAGAATCCCATTGCAGATGAATCTCTGTCTCTTATCAGTACGTTAGATCCAAGGTATGGAGATATCATCATTTATCTTCAGACCAAAATCTTTCAGCCTAAAATTTCACGTTCAAATAGACGAAAGATTCGTTACCAATCACAACAATACAATATTGTTGGAGACACACTTTATTGTCGTGGAGCGGATTCTGTTTTTCAATGTTGCATAACTCATGAAGAGGCTGAAAGGGTTTTGAATGACTTCCACACTGGAGCGTGTGGTGGTCATATGTATGGGTATGCCACAACCCAAAAGATATTGCGCGCTGGCTATTTTTGGCTATCATTATTCAAGGATTGTATTATTGCGGTTCGGAAATGCCACAACTATCAGATATTGATCGAAATATGCGTGCACCACCAGCTCTTCTTCACCCCATAATTGTTGTCGATCCTTTTGCGAAATGGGGCATTGATTTATTTACATGTAACCATCACTCGGCCGGGGGGCATGAGTATATTATTCTCGTTGTAGATTAATTTACCAAATGGACCGAGGCGATGCCTACATTCGCGGCAGATGGAAAAACCACAGCTACGATCCTATTCAATCATGTGATTACTTGTATTGGTGTACCCCAAGCTATTATCACTGATCATGGAAGTCATTTTTGAAATATAATGATGACCGAACTTTCTGATCAACTTGGCCTGCGCCATGATAACTCTACTCCATATTACCCGAAAGCTAATGGTCAAGTTGAAGCTGTTAATAAATTTTTAAATGCCATGATCAAATGGATAATCAGAACTCACAAATATAATTGGCATACCATGCTTTTTTCAGCGCCCTGGGCATACTGAACGTCAGCAAAAACTGCATCAGGGTTCACTCATTTTCAACTGGTTTATGGTTTAGAAGCTGTGTTACCCATTGAATGCGAAATACCGTCACTCCAGTTAGCAATAGAGTTACTACTAGCTACCTCTGAAGAGGAAAAACACTTTTTGTACTTAGCACAATTGGATGAGACTCAGTGTGTTAGCCACCTATAATATTTGTTATAGCAAGAGGTGGCTAAGACTTTTTTGAGCCTTCAAAGAACAAATTTTATTACTAAAAAGTGTTGGCTCTTGAAGACTCTTGAAGGCCTCATGCCTCTGTCCAAAATCTGCATTGATGTTCCCATTTTATACTCAGAAATTCTGCTGAAATCATGAGAAGAAACTGCTGCAAAATCATCATTTTTCCCCTTCCTCCACTCAAAACTAGCCTTCATTTGCTTCCCTTTTTCTTCATAAAACTTCTTTGTTTTCATGATTTCTCTTCTTCCCTTCATGAAAATCACTTTTACAAAGTTAAAAACTCACTCTTTAACCTTACCAAAACCCCAAAATCCATTGAAAAACTTGAAAAATTTCATGAAAAATACATGTTTTTTGCATAAAGGCTTAAGCCCCTTAGGCTAAGTCCTAAACCACTTCCCCCCACATGCCCACACATTGGAACCAAGTGCTAACCCTGTTCGACGCTTATCGCATCGGAAAGATTCAAGCGCGCACGCCTTTTGTTATGTTCGAAAGTTCCGATGCGATCAGCCTTTGTATTATAAAAACCCCGATCATATTATTTTTATATATAAATATCCCGTGGGCCCGCCTCCGACGTTTAAAACCGTGTAATAATTTTTTCCCCAGTGGTCTTTTCCTTTGTAAAACCAAAAAACCCATCTATCCAAAGTTTGGTCTAAAGAGCGAAAGTCATGTGTTAAATATAAATGGGTAGATTGAAAACACCCGATCGCGCAATCGCATCGGGGAAATACAAATGGGTTGATTGAAACGGCCGCATCAGAATTTCCGATGCGATTAGGGCTTATACATATAAACTTCCCCCCCGCCGTTTTATTTCATATGACTTTCCCCCGGGACCAAGTGTTGAAGTCCCGAAGCGCTGAATCGCATCACAACTTTCCAGATGGTTAGATTAAAAAGACTGGGCCCAAAGCTCTAATTGTGATTGGCCTTTGTTGTGTAAGCCCCAAGCCCATTGTGTTCCATATAACTAAAGGCCCCGCAGTCAGGCGCCTATCCACTTTATACATATTTTTCGCCCCCGAAGCATAAAACCTTTGTTTTATTTCAAATTTTTGAGTTTTCATATATCATAAGGGTTTTTTCGCCGGTTCGTTCTAAAATAAATCCCCGCCGTTGATCGTAAGACGATCAAACGGCTAGCGCTCCATCGCATCGCATTTTTCCATCGCATACACTTGTTTGCTCCCGCCGATCGGCCATACCCTGATTCATTTTCCACCGTTGATCTAATCCTTAGATCAACGGCCCGCTCAAACTCGCATCGCAATTCTTCATCACTGCGTTATATTCCTCCCCCCATCAGCCTTTCTCCCGATTTATTCTCCACCGTTGATCTAATATTTAGATCGACGGTCTGCGCTACATCACATCGCAAATTTCAATCGGTGCATTTGCTCACCACCCCCGATTGCGGTCCCCCGATTGCGATCCTCCGATTGGATTCGGACCGTCCACGTGTCCAGATCGGACGGTAAAAAATCACTCTGACTTGTTCATTTCCCCACTCTTCTTTAACCTCCTCTTAAATAAATCTCTGCCGTTGGATGCTTTAATCCAATGGCTACGCTCCTTCCCCTCCTTCTGAAGTAGTTAAACCTAAAAACGCAGGATTTTCTAAATATTTTGTGTGTTTTTGCAGGGATTAATGGTTTTTCCATTTGTTCAAAAGAAATGCCGAAGGTCGGGAAAGACATTTCCCGTGCCTTTGAATTATCAATGAAGACTATTCGCAAGGTTCTGATTCGATGTTTTATCAATGCTTCATGGGCATTGATGCCTTTAAAGCCCAGCGCGGCCCTGCACATCTACAAGACACTGTTTTATTAAAGACACAGTTAAAAGAGTATCAGTGTTGAAGAACAGAGCGCAGCAGAACAGAGGACTGAAGACAGGTTTGGGAATTACGACTAAGAATGATTCTCAAAAGCCTAATTTCCAGAATTAAAACACAATTAAAGAAATCATAAGTGTTTAACAGGTAGGCAGGCCTCCACCACCACATTTGAGGCAAATTGATTTCTCAGCTACCATAAATGCCACCTGTGCCTTAAAGCATTCAAAACCGAGGCCAAAGTTATTGTTCGAAATCTGATACCTTGCCTCAGCGCAGCCAGGGAGTTACTTCTGTAAGGAAATAAATGCAGAAATATCTGTAGAGTTACTCCAAACATTACGTAGAGCCTCGAAGTCAAACAAAAGATCCCACCGAGTTTAATTCATAATTGTAAAACAGTTAATACAACAATCCACCTGTGAACTTCTCCATCGAGCCCCTCAAAGGCCGAGAAGTCTTGAATCTGTATTAATTGTCCTGAGAGATCTTTTATCAGATCTCACCTCCTCATTCTTCTATAAATAATTCTTTAGAAGATGAGAAGTTGTTGGTTGTTGATTGATCACCAGTTGTAATACTGAAACTCTCTGAAATAGTACATAGTCTATTGAATTTGAAGAACAAATTGAAGTCTTGGAAGTATTTTAGAGTCTTTAATCTCTCTCTTTAGTCTTCATGCTTGTTTATTTCCTTAATAGTTCGAATAGTTGGTTTCAGCATGATTTATGGTTCTCCCTGCTTGTCTGCTACCACTTAAAAACTGTTACTGAAGTCTCCCTTTGAAGTATCTTTGTTTATAGTAAGCCAAGGAGGTCTGTTCTGATCATGCCCATTGTCCTTGCTTAAACAGTTGTCTTAAAGGTCTTTTATAGTCGTGATCATAGATGTATTAGGTGTTCCCTCTTCTATGACTGCAATTATCAGTGAATCTTTTATGTTTTCTAAGTCATTTGAAATAAAATCTTTGAGGAAATAGGGTGTTCCCCGAATCTTAGATTTCATTTTGAAAGTTGTCTTGAAGTCATTATTTTCTTAAATAATGTTTGTATAATTTATGGTTAGCCCTATCTATCAAATATTTCTTTATTGTTCAAGTTATGTTTTCAAGTTCCCTTCGTTGAGAATCAAATTTCTCTTTCCAAATCATTGATGTCCATCTCATTCCAAAACCAAAGGATCCTGCGGCCAAGTTAGATTTTCCCTTTGATATCCCATATCGATTGATAAGTTTGTCATGACCTTATTTTGACTCCATTGCCCAATGAAGCTGACATTTCCTCTTTCTATCTATCCTTTCCTAGACCTTTCATGTTCTGCTGTATCAATTCAACCAAACAAACAAACAAACACCTGCACTTAAAAACTAGTCTAAAACCAATACTCTAAGCACAAAAGATAAACCTTTGCAAACAAACATTTGAGAGATCCCTCTCTGAGAACAGGAGGACTAGATCCTGGAACTCTAAAGATTGGTTCTGATGTTGCCTTGTCTTTTGATTTGCCAAACTATCATAACACGAGACACCAACATAATGGCGATCACGGTGGGACCTACTGAGAATACGGTGGTTTGAAAACCCTTCTTCAAACTTTTTAGGCCCAGTATAACATAAGTAACCTTCTTCAAGCACTACTTAACAAATGGTAATCATGATAGGACTTAATTGAATCAGTGACAAACTAAGTAACCCTTAGGATTCCCGTTAGCCCTTATCAAACCTTGAAGGAACCAGTTACCAAGCCATAAGAGCAACTATGTTTGTTTGAACACCTTAGCTAAGTGTGAAATCAGTCTTAGAAAACTCTCTTAACCTATAAGACCAAAATAACTCAGAAAAACCCAAAAACATTTCAGTTTGGCTTCATAATAAACTTGGTGGTGGACCATAAAACCTTTTACCTCCAAAAAGAGTTAAAAATTTCCACCTAGCGACTCTGCAATCCTAAAGACAGACCTTAAGACTCCACTGGAAAGACCCCAAGTCTTTATAGAATCATACAAACGCAGTTAGAAGGCTTTAAGATTAAAATTTTTCTTCTTCTGAAAAGATCAATTAACCTCTTAAAGATTGTCATATTTGGTTAAAATTTTCTTTTAGCTGGGTCTGAAAAACATAGCATAGTGGCTCCTAGAAAGATTCATACTAGAGCCTACCCTGACCCAAACCCACCGGAAGTAGTTGACAACCCTGAAAGTATACTTAGGGAGTCCCCTAAGATTAAATTTTCAACTATTTTCAGATCACCCTTGAGAGCTAATTTAGTTCCTGAAAATCTTGCAGCTCTACACCAATCACAAGTCGACTTAAGAAATCCTTTTAGAACTAGGTCGCTTGATGATATAATTCAGATAGACTCTGAGTCTTCACTTTCATCCCTAGAACAAAGTGAACAGCCTTGTAGTAGAGAAACCACACCACCTGATTTACATTTCCTTCTCAATTTAGGTGTCTCTCATCCAAGATCAGCTCAAAAATCTATCCCCAGTACATCCACATCTGTCCATCCAACATCCACTATCCAAAACACTCCATTTCAGCCTTTTTTTGTAAACCCAACTCTTGTAAATCCACCCTTATTTCCAGCCATGGCAACATGGTATGCCCCATTAGTGTTACCACAACCTCTACTTCCCTTACCAAATGATTACCAATCCAAAATCCCTCACTTCACTGGAAAGGAATCCACAACAGCCCAACAACATGTAGATAGGATGGAGGACGTGTTTGATTACATGGAGATAGAAGAGGAAACTGTGAAGATGAGGATATTCACCCAAAGTTTAGGAGGAGATGTAAAGAGATGGTTTAAAAACTTACCTCCTAACAGCATAAACGATCTCCCTACCTTGCATCAAACATTCATCAACAAATGGGAACTCAAAAAGAATCCTCTCCAAATACTAGCAGAGTATAGCAGCCTCAAGAGAAATCACGGGGAGAGTGTTCATGACTACTCTACTAGGTTCAACAGTGTTTACAATGCTCTCCCACCTCACATGAAACCCCCTCAAGGCATGGCCTTGGTAAGGTATCTTGAAGGCTTTGATGCTGAAATGACTTATGAGTTAAGGGGGAGGGATTTCTTAACCTTAGAAGACATGCAGAAAGGAGCCTTGAGTGTAGAAGCAAACATAATCGAGAAAAGAAATAAGTTGAGATTAGAGAAGAGGGTAACTTATAAAGATGACCTACTACCCTCAACCTCAACTTCTGATACAAAAATTGACAACCTAGTGAAGGTAATGGAGAGGATGCTTGAAAAGATAAATCTAAATGATAGAGTGCCACCAAGAGAACCCCAGAATAACCAAAATAGAAATATAAATCAAAATTATAGAAGAGAAAACAATCAAGATAAGCAGAAAGAAAGTGACCAACAGATTAGACCTCCCTTCCAACAAAACTATGTAGATCAATATGAGGAAGATCGGGAGTTAGAAAGGCTGGGAGAATCTCATGTAAACTTGATTGGATCAGACAGTGGGGATGATGTTTTCCTCACTGAGGAAGAACAAAGTTTCTTTTCTGATCAAAGTACAAACAACTATGAAGATTCTGATGACTATAGATTGGGGTTTGAAAATGCAATCATGGAAGTGCATAAAAAATACGATCTTAGGAGCAAAGGGAATGTAGACAACTTAAAAGATAAGAACACTAATACTGCTGTCAAGAAAAACACAGAAACTCAGTCCAAAAATACAGCAGAGAAAGCCAACATTTTGGCCAAGAAACCCGATTTAAACAAAGACAAAGGTGCCCAGCCAAATGTTGAACACAGTACCCCTAGCACTTCAGCTAGTGGTCTTAATAAAACTGTCCCAATTACCAGTCCAAACAAGGTTCAACAAATCAAAATTGCTGAAAAGAATTCAATTGAAAATACAGATGTAAATATCAACAAGTCAATTATTCCTTTAAGCCTTGAGGGAGAAATTGCTAAGATAAAAATTGCCATTCCCCTAGCTGAACTAGTAACCCAAGAACTATACAAAGGCCAAGTTTTGAAAGCTTTGAACCTAGGAAGTGATACTGACACCTTGAAATTGACAGATGACAAACCTGAGTTGTTGTTTGGCCCAGAAGTTGAAGGAAAATACCAAGAAGGGGTTGTCCCTCCCTTCTATGTTAGCTTGAACATACACGAGAAAATTTTACACAATGCCATGTTAGATTCGGGAGCTTCACACAATCTAATGCCCAAGGTGGTAATGGAAAGATTAGGCTTAGAGATTACTAAACCATACAAAGATTTGTATTCCTTTGACTCAAGCAGAGTCAAATGTTTGGGTTTAGTCAAAGATTTATGAGTTAATTTAGCTCAAATCCCTGCAAAGAGTCTAGTAATGGATATAGTTGTAGCTGACATTCCCCCTAAGTATGGCATGCTCTTATCAAGATCTTGGGGAGCCAAACTTCAGGGAGCCCTTCAAATGGACATGTCTTATGTCACCATTCCTGTTTTCAATCAAAACAGAAGACTATACAGGGAATCCCACATGAAGGTACATGGTGAGCAACATAGACAAACCAAAAAAATCTCCCATCTATTCTATTCAGTCAAGTTTAGATTCCTTTATCTTATGTAACGAAGATGAAATTACTCAACAAGATAAGGAAAACATCGACCAAATCACTTCACCAGAACGATCAAATTTTCCCTCGAATCGAATTCAAAACATTGACGATCAATAGCAACAAGAAAATGAAAATGAGGCAAATATACTTTGGAAAATAAACTTCGATGGATCCTGTAATAAAACAAGCGCAGGGGCAGGTGTCTGGATCCAAAATACGAATCAAATTTTTTCATATAAATTAGATTTTCCATGCACTAACAATATTGTTGAGTATGAAGCCCTTCTCCTAGGTTTACAATTGCTTAAACAGTTAGAAGCTCAAAAGATATCCATCTTAGGGGATTCTGAACTTATCATAAAACAAATCAAAGGAGAATACTCAACTAAAAATCCAAGGCTTAGGGAATATCGGAACGCTGCCCTTGATTTATTAAAAACCTTCGAAAAATATGAACTCATTTTCATCCCTAGAGCACTAAATCATCTAGCAAATGAACTCTCCTTCAATGCCAGCAACTGACAAATACCTGAGATAAATAAACAACTCAGCGTAAAGGTAAAACACAAGCCTGCTGTGCCTGATAACGAAGATCACTGGCAAGTGTTTGATTCTGACAAACACATAGATTATTTCTTGAAATCATAAAATGATTTCAGCATACCAAAATCAGAAACCAGCCAAAGAGAAAACTGTTTGTATATTGAACAAATCCCAGAAGCTGAAACGATATATTCTGCTGATATAAATCATTATGAGAATCCTTTTGAAGCAGAGATAGTTGAAAACGCAGACCAAGAAGACTTGGAAGTTTTACAATGCAAGAATGATAAAATTCCAAGAGGTCTCACACCTTTAGAACACCTTTTTGATTTTAACGACGTAGCCAAAGAACCGAGAATGGAGCCTGTGGAAACGAATGTAGAAGAGCATAACATATGCAGTCTGGCAGAACCCAAGATGATCAAACTATCCCGCACTCTCCCAGCTCACATAAAATTGCAATACTTAGAGCTGTTCAAAGAGTTTAAAGATGTTTTTGCTTGGGGATACAAAGATCTGAAATCATATGATACCAGCATCATCCATCATAAGATTCCCCTGAAGGAAAATCAAAAGCCTTTTAAACAAAAACTAAGGAGAATAAATCCTCTCTTACTACCTTTAGTTAAGGCAGAGATTGAAAAAATGCATGATGCTGGGATCATAATACCCATTAGATTTTCAGAATGGGTATCAAACTTAGTTTTTGTTAGAAAGAAAACAAGAGAAATCAGGCTCTGTATTGACTTCAGAAATTTAAATAGAGCCTCTTTAAAAGACAACTACCCCTTACCCAAAATGGACCATATACTTCAGAAGGTAGTTGGGTCAAAAAGGATATCACTCTTAGATGGGTTCTCGGGTTACAACCAGGTGTTAGTTCTCCCAAGCGATCAAATCAAAACTGCTTTTACCACACCTTGGGGCACCTTTATCTATGTCAAAATGCCTTTAGGATTGATGAATGCAGGGTCCACCTTCCAAAGGGCCATGGATATAGCCTTTTCGGAAGATATTGGCTATTTCATAATTATTTACCTTGATGACATAACCGTTTTTTCAAAAAATGATGAAGAACATTTGATTCACTTGAGAAAAGTTTTTGAGAAGTGTAGGAAATTTGGCTTGTCACTGAATCCCAAGAAGACACTCTTTGGTCTCCAAGAAGGTAAACTTCTTGGCCATATAATTTTAGAAGAGGGAATCAAAATAGACCCTACAAGGATAGATGGCATATTACAAATCAGTCGTCCAAGAAGCCTCAAAGAGTTGCAATCTTTCATCGGAAAGATTAATTTTCTGAGGAGGTTTATCCCTAATCTTGCTAAGCTATTAAAAAACATTACAAACATGCTTAAGAAAGATGTCAGTGTAAAATGGACTTTACCAGCTAAAAAATCATTCGAATTGGTCAAACAAGCTCTTACTCAAACACCAGTCCTGATTAGTCTAGATTTTACCAAAGACTTTTACATCTTTTCTTTTGCATCTGAGCATACAATAGTTGCAGTTTTACTTCAAAAGAATGATTTGGGTCAAGAACAACCAATATATTTCTTTAGTAGGGCCTTAAGATATGCTCCTCTCAAATATAACATCATGGAGAAGCAAGCCTTAGCATTAGTGAAAGCTTTAAAATACTTTAGGGTCTATATTTTACACTCTCACATAATTGCTTTTGTTCCACATACTGTTTTCAAAGACATTCTAAGTCAAGATCCTGATGGTAAAAGGGGAAAATGGATTGCAACTATTCTTGAATATGACTTAGAAATCAGGCCCACCAAGCTAGTTAAAGGGCAAGGATTAGCAAAACTTATGGCTGAGTCTAACTTCCAAGCACTAGACATGAATATGGTATATGTGTTGGAAGAAATAGAAAAATCTGCTGCTCCTTTTATTGAAGAAAAAATTCTAAATTCTCCTTGGTATGCTGACATTATTTATGTGCTTTTATATTTAAATGCCCCTCCTTCTTTTTCTAAAACTAAAGCTAGATTTTGAAACAAAAGGCTTTGAGTTTTTGCATCTTGGATGGGGTATTATATTGGAAAAATGTTGTTGGAATTCTGCTTAAATGTTTACTTGAAGACAATGCAGGGAAAATCATGCATGAGTTGCATGATGGAGAATGTGGAGGACACCTCTATTGGCCTACACTTTTCCCAGACACTCAGAAATTAGTCATGTCTTGCCATAAATGTCAAATTTTTGATGGCAAGAGAAAACTCCTTCCCTTACCTTTACATCCTATCAGAGTTGAGGCACCTTTTCAACAATGGGGGCTGGACTTCATTGGGGAAATTCATCCATCCTCCTCAGCTCAACATAAGTGGATCCTCACAGCCACTGACTTCTTTACCAAGTGGATAGAAGCTATACCTTCCAGGAATGCTAATGACTCTGTTATTATCAAGTTTCTTGAAACCAATATCTTATCCAGATTTGGTTGTCCCAGAAAAATCATAACAGACAATGCTACTGCTTTTAAATCTAAGAATATGGTTGATTTTTGTTACAAATACCACATAAACTTGGGCCATTCCACTGCTTACTATCCCCAAGGAAATGGATTAGCTGAATCTTCCAACAAGATTCTCATCAATATAATAAAAAAACTGTTGGAACAGAATAAAAAATCATGGCACAGTAAGCTAGTTCATGCCTTATGGGCTGATAGATTAACTACAAAGAAGTCAATAAATATGTCCCCCTATCAGCTAGTCTATGGTATGGACGCGGTTTTTCCCACCTCATTAGGAGTTCCAGTCATGAAACTCCTTCAAGAAGTGCAGATTGAAGAGAATGATATGCAGAGAAGAATCAACCAAACAATCCATTTACTGCAGACCAGAGAGGAAGTCTATGAAAGAACACAGTTAGTCCAAGAAAATATGAAGAAGCTATTTGATAAGAGGACTAAGGCAAACAATTTCCAAGTTGGAAATGTTGTTCTTAAATGGGATTCAAGAAGAGAAGAGAAGGTAAAACATGGCAAGTTTGAGAACTTGTGGAAAGGGCCATATATTATCCATACTGAGAAGGGTCGCAATGCATTTTTCTTGAAAGAATTGAATGGAGAAGATCTGTATGGAGGTCCTGTCAATGGCAGGATGCTCAAGCATTATTTATGCCAAGAATATTGAGTTTCAAAGCATTTTATTTTTTCATTGTAAATGTCATAGTCTGACCATTGCATTCAAAGTTAGAAAAATAAAAAATACAAAAACAATGAAAGAAAGAAAAGAGGGCAGATTGTAAAAACAATAAAGGTATAGCCCCATACCAAAAAACAGAAATGAATTCTGAAAGTGTGCAAGCTCAAATGCCACTCCTGAAGAACACACTTCTAGTTAGTCAAACAGCATAATCCTGACTAATTAGTTTTAAATTTTCTGCTGATAGGATAGTAAATTCGATTTGCCAAACTGTCTAAACTTGGCTTATTAGTAGATAGATTAGGTTAGAAATTAAAGGTTCAAACATGCTCAAAATCTGAACCTAACATTTCAAAAAGAGAATGACTCAAACCTGTTTCGAATTCTGAGTCAAAGGATGTTAAAATCTGGTTCTAAAAATAGCTCAAAATTTGAACCAGAGAGCAAGGAAGAAACAGCTCAAAAAAGAGTCAAA
Organism: Pinus albicaulis; assembly: GCA_034641835.2. Classification (NCBI taxonomy): domain Eukaryota; kingdom Viridiplantae; phylum Streptophyta; class Pinopsida; order Pinales; family Pinaceae; genus Pinus; species Pinus albicaulis. The sequence goes on along the minus strand of CM076573.1, from coordinate 659,803,465 downwards.
TTAGAGCTGTAAAAGGATGAAGGAAGTGCTATGAATTTTCAGATCTTAAAGCCTTCATCATTTTGATTTAATTTTCTGCAAATAATAATCTATGTGCAGCTTGTTTTTATGCCATAGATCAACATCAAGTTAGACCGTTCAATCCTGACTTGTATGCTTTTTAATTTTCTGCTTTAGAAAAATAGAGAATAAAAATATGTTAGACTGTTTAATCCTAACAGATTAGTAGATTAGGTAGAGAAGCATATGAACTCAACTGTTTAATCTGAGTTCATGAAGAAAAATTAGTAGAATTAGATTAGTTTTTGTTTTTCAAAAAGAATAAAATGTTGTAAGAGAGTTTGCCAATCCAAGTGCACTCTAAGGAAGACAAAATGTTAGATCATTAGGATTGGGTAGGTAGAAAGTTTGTTGATAAAAGATCCATTGTTTTCAATGGTTGTTAGAATTTACAGAGCGAAAGAAGATAATTTAAGCAAAGGAAAGCAACCCAATGGATCAGGCACAGGTCAGCCTCCCAGAGAATGCAGGTTTGAAGTTCTTGAAGCCTTCAAGAAGGCATCATCCCCAAGTGGAGCCACTGTTAGCCACCTATAATATTTGTTATAGCAAGAGGTGGCTAAGAATTTTTTGAGCCTTCAAAGAACAAATTTTATTACTAAAAAGTGTTGGATCTTGAAGACTTTTGAAGGCCTCATGCCTCTATCCAAAATCTTCATTGTTGTTCCCATTTTATACTCAGAAATTTTGTTGAAATCATGAGAAGAAACTGCTGCAAAATCATCATTTTTCCCCTTCCTTCACTTAAAACTAGCCTTCATTTGCTTCCCTTTTTCTTCATAAAACTCCTTTTTTTTCATGATTTCTCTTCTTCCCTTCATGAAAATCACTTTTACAAAGTTAAAAACTCACTCTTTAACCTTACCAAAACCCCAAAATCCATTGAAAAAATTGAAAAAATTCATGAAAAATACATGTTTTTTGCATAAAGGCTTAAGCCCCTTAGGCTAAGTTTTAAACCACTTCCCCCCACATGCCCACACATTGGAACCAAGCGCTAACCCTGTTCGGCGCTTATCGCATCGGAAAGATTCAAGCGCACACTTCTTTTGTTATGTTCGAAAGTTCCGATGCAATCAGCCTTTGTATTATAAAAACCCCGATCATATTATTTTTATATATAAATATCCCGTGGGCCCACCTCCGGCGCTTAAAACCGTGCAATAATTTTTTCCCCAGTGGTCTTTTCCTTTGTAAAACCAAAAAACCCATCTATCCAAAGTTTGGTCTAAAGAGCGAAAGTCACGTGTTAATATAAATGGGTAGATTGAAAACACCCGATCGCGCAATCGCATCGGGGAAATACAAATGGGTTGATTGAAAAGGCCGCATCAGACTTTCCGATGCGATTAGGGCTTATACATATAAACTTCCCCCCCGCCATTTTATTTCATATGACTTTCCCCCAGGACCAAGTGTTGAAGTCCCGAAGCGTTGAATCGCATCGCAACTTTCCAGATGGTTAGATTAAAAAGACCGAGCCCAAAGCTCCGATTGCGATTGGCCTTTGTTGTGTAAGCCCCAGTCCCATTGCGTTCCATATAAGTAAAGGCCCCAAAGTCAGGCGCCTATCCACTTTATACATATTTTCCGCCCCTGAAGCATAAAACCTTTTTTTTTATTTCAAAATTTTGAGTTTTCATAAATCATAAGGGTTTTTCCGCTGGTTCGTTCTAAAAGAAATCCCCACCGTTGATCGTAAGATGATCAAATGGCTAGCACTCCATCGCATCGCATTTTTCCATTGCATACACTTGTTTTATCCCACCGATCGGCCATACCCCAATTCATTTTCCACCGTTGATCTGATCCTCAGATCAACGGCCCGCGCAAACTCGCATCGCAATTCTTCATCGCTGCGTTATATTCCTCCCCCCATCAGCCTTTCTCCCGTTTTATTCTCCACCGTTGATCTAATCTTTAAATCGACGGTATGTGCTACATCGCATCGCAACTTTCAATCGGTGAATTTTCTCACCACCCTCAATTGCGCTCCCCCGATTTCCATCCTCCGATTGGATCCGGACCGTCCACGTGTCCAGATCGGAGGTCCAAAATCACTCCGACTTGTTCATTTCCCTGCTCTTCTTTAACCTCCTCTTAAATAAATCTCCGTCGTTGGATGCTTTCATCAAATGGCTACGCCCCTTCCCCGCCTTCTGAAGCAGTTAAACCTAAAAACGCAAGATTTTCTAAATATTTTGTGTGTTTTTGCAGGGATTAGTGGTTTTTCCATTTGTTCAAAAGAAATGCTGAAGGCCGGGAAAGACGTTTCCCGTGCCTTTGAATTATCAATGAAGACTATTCGCAAGGTTTTGATTCGATGTTTTATCAATGCTTCATGGGCATTGATGCCTTTAAAGCCCAACACGGCCCTGCACATCTACAAGACATTGTTTTATTAAAGACACAGTTAAAAGAGTATCAGTGTTGAAGAACAGAGCGCAGCAGAATAGAGGATTGAAGATAGGTTTTGGAATTACGGCTAAGAATGATTCTCAAAAGCCTAATTCCCAGAATTAAAACACAATTAAAGAAATCATAAGTGTTTAACAGGCAGGCAGGCCTCCACCGCCACATTTGAGGCGAATGGATTTCTCAACTACCATCAATGCCACCTGTACCTTAAAGCATTCAAAACAGAGGCCAAAGTTATTGTTCGAAATCTGATACCTTGCCTCAGCACAGCTAGGGAGTTACTTCTACAAGGAAATAAATGCAGAAATATCTGCAGAGTTACTCCAAACATTACGCAGAGCCTCAAAGTAAAAAAAAAGCTCCCACCGAGTTTAATTCATAATTGTAAAATAGTTAATAAAGCAATCCACCTGTGAACTTCTCCATCGAGCCCCTCAAAGGCTGAGAAGTCTTGAATCTGTATTAATTGTCCCGAGAGATCTTTTATCAGATCTCACCTCCTCATTCTTCTATAAATAATTCTATAGAAGATGAGAAGTTGTTGGTTGTTGATTGATCACCAGTCGTAATACTGAAAATCTTTGAAATAATACATAGTCTGTTGAAGTTGAAGAACAAATTGAAGTCTTGGAAGCCCTGATGATGTTGTTGCATGCTTGTACTGAGAAGGCTCTATCATTGGATCCATGAGCTTGGCTGTTGGTGAAGTATTTTGAACTGTTTAATGTTTTCCCTTGTTTCCATTATGTTCCATAATTTCTTACTACATTAGTTTGAAATTTTTAGGCTAAGAAATGACTCCTGGAAGCACCTTAGACCTGTTCATCCTTCACTATTTTATGTTTTCTTCTGTTGAAGTATTTTAGAGTCTTTTATCTCTCTCTTTAGTCTTCATGCTTGTTTATTTCCTTAATAGTTCGAATAGTTGGTTTCAGCATGATTTATGGTTCTCCCTGTTTGTCTGCTACCACTTAAAAACTGTTACTGAAGTCTCCCTTTGAAGTATCTTTGTTTATAGTAAGCCAAGGAGGTCTGTTCTGATCATGCCCATTGTCCTTGCTTAAACAGTTGTCTCAAAGGTCATTTATAGTCGTGATCATAGATGTATTAGGTGTTCCCTCTTCTATGACTGCAATTATCAGTGAATCTTTTATGTTTTCTAAGTCATTTGAAATAAAATCTTTGAGGAAATAGGGTGTTCCCCGAATCTTAGATTTCATTTTGAAAGTTGTCTTGAAGTCATTATTTGCTTAAAGAATGTTTATAGAATTTATGGTTAGCCCTGTCTATCAAATATTTCTTTATTGTTCAAGTTATGTTTTCAAGTTCCCTTCGTTGAGAATCAAATTTCTCTTTCCAAATCATTGATGTACATCTCATTCCAAAACCAAAGGATCCTGCGGCCAAGTTAGATTTGCCCTTTGATATCCCATATCGATTGATAAGTTTGTCATGACCTTATTTTGACTCGATTGCCCAATGAAGCTGACATTTCCTCTTTCTATCTATCCTTTCCTAGACCTTTCATGTTCTGCTGTATCAATTCAACCAAACAAACAAACAAACACCTGCACTTCAAAACTAGTCTAAAACCAATTCTCTAAGCACAAAAGATAAACCTTTTCAAACAAAAATTTGAGAGATCCCTCTCTGAGAACAAGAGGACTAGATCCTGGAACTCTAAAGATTGGTTTCGATGTTGCCTTGTCTTTTGATTTTCCAAACTATCAAAACATGGGACACCAACACAGTGCACCACTGCATTAGCAACCGAAGCTCATAAAAAATGCATTAAAGGTCAGTATGATCGAAGTGTTACACCTTGTGTTTTTTTCAGAAGGTGACCTCGTCTTAGTATATGATCAAGCTAATGATAAGCTAGGAGCTGGGAAATTCGAACCAATGTGGTATCTTCCTTACATTGTCAAGCGAGTGCTTGCAAAAGGGGATTATGAATTGACTAATTATGACGAGGTCTCTTTAGATAAACCCATAAATGGACTTTATCTGAAGAGATATTATGCTTGATTATTGTGTGAAGATCTCACTTGTATATTAGTTATTTTTCTAGTTAGATGCCTTAGATTAGATGAGTGTGTCTAGTTTAAGTTTGTTTTTACTACTATCACTGCTTATCTTGATTACTCTTGATATTGCAGATGTCGACATCCCTTAAAACGTACATTGGTTTTGCTGATGGTGCCTGTCGTAGTACACAGAATATTTCTTCCACAGCTTGGGTTATTTATTCACCCACTGATGAGTTATTTTCTATGCATGGGGTAAGCCTTGGTCAAACAACGAATAAAATTGCATAATATAGCACAATGATTGAGTTATTATCTGATGCCGTTTCATTTGGTATTCATTGTTTGATCATTAGGTTAGATTCGGAACTCATTGTATTACATTTAAACAGAGTATATGCAATTAAAAATCCAGTGTTATTAAGATTATTTTTGAAGGTTCGTCTCTTGGAAATGTTAGCCACCTATAAAAATTTGTTATATCAAATGGTGGCTAGATATTTTTTGAAGCCTTTAAGAAAAAATTTCATGCTAAATTGTTAGTTCTTAAAGTCTTATGAAGTTAACTAATCTTTTAGTTAATCTTCACTGTTGTTTCCCTCATAGTCCTGAAAAATCTGCAGTTTGCAAGGAGAAAGACTGCTCAAAAACCCATTTTCCCCTTCATTTTAACCCTCCTTCCATTCATTAATAACACCATTTTCATCCCCTTTTTCTTCATAAAATTCCTCCATTTCCCTCATTTTCCTTCATTCCCTTCATAAATTCCCTTTGATAAGGTTTAAAACTCCTTTTTTAACCTTATCGGAACTCTGAAAATCCTCGAAAAATCCTTCAAAAATCCAAAAAAACAGTCTTTTTGCACTAAGGCCTTAAGTCCCTTTGGCCTTAGCCCCATCTCCTTTTTTTTTTCCGCAATAAAACCGAAGCTGTAACCCGCAGTTAAGCCCCTATCACGCAATCGCAATCAGGGTTGTCTTTTTTCCTTATTACCTTTTAATTTTGAAAACTCCGATTGCGATAGGCCCTTTTCTTTTAAAACCCTGATCCCTTCGCCTTCTTCACATAACCCAGAGCCCTGCAATTGGGTGCTAAAACGCTAAAAAAAAACATATCCAAACCCTTTTTCCTTTGTTTTTTATGAAACCTGACGACATGTTTTAAAACAAATCTGGGCCGTCAATCTCTGCAAGATCAACGGCTATCGGCTCATCGCATCGCGCCTATTCTTCATACTGCCTCCCGCTGATGCGATATTCGATTTAATTTGGACCATCGATCATCCTTTGATCTAACGGTTGATACTCCATCGCATCGCAAAAATCCTTTGGTCCGTTCCCTTTCCCTCCTCCAATTGCAATCCCGCAATTTAATCTGAATCGTCGAATCCACAAGAATCGACGACTCAGATTTAATCACGCTCCAGTCGAAAGCCCTTACCATTGCACCCACCGATTGAATCCCCACTGTTGATCTCTCCTAGATCTAACGGCCCGCGCTTAATCACATCGGCGCATTTCATTGTTGCTTTACCCCTTGCCATCACCAATTTGCGATCCTGCGATCAAATCTGGGCCATCCATTTCATAGATCCTACGGTCCAGATCAAACCCGAACTTTCTTTATTATTTCACAAAGCCCGACAGTATAATTCTTCGGTGAAGATCCACCGTTGATCTTTGCAATCAACGGTCCTTATTGCATCCAATCTCTTCCCAACTCCCCATCTCACATTGCTTTTATTACCCCGAGATCAGATCTCGACTGTTCATTCCTAAGATCTAACGGTCCAGATATAATCCGATAGGCCCAACTCCTTTGGGACCTACCTTCCCCATCGATAGATCTCGACCTTCCATTCCCGAGATCCAACGGTCCAGATCTAAACCGCCCTTGACCCTGCCCACCTTTTTCGCCTGCGCATCTTACCCCATCGCGCTCTCATTCTCACCGTCAGATCTCTCCGCCTTTCATCCGACAGCTGAAACTCCATATCGCGTAATTTTGCGCCTGAACGTTAATGCCAAAAACTTACGCGATATGGGCAGTTTTAAAAGGACACGTGTCAAGCGCAGACCCATATTGCGTTGTTTTGGAAAAATTCTAAAATCGCCTTGGAGCAATGCGAAACCAGCGGTTTTTTAAGCCGAAACCACCTTTCCCCATCGCATTACATTTTCTCATTTAAAATCTTTGTCGTTCGTTCTTTTCATCCAACGGCCCAGATTGCATCTAACCCCCAAGTCTTTTGCCCCTTCGTTTTCTCTCCTGGGAATTTTATCGAGTCTTCTCCACTATTGATCTCTGAAGATTGACGGTCCTAATTAAATCTCCCCCCCATTACATTTCCTCACCATCTGAAATCCCAAGCATTCCATTACATAATCTTGACCGTTCATTTATCTAGATCGACGGTTCTGATTGATTTTCCCCACCAATTCATCGCCTTTTCCCATTGCTCCCGAATGTTTTACCGATTGATCTCGGCCGTTGATCAATCTGATCTAACGTCTCTGACTTAATCCTGCAACCGTTTATCCAACCGCCCCTCTCATTGGCCCATAAAATGATCTAGACCGTTGGATGCTTTCATCCAGCGGCCACGATTTAATCTCGCGCCCAGAGCAGCCACTAACCTATTTTCACCGGGATTTTCTTAATTTTGTTCATTTTTTGCAGGTTATTAAGGTTTCGACCACAGTTTTAAAGTAAAACAAAGGCCGGGGATGACGATCCCCAAGCCATTATCCGTGAAGACAAAGAATTTGCAGGGTTCCAAATATGATTTTATCATGCCTCATGAGCACTGGTAACATTACAAAACCCACTGCGCACCTGCAAAAGCAAAAAAAACACAGTGAACCTCATTCAAACAAAGAGTATCAGTGTCAAAGGAAAAGATCAAAGCAGAGATGAAGAATTGAATATTTTAACATAGTTATGAGGGATTAAGGCATAAATTCGACTATCAAAGGCCTAATCCACTCAGTTAAAGAAAGTGTGAAGACCTAAAGAAAAAGATTAAACTTAGTGAGGCCTAAAACATAGATCAAAAGAAAATTAACAGTGTTTTAGAGAAAAACAATGAGATCTATCAGTTCGAGAAGCCTCCACTTCCACATCAGAGGCTAAATGAATCCCCTCCAGCTACCAAAAGCCACCTGCAGCCTCAAAGAAATCAACGAAGGCATAATTATTGCCTATTTCAAAGATATTTGCTTAAAGACAGCTGAACAATTATTTCAAATCAAAGAAACTTATTACTAACTGTCAGAAAAGTTATTATAAAGATAAGAAACAGCTCCGAAGTCAATTTTTCCATCCATTAAGCCTCATAAAGCAGAACAGAGTTATGAAACAAAGATATAGATAGAATGCATTCCTACCTTATGCCTTGCATGGTTCTCAAGGCTAGGGATTGCATTAATTGTGGAATTAATGATACTTTAACCCTAGAAACTCTTTCACCTCCTCATTTTCTTATAAAATCCCATTGAGGAGTACATTGTAAGGGTTGGTTTCTGGACTTTGATGTAATACCTATGCTCGAAATTTTGTACATGTAAATATTTTTCAGAGGCTCTTGAAGCTCTGTTTGTGATCAAAGAAGTTAGGCTGAGAAGAGAAGATGATTGCTGTACTAAAACATTGGATTTGAAGTATGTAACTGGATTGACATCAATATACAAGCTGTTTTTTCGGATCCTGGTCTATATCATTGGTGAAGTACCTCTTATTGTTATTGTTTTCCTTTCATGTATGCCATTTTTGTTCACTTATTCTCTGATAAAGAACAACAAATATAGAGCTAGGATTTACTATCAAAAGTACCCTACTCTCACTGATAAGCTTTATCTTTATGTTTTCCTCCAATTGTGTATTTAAGAATGACTTAAGTTAAGTATAAACATTATCAAGGAATGTTGGTTTGTCCATGTCTTGATGTGCAAAACTTGAAAGGAAGTTCTTGAATGATATTTTCATTATATGCTAAGTAGAGTTGGACTAAGAAAGTTTATGGTTTGCCCTGTCTTCTAATTCTTTCTCCAAAGGTTGTTTTGAAAGTTTCCCTAAGAGTATGTTGAAAGCAGGTTTATATTTTAATGTATCTTGCTTGATCTTAAGCTGCCCTTCGTTTTCTTATCTGTTTTCATCCCTTCTGAAAGTAGTCAAGTGGATTACTGGATTGTTTGTCTGATAAGTTAGCTTTAATACAAGCTTGTCCAAAGAAGTTTAAGGTTAGCCCTGTCTTTGGTTGGTTTCAAACAATTGCTTAAATGGATTTTTTTGTTTGGAAAGTTGACAAATCCTTGTTGAAATTATTGACTTTTTCCACCTTCTCAACACCTTTAATGTTCCATTCATCATTTAATCTAAAGGATATTTTGATATAGATGACTTTCCCCTTGGATCACTCTTGAGATTGTTGCACAATTAAACCGTTTTATGACTCCATAGCCCAATGGATTAAGTGTTGTTTCATATCTATCCTATCAGCTAAATCTTGTTCTGATTGTTCACACCTTCACCCCTTTGAAACTCTTTCATTTTTAGGACTTTCCACTCAATTAAAAGTCATGCTCAACCATCCAAACAAACAAAAAAACCTTGTTCTTAATAACTAGCCAAATATCATACTAAAAGCCTTAAAAATAAATCAATCATTTCACTTATAAGAGAGACCCCTCTCTGGATTCAGGAGGGCTAGATCCTAGAATCCCAAAGTGGTTCATAATGTTGTCTCTATAGCTTTAGTCTTTCCAATCTGCTAAAAAAACAGAGGCCTAACAGGAAATACATTTTGATTACATCGAATATCAGCACATTTCAAGAAATTTAAACACATTGGATGATGCATTAGATATTCGTGTTCTAAATAGACATTTGCAATGTTAAAATAGTAAACCAAAACAACATTCGATACATGTTGAACAAAATAGTCAGAGAAAGTAGTAATATCATAGATAGGAGTTTTTTTTTTCAAAAAATATTACATCTTTTGCGATCATAGGTTTAAAACATCTTATGATCTGCAAAATACTGATACAAAAAAAAAAAAATGTCAATCCACGATGATCATCCACTATCCATGGTGATCATCATGGTAGTAAACTATCGAACGCACGACCTTGCGCAGGAATCTCCTAAACTGGCTTGGAACACCAGTAACATGTCTCTGGGGACGGAGAGGAATGTAATCCGTCGATGTCTCAGGGATATCTATAGTCAACCTCTCTAGGTTGTGTTCCATGTCAGTAAGGATTTCTGCTGCCTGATCCCGTGGCTGTGCTATGGGCTCTGTTTGCCGCCTTTCAAAGCGGCGGAGTGTAGCTGGCCTTTGTAGACCAACATCTGCATTTAAAAATTTTGTTATCAGTATTTGACGATTAAAAACAAATAAAAATTAGAGCTAAAGCACATCAAAATGATTCTCTTACCTGATTCGTCCCATTGTGCCCCTGGAGGTAAGGACATCTCGGGATCACCTCTGAAATCGATACCCGCATATGAGAAATCTTCAATTATGAATATTTGGTTCTGAAGCCACATAAAATACACAGGAGTAAACCGAACCACCGAAGTGTCGTCACCACCATGGCAGGCCATTAGTGCAACCCATCGTACCATACGAGGTTCTCTAAGTTCACCACGATCAACAGGAATAAGATGAGGGGCGAGGAATGGAATCCTCTCCAAAGTAAAAGAAACCAAGATGGTGCCGTATCCAAATTTTTTCAACTTTGAATTTTTTTCTCTAGTTAGTTGGCGTTTCATGTTGGCCAATACCCCTTCACACCAATTGAAAATGGTACCTCTGAAACATTCAATTGCGGTCTACATCTGAGACTTGGAGGCCACATGTGGAGCCGCGCTTCCACAGAACCTGGTTACTGTGAATGCAACTACTTTAAGATCAAGTTGCAAGATAATATTTATATCAATACGATTATCTTTGGGATCTGCTGCCTCACTGCAAAACTCTTGCTTGTAACTAGCGAAGGGTAGGCCACCCTACTTAGCTCCAAACAAAGAAATATGTTCTCCTCTTTTGGACAAACCAGTGAGAAAGTAAATATCTGCGGGCTCGAGTTCGAGCCGATGATCACCAATGATAAAACACTGGCCTTGAACATCCCATTTGTTCACCAACCATGTCATCAGTTCCAACTATGCCCTAATGCCCTAAATTTCCCAGAACTTATACAATTCACAATTTCTTAGCAGACGCATTGTGCCTAGATCATTCATAGTTACATCGTCTACATCTTCGTGCTCACGTTCTCTCCACTCTAGCATTGTGGCATAGTCTGCAAATGGATGCATTTGAAGATTAGAAACTTTTAGAGTGGGAAATTTTAACCATTTTTGTGAGAAATCATCAATTCTCATTTGGTCATGGTGCCTCCGCAGTTTTTATGCAGAGACAGTGCGGATGTCCACACGCTCTTTCCAAGAAAACTGTGGTAGCCCGATAATTTTCCTTTAGGAAAATTATTGGGGTTCGCAGGTAACGCATGTATGACTCACGAACCCCTAAGGGCAGAGATTAAACATAATTTCTCCTCAAAAATGATTTTAAAGCCTAAAAAGATAATTTAATTGGATGAAAATAAAGAGAAGAGTGTTGTGGATTACCTGGTTCTCACGATTTTCGATTTGAGTGGTTGGTTCTCTTGTTATCACCTCCGAAACTTTTTCTTCCAAAAGCTCTCAATTTACAAGTTTGAAGACAAAAGGTGAAAATGACTTTGTTAAACTATTTTTTGAATGAAAAAAATATTATTTTATTTATTTTCCACTTTAAAAAGTTAATTTTCGATGTTTTTAATTATTGGAAACAAGTATGTTTAATCTTTCGAGTTTTGCAGAATACAGATTTCTCTGGTGAAAAGAATTGTTTTGATGATGAGTACATTTTTATCACTTTTTCGGGCTGTTGAAAATTACAAAAAAATGAAACCCTAGAGTTATGTTTTAAGCCCTTTTCAGACTCTCTAAACATGAAAAGATTGCCAAGTACTTGACTATTCGAACTCGTTAAAGGAAATGAACAGTCGTCCTTTTAGTATAAGTTTACCCCTTTTCCAGACTGAAATGGACTATTTACAAAAAAGGTATAAATTGACTAATCATGGTCAATAGAGTTATCTCCTGTATTATTTTATCCTTTTTCGGACTTGAAAGACTAAATTTACAAAAAAGTACAACCACGGAGTTTTCTTATGTTTTTCTTTTGACTCCTAAAAAACTGAAAAACACTGAGTTTCATTTATACTGGACTCGTTAAAACTTAACAGTAAAGGACATGTCGATTACAGACAGGAACGAACCACTCCTTCTTAGGTTTCGATTTTAATACTAAGATGGACTCGTCCGAAGGATGAGCTTACATAATAAGATTTATCCTCCTCAAGCTTGTCAAAAATAAAGAGGTACTTGCCAGAAATGGTGGGGGAAAAGAGAGAAAATGAATCCACTTGTCACACTTTGTTTCGAAAAAGCAGTATACAACTCTTGAACATGACACTTTGTCACACTCATACTTGGGTTGGGAAAATACTTTGTCTAACAGTTAATTAAACCACATTTAAAGTCTTTAGCCGGTTTCTGGGTATTATCTTTAGGTCAATTGTTCCCAAATCATCTGCAGTGTCGTTATATGTTCAAGAGACAGTCTAAATAAACCATTCATTGCAAACATTTGTCTCCATTCGCGTTGACCATCCCTGAGTCAGTCCTTGCTAAAATTTCTTCAAAACTTGATCTAATGGTTTCGTGTCGTGGGCTTTCCTATGACGGGTCACTTTCTATTGACGACAACTCATAATCTAGAAAGTTGATCTAGAATCCTATCAGTACCTTCGGATCTGCATGCCCTAATGGCAGGTTTCTCGCCTTCGACGACAGGTTGCATCATTGACCTTCGATCGAATGATTCCGTGAAGTGTTTGACTGCAAATCATTCATTCACACTTCATGGATTGTACTAAGTACTTTGAGAGCCATTATCATTATTAGTGGTTTCTCTCACACTTGTTAATAGTTCACATCATTGACTGGTAATCATTTGGTTTCTGCCATGTTCGACTTCGACACAATCAATCGCATGGATAAAATCGTACTAGTTCGGGAAGCAGAAATCAAGACCCTGGATCTAGTTTCCACCATCCAGGCTGCGAGGAGTTTTATTATTCATGATACAGTAGACTACTATTGACAGATGGCTGCGTCCATGCTATGTCTACTATTGATGTAATTTTAAAATCATTTATGTACAAGAACATGTAGTTAGTTTTGATATGAGTATGGGAATGCCTACCTCAGTGATGATATATATATATATATATATATATATATATGCTTGCATTGAATGTTTTTACAGGTTTTTAACCGGTGTGTCCGCAATCCAATCCTCGGAATGATAAAGCACTTCACTCTTCAGAACTACCTTAGACTTCGCACTTTAGGGGGCAATCTGTTACACGTTATTTTGTCACCATGAAATTTAACTGTCTATATGGGTTCATCATTACCTATATTATGCTCCCTTAGAGGTCAAAAACCCCAAAGTTCCTAAACCAAGTTTTGGAAATTGGAGAAAAGCTCATTAAAACCCTAAAAAGTCTAACTCTGCATTTTTTCTAGCCATTGCCTGCGATACCACAGATTATTGTTCTATAGCTTGCGGAAAATCGTGCATGTTCTGCTTATAAAACCTGCGGACTCCCATAAATAGTCAAATAAAGGAAAAAGTAAGTTCTAGAAGCCCAGCTGGACGAATATTCTCCCAACTAGAAGCTTCTAGGGGCGCAGACAGTTTGAGCTTTATCCTATACTCATGAACCCTATCCCTTCACTCATGGAGTTTATCCCTTGGTATTTGGAGCTCAAATCCCTTCATGAGAGGAATCCATCCCCCTCTTCATAGAACTTAAACTACCTCCATTTCCCTAGAAATTGAGCTCATGTTTCAGTCTCAAGGGTAGATTGGAGATTGTAAATGGTAGAGACTTATAGGTGGTAATTGCTAAAGAATTTCATAAGAGATCATACTCTCTATACTAGCCATTTTTGATATGATAATTATCACACACTCATGTCCATAACTTCATGCTAGTTCAGAGAGAAGAAGGCTTGTCAATTTTAGGAGGAACGATTGTTTAGGACCCCGAAAGAACCTATATAACATCAAGGCGAAAGGTTGTAAGGTTATTTATTTTATACAAGTTAATAAAAATGGATTCAATTTTCTCATTGAATTGTTCATGTATCTATTTGAGTAATTATATTTTCAGATTCCTTGATCACTAAGATAGATTAGTGTTTTCTCAATTATTATATCTTGCAGGTGCTTTAAATCATTTTATTTGTCTTTGATTGCAGGTCTTACATGCTGAAGTGAACTCTTTTGGAGTGACTGGATAGAAGATTACAGCAAGCATTGGACTTCAGGTAGGGGCATGTCCTTGTACTTTTTTAATTAATAATTCTGAACCACAAATGATCTAGAGAAAATGGTTTTCATTTGGTTGTTTGTTTCTAGATATCCTTAGGATACTAGGGAGATCGTTCTTGTTCGCAAGAAGGATTTATCCGCATAGCAGACAGTTGAGAGGGACTTTCATATTTCTTATGGCCTCCTTTGAGGCTATGGTGTTAAATTTTGATTAACATGTTATTTCTAGGGACAATTAATTCATTTTTTCATACAACCCAGTCATCAATCCAGTTATATTAGAAGTAATCACAACAATTATTATCACATTAAGGCAAGAACATAAATAAATAATGCAGAGGGAAAGCCAGCGACAAGAGGACACATGAATATGGCACAAACCGGGGGAAAACCCTGAGATGGGGACAACCCTTGATCAAATATTCTTATTATTAATATCAAATGTTCAACAGAGAGAGAGTACAATATATCAAGGTTAAAATCGTCTTGCCAATTTGAGGATTCAATGTCACTGTCTTTAGGTAAATAGCTGGTCCAAACGAATGATGTTTTGGAATAGGAAAATTAAGCCCTAATAGGCTAGAGGCTTACTGTTGTAGAGGCTTGGTATTCCGGTGAGCTGGTTAAGGTTTGATGACACGCTTCAACAAACCTCTTCCACTAGTCCTAGAACCCTTCCTTGACTATGGTTTCCATTGAAGATAATTAGCTCAAATACTTCTACTGACCAGGGTTGTTTCCAACCCTCTAATATGCCTCACAACCTTCAACATTCAAGAGAATTCGGTTCATGGCCCATCCTAAAATCATACAAGCATACAACCTCCTGATCTAAGGGAGATAAGGCATGTAGTTCACCTCGAAGAGCTTTTGTGGAATGTGGCAAGCTTCAAGGACAACAACTCTACTTCAAACAGTCCAGAACATAACCAAAATTGCTCTCAACTAATGTCGTTGTCTGTCTGAGAGATCTTGGTCTACAAAACAGAATAAACTTGGCCCAGAACAAATCTATGATAGCCCAAATTTCCTCGGCCTCCTCTTAGAGGAACATAGCCCACAAAATATTTTTTCCAAACCCTTCTGACTTTGTTTAGGATCATCTACGGCTATTTTAGAGAGGAGCTGTGAGATAGATGATTGAAATGAGGTTGATGGCACCTCAATACATACTAGTTGATGGGATTGAAGAGATGTGACTTTTGGGTTTATTGAGTTGACATATAGGTGAGGTCAACCTTGTTAATTTTACATGAGAGGAACATAAATTCAAAATCATACTTCTCCTTAACCAAATTCGATGATATTTAGGTCGATTTTGGTCCTCTCGAAAAGAGGAATTCAATGCTGCAATTATCTTCCCCAAAGGAGTTGTACAAAGTGGAATTTGGCCCTAGTTTCCAATTTTAACACTCCCTCTCAACTAGGGAGAATTCCACCTGCCAATCCATCCATCATCAATCATCATGCCATCCTATCGTCGCTAACCATCTAAGTATATTTTCCCCGCTCTGCTCTGCTGAACACTAATATGAATAATAAAGAAGAATCGATCAAGAGTGAGTCACAAGACTTGACCACTCTCCACTGAAAAAATTCAGTCCACATAACCAAAGGGTGAACTCGAGTCGGACTTGATCCCAAGTAATCAAGTTGAAGAAACATAATTCATTCTAGACATAGGGAGTACGACAATATACAATTCCATCAGTAGTGCTATGGTCCCAAACCACTTTTCCCAATTCATTGGCCATATGAGAGGTACTTCCAATGTATCCTGGACTACATGGGTAGGATGATGGAAGAACATTAGAACATCAGCAGGGAAATAATATATCACATCTTTCTCACAACCACTTGTAGGGAAAGAGGAAGCCACATCCTACAAATACATGTCATAATCACACGTAGGGAAATGATGAACTACATCCTACAAATACATGTCATAACCATACGTAGGGAAAAAATGAACCACCTCATATAGCCACATATCACAATCATCGTAGGGAAATGATAAACCACATCCTACACGCATGAAAAACATCGAGAGTAGGGAAAGGATGAACCACGTCCTACACACATGCAAATCACCGAGAGTAGGGAAAGGATGAACTACATCCTACACGCATGAAAAACAACAATAGTAGGAAGGATCCTACACATGGGGAAAGGATGAACCGCATCCCACCGACATGTCAACCATAGGTCATAGGGAATAAACATCCTACATGTGGGGAAAGGATGAACCATGTCCTGCTGACATGTCAACATATGCCTATATGCATCTCTTACTGGGGTGAAACATGAACCACTCATCCTGCTCATATGCCATAGGAGAAGTTAAAACACTCATCTTATGCATATGTCATCAGTAGGGGAAGGTGAACCTATTGGACACCTAATCATTCTAGGGTTAGTGTGGAAGCTCAAGAGACTTAGGCAGTCCAAGTGACCTTGGAATGTGGAATTCGAGAGTCACACCTAATGTACTATAAATGTATATCATTGTCAATAATATGAAATCTCATGCTCATATTTCCTATTCGTGTGTGTTTACCATGAATGTGTTTTACATGGTATCATAGCCATGATCTGTGGCCCTCTCCATAGGTTTCTCAACCATTGTGTAGTCTTCTTCCGCATTGTGCATTTATGAGTTAAATTTTCTGCCCTGCTATCAAAATGGAGCAAGAATGTTTTGCATACAACTCCTACATTGAATAGAGCATGACATAATATATTCCTGCTCTGCCTAGGTGCTCGCTTGGCAGACTGTTTCGCTCTAGTAGACGGTTTCATTACTTTGTGTGCCATTCTACTCAATGATTCTCTGTGCATTATAACCGACACACTACCCCATCAACACCATAGACCTAGACACGCAGCAACGAAGGAACTAAGGATGATTTTTGCAGAAGATTCATGAGAGAAGCCCTGTAACAGAGTATGAGAAGCGTTGTCACATATAAAGAGACCAAAGAGTAGAGGCATTGCATCACTGGTCGCGTCTGCATCCACATATTTCTTTGCTTTCGTCTTCTCTTGCTAACATCAAGAAAAGGCTCATAAGCCGAAGAAACTGGGTGTTGATAAGGAGGGCTGGTATAATAGGGTCATTGACCAAGAAATTGAATATCATTACTCGCATGCATCCCTGGTCGCGACAACTGCCCTCGATTTCACGATCCGAAGCTTGACGCCAGCTTTCAGCTTCTCAAATATTCGAGCGTCACGAGAAGTGGCTTCGACACCTGAAGGCTTAGGTATCTTAGGTTTCAGCTTAACCCTAGAATTTCGTCGAACGCTGGTGGACTGTCATTGCTAACCTACATGACATCTCCATCTCTATTTATTGGAACTTAAATTTCCACTGTTCTGTAACCACCCATTGGGATCCTGATGAGGGCTTGCAAGAAGTTTTTCATATTGTAGAGGGACGAAGGTTTCATCTTTGCCATATGAATCGAGCCACCAGTCAACTCCATGCTCACCGCTCCACGCTACTGCTCCTCCACTTGGTCAATATCGCTCATCACATAATATGACCTCTTATGGTGTCGTTGCCATACGATATGGTCGATACCGATAAGCATATGGCGGTGACCGTAGCCATATGATAAGCCTTCTGAGATCACCACTATTTGAAGCGGAATAGTTGGAAATGGAAAAGGAGGAAGGAAAATAATTATTTGCGAGTAGACCAAAGGTTTTGCATAGAGAATGATAGGAGTAATTATCTATATCATCCGTCTTCTCCCCGCAATACGATTTACGACTTCGTTCCTCGTGCGGGCAAAGAATAATGGCGGTATTTCATTCGATACTCCTTCCGTGACTCTGCCTCTCTGTGGGCTTCTCCCATCACACCGACTTCTCACGACACATTCATTGTCATATGCTGTCATACTCTCAAGTATGCTCCATTGTTGGCCTGCGCTCCTTCTCCCACAACGCTGCCGCATATATGGTTTAACGCTTTTCAAGAGACGAAACATATGAACTGAAGGAGATAAGACACTACTACAAGTAGGCTGTATCACATGTTTGGGGAATTAAATCACTTCTCAAGTGGCCGCATTTCCTTTCTAAACATATCCATCAATTCTAGAGCATTATAAAGAGTTAAAATTCATTCCAAGGCTGCAAATAATTATCAGGTTCGGCACTAACATTTGGTGTTGATAATAACACTTTTGTAAGTTCTGTTGACACTCTTGGACCTAGTACATATTCCTTTATTTTCTTTTGGGAATACATTCATATCTAAGAATTTAAACTGTTAGAAAATGGCCAAAATTGGTGAAGTATTAGAGTTCTTGAAAACTCTAATACAATCTACTGTTGATGACATAATCCAAATCAGTAAAGACTCTCTTTCAGAAATTCAGACTTGTTTGCAAAAAGAAAAAGATAAAACTAATTTTTTGCAGCTTGAATCTCAGCTACAGCAAGAGGAGTTAAAAAAGTGTAGTCATCATTCTGAACCTGTTTTTTATCATAACATTGAGAAAAACTTCCATCAGCAACAAGAAACTATTCAGATCATTGAGCCTAGTTCAAGAACAAATTTGCATGCAGATGCAGAAGTTCAGTCTGCATTTCCCAAGCCCGTCATCAGAACTTGGGAAGACATTATCAACAATAGAAACAGAACTGGTCTTGGATATGAAAAGGATGTGTCCTTTCATATTCTAGATTACTCAAAGCCCATATAGTTCCATAGTGTAGGATTTCTATATGAAATTTCACCGTCAGCTATTCTATATTCTGCTCCTCTTCCACAACAACGACAACAGATTCTAAAATTCCAACACTGTGAGCGAGTTGGCCATATGAAATATCATTGTTTTGATCTTCACCTATGCAATCACTGTGGTCAGCACACTCATTCTTCACACAGATGCTTCAAATCATTCCTCCTGCAAGAACATAAATTCATCTTGGATGGATCGCTTCTTGGAAATGGGCATCAACAACCAAGAAGATGTTTCAGTCATATGTTAGAACTTGTTCTATAGTATTGAACAATATGGCAGTCAAGTTTTCAACATCATCTCACCTTGTATCTGATAGGGGGGGAAATGATGGTCATCTACAAGCTTCAAAGCCACATCAAGCGAGCTTGAGCCACAACTTTCCATTCCAGATTCAGAGTTGTAGCTAGAGACACAATAGTGCAAGCGAGACTAAGCCACAACTTGCCAGAGTTGTAGCCAGAGACACAAATGCCCATGAGCATGCCTTTGGTTGGTGGTCAGCTTTAAACCATCTATGTGAGGTTGAACTTATCCCTCTTCAAATAATTGGGGACACCTCCTCTAGCATAAGAATTCAGCTTCTTGCTAGTTTTGGAGGAGTTCCAGGAAATGCATCAAGCATTCTAGAGTTGTCGGTCATCCTTAAACCATTTCAGGTTGTTGACCTCCCTTCTTCTAGGTTGAAGGTCTCCATCTTCAAAACATTAGGATAACTTCCTCTAGCAGAAGATCTCAACTTCTTGCAAGATTTGGAAGAGTTCTGGGAACTGCACTAAGTGTTCTAGTGTTGATGGTCAACCTTAAACCACCTTCTTATGCCAACATTTTAGAAAGCACATTCAGCCTAGTGTTGCCATTTTGTATTACAACTCTCTTCTTGGACTCACACATACCCCTTAGGATTAAGGGGGGGAATGTTGGACACCTAATCCTTCTAGGGTTAGTGTGGAAGCTCAAAAGACTTAGGGAGTCCAAGGTCCAAGTGACCTTGGAATGTGGAATCCAAGAGTCACAAAAATGTACTACAAATGTATATCATTGTGAATAATATGACATCTCACGCTCATATTTCCTATTCGTGTGTGTTTACCATGCCTGTGTTTGACAAAACCACTCACCCTACACACATGCCAACCACCATGGGATATCACAGGGGAAGGTGAATCACTCACCCTATACACAAATCACCAATAGCGGAAGGTGAACCACTCACCCTATGGTTTCTTATAGTTCAATAAGTACCCCAAGCTCCCAAGAGCTCTGAGAGCTCACTATTCAATATTGATCAAAGATCCCCTCATACAAGGAATAGTGCCAAGTTGCTTTCTGAAAGTCAATACCAGATAAATGGGAGTCTCATAGATTATTTCAAAAACATATAGATGTGTATATAGAAAACATATTTATTTACAACAGAGATCTTGACATCACTCAGTAATCCTCTGCTTTTTGCATATCTTGATGAAGAAAATATTTGATTGATCTTACTCACACTTACTCAGGTATACCACAGCCTAAAATTATCTTTTCAGGGTGCACAGTGTTCATTAGACAACCTGCTCATCATGAGATTTGTCCGCTTAAACATGTCATAAAATAGGTAAATCCTTTGCTATACCATACAACGTGGTATGTGAAATATTGAATTCTCAGAATCTTCTTCTGCAATATACAGCGAAAGTGTGCACAAATGGCTCACTGAAGAGATAATGACTTCATCCAAGCTTACTACTATATATATCCATCCTCAATAGTGCTTCTAGGGTGATCATATCAAGAGATAAAGCACCATATGTTCTATTTCCTTTCGAGCCAACATCAGAAAATGGAATATTAGATTCTAACAGTGTACTTCAAATTATAGATAATAAAATCACAGAGATATCTCAATAAGTAGATGTCCAATATGGGAGGCTCATCCATAACGACTTAGAGTTTTCATAACTAGACATATGACTAATAAGGTGTTTGATCAAGAACACTAGGGATCCTACAAGATATACATATGCAGACCATCAACTTTTCCATCAGACCTTTAAGTGCAGGGAATAGTGCATCAATGCTAGGTCTTCCATCTTGACTTCAAAAGTCAACTCCCTCTTACGTTGATAAACGAGCGGGTCATTAATAAGATATCGCCAATAGTTGCATCCTTACAATCCAATCAACACGTCTAGTCCATAACTCTCTCTAAATATAGGGAAAGTGACTTGCTAAAATCATAATCATCGAGCTCTCTGCAACTTGCTACTTTTCCTGTCATTCTTCCTTTGATCTAGGTGCCAAATTCATCCATATAGCTCCTTATGAATTCTTGCTTTAGATGGACATCAAAGATTTCATCAATCTTCTCCTCATATTTGAGATGATATGATATCAAACCAAACCACATCAATATATAGGTGAGCTCTCTCACATGCTCTGAGAGATTTCAATAGCAGTATAGAACCACTTGCACCTAAGTAAGTCAAGCTCATTTTACGATTGCAAAATGTAATAATGATGGTACATGACCAAATTTTTGTTTGATTGGATATCTTATATACTACTACAAAAATATGCTACTGCCTTTGCCTCTAGATGACTTCCTTGATATGCAGATGCCCCAATATGACTTGATACAGTATCTCTGTAGATAAACTGATGCCCTGAGAATATATGCTACTAATTTGTGCCTCTATCTCTGGTAATATTTCAACTTACAAGGATAAATTCTACAAAGCGAGATTCTTAAATGGACTTTTCAAATTTGACATAACCAAATATTCAAGTTCTTCTATTTCTATAATAAACAGGATCAAATAATACTTCAAGATTCTATAAATTCCAAAATATGGTTTTGGAAACCTGTTTACTGCTACTTCAACATAACTTGCAAATTTTTTTTATTTCTTGGAGGTTTATAGTATATACTCAGGGCTTTCACTCTAGTGTAATCCAGATTCCAAACAAACACTATATGATCGATGGCTACAAAAATTCAAAGAGAATGAACCATAACTATGTAGGTTTGAATGACAAAATTCACTGTGTTGTAGATTTCAGACGCTTCAAAACAACCCTTGTATGTCAACTCAACTAGAGGTCTCAAACATGTATCTGAACATGTGATACGGCATTGGCTTCTATCACGAGACTATATGAGGCAGTGCTTGGTCATTTGTGCACTATCGACATCTTCTTAGACTACCTTAGGAGTACTAAAGAGGTCAAATAGGAATTCCCTCTCTCACTAACTCTCATTCGGTTCTATATCGATGAGATGGACTCATTTCTTAGGAGCACATATAGGATGATGTTGATTGTCTTCTACCCGATGTCTTGATCTCCTTGCTTTTAATTTTCAACAACATGATCCTCTTGGCACCTTACCTAACGGGTTGTAGAGACAAATTGAGGCCTTATCCAACTCTTGTGATCTTTGATAGTTGAAATTTCAACTTAGTAAGACTAAGGTTATGATCTTCAACATGTCTCAACACACTCTCTTTGACTACCATTTTTACGTTGGAGGGGATGGGATTCAGATTACTACAACCTACACATACTTGGGGGTTAGATCTTAGGAGTCTAGCTTAGCTTGAGGCATGCTTTCTAGCCCCAGATTAATAAGGAATATGGTTTGATTGGCTAAAGAGATAGTGCTCTAGGACATCTCTTTCAAGATTCACCTCTTTGGACATGATCATTAGAGCCATGACCCGCTATGGATTCAAGTTCTGGGGACCTAGCTTGCTTTGGGTTGATTGGGATAGGATAGAGAGATTCTAAAACTTGATATTACAATGCTTCATCTGCTGCTAACATGCAATTCCTCAATCTATCATCTAGGTGGAGTTCAGGGTATTGCTTCAATATACCCCTCTTGGCGTAATTGTTGTGGGTTCTTCTTAACTGCTTCAGTTAGTGGCATTTTCTATCAATCAACTTGCCCTTTTTAGGTAATATTTGGACATGTTAACCACCTATAAAATTTGTTATATTAAAAGGTGGCTAAGAATTTTTGAGCCTTCAAGGAACAAATTTTATTGCTAAAAAGTGTTGGCTCTTGAAGACTCTTGAAGGCCTCATGCCTCTGTCCAAAATCTTCATTTGCTACTGTTTCTATTTTATACTTAGAATTTCTGCTGTTTCCATGAGTGAAAAACTGCTGCAAAATCATCATTTTTCCCCCTTCCTCCACTCAAAACTAACCTTCATTTTTCTCCCCTTTTTCTCCATAAAACTCCTCTATTTTCATGATCCCTCTTCTTCCCTTCATGAAAATCATTTTTTACAAGGTTGAGAACTCACTTTTTAGCCTTACCGAAACCCCCAAATCCATTGAAAACTCTGAAAAAATTCATAAAAAACAAGTTTTTATTACTAAGGACTTAAGCCCCCTTGGGCTAAGTCTTTAAACCATTTCCCCCACATGCCCACACCCTGGAACCAGGCGCTAGGCCCACAAGGTGCTTAATCACATCGCAAAGATCCAAGTGCGCAGGTCTTTTGCCACATTTCGAAAGTTCTGATGTGATTAGCCCTCTGTTTCACAACCTCCGATCATATTATTTTTTCATATAACCCGTGGGCCCGCCTTCGGTGCTTAAAACATTGAAAAATCCATGCCCGATCCATTTTTTCCTTTGTAAATACAAAAAACCCTGCTTTCCAAAGTTTTGATCTAATGTGCCAAAGTCACGTGTTAAATGAAAATGGTTAGATTAAAAAGACATGATCGCGCAATCGCATCGGAGAAATTCACAATGGGTTGATTGAAAGACCCGCATCAAAAGTTCCGATGCGATTGGGTCCGATATGTATAAACCCTGCCCCCCGCCGGTTTCCATTCATATAACCTACGTCTGGGACCGATAGTTTAAGTCCCGAAGCATAATCGCATCAGAAAAGTTCAATGGGTTGATTGAAAGACCAGGCCCGATGGTTCTGATGCGATTGGCCCCCATATATATAGCCCTGGGTCTATTTGCTTTCCATACATCCGAAGGCCCCGCAGTCGGGCGCCAGACCATACCATAAGCCCCGAAAGTATTAAGACTTTGGATTATTTTTGGTTTTTCATATATCATAAGGGTTTTTCCGCCGGTTTGTTCTAAAACCAATCTCCGCCATTGATCGTAAGCTGATCCAACGTCCCGCACAAAATCGCATCGGATTTTTCCATCGCATACATTTGTTTACTCCCTCCGATTAGCCAACCCTCCGATTCATTCCCCACCATTGATCTGATCCTCAGATCAACGGTCAGCGCTTCATCGCATCGCAAATTTACATCGGCGCCATTTGAGTTTTCCCCCGATTGGATCTGGACCGTCCACGTGTCCAGATCGGACGATCCAAGATCATTTCGTT
The DNA here is from genome assembly GCA_034641835.2 of Pinus albicaulis. Taxonomy (NCBI): domain Eukaryota; kingdom Viridiplantae; phylum Streptophyta; class Pinopsida; order Pinales; family Pinaceae; genus Pinus; species Pinus albicaulis. Next base: position 659,779,391 of record CM076573.1, on the reverse strand, counting down.
TTATTCTTCCCCCCGCTCTCTTTTTTACCTTCTCTTGACTTATCTCTACCATTGGATGATGCCATCCAACGACCATAATCACTCCCCATGCCCTCTGAAAGCAGTATACCAAAAAACGCAGGAATTTATAGTTATTGTTTGTATTTTACAGGAATTAATGGTTTTCCATTATATCGAAAGAAAGGCCGAAGGCCGGGAAATACATTTCCCGTGCCTTTGATTTATCAAAGGAGACCATTCGCGGGGTTCGAATTCCACATTTCTTCAATGCTTCATGGGCGTTGATGCCTTGAGAACCTTGCGCGGCCTGCACATCAACAAGACACTATGTTATTTAAAACACAATTAAAAGAGTATCAGTGTTGAAGGCAGAACGCGGCAGAACAGAAGATTGAAGACAGATTTGTGGGGATTACGACTAAGAATGATTATCAAAAGCCTAATCCCCAGAATTAAAACACAATTAAAGGTAAATCAAAAGATCCATCAGACAGAAGGCTTCCACAACCACATTTGAGGAAAATTGATTCCTCCCAGCTACCATAAGTGCCACCTGTGCCTCAAAGCATTCAAACAGAGGCCGAAGTTATTGTTCAAAATCAGATATTCACCTCAGCGCAGCCAGAGAGTTACTTCTGCAAGGAACTTAATGCAAAAAATGTCTGCAGAGTTACTCCAACATGAAACAGAGCCTCAAAGGTCAACAAAAGCTCCCACCGAGCTTAATTCATAAATGTAAATCAATTAATACAGTAACACACCTCTAAACTTCTCCATCGAGCCCCTCAAAGGCCGAGAAGTCATTAATCTGTATTAATTGTCCTGAGAGATATTTTATCTGATCTCACCTCCTCATTCTTCTATAAATACTTCTGTAGAAGATGAGAATTTGTTGGTTGCAGAACTTTGAAATACATTTGAGCTTAAACTTCTGATTGTAAATAGTGTTCACTGGCCCTTGGAGCTCTTCTTGTGATATATTAGTTAGGCTGAGATCAGTAGATGATTGTTAAACTAAAGCATTGGACTTAAAGCTGTAACTGGTTTGGAGCATCAATACAAGCTGATTTATGGGATCCTGGTCTATGTTGACGGTGATGTTTTTCTCATTGTAACTTGTCATTTTGTTTATGTTTTCACTGTGTTTCATCTTCTCTTATAAAGAACAGCATGCATAGAGTTAGGACCTACTGTATATCAGTAACCTTCTCTGACTGAAAATATTTATCTGAATTTTTTCTTCCAATCTTTGTTATTTGGGAATGATTTAATTCAGCTTAAGCATAGGAATGCTGGCGTTCCCTCGTCTTATTGCCTTAGCTGAACATTATTCTTGAATGTTATGTTCAGTATTATTTAAGTAGAGATGAACTATGGAAGATATGGTGTGCCCTGGTCTTAGTTTTATCCCCAAAGGCTATCTGAATGTTTCCCTTGGAATGTGTTAAAATTTGGCTAGTTTAGAAGTACTTACCAGATCTTAGGCCATTCTATGTTATATTTGTGTTTGTATTGAAAGTAACCAAGTAAAGCAGAGCTAGGAGAGGATTTGTGGTGAGCCCGGCCCGCTAGTTTCAACTCCAAACAGTTGCCTTCAAGTTTCCATTTGTTTTAAAAATGTTTTCTGTTGAAAGTGTATCAAAGGCTGGCTAGTTTAAAAGTACTTACCAAATCCTAGTTTTCTTTTATGTTCTTCTTAAGTGTTTGTCAAAGGATGGCTAGTTTAAAAGTACTTACCAGATCCTGGGCTGCCCTTTGTTCTGCATCTATTTAAATTTCCTTCTTGTTGTATCATTTCATTCCATAAATCAATCTTCAGAGAGATCCTTAGACATAGATGACTTGCCCCATGGACCACTCTTGCCTCTCGCTGTTCCAATTAAACCCTATTATGACTCCATAGCCCAATGGACTAAAACCTGCAATTATCTATCTTTTCCTGGCCAAAGCTTGTTCTATTTGCTTGCAACTTCACACCTTTGAAACTCTTTGCATTTAGGACTTTCCACCTCAAACAGTTATCATGCTCAACCATCCAAAAACAAAACAAACCCTTGGCCTTCATAACTAGCCTAATATCATTACCCCAAACTTCAAAGAAAAATCCATATTTGCACTTATTGGAGAGATCCCTCTTTGGATTCAGGAGGGCTAGATCCTAGAATCCCAAAGTGGTTGAAATAATGTTGCTTCTGCAATTTTAGTCTCACCAATCTGATAAAATTACAGATTCCTAACATTTCTAGCGACTCCACTGGGGAACGAACCCAATTGTAATCTTTGGTTCCCTTTAGAAGTTCATTACAAACCTGGTGAGTAAAAGGTAGCCTTTTCAAGCACTACCAAATAATGGTAATCATGGTGAAGCTTGTTTGAATCAATGACAAAATAGGTAAACCCTAGGATTCTCATAAGACTTTATCTAACCTTGAAAAATAAGCTGGCTTAGCCATAAGAGTGGATTGTCTTTGTCTCATGACCATAGCTAAGTTTTGAAACAGAGTTAAGATATTCTTAAAAACCACACAACTGAAAAATAACTCAGAAAAACCTAAAAATATTTCAGATTGGTATTCAATAAACATGGTGGTGGACCATAAAACCTTTTACCTCTGAAAAGAGCTAAAAACTTGCACTTGGCGACTCCACAATCCTTAACAGACCTTAAGACTCCACTGGGTAGAACCTTTGTCATTGTAATATCATCCAAACTCAGTTAGAGGAGTGTAGGATTAAATTTTGTCTAAACAGACGAGTTAACCTCTTAAAGATTGTCATACCTAGTTGAACTTCCTCTGTTTATTTGGGTCTAAAAAACACAGCATAGTGGCTTCTAGAAAGATTCATACTAGAGCCTACCCAGACCCTGATCCACCTGAAATAGTCGGTAACCCAGAAAGTCTCCTTAGAAAGTCTCCAAAGATTAAATTATCAACTGCTTTCAGATCACCCTTGAGAGCTAATTCAGTTCCCGGAAATCTTACAGCTCTACAACAATCACAAGCTCACCTAGTAAATCCATTTAGAACTAGGTCATTTGATGATATAATCCAGCTAGACTCTGAGTCTTCACTTTCATCCCCGGAGACAAGTGAACATCCTGGTAGTAGAGAAAAAACACCTCATGATTTGCATTTCCTTCACAATTTAAGTGTCTCTCTTCCATGATCAGCTCAACAATCTACTGTTTTTCCATCCACGTCCCTTCATCCTTCATCCACTGTTCAAACCACTCCACTTCAGCCCACTTTCCCTTTTGTTAATCCACCCTTTGTGAATCCACCTACACCACATATCATGGCAGCATGGTATGCTCCCTTAGTCCTTCCTGTACCATTAGTCAATCTCCCATAGGACTATCAATCCAAAATTCCATTATATCATGCTAGTAATGTTACAACTGCATCACAATATGTGGATAAGATGAACGACTACTTTGACAGAAATGAAATTGATGATGATTCTGTCAAGCTTAGATTATTTGCTTAGAGCTTAGGGGGAGAAGTAAGAAAATGGTTCAAAGGCTTAACCCCCCATAGTATCAATGATCTCCAAGCCTTCCATCAAACATTATTAAACAAATGGGAAGTAAAGAAAAACCCTCTCCAAGTCCTTTCTGACTACAAGAACCTCCATAGAAACATTGGGGAAAGTGTGCAAGCTTATTGCACTAGATTTAACAGTGTGTATAATGCACTTTCCCCAGAACTAAAACCTCCACAAGGCTCAACTTTAAACAAGTTTCCTGAAGGTTTTGACCCTGAGATGGCCTATCAGCTGAGGGAAAGAGATCCTGCAACCCTTGAAGAGATGCAAAAGGGTGCTCTTTCTGTGGAAGTCAACTTAATGGAAAAGAGAGAAAGAATGAAAAATGAAAAGAGGGTGTCCTTTAGAGAGGAATCTTCACCCTCTACTTCCAACTCAAAGATGGAGAGAATGATTGAAGACATGATGAAAGAGATGAGCATAATTAATAGAGCACAAGCCAGTCAAAACCAAACTGCTCCTCAAAATAGAAACCAGAACCAAAACCAGAATTTTAGAAGGAATCAACCTCCAAACAGACCCAGGGAAGATGATCAGCAGTTCACTCCACCCTTTCATCAAAACTATGTAAGTGAGGTTGAGGAAACAAATGAAATAACATAGGAGGATGATATCAACATGCTGGGGGTAGATAATGATGACTTTGAGATTCATTATGATAGAAAACAAGGTCTATACACACCTTATGATGACAGAAGAGATGATGATGAAAATTATTATCAAGACATGGAAAATGTCATCATAGAATCTCAAAAATAATATGACCTTAGAAGCAAAACCAGTCAACAAACCCCCAACAACAAAACCTCTGACAAATCTTCACAAAACAGCACTGTGACGAAGCCTAAAATTGTCAAACAAAAGGATAAAATAGTGGCTATAAATTCTGGTAATGATAAAGAGAAAGACACTCAAAACAATGAAAAAGAGTGCAGACATTAGTAGTACTAACATCTCAGCTAGTACTCATGTTAAAACCATTTTTTTAAAAGTAAATAGGACAAATCAACAAGCTAATATTGCTGATAAAGTGACAGCTAATAAGGCTGAGACCAACACTTTAAAAGGTCAAATCCCTTTCAGCCTGGAGCAGAAAATTTCCAAAATCAAAATCTCTGTTCCCTTGACTGAGTTAGTTTCCCAGCATGTATATAGGACCCAAATTTTGAAGGCTTTAAATATAGAGGAAAACGAGGATACAATCAATCTTAATGATGACCAACCCGAGCTTATTTTTGGTCCAAAGATTGAAGGTATGTATCAAGAGGGACCTGTTCCTCCCTTTTATGTGAGTTTAAACGTTCATGACAAAAATTTTCACAACGCTATGCATGATTCCAGGGCTTCTCATAATGTAATGCCTAAAGCTGTGATGGAGAGCCTTGGTCTAGAAATCACCAGACCTTACAAAGACCTTTACTCCTTTGACTCAAGCAGAGTAAAATGTTTAGGATTAATCAAAGACCTCTGTGTTATCTTAGCACAAATCCCAGCCAAATGCTTAGTCATGGACATTGTTGTGGCTAATGTGCCCCCAAAGTATGGAATGTTATTATCTAGATCTTGGGGGGCTAAGTTACAGGGGACTATGCAGATGGACATGACCTATGCGACTATCCCTTTTTTCAATCAGACGAGATGACTTTTCAGGGAGTCTCATATGCAATACACAGTTACAAGTCAAGACTGACCGCAAAACTCCCCTTTATACTCTGTAAACACATGCCTTGATTCATTTATCCTTTTTAATGATGCGATATTGGTTGAACAAGTCACTTTAAATGAACTAATGGCCGACAGAGAGGAAGAGAAACACAATGCAGGAGTCTCAGAACAGTTTGCTGAACATGTAAACTCTAGAAAACAGAACACAGGTCTTAAAATACAAATCATACGTCCATCACTTTTTAACCTTGACAGTCAAGAAAGTATTCCTCAGCTTAACGAGAAACCAGAGGAATTAAAAAAAATTCAACTAAGCGCTGATATTCAAAAACAAATCGAAGGCACGCTTGTTGAAGAAGATAGTGACCCAAATGTCAAACCCGAAACTAATCCTCTGTGGAGTATGACTTCGACGGATCCTGCACTAGGAACAATGCTAGTTCAGGGGTTTGGATTTGCAACACTGAAAGCAACCACACAGAAAGTCTTTCATGTATATTAAACTTCCAGTGTTCGAATAACATACCGGAATACGAATCCATTCTTTTAGGCTTACGATTGTTGAAGAAGTTAGGAGCTAAAATGATCAATGTGTATGGGGATTCAGAGTTAGTCATTAGGCAATTCAATGGGGAGTATAACGCAAATCATCCCAGACTTAGGGCCTACTGAAACGATGTCATGGACCTTTTAAAAACTTTCGAGGAGTACAAATTAATTTTTGTCCCACGAAAAATAAATATTGTGGCCCACAATTTAGCCTTTGCGGCTAGAACATGCTTAACGCCATATGAAACCAAAGACTGCACAACTCAGATAAAATTTAGACCAGCCGTTCCTGATAATGAAAAATATTGGCAGGTGTTCAACGGAGACAAACAAATAGAAGACTTCATGCAGTTCAAAAAAGAATTCGAACTACCAAGTTCGGATTCAGATTATGAAACCAACTGCCCTAGTGAAGAAAATTTTCTTGATGAAGTGGAAAGGTCTCCTGAACTTGCTAATATAAACCTGTTATCTAGAAAACTTGAAAATGAAACAGAAATGAATGCAGAGTTCGAAACAGAGGAGTTAGAAACTCTGCACTCTAAAGATAAAATTTTGCCTAAGAGTCTGACCCCTTTAGAAGAGTTGTTCGATTTTAACGATGTGGAAAATAAACCAAAACTAGAACCTGTAGAGACTGAAGTGGAAGAGTGCAATATTGGCAGTGAACTTAAACCTATGATGATTAAACTATCTAAGACTTTACCAACTCACATTAAACTCGAATACATAGAGCTGTTTAAAGAATTTTTTGATGTTTTTTCATGGAGTTACGAAGATCTTAAATCCTATGACACTGAAATAATACAGCACAAAATTCCCCTCAAAGAAAACCAAAAACCTTTCAAACAAAAACTCCGCAGAATAAACCCTATTTAGTTGCCTTTGGTTCAGAAGCAGATCATGAAAATGTACGATGCTGGTATTATTGTCCCTATTAGATATTCCGAGTGGGTGTCTAATCTGGTGTCGGTTAGGAAGAAAACTGGAGAGATTAGGCTTTGTATAGACTTTAGAGACTTGGATAAAGCTTCATTGAAAGACAACTACCCTTTACCTAAGATGGATCATATTTTACAAAGGGTGGTAGGGTCTAGAAGAATTTATTTGCTTGATGGATACTCAGGGTACAATCAGATCTTAGTTCACCCTACTGATCAATTAAAGACAAAATTTACTACACCATGGGGCACTTTCATGTATGTAAAAATGCCTTTCGGTTTGATGAATGTTGCAGAAACTTTTCAGAGAGCCATGGACATAGCATTCTTGGAGGAACTATGCTACTTCATCATTATATACCTTGTTGATGTCACTGTGTTTTAAAAAATAGATGAAGAGCACTTAGAACATTTGAGAAAAGTTTTCGAGAAATGCAGAAAGTTTGGAATATCTTTAAACCCTAAGAAGACACTATTCGGTCTCCAAGAAGGTAAAATTCTTGGGCACATTATTTCTAAGGAGGGTATAAAGATAGATCCAAAGAGGATTGAGGCCATATTGCAAATCTCTCATCCTCGGAACATCAAAGAGTTGAAATCTTTCATTGGAAAGATTAACTTTTTGAGAAGGTTCATCCCCAACTTGGCTAAGCTCATTAGAAATATCACAAACATGTTAAAGAAGGAGAAAGGGGTAAAATGGACCTTGGAAGAAAAGAAGTATTTTGAGCTGGTGAAACAAGCGTTAACCAAAACAACGGTTCTTATAAGTCTTGATTTTTCAAATGATTTTTATATTTTTTCATTTGCATCAGAACATACCATAGCTGTAACATACCATAGCTGTTGTTATTTTACACAAAAATCCGCAAGGACAAGAGCAGCCTATTGCATTCTTTAGTAAGGCATTGAGGGATGCCCCTCTGAAGTACAACATTATGGAGAAGCAAGCTTTTTCTTTGGTTAAAGCTTTGAAAGACTTCAGAGTGTACATCCTTCACTCACACATCATTGCCTTTGTCCCAAACTCAGTTGTTAAAGACATTCTAACGCAGGACCCAGATGGTAAGAGAGGTAAGTGGATTACTGTTATTATTGAATATGATTTAGAGATAAAACCCACTAAACTCATAAAAGGCCAAGGTCTAGCTAGATTAATGGCTGAATCCAATTTTGAAGTTCTTGATATTAATATGATTGATGCTTTGGATGACCAAGAAGGATTCTCAACTCCTATTGTTGAAGACCATTTTATGAATTATCCTTGGTATGCTGATATTATTTATGTGTTGCTTAATTTAAATACACCTCCTGGTTTGACAAAGACAAAGGCAAGATTCCTAAAGTTAAAAGCTGTAAACTATTTCTTTATTGATAAATGTCTTTATTGGAAAAATGCAAGTGGTCTATTGCTTAAATGTTTTCCTGAGTTGGATGCAGAGAAAGTTAAGAACGAGTTCCATGAAGGAGAGTGTGGAGGTCATTTATACTGGAAGACAACAACCAACAAAATTTTGAGGGTTGGTTTCTATTGGCCTACTCTTTTTCCTGATATACACAAAATGATCATTGCCTGTCATAAATATCAACTTTTTGAAGGCAAAAGAAAACTGCTACCCCTGCCTCTGCATCCAATCATTGTTGAAGCCCCTTTTCAACAGTGGGGACTTGACTTCATAGGAGAAATCCATCCACCATCTTCTGCCCAGCATAGATGGATTCTTACTGCCACATACTACTTCACTAAATGGATAGAAGCCATTCCTTGTAGGCAAGCCAATGACTCTGTTATTATAAAATTCATTAAGACTAACATTCTCTCCAGATTTGGCTGTCCTACCAAGATCATCACTAATAATGCAGCAGCATTTGGATCAAAGAAGATGGTTTAATTCTGTCACAGATATCATATAACATTGGGGCATTCCATGGCCTATTACCCTCAAGGTAATGGACTTGAAGAATCCTCAAACAAGAGTTTAGTGAACATGATCAAGAAACTATTGGAGGACAACAAAAAGTCTTGGCACACAAAGCTGGTCCATGCACTTTGGGCTGACAGATTGACTTTGAAGAAATCCATTAGTATGTCACCTTTTCAGCTTGTGTATGGTACTGATGCAATTTTTCCAAATAGCCTTGGTGTACCAATGATGAATTTCATTCAAGAGTTGAAAACTGAAGAAAATGACATGATCAGAAGAATAAATCAGACCATTCATCTTCAGCAAACCCGAGAGGAGGTTTATAACAAAGCATTGCAGAAACATATCAGCATTAAAAATATTTTTGATAGAAGAACAAAGGCCAGCAATTTCAAGATTGGGGACAAAGTTTTAAAGTGGGACTCAAGGAGGGAAGACAAGGGAAAGCACGGAAAATTTGACAACTTATGGCTTGGCCCTTATCTCATTCATTCAGCTGCTGGTAACAATGCCTATTTCTTACAAGAGCTAAATGGAGCAGAATTGTTTGGGGGTCCTGTCAATGGAAGGATGCTCAAACATTACTTCTCTTAATCCATGCTATGTTTTGAGGCCTTTTTATCTTTTTTCCATTATAAATATTTCGTCCACCATTGCATTCAAAGTTAGAAAAATCAAAAATACAAAAACAGTGAAAGAAAGGAAAGAGGGCAGATTGTCAAAACAATAAAGGTACAGCCCCATACCAAAAAGAGAAACAAATATGAAAGTGTGCAAGCTTAAATGCCACTCCTGCAAAACACACTTCTAGTTAGTCAAACAGCCTAATCTTGACTAATTAGTTTTAAATTTTCTGTTGATAGGATAGTGAATTCGATTTTCCAAACTGTTTAATCTTGGCTTATCAGTAGATATATTAGGACAGAAATTAAAGGTTCAAACATGTTCAAAATCTGAACCTAAGTTTCCAAAGAGAGATGAATCAAATATGTTCTATTTTCTTGAGTCAGAAACAAAGATAAACTGGTTCTAAATAGCTCAAACAAGAGTCAATTCAGAGCTGTAAAGGATGAAGTGCTTGAATTTTCAGATCCTAAGCCTTCCATTTTGTTTTAATTTTCTGCGAAATAAGATCTATGTGCAACTTGTTTTTATGCCATAGACCATCATCAAGATAGTCTGTTTAATCCTGACTTGTATGCTTTTTAATTTCTGTTGTAGAATTTAGAGAATAAAGTCTGTTGGACAGTTTAATCCCAACAGATAGTAGATTAGGTAGAGAATCATATGGGCTCAACTGCTTAATCTGAGTCCATGGAGAAATAAGAAGTAGAAATAGATTAGTCTTCCTACTTTCAAAAGAATAAAATGTTGCAAAAGAGTTTTCCAATCCAAGTGCACTCTAATGAAGAAAAAATGTTAGATCAGTAGGATTGGGTAGGTAGAAATCTTGATGATGAAAGAACCATTGTGTTTTTGGTTGCTAATATGTTTTCAAAGCAAGATCATCTCAGGAAAGGAAGGGAATCCCAATGGATGAGGCACAGGTCAGCCTCCCAGAGAACACAATTGATGTGGCACAGGTCAGCCTCCCAGAGAACACAATGGATGTGGCGCAGGTCAGCCTCCCAAAGAATGCAAGTCTGAAGTTCTTGATGCCTTCAAGAAGGAACCATCTCCAAGTGGAGCCACTGTTAGCCACCTATAAAATTTGTTATATCAAAAGGTGGCTAAGAATTTTTGAGCCTTCAAGGAACAAATTTTATTGCTAAAAAGTGTTGGCTCTTGAAGACTCTTGAAGGCCTCATGCCTTTGTCCAAAATATTCATTTGCTACTGTTCCTATTTTATACTCAGAATTTCTGTTGTTTCCATGAGTGAAAAAATGCTGCAAAATCATCATTTTCCCCCCTTCCTCCACTCAAAACTAACCTTCATTTTGCTCCCCTTTTTCTCCATAAAACTCCTCTATTTTCATGATCCCTCTTCTTCCCTTCATGAAAATCATTTTTTACAAGGTTGAGAACTCACTTTTTAGCCTTACCGAAACCCCCAAATCCATTGAAAACTCTGAAAAAATTCATAAAAAACAAGTTTTTATTACTAAGGACTTAAGCCCCCTTGGGCCAAGTCTTTAAACCATTTCCCCCACATGCCCACACCCTGGAAACAGGCGCTTAATCGCATCGCAAAGATCCAAGTGCGCAGGTCTTTTGCCATGTTTCGAAAGTTCCGATGCAATTAGCCCTCTATTTCACAACCTCCGATCATATTATTTTTTCATATAACCCGTGGGCCCGCCTTCGGCACTTAAAACATTGAAAAATCCATGCCCAATCCATTTTTTCCTTTGTAAATACAAAAAACCCTGTTTTCCAAAGTTTTGATCTAATGTGAAATTCACATGTTAAATGAAAATGGTTAGATTAAAAAGACCCGATCGCGCAATCGCATCGGAGAAATTCACAATGGGTTGATTGAAAGACCTGCATCAAAAGTTCCGATGCGATTGGGTCCCATATATATAAACCCCGCCCCTTGCCGCTTTCCATTCATATAACCTATGCCTGGGACCGATAGTTTAAGTCCTGAAGCATAATCGCATCGGAAAAGTTCAATGGGTTGATTGAAAGACCGGGCCTGATGGTTCCGATGCAATTGGCCCCCATATATATAGCCCTGGGTCTATTTGCGTTCCATACATCTAAAGGCCCCGCAGTCGGGTGCCAGACCATACCATAAAATATATATCCCACCCCGAAATTATTAAGACTTTGGATTATTTTTGTTTTTTCATATATCATAAGGGTTTTTCCGCCGGTTTGTTCTAAAACCAATCTCCGTCGTTGATCGTAAGCCGACCCAACGTCCCGCACAAAATCACATCGGAGTTTTCCATCGCATACATTTGTTTACTCCCTTCGATCGGCCAACCCTCCGATTCATTCCCCACCGTTGATCTGATCCTCAGATCAACGGTCAGCGCTTCATTGCATCACAAATTTACATCGGTGCCATTTGAGTGTTGCCCCCGAATGTAATCCTCCGATTGGATCTGGACCGTCCACGTGTCCAGATCGGACGTTCCAAGATCATTCCATTTTATTCTTCCCCCCGCTCTCCTTTTTACCTTCTCTTGACTTATCTCTACCATTGGATGATGCCATCCAACGGCCATAATCGCTCCCCACGCCCTCTGAAAGCAGTATACCAAAAAACGTAGGATTTTATAGTTATTGTTTGTATTTTGCAGGAATTAATGGTTTTCCATTATATCGAAAGAAAGGCCGAAGGCCGAGAAAGACATTTCCCATGCCTTTGATTTATCAAAGGAGACCATTCGCGGGGTTCGAATTCCACATTTATTCAATGCTTCATGGGCGTTGATGCCTTGAGAACCTTGTGCGGCCTGCACATCAACAAGACACTATGTTATTTAAAACACAATTAAAAGAGTATCAGTGTTGAAGGCAGAACGCAACAGAACAGAAGATTGAAGATAGATTTGTGGGGATTACGGCTAAGAATGATTATCAAAAGCCTAATCCCCATAATTAAAACACAATTAAAGGTAAATCAAAAGATCTATCAGACAGAAGGTTTCCACTGCCACATTTGAGGCGAATTGATTCCTCCCAGATACCATAAGTGCCACCTGTGCCTCAAAGCATTCAAACAGATGCCGAAGTTATTGTTCAAAATCAGATATTCGCCTCAGCACAGCCAGAGAGTTACTTCTGCAAGGAACTTAATGCAAAAAATGTCTACATAGTTACTCCAACATGAAATAGAGCCTCAAAGGTCAACAAAAGCTCCCACCGAGCTTAATTCATAAATGTAAATCAATTAATACAGTAACACACCTATAAACTTCTCCATCGAGCCCCTCAAAGGCTGAGAAGTCATTAATCTGTATTAATTGTCCTGAGAGATCTTTTATCAGATCTCACCTCCTCATTCTTCTATAAATACTTCTGTAGAAGATGAGAAATTGTTGGTTGCAGAACCTTGAAATACTTTTGAGCTTAAACTTCTGATTGTAAATAGTTTTCACTGACCCTTGGAGCTCTGCTTGTGATAGATTAGTTAGGCTGAGATGAGTAGATGATTGTTAAACTAAAGCATTGGACTTAAAGCTATAACTGGTTTGGAGCATCAATACAAGTTGATTTATGGGATCCTGGTCTATGTTGACGGTGATGTTTTTCTCATTGTAACTTGTTATTTTGTTTCTGTTTTCACTGTGTTTCATCTTCTCTTATAAATAACAGCATGCATAGAGTTAGGACCTACTATATATCAGTAACCTTCTATGACTGAAAATATTTATCTGAATGTTTTCTTCCAATCTGTGTTATTTGGGAATGATTTAATTCAACTTAAGCATAGGAATGTTGGCGTTCCCTCGTCTTATTGCCTTAGCTTAACATTATTCTTGAATGTTATGTTCAGTATTAGTTAAGTAGAGATGAACTATGGAAGATATGGTGTGCCCTGGTCCTAGTTTTATCCCCAAAGGCTGTCTGAATGTTTCCCTTGGAATGTGTTAAAAGCTGGCTAGTTTAGAAGTACTTACCAGATCTTAGGCCATTCTGTGTTATCTTTGTGTTTGTCTTGAAATTAACCAAGTAAAGCAGAGCTAGGAGAGGATTTGTGGTGAGCCCGGCCCGCTAGTTTCTACTCCAAACAGTTGCCTTCAAGTTTCCCTTTGTTTTAAAAATGTTTTTTGTTGAAAGTGTATCAAAGGCTGGCTAGTTTAAAAGTACTTACCAAATCCTAGTTTGCTTTTATGTTCTTATTAAGTGTTTGTCAAAGGCTGGCTAGTTTAAAAGTACTTACCAGATCCTGGGTTGCCCTTTGTTCTGCATCTGTTTAAATTTCCTTCTTGTTGTATCATTTCATTCCATAAATCAATCTTCAGAGAGATCCTTAGACATAGATGACTTGCCCCATGGACCACTCTTGCCTCTCGTTGTTCCAATTAAACCCTATTATGACTCCATAGCCCAATGGACTAAAACCTGCAATTACCTATATTTTCCTGGCCAAAGCTTGTTCTATTTGTTTGCAACTTCACACCTTTGAAAATCTTTGCATTTAGGACTTTCCACCTCAAATAGTAATCATGCTCAACCATCCAAAAACAAAACAAACCATTGGCCTTCATAACTAGCCTGATATCATTACCCCAAACTTCAAAGACAAATCCATCTTTGCACTTATTGGAGAGATCCCTCTTCGGATTCAAGAGGGCTAGATCCTAGAATCCCAAAGTCGTTGAAATAATGTTGCTTCTGCAATTTCAGTCTCACCAATCTGCTAAAATTACAGATTCCTAACAGTATCAATTGAGCACACCAAGAATAGAAAAATACTTGCCCAAGTCCATACAAGAAATGACTATCTCCATCACAGATGTTGGTCTTAGAAAGACCATGAAGCCTAAATAGAAACTTTCCCTCTTATGGGGCAATGCACTGTATATAAATGGCAAGAGAATGCAAACACTTTGTTAGATGATCAATAAATACAAAAACACAATTCTTACCATGTACTGTGAGTAAGATGATAATGATATCCATGGATGATCTCTCCATAGTGGTCTGATATGTCTCCATGAGACCTTGGTGAATGGAAAGGAATGAACCATGTGTTTCATGTAAAGCCTTCTTCTTGTGCTTGGAGATCCAAGTCAAGAAGATCATATCCCAGTAATAGATGTCTCCATCCACCACTCCATAACTGTCATCTCCTACTTTCCCATCAAGTGCCTCATATTTGAAGTGACCCTTGGAACTCCCTCAACAAATACACACTCCCAAGTGACAACACTGTTGGCCTTTGGGATAGGGATCCTATCATCTCATAACTCCACTATTTGACATGTCAAATGCCAAAGCCATGTTCATAAAGCTGCTACATAAGGGAGACTCCTTCCCATGTGGGAGTCCCTCCTAATCCTCAGATTCTAAGGAGTATCCCCTTTGAACCATGACTATGCCAACCTCTACTCCTGAAACATCATGCAAGGTGTTATCATCCTTAAAAAAATTTCTAAACTCTGTAAGTTTACATTGTTTTAGTCATAGTGTCAAATAGGTCTTGAGTTACTTTAGTCTTGATAAATGGTAGGTTATAGGTTTAGAAGTCTTAAAAAATCAGTTTTCAATTTCAAATAAAGTCTTTAGGTCTCATCCCATGGTTGAAAAGTCTCATCATTCACTTAAAAATCATGTCATCAACTTTCGGATGAAACCCTTGCAATTAGCCACAAAAACATAGTTTCGTAGCGCGGTCAGTTCAAAAATTGAGTTTTGCACTGGGAAAGCACTGTTACTTTCGTAGTGAAAAGTGTGAAAAATGCACTATGTGCACTACGAAAGCGCGGATTCTTAAAAGGTCATGTCAAAGCCCGGAAATTTTTAGAAATCCATTAGGTTATGATAGGGTAGCGTCATGGTGAGTTAGTTAGGGGTCATATTCAAAATTCTCAACCATCCATATCCATCATTACTATGGCAAGGGTTTCATATTGAGAAAAGAAATTTCAAATTTGAAAGGTCTTGTCTGTTTTGGTCATTCCAGTTTTCATTTGCTCATACTAAACTGTGAAACATCCTTATTTCAAGCTCAAGCTTATGGTTGTTCTATACCAAGGATATTTCATACATTATCAAGCAAGGCTGATCCTTTTTCAAGTGAGGTTGCCAAATCAAATCAAGAGTGGTTGCTTGCAAGAGAGACTGATTATCAAATTCTAAAGGAAGCCAATAGGTTTTTTCTTAAACAAGTATGGCTGAGGAGAAAAAGAACCATAGATCAAGACATTGTTTGAGGTTTGAACCTGAAAGCACAAGATTTTTAGCTAAAGACCAAATGGTCATGGATGCTTTCAGTAAAGCAGGTTGTTTAAATTTTTGTGAAAAGCTGCAGGGTGGACATACTCAGGTATCAAAATAATTTGCATTACATTTAAGTGGTACAAATACAAAGTTTGGGATGTTAAATATGTCATTGACACCTAAAACCATTGATATAGTGATTGAAATACCTAGAGGACAGGAAACATGGTTTAAAGGTTTTAGGTTCGATATGGAGGCATGCAAGATGTTTTTGAAGCTAGAATATGTAGAGATGGACTTGAATAATGCAGTTCCCAGAAACTATAGTAAGGATAGCTATGCCAAACTACTGCTCAACATCCAGAGATATTTCACGTGCGAAGGCAGGTACCACAAAGTTTACACCTATCATTTCAAAATCCTATTAAACTTCACATGTATGATACCACTGGATTTACCATTTTTCCTATATAGAAGCATTGCTAAAATGGCTGATAAGGTCCAAGTGAAATAGATGATTGTGAAACATCTCTGTGTCACCATGGGTTAATTAAATTGTTGGTTTTGAATGAGCTCTAGAAGATTAGTAGGGATTGGTCCTCTTTTCTATTTATAAGTGGATTTGAAATGGAAGCTCAAACTCCAGCTAAAAATCCTAAGACAAAAGAAAATCCATCCCCACCAGTAGAATCCAGTTAACCTGTAGTTGTAAGGACTAGGAGTTTTGTCAAATTAAAGCCAAGGAAACAAGTGAAGGTAAAGTAGAAATCACAATAGTGATTGTTGCAGAAACTCCTCCACCTACAAAACAAGGGTTACAGAGTACCAAGGAAGATAAACAGAAAGAAACAACTGCTAAGAAAATAGTCCAAAGAATCACAAGGAGTCAAAGTGCAACATCAAAAGGAAAGACAGTGGTTTTAGGATCAAGTGACAGCCTAGGTTTGAAAGGAAACTTAGATGATATATTACATTCAATAGAAATACTATAATATTCCCAATTAGCCACTGCTACTTGGAATATTATAACTGCTTCATTTTTGAAATACAAAGTAGGGCAGACAATAAAACATATCCTAGTGTGAAAAGGGATTGGATTAGGAGGACAAAATAAAGCCACTTTGGTGTGAAAGAAGGGCAACACAATGTGCTAGATACAGTTGAACAAGTCAACAACGTTGTCACAAGAGGAGGGAAACCAACTAGGGCAGCACTGTTTTGAAAGGGGAATCTTATCAAGGAAGTCACATCATCAATGAGTGGGGTCCAGGGTGAGAAAGCTCACCAAAGATAAGAAGGAGGATATGACAGCAAGGAAATCATTGAGTATTCATCTTTTTTTGGTATTTTTACTGATTGCAAACTTCAGCTATTTAGTCGGAATTGTAGCACTGTTTAGTGCAAATAATTCTCATGCGGAATTCAATCTTCACCTTTGGTATAGCTGGTCGGGAGATCTAAGGGGAAGGTCTTGAGCTCAATTTTCATCATTTATCTTGAGGAGATCCATTCTACATCATATACAATGTAGTAACTCCCAATAAATACGTCATTTCTGCAGTAGCAACAGAAGCTGGGTCATACCTTCCTATTTTGTGTTTGTTTCAAAGGAGGAGGTGTCTATTTCACTCCGGGAGGTCTATTGAGGAAGGCCTTGGGAAAATTTATGTATTATTTATCTATTTCAGATCACATTTAGTATTTTCTAATACAGAGTTGTTGGGTACAATGTCATTTTCTGCAGTGCTGCATTCTATATTGTTGTTTTGCCGGAAACCCTTGCCGGAGTGTTCCGATGTGGTTGTAAAAGGGGTCAAACCTCTCATTTCTGATTCCATGATTAATGAAAGCTCTAGATTTGTATGAAATCATATTTTTCTTTAGATTTCATAATGAAAATTACGTTGTTGCAGTCTTCAATAGTTCTATTTTGTGAAGTTGTGGGATTGGGGTGTTTTTGAGCATATATGAGCTGGGGAGATCTATTTAGTGTGGCTAGAATGATTTTTTTCTGATGCCATTTCATATTTAAGCTAAATACAACATATATAAGAGGATCCAATTCCTGTTGTGCTTTTTTATTGCATGGTTTTCCTTATACATCGTCCTCATTGGAAATATTGCAGAAATTCCTAAAAAAGGAATATTACAGTGGTATCGGAGCTCTTCTCTTGGTTCAGCTTGTGGGGAAAGTTTATCTTCATCATGGAGGAGGAAGATATTTCAAATCTCCTACCTCAAACCCTGCATAAAATTGGAAGGGGTCTCAAGTAGATGAGACATGAAGGGGGTTCTATAGGGTTTTGCCATGAGGTAAGCACCAGCACTGCAATTGGCATGGGGCATTCAAATACATCACAACTCTCTACCATGCCCTATTTTCTAACTGGAGGAGATAAGGATGGAACCCTAGAAGATTATTTTGAAGAATATGAACTCCAATCTCAGGGGTTGAAAGAGCACTTGAGCTTTCATGAGTTTTGTCGGATCAAAGAGGGAAGGAGGATTAATCCTCATCAGAAGGAGGAGAAATTGATGCAGGGATCAGCCCTACAGTGCAGTATGGTAGGGTTCTTCTTGCCCACATTTGATGGGACACCTAAGTGTATAGCCAAGGCTTGGGTGGAGAAGTTGGACACATACTTCCAGCTCAACAAGGTTTCTGAAATAGAAGCCATCAAGATAGCTACATTGCACCTAGAAGGGGAATCTCAAGAATGGTGGTTTCATGGACTGACCACACTGGGGCATCATCACATTACTTCATAATCAAATTTCACTAAGAAGCTAGTGGAGAGGTTTGATCCAAGAGATCCAGAAGCCCATTTTGTCAAGTTAACCAAGCTCAAACATGAGGGAGATCTTGAGGACTATATTGTTGAGTATTTGTAGCTTCCAGTGATGGTATCCAACCTCACTGTGAGCAGGAAGGTATGCATTTTTATTAATGGGATGGCTGGACCATTGCAAGTGTTGGTCAAATCCACTAAACCAACCACACTCCTTGAAGCTGTGGAGAAAGCTAGAGACTTACAACACATCTTGCCTAGGGAAAGAACACTATTGCAGCAGAAGGCCTACTCAAGACCAAGGAAGAAAATCCATGTTCAAGATTTGGAGGGAGACTGTGTTGTAGGAGGGACACATCATGTCAGGACCTTCTCCAAGAAGGATTCCAGCACTGTATAATCCATGGAAGAATTTGCTCCAAAGGGGGGAGCTATTGCAGTGTTAAGAGTAGTCCCAAAGTATCTAACCTTGAGGGTGAGAGGTACTATTATGGGGCAAAGAGTCTCTATGTTGATAGATAGTGGGGCTACTCATAATTTTATTGATGCACAGCTGGTACAAAGGAGAGGAATCCCCATGGAGGAGTTTGAGGGATTCTCAGTTTTGGTCCCAAGAGCTATGACCCTGCAATGTGCCAAGTATGTTCCGGCACTAACCATTATCATGGGGACCTACAAATTGACATAACATTTCTTTGTGGTAGAAATTTTAGACACCAATGTCATATTGGGAGTCCAGTGGTTAATCACCCTTGGGAGATTTACCACTAACTGGAGAACTTTGGAGATGGAATGGACAGGAGGGAAGAATGGCCAGCAAAAAAAGATCAAGGGTATAAACACACACCCCCTCAGGTTGTTTCAACACACAACATGGAGGCAGATCTGTGTATAGGGTGTTAGCTCCCTGTAATTTGCAATATTGGCAAATACAAACTGCAGAGAGAACACTTGAACCACTTTGGGATTCTAGGATCTAGCCCTCCTGAATCCAGAGAGGGATCTATCTATAAGTGAAAATATTGATTTATATTTAAGGCTTTTATGGTATGATATTAGGCTAGTTATTAAGTGCAAGGGTTTTATTTTGGTTTTGGATGGTTGAGCATGATTTTTAGTTGAGTCGAAAGTCATAAAATGAAAGAGTTTCAAAGGTGTAAAGTTGCAAGCAATCAGAACAAGCTTTGGCTGATTAGATAGATATAACACTGGTTTTTAGTCCATTGGGCTATGGAGTCATAAAAGGGTTTAATTGTGCAACAATTTCAAGAGTGGTCCAAGGGGAAAGTCATCTATATCACAAGATCTTTGAGATAAAATGATGGAATGGAACAATAAAAATGTTGAAGGGGTGGAAACAAACAATAATTTCAACTAGTCTTTATCAGTCTGTCCAAACAAGAAAAGCATTTTAAGTAAATTTTTAAAACCAACCAAAGAATAGGGCTAACCATAGACTTCTTTGGACAAGTTCGTATTAAACCTAACTCAACAGACAAACAATCCAGTAATCCACATAATTACTTTCAGAAAGGATGAAAAAAGATAAGAAAAACGAAGTGCAGCCTAAGATCAGGAAAGATACTTTTAAATCTAAACTGCTTTTAACATACTCTTAGGGAAACTTTCAGAACTACCTTTGAAGAAAGAAACTAGAAAACAGGGCACACCATTACTTTTCTAGTCTAACTCTACTGAGAAAATAATGAAAATAACATTTAAGAACAATGTTTAAAGTAAACAGTAGGACGAGGGAACACCATCATTCCTAACTGCTTGAATTGTATTAAATCATTCTTAAATACATGATTTGGAGGAAAACATTGAGATAAAGCTTATCAATCAGAGAAGGGTACTGTAAATAGTAAATCTTAACCCTATGCTTTCTGTTATTTATCAGAGAATAATGGACAAAATGGCATATGTTAGGGTCCCGTGATTTGGCTGATTGGCAAGCCAAGTGACAGGGTAAAATCAAACCAATCTTTGGAGCCCAAGGACCTAGCCTTCTTGGACTCAGAGACGACTCTCTCTAATTTGTGTAAGGGATGTATAGTTGTTTGCTTCTTGTGTTTTTTATTTTAGGCTAGTTATGAAGTAAGTTTTTGGTTTTGTTTTTAGGTTTTTGAGGGAGGAACTGATTGAAGACTAAATAAATAAAAATATTGTTAGATCAACTGGGCTATGGGGTCGAAAAGGTCGAGAAGGCCTCAGATGGTGATACAAGGTATGTTGAAGGGCCGATTTGATCAAGGTAAAATGGATCTTTAGGTAAAATGAAGTGGGATGGACACTAAGTTTGTGAAGGACAAAGGCTTTCAAACATAAATAGTTCAATAGCAGATATTTATATGGTAGGGCTAACCATTAATCATGATAAATGTAACTTTAAAATGATAAATGCATAGAAAGAAACATTCAAGCAATACATACAGATATATGACACTGTAACTTTAGGAAATTGCTATCAGAATTTGGGGAAAAACAATTAAGACAAACAAATAACTCAAGCTACTAAGAGGGAACTCCTAGACACAGTATTTTGAGCTATCAGTGAAGTGCAGGATTTTGGATTGGTAGTCATGTTGTAGAGGTGCTAAAGGCTGTGGTAATACCAAGAATGCATACCAAGCTACCATGGCAGGAGCTAGTGGTTGATTTACAGTATGAGGGTTTATGGGATGAGGTGAGGTGATTTGAACAGTGGTGGTTTGGATGGGTGTGGTGGATGTACTCGAACTTGTGAACTGATTTTGAGAAGATTTGGGGTGGTAAGAGCCAAGGTGGTGGAGAAGCTGAAAGTCGGGAGGTGCAGTAGGTGAGGCTTCTCTACTAGGGCTTTGTTTCAAATCTAAGGGCTCAAGATTGTCAAAGTTTATTTTACTTTGTGACTTGCTTCTAAAAATGGTTTTTGTTGATTTCAAGTCAAACTGGGAATCTTGCAAGGATTTAAGGTGTTCAAGTATGGAGCTTGCTTTATGGATGGACCTATTGGTAGCTAAGTTACCAGTTTCAGAAGTTTGCCACAAAATCTTCGCTGGGTTATCAACTATGATAGGGGGATTTGGGTCTTGATGAGATCTGGTATTGATTCTTTTTTATGCTAAATTTCAAAATTAGAGTTCAGAGAGAATTATAGTTATGATTGTTTAGGACGGATGACCTCTCTAGGGGTTTTTCTAATGTGAAGAATGGTCAAAACAAAAATGAAGTCTAGTGGAGTCGCTAGGTGGATTTTTTTGAGATCTATGGTCCACCACCAATACTGTCAAAGATGCTTTTGGGAAAAAAGTTTTCTAGCAAACTTTGAGGTGGAGACTTGCAAGAAAGACTTAACACTTAGTTTCAACAGTTTGCTAGACTGTTGGGAAAGCCATGGTTCTATTTGTAATTTTATTCTGTTTATCTCCTATGTTTAGGTGAAATTTTCTGAATTGCTAAGTTATACTTAGTTTGTCACTGATTACAGAGGTTGCACCATGAATTTTGAGTTTTGGAAAATATGAGTCAACAGAATAGTATGGTTTATGAAATTTTTGGTTTTTATGGAGTTTTAGGCCTACTGGAGGCTAGTGGAGTCACAAGGTGGATTTTTGGTTGTTTTTATAGAGATGTACTTATGGTCCACCACCAATAACTAGGAAAAGCCAATCTGGGGATGTTTTTTGGGGTTTACTGAGTTTTTATGTGCAGCCTATGGTTTATTAGAGTGTTCTAAACTTGATTAATCACTTTTCTAGGCTGGTGAAGAAAAAATAGTTTACTCTAAATGATTTTATGGACTGCTTTCCTGTTTTGAATTTTGAAAGACTAATGAATCTAAAAGCGTTTGCTAGACTGTTATGTACTCAGTTAGTCCCACCGTGATCGCCATTATGTTAGGGTGGCAATGAGGTGGCTAATTCACTAGATATTCCTGAAGATAAGGGATTTCTGGAGTCCTAAGGTGTACTTAGATTGTCACTAACTCAGATTCCCACCGTGATCACCATTATGTTAGTGAGCGGTGGGATAAGTTCACAAGATAGTATTCTCAAAGGTCTCTGAAGGTTTAGGGAATCTAAGTTTGTTTGTCACTTAGAGTACCACCATTATCACCATTATTTTAGGGTCCCATGATTTGGATGATTGGCAAGCCAAGTGACAGGGTAACATCAAACCAATCTTTGGTGCCCAAGGACCTAGCCTTCCTGGACTTAGAGAGGGCTCTCTCTAATTTGTGTAAGGGATGTATAGTTGTTTTCTTCTTGTGTTTTTTATTTTAGGCTAGTGATGAAGTAGGTTTTTGGTTTTTTTTTTAGGTTTTTGAGGGAGGAACTGATCAAATACTAAGTGGATAAAAATATTGTTAGATCAACTGGGCTATGGGGTCAAAAAGGTCGAGAAGGTGATACAAGGTATGTTGAAGGGCCGATTTGATCAAGGTAAAATGGATCTTTAGGTAAAATGAAGTGGGATGGACACTAAGTTTGTGAAGGACAAAGGATTTCAAACATAAATAGTTCAATAGCAGACATTTATATGGTAAGGCTAACCATTAATCATGATAAATGTAACTTCAAACTGATAAATGCATAGAAAGAAACACTCAAGCAATACATAGAGATATATGACTCTCTAACTTTAGGAAATTGCAATCATACTTTTGGGAAAAACAATTAAGACAAACAAATAACTCAAGCTACTAAGAGGGAACTCCTAGACATAGTATTTTGAGCTATCAGGCACTTTGAACTAAGATTGCAGAGTTTTAGGCAAAGGGCAAGATCGATACAAGACCTCCTTGGTTCAACTAGGACAATCAAACATTCGAAGAAATGTTTCAGAGGTGGAAGCTTTGAATATCCATGAGTAAGCAGGGCATACCGTGAGTCATACTTAGCATGCATAACAACCATAAATGAAACAAGAAAACAAAATTTTCAGTGATCAAAGAGCAAATAAGAATTCTTTGATATGACTAAGAAGGAAGGAAACATAGAAGCTATAATGAAACAAGAAATATGAGGTGCCTCCAAGGGCATGTCTCATATCTATTATCTACTGTCTTATATAAATAAAAGAGCATGAAATATGTATTAAAACTAAAGAAACATAACAGAGAGGGACACTATACCATTTTACCAAGTCAAGGAATCCAACAACAGTCCTCTTTCATCATCCAAAACATTCAAGAAATTATCCAATGCATGAGACAAGTATTTCTTCCAAGCTTTTATAAACATATATTTCTCTATATCATCAAGTTCAGCCATGTTTACAATGAAGTCTCTTGGAATATATAGGCGAAGATGAAGGAGAACCTCCTAATGCAACTAGCAAGCTCATTGGCCCATCAAAAGTATCTGATTTTGTCCTTGAGGCTTTGCAAAGCCCAAGGCACAAAATATCTATAAAATTATTCTAAAAATTATAAAAAAGGAAATTAAATTGACTTTTCCCAACTAACAATGGCCAAAAAAGGCTAAACGCACATTTGGAAAAGCCACTTCAGAAAACTGCATTTTTTACAAAAATACTTCAGAAATATAGCAGCAGAAAATCCCCTGTCTTGTGGGCAACTTTTGGAGGCCTTTCTGATGTCAAAACAAGGCTCGTGATGGCTTGTTGGAAAGCCCTGAATGTCTAGTTTCTGAAAATATATGTTTTTTCCCAAA
This sequence comes from Pinus albicaulis, assembly GCA_034641835.2. NCBI lineage: Eukaryota > Viridiplantae > Streptophyta > Pinopsida > Pinales > Pinaceae > Pinus > Pinus albicaulis. The sequence goes on along the minus strand of CM076573.1, from coordinate 659,755,478 downwards.
ATGATCAACGGAGGCCTATGAAAATCTGACCTGTGTGGAAAAAGCGAAAAATTAGCCTTTGCTGATATGCGGGGCAGAGTGTTGAAAAGGTGACTGAGTTTCGCCACTTTGGTGGACCAAATATTATTAAATTAATCTAAAATTCACTTAGTAGATGCCCATGAAATTATGGCATCCAATGATACCATTTTCAACCTTTGAGGATGCTTCAAACTAAAATGGCGATGCCCATGAGTTTTTTGTAAAAAGCCCAAAAATGTCAAAAAACAAAAACTTGTCGAATTATGCCCAATTTTGGTGAGCATGACCCTAATAGGTTTTTAGAAGCACGCTGAGAAGCAGAGGCCAAAATTTCAAGCCTTGATATTCCTTTCTTCACATTTTGTGCCGGGCGCCTCTTTCGAGCCTCCTTGAGCTTTTCTTTTGTAGCCTTCAATTTCCTTCGGGCGAATTGATTAAGCTTCTTATAGTGCCTGGTCATTTTTCTCTGAAGGTTCAAGTCTCTATTGGCTTTTTCCAACTTATTCTCCAAGTGTTCATTCACCCTTTCAAGCCATGCTTCTCTATTGTTTTCTATCTCTTGGGTGAATAATGTAGTAAGAGGAAAAGATTGGAAAAGGGCAGCCTCTTCCTCTTTTTGTTTCTCCAAAGCTCTTTTGAGTCCCATAGTCCTTGGCCTCTTCCTCCTTGGCTGATCTTCTTCTTCACTATCATTGAATTCGACCATGAGTTCTTACAACTTAATTTGCGCTTTGGAGGCTTCTTTTTTATACTTGATAGCCTGTGTCTCATAAACTGCCATGTGGACACTCATCTGCTTGTTTTGTGTTTGTAGAAAATGAATGAGGTTTTTAGACCTCTCTAGATCTGCTCTTAGATCATGAATTTGTTCTTCTCTATTTAGCAAGAGAGACTCTAGGATTTTAGCCTCATTTTCACTGTCATCACTGTTTATCTTAATGATGTCAAATTCCCTCTCTTTCTCATGGCTACTTTCCTCCTTCTCTTTTCCCTTGCCTTGGCTGGCCTTCTTGGTCCTCCTCCTCTTTGGTAATTCGACAATGGATTGCTTGGGAAACTTCCATTTGCTTCGGAGTGCTCTAGTAACATTTGGAGTTACAATTCGAGCCACTTTCTTTCTTGATGTTCGGGGCTTTGTTACCTTTGGAGAAGAAAGCATGGTCCCTTGCCTAGGAGAGGTAGCTAGCACATGCTCTATTTGTTCTTTGCCTTTGCTACTCCCATCATCATCCTTGCTAGCTGGTGGGCTTTCCTTTCTTTCATCAAAAGTGTCCCTTTGAGGACTGTTTTGACCCTCTTCATGAATGCCTTGACTGTCACCTTGCATGTCTCCTTGAGGGCTGCCTTGTTCACTTTTGTCCCTGGTTTCTTCAGGACTTTTAGGCTCTGTATCCTCAATGTTTTGTGCTTCATCCTCATCATGCTTTCTGTTGTATGGGCTACCAATACCTTCCTCTTTGTGACTGTTGTGTTCCTCATGAAACTGTTCCATTTCTTCATTATTCCCCTCTTCACTATTTTTCTCTTTATTACTGTGCTCTTATTCATTATGCTCTTCTTCACTTTGCTTCCTTTCACTTAGATCCTCTTCACTGTTTTGCTCTTTCTCACTGTGCTCTTCTTCATCACTATGCTGCTCTTTCTCACTATGCCCTTCTTCTTCATTGTGCTTCTCTTTCTCATTATGCTCTTCTTCTTGATCAATAATAGGAGATTTTTGCTTCTTAGGAGTGGGTTTACTATAAAAAGGAGAAATATGATGAGAAGATGGTGAAGGAGATGCATGGAATGAAGAAGTAGTGGCGAAATCGGGATGTGAAATGAAAGTGTTTCAAGAAATTCACTTTTTCTCAAGTTGATGGAGAATGAAAATCTTGATAAGGGAATGATGGAAAATACAAGCTTGTTGCTGAGTGGAAGGCTTATTTTGAACAATAGAAGCCATATTTTCAATACTTCTATAGAGGAAAAAGCGTAGGTTTAGCAATTGGGTTCTTGTGAAGTGCATGAGTAGCCTGATATGGTAAGCATAAACCCGGGAAAACTTCCCTTCGCATGTGAAATATTTCATTATTATCTTCATGAGAGGAGCATAACTATTCAAAAAATATGAAAAAGGAAAAATAGATGGGCATGCATCCTGATGTTCTAGTTTCAAGAAGGGTTTATATTGATTTGAATCTAGGTAGCTCTGCTTAAACCATTTTTCTCCGACATATGGAATTTTGGTAGCTCTAGAAATAGATCTAGGAGAGAGCTTGAAGTCTAAGCCTACTAGATGAAAATGTTTCCCTTGCAACCTTAAAGCAAATAGATGTGTCAAGGGAATATAACTTTTCACCTCATGAACCTTTTGACAAAACTCTGAACATCCTACTTCATGAAAGTTAAAAAGCACTGAAGGATAGGCATTCACTTCCTTAGTTGAAAAAGGTTCATACCTTTTGTGAGGACCACTTCTGCTATCTTGCCTGGGAGGCATTTTTATTCTGAGATCTTTGGCTGATTCTCCAAAGAAAAGTGTCTAAAATGTTCACTGTGATCAATCTTCAAACAACACACCCTTTACCCTTGAGAAAAACCAATTCTGTTTTTAGTTAGCCCATCAATTTATTCAAAGGAGGCAACTCTTTTGATTTTGACTGTATGAAATCTTTCTCCTCAGATCATTGTTTACTATAGTTTTAAACAAGAAAGAGGCTCTGTTTGAAAAACACTGTCACTTTAGGTATAACTATTTCAAGGCACTGATTTGAAACACATACTGTACCCTTTAGAAAACATTGTTCTAGCTTTTTGAATAAGACTGCTTCTCTGTTGGATGATTGTTACTTTCTAAAACGTAAAATCAACCCTTTGTTACTAAGTGGTAGGCTTGTTAAGAAAAAATTATGTCTCCCCTAAGGGTAACTATCTTCTGTAGTTTATCAACTAGGTATGAGTTTAAGGAAAACCATTTCATCCTTTCAGCATTTGTTTTTGAGGAATGAGGGTTTTATAAGGTCTGTTTGTGGATTTTGAAGACAACTATCCTTTGATTTTGACACACAGCTCATTCACTTGCAAACTCTGTTTTTAATCCTTTGTAACATGCAGCAAGGAAAACCCCTTTGAAGAATATAAAGACCTTATCCTCTATTCACTACTTTATCTGTTTGCTTTAGCAAACAATGTGTTTCTTTGGAACCACTGATCTTCTGGGCAGATTGGGAACGAAATGTGTTTATGAAAAACACGGTTAAAGACACTCCTTCAAGCTGATTATTAGACCTTCTACCAACTCTATTTGTGTTTGTGGAGATTTCGCATATTCTTTTCTATGTTAAAGCACAAACAAAATTTTTAAACTAGCATATTTAATTCCCTTCCCTTTAACCATTTTTCATCTATGAAGCTTTAGTAGGAAAAACCCTTCTCTATACTAACATAACACCCTCAATTATTTGACAGCCCAAGCAAAACCTTGTTTGAAATCCAACTTGCTTAAGAAGGTGAGAAATACCTTGAAGAATGAATGTTTGAGTTCCTTTTATTGTTGGTGCAGTGGGTAGAACGTTTGGAGTGTGTTTTGAAGTGGGTAGGCGTTTAGCTCCAAACACGCCACGTAGAAGGGCCTGTCGGGTTGGCCTAGGTGCCTGACACAGGGCCGCCACGCAGCGTTACAGGCACATTGCGCAGCTTCAGAAATTGCACTGCGCCCTTGCTATAGGCGCATTGTGTTGAGATTCAAGTGTGAAAACTTCGAGTTTGCCCAAAAAACACTTCTTTCTTTTGTGGGGAGCTAAGGAATGTTCGTTTTGAGTTTGGAAATTTGATAATGGGCCCTTTTAAAGGCTCTTTCCTCCTTTGAAATTCGAAAAAGCTTCAATGCTTTTGCAGTCAGTTTAGGAGGGTTTTATGCCTTTTTGAAAAAGGTTTTTTTTAATAAAATCATCAATTATCGCCCTCATTATTATATCACTTTTAAAATACCATAAAGACCCATTATCTGAAAAAGAATCATAGAAATAATGCTATGTCAGCTTTTTTGAAAACACTCATATCCATGGTGAGGAGGAATCATTCAAAACAAGATCTTTCCTACTGCCATTCATCAAGGAAATGACTTTTAAAATCACTAATGTAACTTTCTGAAGATTATGCCTTTTCCTGACCTTAACTGTCTTCTTTGTATGCATATGTAGAGGCTACTGTTAAACCCAGTTATTTTCTCTCCTTTTTCTATTTAGATGAAGGTCCTTAGCCCAAGTTTCATCCTTATCACAGCTTGGAGGGGGCCTCTATAAACAGACGAAAAAGAGACTTTTAATTTCAAAATACCATCTTTTGTTTGATGTGAAATAGGTTTTTTAACCTATGAAATCTTCTTGTTTTGTCACTGTTTGTCAAACCTGTCCTTCAAAAGGAAATTTTCTCAAAAACCATATCAAAAACTGTTGATGCATCCTTTGCCTATCTCTTGGAAGGAGGTGATTGACAATTCTAGAAATCAATTTTACAATTTAACTCTCTGCCCTTTTTACATGAAAGAGTTTCTCATCTTGTTTCCAAACATCTACTTTTAATGAAGGAGGTTATACTGATCTTCTAACCATTTGCTTTAATGAAGGAGGTTAGCGTTGTAGATAATATATTTCACCTATTCCAAAACTGTGTTACCTTTCTATAAATCACATGTCTCTATTTAGTATTATATCGAATGGTCCAGAAGGTGAAAATTCACAGTTTGCGTTGTGAGACATGATGTGAGATACATATCCTTTGTAAAACATCCCTGTGAACCCTTAGATTAGAAACCATGTGATTTGAAATTGTAGAGTACTTGCTTGCTAGACACCTTTGAATAATCTCCTTTGAATCTGTTTGCAGATTGATCATTGATGAAATCACACCCCTGCAAAGATGTAACAATCAATGACTTCGAACTCTGAAGAACTTCCTTGGGATCTGATGGAGATTTGTTTGACCTTAAGCATGTTTCTTAGACAGTGAACATAATTATCTCTTTCTATATTGGATCTTTTTAGAATTTCTTCCGGACTGAGACAAAAAGACATCTTAGTGGCACGACCTATGGATGTATCAGGATTTGTTTTTGCAGATTAAGCGCTAATTCAGGGCTGGCTGGTACTAAACAAAGGCTTCTAACTTAGGATGTTTTTTTCCAAGGAATGGATTCCCTAAAGCGCCACTACCTAACTTAGGGGCGATCTTGATAGATTTTGAGTATTTTCTTTGGTATGATTAGATCTCAAAATGACATATAACCAGAAATAGGGTGGCTGACATTTTATCAACATTTGGATAATGAATGACTTGGGAATGAGGGTAAATGACAGCAGATAACGTTTAGCTGTGACAACTCATGGAAAGGATTAAATGACTGAAACTAGATAGGACTTGACAACTAGGTTTTTTCTCATCATAGGCTGACTGGAAAAGGTATGAGGACAAAAATTGTTTAGGGGTGTTTTCTAGATGATAGATTTGACAAATTGGAGATCAACTTCTAGAAAACTTGGCTTAAGAAACTAGTCATAATCAACAGGTGAAAAATACTAATGACTAACACTTGCTTTATTTGGGGAGGGCAACTCCTTTTAATGAGGTGTCCATAATTTCAGATCTTTGGCCTTTGAAGACCAGTGCCTTTATCCATTGGTGCAAATTTCTTTCTTTCTTGATGCTACTTTTGAAAATTGACAACATGATTAGCGTCAAAGTCATTTATACCTACCTAGCTACATTTCCTAACATTTTTTCTTCTTTCAGGTGCATTTGGACTAGCAACCCTTTGGCATAATATTTTTGAAAAATGACACTATCTAATTCTACACTTATATCCACCGGGAGTTCATATTAAACTGATGAACTCCTTTGTTTGTCTACCTATGCTAGATCGACTGTCAAGATTAAGCTGTTTGACAGGATTTCATTCTCTAATCCAAAACATGAAATTGAAAAATGGCCAAATCAGGATTAGACAGTCTGATTTGTCATGTACTTGTGGCATGAAAGACAAGCTACACACAAATATTATTTTTCATGAGAATGAAATTTAGAAAAATCAGGGCTAGGATACACAGTTTGTTTTTTCATCCCTGTTTTCCTCTTTGGTTCTGTTTTGAGCATGTGGAACCAATATATTTTCCTAATCTGTTTTCTTTGACAAATCAAGCTTACACAATTTGACTATCTCTTCTCTCACTAACTTATCAGCAAATAAATTTAAAACATGTTCAATTATGATTAGTCTAGATAACTAAACAAGACATTTTGAGCACTAGTAGGGGCATTTAGACTTGCGTTCTTTCAGAATGACTATTTTTTGAACATGGGGCTTTCTTGTTGTTTTTCAAACTGCCCTCTTTTCCTACTTTTCTATTGTTTTTGAATTTTCTGTTTTTTTTTATTTATTTTTTTAAACAATGATATATACAATGATTGAAAACGTTTAAAACTAGAGCTCTTGAAAAAAATAATGTTTAGTGTCCTACCATTCACAGGACCTCCAAAAGTTTCTGTCACATCGAGTTCTTGCAGGAGAAAGGCATTGTTTCCGCTAACTGAACTGATGATGAAAGGCCCCTTCCATAAGTTTTCAAACTTGCCATGTTTACCTTTGTCTTCTCTTCTGGAATCCCATTTTAACACTTTATCCCCAATATGAAAATAATTTTCCTTGGTCCTTCTGCCAAAAATCTGTTTTATCTTGTCTTGCACTAACTGAGCCCTTTGGTAAACTTCTTCTCTTGTTTGCTATAAATGGATAGTCTGATTTACCCTCCTTTTCATGTCATTTTCTTCTATTTGAACATCTTGCAATAGCTTCATCACTTGAACCCCTAAAGATGTTGGGAAAATGGAATCCATTCCATACACTAGTTGGTAGGGAGACAAACCAATTGATTTTTTGGTGGTTAGTCTATCAGCCCATAGTGCATGCACTATTTTTCCATGCCATGCCTTTTGATTTTTTTCCAGAAGTTTCTTAATGATGTTGACTATGATTTTGTTAGAGGACTCGGCTAAACCATTACCTTGAGGGTAATAAGTTGTGGAATGTCCTAATGAAATGTGATATTTGTAACAGAAGTCAACCATTCTTTTGGAAGAAAAGGCAGCAGCTTTATTCATGATAATATTCCTAGGACAGCCGAATCTAGATAGAATGTTGGTTTCTAGGAACTTAATGATGACTGAATTGGTGGCATTCTTGGAGGGTATGACTTCTATCCATTTGGTAAAGTAATCAGTGGCCATAAGGATCCATTTATGTTGAGAGGATGAAGAAGGGTGAACCTCCCCAATAAAATCTAAACCCTATTGCTGGATAGGTCCTTCAACTATGGTAGGATGTAAGGGCAAAGGTAAAAGCTTTTTCTTGCCATAAAAAATTTGGCACTTTTGGCATGTCATAACTAGTTTGTGAGTGTCAGGAAATAAGGTAGGCCAATAATAACCGGATCTAAGGATTTTGTTAGCTGTGGTTTTCCAGTAGAGATGACCTCCACATTCTCCTTCATGCATTTCGTGCAAAATTTTCTCTGCATCATACTCAAGAAAACATTTAAACAACATACCAGTGGGATTTTTCCAATATAGAACTCCATATACAATGCAAAAGTTTAGAGATTTTTGTTTAAGGAACCTTGCTTTTGTTTTTGATAAATTTGGAGGAGCATTTAGATAAAATAATACACAAAGAATATCCGCATACCAAGGTGAATTCAAAAACACTTCTTCAACATGAGGGGTTGTGCATTCTTCCTGTTATTCTAAGGTGTCAACAAAATTTGTCTAATGCTTGGAGGTTAGTTTCAGCCATTAGTCTTGCGAGTTCTTATCCTTTAACCAGTTTGGTGGGTCAGATTTCTAAGTCATAGTCTAAGATGATAACGATCCATTTTCCCCTTTTACCATCGGGATCTTGATTTAATATATCTTTGACGACGGTATTAGGAACAAAAGCAATGATATGAGAATGCAAGATATAAACTCGGAAATTTTTCAGTGATTTTATCATTGCGAATGCCTGTTTTTCCATGATGTTATATTTTAAGGGAGCATCTCTTAGGGATTTTCTAAAAAAGGCAATGGGATGTTCTTTCCCTGCTACGTTCTTTTGTAATAATATTGCAGCTATTGTGTGTTCCGATGCAAATGAGAAAATGTAAAAATCTTTGGTGAAATCAGGACTTATCAGTACTGGTGTTTCAGTAAGGGCTTTTTTAACCAATTCAAAAGATTTTTTGGCTTCTGTAGTCCATTTAACCCCAACCTCCTTTTTTAACATGTTTGTGATATTTCTCAGAAGTTCAAAAAGATTTGGGATGAATCTTCTTAAGAAATTAATTTTTCCGATAAAGGATTGCAAATCCTTTATGTTTATGGGGTGAATTATTTGCAATATGCCTTCAATTCTCTGGGGGTCTATTTTTATTCCATCTTCCGAAATGATGTGACCTAGGAGTTTTCCTTCTTCAAGACCGAAAAGTGTTTTCTTTGGGTTCAGAGATAAACCATATTTTCTACATTTGTTAAAAACCTTTCTCAAGAGAACGAGGTGTTCTTCATCTGATTTGGAATATACTGTGATATCGTCGAGATATATGACTATGAAATAAACTATGTCCTCTGAGAAGGCTATGTGCATGGCTCTTTGGAATGTGGCGCCAACATTCATCAATCCAAAAGGCATTTTAACGTACATGAAAGTGCCCCAAGGTGTGGTGAAAGCAGTTTTGTGTTGATCAGTGGGGAAAACTAGCACTTGGATGTAACCGGAAAAACCATCAAGTAATGAGATCCTTTTAGCACCCACCACCTTTTGAAGTATGTGGTCCATTTTGGGCAATGGATAGTTTTCCTTCAAACAGGTTCTATTCAGATTTCGGAAATCGATACAAAGTTTGATCTCACCAGTTTTTTTTCTTAACTGATACTAGATTTGAAACCCACTCAGAGTACCTGAGGGACACTATTATCCCAACATCATACATATTTTTTATTTCCTTTTCAACCAAAGGTAGTAAGACTGGGTTTATTCTTCTCAACTTCTATTTGAAATGATTCTGGTTTTCTTTGAGAGGAATCTTATGTTGAATGATGCTTGTGTCGTATGATTTCAAATTTTGGTGTCCCCATGCGAACACATCATTAAATTCGTTAAACAACTTGATGTACTTCTGTTTTATGTGAGGAGGGAGAGTTTTGGACAGTTTGATCATTCTTTGTTCTTTCGTGCTTCCTATGTTATATTCTTCTATGTCAACCTCGGTAGATTCCATTTTTGGATTTTTGGCCACATCGTTAAAATCAAACAACTCCTCTAAGGGTGCAAGCCCTCTGGGTATGGTGTCATTTTCACAATGTAAGACTTCAAGCTCTCTTTGTTCTATTTCCTCACATGTCTCGGTTTCATATGGATGATTTATCAAATTTATATCTATTAAAGAAGGTAAATCTGGCTCTTGATCTTGATTTTTTCCAATATTCTTTTCTTCATTTTCTAAGTTTGTTTTGGTTACTTCAAATTCATTCCTAGATTGTAAAAAATCATCGATTTGATCGTCATCTTTGAATATTTTCCAATGGTCAATATTGTTCGATACTGTAGGGCGATGTTTGACCTGAATACTGTACTGCTCGTTTAAACATGGTATTTGGCCATTGGTTGCGGCAAAGGCAAGCTCATTGGCTAGGCTATTTTGAACCCTAGGAATATAAGTGAGTTCATATTTCTCGAAGGTTTTGAGGATTTCTAAAGCCGCGTTCCTGTATTCTCTCAGTCTTTGGTTTTTTTCCGAGTATTCACCTTTAATTTGTCTAATTACAAGTTCTGAATCTCCCTAGGCTAATATTTTCTTAGCGCCTAAGTCCTTAAGTATGTGCAGACTAGGGAGAAGGGCCTCATATTCCGTAATGTTATTAGTACATTGGAATTATAATATGAAAGAATGACCTTCATTAGTATTGTGTATCTAGATGCCGACCCCTGAACCAGTTTTGCCACAAGAACCGTCAAAGCTTACACTCCAAAGAGTTTCTTTTTCATACATGATACTAAGTTGTTTTTCAGGTTTCTTGGAGCTTTGGTCATCAGTTTCTTTATTTGGGGATGGGAAATGTTGTTTTGATGGTTTGAAATACTCTTCATTTTCTTTTCTCTGCTCATTTATAGAAATTTCATTGTATAAGATAAAAGAATCTAAATTGGAATGAATGGAATAAATAGGAGTGTTGTTTGGCCTATCCAGGTTGCTAACCATATATTTCATGTGACTTTCTTGGTACAACCTCCTAGTCTGGTTAAAAATTGGGATGGTAGCGAATGAAATATCCATTTGAAAGCTTCCTTGTATTTTGGCGGCCCATGATCTTGATAATAGCATTCCATACTTGGGAGGAATTCAGCCACTACTACATCCATGACTAGGTTTTTAGCCGGTATTTGTGTTAAAGAAAAACGCAGGTTCTTTATTAGGCCTAAGCATTTGACCCAACCTTAATCAAATGAGTACAGGTCTTTGCAAGGTTTAGTTACCTCTAGACCCAGATTCTCCATGACTGCTTTAGGCATGAGGTTATGGGAGGCACCAGAATCTAACATGGCGTTATGTAATATCTTGTCCTGGATGTTCAAACTTACATAGAAAGGGGAAACAGTTCCTTCTTGGTATTCACCTTCTATTTTGGGACCGAATAAAAGCTCAGATTTGTCACCAGTCAGATTTAAAGTATCTGCCTCATTTCCTATGTTAAAAACTTTAAATATTTGAGATATGTACCTATGTATAGTTATTAGCTCAGTAAGAGGTATGGTTATTTTTATTTTTGCAATTTCCCCTTCAAAACTAAATGGTGCTTGTAGTTTAGATCGATTTATTTCAGTTTTTGCAGCCATGACTTTCTCTATGTTCTTAATTTGCTGACTTTGGTTCGGGATTTTTTTCAACAAAGCCATCTCGGGGATCTTAATAGAGGTACTAGGACAATCTGGGCCAAGGCTTGTCTGAATAACTTTATCTTTGTTTTGGTCAGTTTTCTTGACCACGATTTTGTTGCTATCCACTGCTCTTTTAAGGATGGTATCAGGGGTTTTAGTAACAGCAGTGTCTGAGCTACCTTTCTTGGATTTGTCTTGGTTTTTCCTACTCCTAAGATCATACTACCTGTGAGCTTCTATTATGGCATTATGAAATCTTATAGAAGGATCTTCGGGGTCCTCATATTTGGTTTCATTTTGATTCGGGGAGAAGAAAACTTGTTCTTCTTCTGTGAGGAAAACCTCACCCTCGTTATCAGAACCTATTAGGTTTAGATGACTTTCATCAATTGGTTTTGTATCTCTCTCTTCCACATCAACATAGTTTTCATTGAAGGGTGGCCTGATTTGTTGGTCATTTTCCCTTGGTTTATTTTGAGGCTGGTCTCTCCTAAAGTTTTGGTTCCGGTTCCTGTTTTGAGGGTTTGGCTGGTTGTCCCTAAAAGGTTCTTTTTCACTTTTTTTTTCCCACATTTTCGCCATGGATCTAACCAGGCCATCTATTCTAGGATCTGAGGAAGACACTGAAGGGGCAACCTCGTCATGGTATGTGACTTTCTTCTCTGATCTCATCCTAACTCTCTTTTCAGCTAAGTTGGCTTCTGCACTCATAGCCACTTTTTGAATTTCCTCTAAAGTTGCGGGGTCCTTGTCTCTTAGTTGATAAGTCATGTCTGGGTCGAAGCCTTCGGGAAAATTTGCTAAGGCTAAGCCAAGTGGAGGTTTGAAGTGAGGTGGGAGGGCGTTATAAGCACTGTTGAACCTAGTGCAGTAGTCCTGGACACTTTCCCCATTATCCCTTTTTATATTGTTATACTCAGAGAGAATTTGAATGGGGTTTTTTCTGATTTCCCAACTATTTATGAAAGTTTGGTAGAGTGCTGGGAGATCATGTATACTATTAGGAGTTAAGCTCTTAAACCATTTGTTGGGTTCTCCGCCCAGGATTTGGGCGAACATCCTCATTCTTATGGTCTCGTCTTCTATTTCCATGTATTCAAAGGCATCACTAATTCTATCTACATATTATTGGGCGGTAGTAGCCTCAACTTTGGTGAAGTGTGGTATTTTGGATTGGTAGTCATGTTGTAGAGGTGCTAAAGGCTGTGGTAATACCAAGGGTGCATAAAAAGCTGCCATGGCAGGAGCTAGTGGTTGATTTATAATATGAGGGTTTGTGGGATGAGGTGAGGTGATTTTAATAGTGGTGGCTTGGATGGGTGTGGCGGATGTACTCAGACTTGTGAACTAATTTTGAGCAAATTTGGGGTGGTAAGAGCCAAAGTGGTGGAGAATTTGAAATTCAGGAGGTGTAGTAGGTGAGGCTTCTCTACTAGGACTCTATTGCAAATCTAAGGGCTCAAGATAGTCAAAGTTGATTTTACTTTGTGACTTGCTTCTAAAAAGGGTTTTTGCTGATTTCAAGTCAAACTAGGAATCCTGCAAGGATGTAAGGTGTTCAGGTATGGAGCTTGTTTTACGGATGGACCTATTGGTAGCTAAGTTACTAGTTTCAGAAGTTTTCCACAAAATCTTCTCTGGGTTATCAACTATGATAGGGGGATTTGGGTCTGGATGAGATCTGATATTGATTCTTTGTGAAGCCAGATTTCAAAATTAGAGTTTAGAGAGGATGATAGTTGTGATTGTTTCGGATGGATGACCTCTCTAGGGGTTTCGCTAATGTGAAGAATGGTCAAAACCAAAATGAAGGCTAGTGGAGTCGCTAGGTGGATTTATTTGAGATCTATGGTCCACCACCAATACTGTCAAAGATGCTTTTGGGAAAAAAAAATTCTAGCAAACTTTGAGGTGGAGACTTGCAATAAAGACTTAACACTTAGTTTCAACAGTTTGCTAGACTGTTGGGAAAGCCATAGTTCTATTTGTAATTTTATTCTTCTTATCTCCTATGTTTAGGTGAAATTTTCTGAATCGCTAAGTTATACTTAGTTTGTCACTGATTACAGAGGTTGCACCATGAATTTTGAGTTTTGGAAAATATGAGTCAACAGAATAGTATGGTTTATGAAATTTTTGGTTTTTATGGAGTTTTAGGCCTACTGGAGGCTAGTGGAGTCGCCAGGTGGATTTTTGGTTGTTTTTATAGAGATGTATTTATGGTCCACCACCAATAACTAGGAAAAGCCAATCTGGGGATGTTTTTTGGGGTTTTCTGAGTTTTTATGTGCAACCTATGGTTTATTAGAGTGTTATAAACCTGATTCATCACTTTGCTAGGGTGGTAAAGCAAAAAGAGTTTACTCTAAATGATTCTATGGACTTCTTTCCTGTTTTGAATTTTGAAATACTAATGAATCTACAAGAGTTTTCTAGTTTGTTATGTACTTAGTTAGTCCCATTGTGATCGCCATTATGTTAGGGCGGCGATGAGGTGGCTAATTCACTAGATATTCCTGAAGATAAGGGATTTCTGGAGTCCTAAGGTGTACTTATATTGTCACTAACTCAGAGTCCCACCGTGATCGCCATTATGCTAGTGAGTAGTGGGATAAGTCCACAAGATAGTATTCTCAAAGGTCTCTGAAGGTTTAGGGAATCTAAGTTTGTTTGTCACTTAGAGTGCCACCATGATCGCCAATATGTTAGGGTCCCATGATTTGGCTGATTGGCAAGCCAAGTGACAGGGTAACATCAAACAAATCTTTGGATCCCAAGGACCCAGTCTTCCTAGACTCAGAGAGGGCTCTCTCTAATTTGTATAAGGGATGTATAGTTGTTTTCTTCTTGTGTTTTTGATTTTAGGCTAGTTATGAAGTAGGTTTTTGTTTTTGTTTTTTAGGTTTTTGAGGGTGGAATTGATCAAAGACTAAATAGATAAAAATATTGTTAGATCAACTAGGCTATGGGGTTGAAAAGGTCGAGAAGGCCTTAGATGGTGATACAAGGTATGTTGAAGGGCCGATTTGATCAAGGTAAAATGGATCTTTAGGAAAAATGAAGTGGGATGGACACTAAGTTTGTGAAGGACAAAGGCTTTAAAACATAAATAGTTCAATAGCAGACCTTTATATGGTAGGGATAACCATTAAACATGATAAATGTAACTTCAAACTGATAAATGCATAGAAAGAAACATTCAGGAAATACATAGAGATATATGACTCTATAACTTTAGGAAATTGCTATCAAACTTTGGGAAAAAACAATTAAGACAAACAAATAAATAAAGCTACTAAGAGGGAACTCCTAGACATATTATTTTGAGCTATCAGGCACTTTGAACTAAGATTGCAGAGTTTTAGGCAAAGGGCAAGATCGATACAAGACCTCCTTGGTTCAACTAGGACAATAAAACATTCGAAGAAAGGTTTCAGAGGTGGAAGATTTGACTAGCCATGAGTAAGTAGGGTGTACCATGAGTCAAACTTAGCATGCATAACAACCATAAATGAAACAAGCAAAAAAATTCTTCAGTGATCAAAGAGAAATTAAGAATTATTTGATATGACTAAGAAGGAAGAAAACATAGAAGCTATAATGAAACATGAAATCTGAGGTGCCTCCAAGGGCATGTCTCAAATCTATTCTCTATTGTCTTATAGCAAGAAAAGAGCATGAAATATGTATGAAAACTAAGGAAACATAACAGAGAGGGACACTATACCATTTTACCAAGTCAGGGAATCCAACATCAGTCCTCTGTCATCATCCAAAACATTCAAGAAACTATCCAATGCATGAGACAAGTATTTCTTCCAAGCTTGTGTAACCATATATTACTCTATATCATCAAGTTCAGCCTTTTTTACAATGAAGTCTCTTGGAATATATAGGCGAAGATGAAGGAGAACCTCCTAGTGCAACTAGCAAGCTCATTGGCCCATCAAAAATATCTGATTTTTTCCTTGAGGCTTTGCAAAGCCCAAGGCATAAATTATCTATAAAAATATCTTAAATATTCTAAAAAAGGAAATTAAATTGACTTTTCCCAACTGACAATGGACAAAAATGGCTAAACGCACATTTGGAAAAACCACTTCAGAAAAATGCATTTTTTACAAAATTACTTCAGAAATATAGCAGCAGAAAATACCCTATTTTGTGGGAAACCTTTGGAGGCCTTCTCGATGTGAAAACGAGGCCCGTGATGGCTCGTTGGAAAGCCTTGAATGTCTAGTTTCTGAAAATACTTTTTTTTTCCCAAAATGATTAATAGAAGTTTGTGAAAATCTGACCTATATGGAAAAACCCAAAATTTAGCCTTTGCTGATATGCGGGGCAGAGTGTTGAAAAAGTGACTGTGTTTTGCCACTTTGGGGGACCAAATCATCTTCAATTGATCTGAAATTTGATGAGTAGATGCCCCTGAAATTATGGAATCCAATGATACCATTTTCAACCTTTGAGGATGCTTCAAACTAAAATGGCGATGCCCATGATGTTTTGCAAAAAGCCCAAAAATGTCAAAAAATAAAAACTTGTTGAATTATGCGCAATTTTGGTGAGCATGACCCTCATGGGTTTTTAGAAACATGCTGAGAAGTGGAGGCCAAAATTTCAAGCCTTGATATGCCTTTCTTCACCTTTTGTGCCGGGCGCCTCTTTCGAGCCTCCTTGAGCTTTTCTTGTGTAGCCTTCAATTTCCTTCGGGCAAATTGATTAAGCTTCTTATAGTGCCCGGTAATTTTTCTTTGAAGGTTCAAGTCTCTATTGGCCTTTTCCAACTTATTCTCCTAATGTTCATTCACCCTTTCAAGCCATGCTTCTTTATTTTTTTCTATTTCTTGGGTGAACAAAGTAGTAAGAGGAAAATATTGGAAAAGGGTAGCCTCTTCCTCTTTTTGTTTCTCCAAAGCTCTTTTGAGTGTTAGGTAAACTTGACTCGGGATAGAGTCCAAGTTGACCAGGGTAAATAGTAGTGGTTTTGGGGCACACGGTTTTGTGCACCCATGGTTTTGGCCCATGGTATTGCATGTAATGGAGCCTATAAAAGGGCCAGGAAGACTTCATTGTAAGGCAGGCCTGGAGGTGAGCGGTGAAGGCTCACTTGGCCGTGTTGGCCAGGGTTTTGGCCAATGGTTAATGAAATTTCATTGGTTGGGTTTTTCCCCGGATTTGGGGTTTTCCCAATTAAAAATTATGTTTATGTTTATGATTTGTTGTAGGGTTCTTTATGTGTAATATTCCCTCAATAAATGTTTATTATTTCTGTCGGTAAATCCTAACAACTGGTATCGGAGCTATGAAGATCTGAAATCTTGAATGAGCTGCCAAGTTTAGTGATTTTTCTATATCTATGGTTTACTGCTACTGCGTAAAATTTTCTCCTGGACAGATATACTTAAAAGGACAGATCTACGTGTGAAGGCGTTAGATCTACATCTAGATCTGGTGTAGATCTGGTTGGATCTGTGTGTGAATATGATGGATGTAATTATATGGAATATATCGAGTTCGTTGCGAAGATCAGGCCCAAGTGATGTGAAGAACAAAAGCTTGCTGCAAAGTGTTGGGTGACCATCAATGATTTTGTGGTTGAAGCATTGGTGATAACGCGTGGATGAAAAAAATGAAGGACCCCAAGTACTCTCAGAGAACGAAGAATGGAAATGGGAAAACGAGCTACAGAGAATTAGTTCCACCAAACTTTGACGAGCTTCACCGAAAATCTGAATGAAACCCTCACGCTTCTAAACAAGCTGACCTCTACATTGGAGAAAGTACCATGGACTGACGTGAGGAAGTCGGCAAAGAAAATATCGAAGCACGCCACTACAGCTGGCACATTATGGAGTGAAAAAAAAAATTTGACAGTGGCAGCTAGGATTGAGAATATTAAAGTTTTTTGTGATTCACTGCAAGGGTTCCTTTTACTTTGTCATGGGAGTACTATAGGTGTAGGACCTACTCTTCTTAATTCTATACGTTTCTCTACAAAACAAGTTGAAGATTCAAGCCTCCAACTGCTAAGTAAGGCCATCTCTTTATGTGAAGTGCCTGATACAGAACGGAAAACAATCATACCACAACTTGCTGGATGTGTCTGGGAAGCATGCAATGCTCTTAAAAAGACACCAACGACGAAGTCAACAGCTGTTGGAAGGAACTTGACGCAGTTTGCATCATCCATAAAAGATGTTATTTGAGAAAAGCAAGAGCTTAAGGAAATAGAGGTTCTAGTGGAGAACGGTGGAGCAAGTAGCATGTTGGAAAATAGAGTGGAAGATGATGTTGGAGATAGATCGGATGCAAAGTCATATTGCAGCCTTGAGATTGATGATAAACTGTCACCAGAAGAGATGGAGATTGAAAAATCAATTAAGAGATTCATTTGTTCCATTCTCAAAGTTTTAAAGGAGCTTCTATACATTATTACTAACATATCAAAGCGGTTGAAAGATAATGATACCATATATCTATACCCTCTTGAAAGAATATCAGAGCTTTGCCAAGAAATGAGTGTTCAAGTGGATGAGCTCGGAGCTTGTTCCTATCCTCCCCAGGAAGTTCAACAAATGAATGTTTCTACGCAAAAAAAAAAAAAAATTGTGGCTACATTGATGGCCTTCAGTGTGAGCTTAAAAAAAATTGAGGAAAGAATTGGGAAGATTGATGTACAACTATGATGTCCTCTTTGGAGAGGACATCATGTATGAATGTAGAGAATGGTCATACAAAGAACAGCAACAATGAAACAAAAAAAATTATAATGGAGTTAATGTTTTACATGTAAATGGGCATACTGCTGTAAGACCTGGTATGGCATGCGTACCCCTGGGTAATCACTGGTAAAGTCTGGGTTAGACCTAGGTGACAGGGGGGATGTCAAATTAACAATTACCCTGGGTAAAAATTTAAGGGGGGAAGGAGCTAGAGTGAGCGGGGTTGTCTCATTTAGCAAGTTTGGCTGGATTTAGTCAATAATCCCCAAGTCAAGTTTAAGGGGGGAATTTTTGCGTAAACTTGACTCGGGATAGAGTCAAAGTTGACCAGGGTAAATAGTAGTGGTTTTGGGGCACATGGTTTTGTGCACCCATGGTTTTGGCCCATGGTATTGCATGTAATGGAGCCTATGAAAGGGTTGGGAAGACTTCATTGTAAGGCAAGCCTGGAGGTGAGCGGTGAAGGCTCACTTGGCCGGATTGGCCAGGGTTTTGGCTAATGGTTAATGAAATTTCATTGGTTGGGTTTTTCCACGGATTTTGGGTTTTCCCGGTTAAACATTGTGTTTATGTTTATGATTTGTTGCAGGGTTCTTTATGTGTAATATTCTCTCAATAAATGTTTATTATTTCTGCCGATAAATCCTAACATTGAGTCCCATAGCCCTTGGCCTCTTCCTCCTTGGATGATCTTCTTCTTCACTGTCATTGAATTCACCCATGAGTTCTTCCAACTTAATTTGCGCTTTGGAGGCTTCTTTTTGATACTCGATAGCCCGTGTCTCATAAACTGCCATGTGGACATTAATCTGCTTGTTTTGTGTTTGCAAAAAATGAATGACGTTTTTAGACCTCTCTAGATCCGCTCTTAGATCATGAATTTGTTCTTATCTATTTAGCAAGAGAGACTCTAGGATTCTGGCCTCATTGTCACTGTCATCACTGTTTATCTGAATTATGTGAAAATCCCTCTCTTTCTCATGGTTACTTTCCTCCTTCTCTTTTCCCTTGCTTTGGATGGCCTTCTTGGTCCTCCTCCTCTTTGGTAATTCGACAATGGATTTCTTGGGCAACTTCCCTTTGCTTCGGAGTGCTATAGTAACATTTGGAGTTACAATTTAAGCCACTTTCTTTCTTGATGTTTGGGGCTGTGTTACCTTTGGAGAAGAAATCATGGCCCCTTGCCTAGGAGAGGCAGCTAGCATGTGAAATATTTCATGATTATATTCATGAGAGGAGCATAGTTGTTCAAAAAATATGAAAAAGGAAAAATAGATGGGCATGCATCCCGATGTTTTGGTTTCAATAAGGGTTTATATTGATCTGAATCTAGGTAGCTCTGCTTAAACCATTTTTCTCCGAAATATGGAATATTGGTAGCTCTGGAAATAGATCTAGGAGAGAGCTTGAATTCTAAGCCTGCTAGATGAACATGTTTCCCTTGCAGCCTTAAAGAAAATATATGTGTCAAGGGAAGATAAATTTTCACCTCCTGAACCTTTTGACAAAACTCCAAACATCCTACTTCATGAAAGTTAAAAAGCACTGAAGGATAGGCATTCACTTCCACAGTTGAAAAAGGTTCATACCTTTTGTGAGGACCATTTCTGCTATCTTGCCAGGGAGGAATTTTTCTTCTGAGATATTTGGGTGATTCTCCAAGGCAAATTGTCTCAAATGTTCACTGTGATCAATCTTCAAACAACACACCCTTTACCCTTGAGTAAAACCAAGTCTATTTTTAGCTAGCCCATCAATTTTTTCAAATGAGACAACTCTTTTGATTTTGACTGTATGAATATTTCTCCTCCGATCACTATTTACTGTAGTTTAAACAAGAAAGAGGCTCCCTTTGAAAAACACTGTCACTTTAGGTATAGCTTTTTCAAGGCACTAATTTGAAACACAGACTGTACCCTTTAGCAAACATTGTTCCTGGTTTTTGAATAAGACTGCTTCTCTGTTGGATGATTGTTACTTTCTAAAACATAAATGCACCCCTTTGTTACTGAGTGGTAGGCCTGTTATGAACAAAATTTGTCTCCCCTAAGGGTCACTGTCTTCTGTAGTTTATCAACTAGGTATGAGTTAAAGGAAAGCCATTTCATCCTTTCAGCATTTGTTTTTGAGGAATGAGGGTTTTATAAGGACTGCTTGTGGATTTTGAAGACAACTGTCCTTTTATTTTGACACAAATTATTCACTTGCAAACTCTTTGTTTAATTATTTCTAACATACAGCAAGGAAAACCCCTTTGAAGAAGATAAAGACCTTATCCTCTAATCATTGTTTTATCTTTTTGATTTAGAAAACAATGTGTTTCTTTGGAACCACTGATCTTCTGGGTAGATTGGGAACAAAATGTGTTTATGAAAAACACTATTAAAAACACTCCTTCAAGCTGATTATTAGACCTTCTACCAACTCTGTTTGTGTTTGTGGAGATTTTGCATATTCTTTGCTATGTTAAAGCACAAACAGACTTTTTAAACTGGCATATTTAACTCCCTTCCCTTTAACCATTTTTCATCTATGAAGCTTCAACAGGAAAAAACCTTATCTATACTAACATAACACCCTCAATTATTTCACAGCCCAAGCAAAACCCTGTTTGAAATCCAACTTTCTTAAGAAGGTGAGAAATACCTTGAAGAATGAATGTTTGAGTTCCTTTGATCGTTGGTGCAGTGGGAAGAACGTTTGGAGTGAGTTTTGAAGTGGGCGGGTGTTTAGCTCCAAACGCGCCGCGTAGAAGGGCCTGTCGGGTCGGCCAAGGCGCTCGACACAGGTGCACCACGCAACGTTACAGGTGCACCACGCAGCTTCAGAAATTGCATTGTACCCTTGCTATAGGTGCACCGCGCATGTATACAGGTGCATCGCGCTGAGATTCAAGCGTGAAAACTTCAAGTTTGCCCAAAAAACACTTCTTTCTTCTCTGGGGGAGCTAAGGAATGTTTGTTTTGAGTTTTTAAATTTGATAATGGGCCCTTTTAAAGGCTCTTTCCTCCTTTGAAATTCGAAAAAGCTTCAATGCTTTTGCAGTCAGTTTAGGAGGGTTTTATGCCTTTTTGAAAAAGGTTTTTTTTTTATAGAATCATCAATTACCGACCTCAATATTATATCACTTTTAAAATACCATAAATACCCATTATCTGAAAAATACTCATAGAAATAATTCTATGTCAGCTTTTTTGAAAACACTCATATGCATGGTGAGGAGGCCTCCTTCAAAACAAGATCTTTCCTACTACCATTCATCAAGAAAATGACTTTTAAAATCACTAATGTAACTTTCTGAAGATTATGTATTTTCCTTACCTTAACTGTCTTCTTTGTATGCATATGCAGAGGTTACTATTAAACCCAATTAGCTACTCTCTTTATTTGGATATTTACATGAAGGTCCTTAGCCCAAGTTTCATCCTTATCACAGCTTGGAGGGGGCCTCTATAAACAGAGGAAAAAGAGACTTTTAACATCAAAATGACGTCTTTTGTTTGATGTGAACTAGGTTTTTTAACCTATGAAATCTTCTTGTTTTGTCACTTTTTGTCAAACCTATCCTTCAAAAGGAAAGTTTCTCAAAAACCATATCAAAAAAATGTAGATGCAGCCTTTGCCTATTTCTTGGAAGGAGGTGATTGAAAATTCTAGAAATCACTTTGACAATTTAACTCTCTGCCCTTTTTACATGAAAGAGTTTCTCATCTTGTTTCCAACCATCTACTTTTAATGAAAGAGGTTATACTGATCTTCTAACCATCTGCTTTAATGAAGGAGGTTAGCATTGTAGATAAGATATTTCACCTATTCCCAAAATGTGTTACCTTTCTGTAAATCACATGTCTCTGTTTAGTATTATATTGAATGGGCCAGAAGGTGAAAATTGACAATTTGCTTTGTGAGACGTGATGTGAGATATATATCCTTTGTAAAACATCCCTGTGAACCCTTAGATTAGAAACCATGTGATTTTAAATTATAGAGTACTTGCTTGCTAGACACCTTTGACTAATCTCCTTTGACTCTGTTTGCAGATTGATCATTGATGAAATCACACCCCTGTAGAGATGTAACAATCAATGACTTTGAACTCTGAAGAACTTCCTTGGGATCTGATGGAGATTTTGTTTGACCTTAAGCATGTTTCTTAGACAGTGAACATACTTATCTCTTTCTGTATTGGATCTTTGCAAAATTTCTTCAGAACTAAGACAAAAAGACATCTTAGTGGTGCGACCTATGGATGTATCAAGATTTGTTTTTGCAGATTAAGAGCTAATTCAGGGCTGGCTGGTACTAAACAAAGGCATCTGGCTCAAGATGTTTTTTCCAAGGAAGGGATTCCCTAAAGCGCCACTACCTAACTTAGGGGCGATCTTGACAGATTTTGAGTATTTTCTTTGGTATGATTAGATCTCAAAATGACATGTAACTAGAGATAGGGTGGCTGAAATTTTATCAACATTTGTATAATGAATGACCCGGGAATGAAGGTAAATGACAGCAGATAACCTTTAGCTATGACAGCTCATGGACAGGATTATATGACTAAAACTAAATAGGACTTGACAACTAGGTTTTTTTCTCATCATAGGCTGACTGGAAAAGGTAGGAGGACAAAAATTGTTTAGGGGTGCTTTCTAGATGACAGATTTGACAAATTGGAGATCAGCTTCTAGAAAAATTGTCTGAAGAAACCAGTCATCATCAATAGGTGAAAAATACTGAGGACTAACAGCATACATGAAAGGAAAACAATAACATAGAAAGAAGCACTTCACCAGTGATATAGACCAGGATCCCAAGAATCAGCTTGTATATTGATGTCAATCCAATTACATTCTTTAAGTCCAATGTTTCAGTTCAGCAATCATCTTCACTTCTTAGCCTAACTTATTTGACTACAAACAGAGCTTCAAGAGCCTCTGAACACTATTTACATGTAGAAGTTTTGAGCACAAGTATATTTCAAAGTTCTGCAACCAACCCTTTACAATGAGCTCCTCAAGAAGATTTTATAGAAAAATGAGGAGGTCCAAGAGAGAAAAGATCTATGGGTTCAATTAATACATTTTTAATGCTTCTAGGCCTTTGAGGGGCTCAATGGAGAAGATTACAGATATTTCTCTGTATTAATTTATTTACATTAAATATCAAGCTTGTTGGGAAGCTTTTGTTGACTTTAAGGCTCTGTGTCATCATTGTAATAACTCTGCTGATATTTTGCAATAAGTTTCTTTGGCTTTGAGTAACTATTCAGCTGTATTAAGGCAGATATGCTCTGTTCTGGTAATAAATCGGCCCTCTGTTTGAATGCTTTGAGGCTACAGGTGGCTTTGGTAGCTGAGAGGATTCAATTAGCCTTTGATGTGGCAGTGGAGGCTTTCTCGGTTTGGTAGATATTTTTTTTTTTACCTAAACAGGACTAATCAACTTCTGATCTGTGTGTTAAGCATAATTAGGCCTAATTTCCTATCTTTTATTCTTCAACTGTGTTTAATTTGGTGGATTAGGCTTTTAATTATTGACTTTAGCCATAATCCACCCAAACTGTGTAAACAATCTTTAATTTTTCATCTTTGGTTTGATTTGATCTTCAACACTGATACTCTCTGTTTTAGTTAATATTCACTATGTCTTGTTGATTTGCAGATGCTACAGGGGCTTCTTATGGCATCAGTGCTCATGAGGCACGGATGAAACGAGATATGGAACCCTAAGGGAAGATCTTTTTCCATGAATAAAGGTCCAAGAAATCGTCATCCCCGGCCTTCAACTTTCCTTTAAAATAATTGAATATACCTTTAAAACCTGCACAACCAAAGAAATAATAAGAAAATCCCGCTTATTTTTGGTTTAACTGCTTCAGAGGTTGCGGTTAGGTCATGGCCATTGGATGAAAGCATGCAACAGCGAAGATTGCTTGCAGAGATAAAAGGGAGGCGGTTGATTGAAAGGTGGGATAGATTAAGTCAGGGTTGTCGATTTGCATAGATCGACGGTCGAGATTCATTGGGGGAAATATACTGTAGAAGGCCACATTATAAAGAAATGGACAAAAATGCGAAGAAATGGCTTGGAAAACCTTTGGCAGAGGAAATTGTATTGAAAGGAAATTTGGGGTTTCTTGGATGATCATGGGTCATTGGATCAGATTGGTTCACAGAGATCAACGGTTAATATTGATGTAAGAAGTCCCTCGGAGAAAGGCGGAGGGCGATAGTGTAATGGCCAGATTGAATGTGAGCCGTTGATCTGCAGAGATCAACGGCGGGGAGCGAACGTGATGAAACACAATGGAAAATGGAGAAAGTGGTTTTGGCTATAAAAAAAATAGCAGTTTCGCGCAAAAAAAGGGGAGGAAGGCGGTTTCACCTTTTTGAATGTGATATGCATCAGAGGCCACCACGTGGCTTTTAAAAACTACCTATATTGCGTGATTTCTGAGAATTATCGTTCGGGCATGAATTTACGCGAAAATGCGCATCAGCCGTCAGATTAGGGGTCTTAGATCTGACGATCATGGAGAGAGCGCGATATTGATAAGATGCGCGGGTAATAACAGGTGGGGCAGGGGAAGGCGGTATTAACCTGGACCGTTAGATCAAAAGATGAATGGCGGAGATTAAATCTAGAGGTTGAATAAAATAAAATATGAGGCGGAGAATGGGTCAGTGTGGGCCGTTGATCTGCAGAGATCAACGACAGAGATTTCCCCGGAAAACATTACAAAGAAGGGCTTCATAAATTTAAAAAAGGTTGCGGGTTTTAGTCTGGACCGTCGGATCTTGACACGTGGACGACCCAGATGCAATCGGAGGTCTGCGATCGGCGGGGGAAAAACATAATGGGCGCCGATGCAATTAGTTGTGGACCGTTGATCTGAGGGCTAGATCAATGGTGGAGAATGAGTTGGAGGAGGTCATAGGCGTAGGGAAAGGCTTAGGGATGGAGCGATAAGGGTCATCAGATATTAGAAGGCAGGGAGGAGATCAACGACTGATATTCCATCAGGAGACCACCAATCGAAAGGGAGGTGAATAAAATATAAAATGCGCCCAATGAAATCTCCGATGCGAGATTGCGCAGGGCGTTTGATTGGATTAAGATCAACAGTCGGGAAGGGCTCCAACCAATGAACGACGGGCTAGGTTATGACATAAAAATTGGGTTATTTTATAAAATACAAAGGGAAAAACTGCATCGGGGAGGGTTTATTCAAGTTTTTAGCGCCCCATTGTGGGGCCTTTGAATATATGAAAAATATAAAAGGACCGATGTTTATATAAAAAAGGGCCAATCAGCATCGGAACAAAGGTGAGGGTCTTTCAAATGCATCTGAAAAAAATCTCTGATGCGAGATTTCATTTATCGTCGATCGATGTTAAATCAACGGTCTTTATCATTTTAAACATTGAACCGGCGGGTTTAGATTAAAACTTAGGAAAATGGGTTTTTATGAATTTACAAAGGGAAAATAGGATCAGGAAGGGTTCATTTATAAGGTTTAGCGCCCGATTGCGGTGTCATTAGTTATACAAAGGGAACAAGGGATCGGGGCTTTATATAGTAAAGTTCCAATCGCATCGGGGGACTTTAAAACAAAGAAACGCGCCCATTAAAGTTTCAGATGCGATAAGCGCTTGGGACTGTTGGTGCTTCGTTCCAGTGCCAAGTCGCATGGAGGGGAAGTGGTTTAGGGCTTATCCCAAAGGGGCTTAGGCCCATAGTAAAAAGGACTATTTTTTATGAATTTTTCAAGGATTTTCAATGGATTTGGGGGTTTCGGTAAGGTTCAAAAAATATTTTCAAAACTTATAAAAGGGATTTTAATGAAGGGAAAATGGGAAATAATGGAAAATAGAGGAAATTTATGGGAAAAAATGGATGAAAATGGAGGTTAATTTGAGGTGAAAGGAAGGTTAAAATGAGGGAAAAAATGGGGATTTTTGCAGCAGTATTTTCTTTGTGAAAACAACAGAATTTCATAATCAAGAGGGAAACGACAGTGAAGATTAATAAAAGAATAAGAGGTCTTCATAAGACTTCAAGAGATAACAATTTTACAATAAAAATTGTTTCTTTAAGGCTTCAAAAAATGATTTAGCCACCATTTGATATGAAAAATTTTATAGGTGGCTAACAGTGGCTCCACATGGGGATGGTCCCTTCTTGAAGGCATCAAGAACTTCAGACTTGTATTCTTTGGGGGGCTGATCAGTGCCTTATCCATTGGGCTGCAACCTTACTTACTTGGATGATCTTCTTCGGTTTTGAAAATGTTAGCAGCCATGAAAAAACAATGGAACTTCATCAACATAATATTTCTACCTACCCAATCCTACTGATCTAACATTTTTTCTTCTTTCAGAGTGCACTTGGATTGGAAAACTCTTTTACAAACATTTTATTCTTCTAAAAGAAAAAAACTAATCTAATTCTACTTCTTATTTCTCCATGAACTCAGATTAAACAGTTGAGTCCATAAGCTTCTCTACCTAATCTACTATCTGTTAGGATTAAACAGTCTAACAGATTTTTATTCTCCAATTTTGAAAACAGAAATTTAAAAGAACACATGTCAGGATTGATCAGTCTAACTTGTCGCTGATATATGGCATAAAAGACAAGCTACACATAGATATTATTTTGTAGAAAATTAAATCAAAAGGGTGAAGGGTTAATATCTGAAAGTTTTCAACACAACCTTCTCTTTTCTTCAGCTCTGTTTTTGAGTTTATTCGAGTTGTTTTTTCCTGGTTATCTAGTTCAGATTTTGGACTTATTAGAACTATTTTACCTCTATTTTTGACTCAAGAATAAAACAAATGGGAGTCATTCTGCTTTTGGACACTTAGGTTCAGATTTTGAGCTTGTTTGAACCTTTATTTTCTATCCTAATTTACCTAACTGATAAGCCAAGATTAAACTATTTGGAAAATCAAATTCACTAACCTATCAACAGTAAATTTAAAACTAATTAGCCAAGATTAGGTTGTATGACTAATTAGGAGTTTGTTTTTTAGGAGTGGCATTTGAGCTTGCACACTTTCAGATTTTGTTTCTCTTTTTTGGTATGGGGCTATACCTTTTTTGTTTTTACAAATCTACCCTCTTTTCTTTCTTTCACTGTTTTGTAGTTTTGATTTTTCTAACTTTGAATGCAATGATGGACGAAATATTTATAAGGAGAAAAAAGATGAAAAAGGCTTCAAAACATGATATGATCAAGAGAAATAATGTTTGAGCATCCTTCCATTGACAGGACGCCCAAACAATTCAGCTCCATTCAACTCCTGCAAAAAATAGGCATTATTACTAGTAGCAGAATGAATGAGATAAGGGCCAAGCCATAAGTTATCAAATTTCCCATGCTTGCCCTTGTATTCTCTCCTTGAGTCCCACTTTAAGACTTTGTCCCCAACATTGAAATTGCTGGCCTTTGTTCTTCTATCAAAAATCTTCTTGATGCTCTCTTGCTTTTGTAATGCTCTGTTGTAAACCTCCTCTCTGGTTTGCTGAAGATATATAGTCTGATTAATCCTTTTGATCATGTCATTGTCTTCAGACTGCACCTCTTGAATGAACTTCATAACTGGCACACCAAGGATGGTTGGAAAAATTGCATCAGTACCATACACAAGCTAGTAGGGTGACATTCCAATAGATTTCTTAAGTGTTAATCTGTCATCCCATAGTGCATGTACTAACTTTGTGTGCAAAAACTTCTTGTTTTCCTCCAGCAACTTCTTGATTATGTTCACCAAACTCTTGTTTGAGGATTCTTCCAGCCCATTACCTTGAGGGTAATAAGTAGTAGAATGGCCCAATGTAATCTAATATTTGTGACAGAATTCAACCATCTTCTTGGTTCCAAATGCTACAGCATTATCAGTGATGATTTTCCTAGGACATCCAAATCTAGAGAGGATATGAGTCTCAATGAATTTTATGATGACAGAGTCATTGGCTTGCCTAGAAGGGATGGCTTCTATCCATTTGGTAAAGTAGTCTGTTGCAGTGAGAATCCATCTATGTTGGGCAGATGAGGATGGATGGATTTCTCCTATGAAGTCAAGTCCCCACTGTTGAAAAGGAGCTTCAAAAGTGATTGGATGCAGAGGTAAGGGAAGCACCTTTCTTTTGCCTTCAAAAATTTGGCATTTATGACAGGAAATTATCATCTTGTGTACATCTAGAAAGAGTGCGGGCCAATAGTAACCAGCTCTAAGGATTTTATTGGCCGTTGTCTTCCAGTAGAAGTGGCCTCCACATTCTCCTTCATGGAATTCGTGCTTAACCTTCTCTGCATCATTCTCAGGCAAACATTTAAGCAATATTCCACCTGCATTTTTCCAATAAAGACATTTATCAACAATGCAGTAGTTTACAACTTTTAACTTTAAAAACCTTGCCTTAGTTTTTGATAAACCAGGAGGTGTATTCAAATTAAGCAAAACATATAGAATATCAGCATACCAAGAGGAATTCATAAAATGGTCTTCAACAATGGGAGTTGAGAATTCTTCTTGTTCATATAAAGCACTTATCATATTAATATAAAGAACTTCAAAATTCGATTTAGCCATTAATCTAGCTAGACCTTGGCCTTTGATGAGTGTTAGCCCCCCTATAAATTTTTGACAAGCAAAGTAGGGGGCTAAAATGTTTCTGAAACTTCAATGAATGCATCTCCCCTGGAGACACATCATCCTTGAAGTCTTCTGTGCCTTTTCCCCGTGATGTAATCCCCTCTGCTGATTTCCATACAAGAAGCCTCTCTGATTGTGACAACTGTGTTCCTAAGAGCCTGCATTTTTGTCCCTTTACCCCCCTTTTTTGTCAGAGTTCCCCTTGATCCCCTCTATTTCCCATTAACCCTATGAAACCTCCCAAAATCCCCTTTAACTCCCACCATCACCCTTTATCTCCCTATCGTTACCCTTTAGAGGCCTCAAAATGCATTAAAATGGATTAGAAAACCCATTTTCCACATTATAATAGGCCCAACCCCTCTTCTGATAGCCCACGCACCTCTTCTTCCACGTGATCCAGTGCCGGAACCACCCCCTAGAGAAAAAGGTGCTATTCCCCAATGGATATCGGATGTCGTCTCGATCGTGGATCTTGATAGATCGGACGGTTATCATTAAATCTCAGTGCCCCTGTTTCTTCGTTCATTTCCCAGATCGCGCCATCGTCGTCCAATTACACGTTGATCTGACGGTCCAGAATACACCAGCCCCTGTGGTCCCCGCAGCGCACTATGTCAAAACCTGGCGGTTTTTATCGCACCGCCTTTGCGCAATAGGTGGTTTTCCTCGATGACCCAGCGATTCCATACACCTTCTACCATGTGTCCCCACGTATGGTTCCAAAATCGCCCTCCATCGCGCGCTATTGTTCGTCCAAAGTCACAGAGCGATATGCGTAATATCCGTCCGATCTGCGATCGCCCATCCAACGGTTGTCGCTCCGCGAAGCTGCACACTGTATAACCTAAGCCAAATACGCCTCTGGCCCACCGTCCGACGCGTTTCCACCGTCGATCTCCTTTGAGATCGGACGGCCCAGATCTGGTCGTCCCCCGTCGCTGACCGGTCCACCCACGTCATCACCCCTTCCACGTGTTCAGTCGTATATTCACCTCCGTCATATGTATTCGTTCAAAGGTCATTTTTCGTGATTTTTCATGTAAAACTGCCTTTGCTTCGTGCACGTCCCCCAGACCATATTTCATTGTTTCGCTGTGTTTTCTGCCACCAACCTGCACACTCCCGTCGTCTCATCATCCAGCATGGCGATCCTCATCGTCTTCACTGTGTCCGTCACCCCCCATGCATGATTCCTTAACAGTTTGCGTGTCCTGCAGGGTTATGAGCGGCGAAAAAACGCCGAGTTTCTTAGTCTCTGTGATAGTGACAGAGAATGCCGAAGAGATCAGATGCACAGATTAAATTAGTAAAACCAAGCCCGGGAAGGTTATGGACGTGACTGCATTTAAGAATAGGGCCGAGAAATCTATACAATCTTCCCCGGGGCCATTAAAAGCGCAGTTTTCTCCAACAGAGATTTAAAATGGAACAGCAAGGAGGTTAGGACACGCCAATGAAGATTTTGAGCCCTACACAGTGGTTTGAGAAGCAAAACATCAGATGGAAGACCCATAAACCACGCAGAAGGTACAGCACACGGAAATCAATGCACATCAGGGTTTTCGCTGCAGCAGAATGTTTTTCTTCATCGGGTACAGGGTGCCCAGACAGTTTTTATTCCACACCGTGTCCCTGAAGAAATTTCCACCAGACAGCAAATCGAAACTACCAAAGCATTTATATGGCAGACTTCTCAGCAATTTATTTTATTTTTGCTCCAATCACCGGGAATACCACGGAGTACTGCAGCCGAAATACATCAAAGTCATATCCAGAAGAAGCAGAGGCCTGAAAAAGACCACTATTTCATCTAAAAATGATAGGAATTGAATGCTTAGGATTTAAAGCAGAATGGGCTTCGGCCCTCTTTCTTTTCAAGAGTTTAATACAGCATTTATTTCTTCACCTACCTCTTCTGCTTCTCTTCAGCTATAAAATGCATGAGAAAATATTGTAATCGTTGTTGATCAGTTATCAGAGAACTGCAAGTATTTTCTTTTGAGACACATTCTATGTGTAAATATTGTAAGATAAGTTGAAGGATATGTTTTCAGACTGAGTATTCAACTATTGGCAATATGGTACTTGATTGGTATTGTTACTTAGTATGACAAACACATTTCTTTGGATCCTGATCTGATGCAGCAGTGATTTTTTCCTATCTCTGTGTTTACATTCATTTCCTTTCGTTTCTACTGGCTTGCATCAGAAGTTTGGCATAGGATTTACCCTTGTTAGGTACCCTGTGTTGCTGCTCTCCTTGCCATTTATGTTTCTCTTATGAGTGTATTGTCTAAGGAATGTTTTCAGTTGGTTTAACCAGTGTAGTGGATGTTATTGCCTACTCTCTGATGTATGAATTAAATGAATGCAGTTCTTATATGCTTCTTGTTATAGATTCAGTTGGAAGATTTGGGAATGTTGGGAAAAATACTGAGAGGGGGGGTGAATCAGTATTTACTGCATATTCAAAACTTTTACCTTTTCTTGCTTCTAAAACCCATACGCTACTTTCCTAATACAGACTCGCGTATATACGTGGATACCCTTTATGAAACTCGCGTATACACAGAGATCTAATTATGTCATTAATTCTTCACTTATATCATTCCATCATTCATTCATCAGATGTTTAATAAACAGTAAACATGTGCAGTAAGAACAGAATAAACCATCACACAAAGCATCACACATGAACACCGGGATTTTTAGGTGGAAACCCAAGTCGGGAGAAAACCACCGCTGCAGTTTCTCAGCCTTCAATATTTTATTATAGAGAAAACATCTTACAACATATGTGCTGGTGCAGACTCCTACCGGCACGCAGGCACCCACCTGCGCTCGTTTACCAGCCTCTCCTGGAAGGGAGCTCCAACCCCCTGACTCGTTTACCAGCCTCTCCTGGAAGGGAGCTACGGCCCCCTGCTCTCGTTTACCAGCCTCTCCTGGAAGGGAGCTACAACCCCCTGACTGAAGGCTACAACCCTCGGCACCTCTATGGACCACGTTTCATCAATTTTCACACTGGATCCAAAGCATCCTTTAGGACACAAATTGCAGGCCACGTTTCATCATATTTTCAGACTGGACCCACTCCATACTTTTAAGCACAGTCAAACATGAAACTGATACATATAACTCACTGACAGATATCAGTAAACCAGCAGAACAGATCAGACATTTCTTACCACAGACTTCAACAAACCCTAGTTTGCATACGCGCTTTCCTTTCACTGATGTCGCGTATATACGCGCTTCCGTTCACATAAACCAGCGTATACTTCTGTACATATTACAGATCCAATTTCATTGCGCATACGCGCTTTCTCTTCAGCGAAGCCACGTATATACGCGCTTCCTCTTCGGCGAACTAGCGTATGGTTCTTCAGACTTTTATGTCATTGCAATTCTTCACCACAGATACATCACTTCAGATTTTACCCTTTACCTCAGACAGATGTTTGCCTCCTCACAGATCTAATCATTCCATAAACAGATCTAGAAAATACAAGTACATTTCAGATCTAGACCCCCTTCTTCATCATTGGTGCATCATACATTCAGATCTATCATTCAACTGTAACCCTTTCCATTCAGATATCCTTCAGAGAGAAGTATTCATTCAAGCTCAGACATCTTGCACCCACGCTCATGATTTGCACAATGAATTTATTCTCTTTATATAGGTTTACCCTTTTTCAATACCATGAGCCAAAACTACATTACTTCCGATGGTATTCCTGGACGGGGTCATTTAGACGAATCATTACCCAATACAATGGGTCAATACCATGGTGGTTACCCCCGGTTTTGCACTTTATGAGCGCTTTTGCCCATACGCGACTTGGCACGTACTTTACCGCGTGCATACGCGACTTCTCCTAGGCAAATCCGCGTATGCCTTGAGACATACTCTTTTTATCATAGATCTAGCACATACTGAATTTCTTTCTTCATTCCCTTCTATACTCACTGTAGATACATCATATTTACTTCATCAAGAACATATTCTATCAAGCACAACTTCATCAAGTAAGTTGCCATCTTCTTCATCAAGTGGGTTGCCATTCAATGACAACACTCAGCATCATGTTGCTAACTAACATCATTTCATATCAGATTTACATCATTTACCAAGTCCATCAAGTCAAGAATAACTTCATCGGGTGTATTGCCATCAAGGACAACACATGCCAACAATCTCATGTCTTCATCTTCATTCAGTGGGTTGCCATCAAGGACAACACTCTGCATCATATTGCCAACAATCTCCCCCTTTGGACTTGATGGCAACCACGATGGTGTTTGATCACCACAACGGATAGGTACATACAATGACACCATGTCACTCTCCCCATTCTTTGACACCATTCTTTCTCTTCATTCAAACACCATGTCACTCTCCCCCTTTGACATCAAGGGCAAAGGGCGGATCAAAACCAACATACTCTCCCCCTTTTCTCCTCATGTGGAAGAAGCGTTCTGCAGATCTAATGTATACTAAAGTGACCAAGCTCCCCCTGAGTTCATGCTGAATCTTCAAACATATTTTTCAATGAAGTACATGACTCTATGAACTTCCTATCACCAAAGACTCATACTTACATCAAAGATCCAACCAAGTGGATTTACATATGAGACTCAAATTCCCAAGCAAGTGGGTTTACATATCTCAACTCAGCTACTCAACCAAGTGGGTTTACAATTTTGACTCAGTTACCCAACCAAGCGGGTTTACAAAATTTGACTCAGCTACCCAACCAAGTGGGTTTACAAATTTTTCAAGTCCTTACATGACTGAATATTACAATTTTCATCATGGGTCTCAACAAGACCTTTTCATCAAATTACAAATATGACCATTTATGACCAATACCAAAAAGACTTCAAAGAACATATTTCAGAATCATCATATTACCAACAATGCATTATACTTAGCAAAGCTAATGCTCCCCCTGAATCTGTGCATCCAAGCATCCTTTTTATATGACTAAGGCTCCCCCTTAGTTTGTGGATCCTGAACACTTCCCCCAACAAATCATCAAGGCATCTTTATCAAAACATTAGAAATAGAATTATGAGAACTGGAACACCACCAGAGGTACAAAACAGTATCATAGATACCAAACAGCATTGCAGCTGTGCTGAAGAAAGCTGACCCCAAACAGAAAATGTCAGCAACCAGACATACGCGGTTTTATGTGCATGAACTCGCGTATATACGCGACTGTGTTTCAGGAAACCCATGTATCCAATACCATCTTCTTTATTTTAACTAGATCTGATCCTCTGTGATAAAAAGACAGTGTTTAGCTTCTTTCTGAGATATTTGAATGCTTCCCTGGACTATAGATAGATAGAACAGTGTAGTTGAGTCTTCAAGCGTCATCCAATGGTTGTAGCATAAGCACATTAGTAACCAAGCCTTCAGATTCTTTGCAACATCAATACAATCTTTCCAAGAGAGATTATCATACCAGCAAAACATCTTCAAATATGTGTCAATCATCCATGTGGTCCAATATCACCATGATCTTTAAGATTTAACATGAAATAACATATGTAGGGAAAAGATCTCAACCATAATAACAAATTCTGCATGATCTATTCTTATCTCTGAATCATAAGACTTCCAATTCATCCATGTGTGAGCACAAAAGATACTTTTTAGCAAACAAGGCTCAAAATCTCATCATAATAAACCGTGTACCAATTCATCATCATTTAAGCATGAGTATCACAGAATAAGCACTCATAGTGCCAACAATGCAATTATTAGTATTCAATCTGCTGCTCCCCCTGAACCAGTGCTCCTCCTTAACTTGTGCAACCTGAATACGTTCAACAGCAAGTCACCAGCAACAATCTCTGCATGAATTGTCCTTATCTTCAAATTATAAGACTTTCATCTCAGCAACTAATATTCTTCATCAAAAAGCAAACAAGACTTATCCATAATCTTCAACAAGTGAAACCATATATCATTTCATTAGTATGAGTATAACCAGATTAATGCAAACAGTACAATAATTATCATTCAGACTGATGCTCCCCCTGAACCTCTGCTCCTGATCTTCAGCTATCATCCCAATTTTATTATCATAAATGCATACACGACTGTGTCTGCTGTAACTCGCGTGTATATGCGACTTTTGTTCATCGAACCCGCGTATGGAAAGTGAAGCATAGAAATTTTTCACATTCCTTCATCTCCCCCTGAACTTGTACTTCCTGTACCTGTCTTCTTCATATCAGATGATTTGTCAGGTAGAAACATAACCAGAAAAGCCAAACAGTATTGCAGAATGCTGACACCAACCAAAAATAGTCAGCAACTATCCATACGCTACTTTTTGTTCATATACTCACGTATATACGCGACTGTACATCAGGAAAACCGCGTATCCTATTTAATCTTCTGAATTTATGTAGATTTGTTCTTTTGACTGGCAGAGAACACTCCCAGCTTCTTTCTTAGATACTCAAACGCTTCCCTGGGCAGAGGTTTGGTAAAGATATTAGCAACTTGTTCTTTGGAGGGAACATACTCCAACTTCACCTTTTGCTCAAGCACTTGTTCACGTAAGAAGTGATACTTGATGGGAATATGCTTGGTCTTCGAATGCATAACAGGATTCTTTGAGATAATGATGGCACTTGTATTGTCACACATAATGGAGATAGGAGAAGCACATTTGATTTGAAAATCTTGTAAGGTTTGCATCATCCAAAGGAGTTGAGTGCAACAAGATGCGGCAGCCACATATTCTGCTTCTGTTGTAGATAATGCAATAGAATTTTGCTTCTTACTGAGCCAAGATACTAACCGGGGTCCCATATAGAATGCACCACCACTAGTACTTTTCCGATCATCAACACTTCCAGCCCAATCTGCATCAGTGTAAGCATGAAGAGTAAGATCAGCATTCTTTGGATACCACAGACCAAAGTCTTGAGTTCCTTGAAGATATTTGAATATTCTTTTGACAGCCTGAAGGTGAGACTCTTTTGGATTAGCTTGGAATCATCCAACAATCCCAACTGCATGCATAATGTATGTTCTAGTCCCAGTGAGATAAAGTAGACTTCCTATCATTGATCTGTATTCTGGTTGATTCACCGTGGGAGAATCATCATGAGAACTGAGATTGCATCCGGTTATCATTGGTGTACTTACAGGTTTGCATTCTTCCATGCCATACTTCTTCAGAATTTGCTTAAGATATTTTGCTTGTGAAAGGAATATACCATCTGCAGTTTGATGCACTTGCAAGCCAAGAAAGAATGTTAGTTCCCAAAGTAAGGACATTTCAAATTCTTGCTGCATGACAGAAGCAAATTTTTGACTCATAGATTCTTCGTTACTCCCAAAAATGATATCATCAACATATACAACCACAATCAATAGTTTATCATTTTCAACTTTTGTGTATAAGTTACTATCAGCAGACCCCTTTGAAAATCCTTGTTGATGAAGATATTTGTCAAGATGATAATACCATGCCCTTGGAGCTTGTTTGAGACCATATAGAGCCTTTTTAAGTCTACAAACAAGATTTCCATCATTTCCCAAAATGAATCCTTCCGGTTGTTCTATATATACTTCTTCTTCTAGATCACCATTAAGAAAAGCAGATTTAACATCCATTTGATAGACTTTGATTTGTTGATAACTTGAAAAAGCAAGAAACATTCTTATGGCTTCAAGTCTAGCTACAGGAGCAAAAGTTTCTTCAAAATCTATACCTTCTTGTTGAGTATACCCTTTGCAAACCAGTCTAGCTTTGTTTCTTACAACATCCCCATTCTCATTTAACTTGTTCTTGAAAATCCATTTAGTTCCAATGATATTTTTATCATGTGGTCTTGGTACCAATTCCCAAGTGTCATTTTTTTCAATTTGATCAAGCTCTTCATTCATGGCTTGCTTCCAACATTCATCTTTGCTAGCTTGATTTACATTGTGTGGTTCAATTGTGGATAGAAATGCCAGATGACTAGAAGATCCCACAAGAGTTCTCCTTGTTCGTACACCTAATTCCTTGTCTCCCAAAATTTGAGATTCAGGATGATTCTTTTGAACATATCTGGATGGAGATTTATCAGATAGATCATTTCCAGGTTCTTCATTTGATCCACTGTCTATATTATTTCTATTTGATGTAGAAGGACATAAGTCACCATCATCTTCTTTTGTTGTTTGTTTTTCTTCTTTAGGAGCTGCAGGAGACTCATCAATAACAACATCAATACACTCAACAATCTTTCGAAGCCTTTTATTGTAACATTTGTATGCTTTGCTTGTATATGAGTAACCAAGAAATATCCCTTCATCTGATCTAGGTTCAAACTTGCCAAGCTTTTCATCATTATTTTTGATAAAGCATTTGCTTCCAAAAACTCTAAAATGCTTCACAGAGGGAGAATTACCATACCAGAGTTCATATGGAGTTTTGTCACTATTTACCCGAAGATGAGCCTTGTTGAGAATGTTAGCTGCTGTATGTGATGCTTCACTCCAGAACATGTCAGGAGTTCCAGAATCATCAAGCATAGCTCTAGTCATTTGTTGAGTTGTTCTATTCATTCTTTCTGCTACGTCATTTTGTTGTGGAGTGCCTGCTACAGAGAACTGTCTTTTTATGCCATGTTGTTTACAAAATTCAAAGAATTCATTTGATGTATATTCTCCTCCTCGATCAGATCTAAGACACTTGATTTTTAGATCTAATTCATTTTCTACCAATGCTTTGAAGCTCCGAAATTTTTCAAATGCTTCATCTTTGTGTCTAATGAACCCGATCCAACACATTCTAGAGTAATCATCAATAAATAAGATGTAGTATTCTTCTCCACGTGGTGACTTTTTCCTCATAGGACCACATATGTAAGTATGAATGAGTTCAAGAGGCTTACTTGATGATCCTTCTTTGGCATTAAATCGTACTCTGGTCTGCTTACCGAATTGACAAGATTTGCATATGATACTTTCTGGTAGATTAACATTGGGAAGATCACGAACAGCTTGAAGTCTGCTGGCTTTGTTGATTTGAGAGAAGCTTAGATGCCCTAGCCTTCTATGCCATAGCCAATTTTCTGAAGACTTGCTCAAGTAACATTGATCTATGTCGTTCAGTACATACAGGTTGCTTGGATTTCTTTTTCCTTTTATAATGATTTTACCTGTATCAAGATCACGAACCACACATTCTTTTGAACTAAAGACCACTTATGTTCCTTGATCACACATTTGACTTACACTTAACAGGTTATGCCTTAATCCATCCACATACATGACATCATTAGCCTTCACCTTTTCTTTTAGAAACACTGACCCTTTTCCTTTAATTACAGCAGGAGTATCATTTCCAAATGTAACTTTCTTTCCCTTTTCTAGAGCATTATATGTAAGGAGTTTGCTTTTGTCACCTGTCATGTGTCTTGAGCACCCACTATCAATGTACCATTGATTTTCTTCACCTTCTGCAAATAATGCTATCCCACAATTTTCGACCGGTATTTCTTTCTTTTTCCACACTTTAGAGCTTGAGGGAACATGTTCTTTTGGCTGGACCTTGCTCCTACATTCAGATTCTTCATGACCAAAGTTATTGCAATAAGTACATTCAACTTCGTTTTGAAGAGGAGAAAATTTGTTATAGGTGTTCTTCTTTGGTTCAATATTCATCTTTTTCTTTCTTGCTTCTCTTGTCATGATGGTTTTATATGCAACATATTGAACAGCTTTATGACCAAAATTGTGACATGAGAAACATTGTCCATTGAAGTAGAAATTTCTGCGATCATGAAATCTTCTATTTGAATTTACCTGTTGGTTGTAGCTTCTTTGAAAGATCTCCCTGTTAGTGTTTCTTGAATTGAGATGATCATGCTTTACCTGTAAAGATCCTTTGTTCCCTTGCTGAGTGGCTGAATGTAGTGAACTAGTTGTGGCTGCTTTCAGATAATTTGGTGCTGAAGTCTGGGAAGATTCCCCAGTATATCCAAGACCTGTTTTTATAAGAGGAGATCATTGTATCTTGATAATCTCATCTAAGGTTTCTGAACCTTTAGCAAATCTAAGATTGAGAGTCTTCACTTTCTCATTATCTTTCCTTAGACTTACCACTTCACACTCCAATTCCTCAATGCGTTTTTCCTTTGCTTCAAGCTGATTTTCAAGAGTCTCTATGATTATGTTCTTTTCTTCTAGGCTTACTTTGAGTTGATTGTTTTCTTCAAGAAAATCATTGTCCTCTAGAGCATCCACAAAATTATCCTTTTCTTCTCTTTTTTCAAATGCCATGAGAAGTCTAAAATATTCTTCACATTCTCCCTCACTATCAGATGACCCATCACTGTCTTCATTAGTATAATAGCTTTTTCTTGTGCTAGATCGATTCTTATTCCTTCTTGCTACTTCTTTTCCTTTAGCCGATGTTTCTTTATAAGGACACTTTGCAGCATAATGGCCAACTCTTCCACAATCAAAACATTTGAAAGGAAGCATACCTTTGAACCTTCCGGTTCCTAGTTGGAGTCTTCTCACAAAATTTGCTTCTTCTTCTTCTTCAGATATATAGCTAGATTCTTTGACAACTTCCTTTTCTTTTCCTTTTGCATACGCCTTAAAAACAACTTCTTTGATTTGAGAAGGACCTCCTTGTCTCATTTCAAAAGCAGTCAGAATACCATGTAATTGAACAATAGTAAGAGTTTGTAGATCTTGCCTTTCTTCAATAGCTGAAAATTTAGAGTCAAATTTTGAAGTCAAGGATCTTAAGACTTTTTCCACCAGAGTAGTATCGGTTATGGTTTCACCCAAATTTCTCATCCGATTTACAATATCATCTAGACGAAGAAAGAAACTGGCAACACTTTCATCACTATGCATCTTCAAATTTTCATATTCGATTCTAAGAGTTTGGAGTTTTGCACTTTTTACCTTTGTGTCTCCTTCATAGCTTAGAATGATTTTGTCCCATATTTCTTTTGCTGAATGTAGCTGCATCACTTTAGAAAATTCTGATTCAGACATGCTTCCCAATAAGACATTCACTTCTTTGGCATTGATTTCATACTTCTTTCTTTCAGCTGCATCAGTAGGAATACTTGCCGGGTATTGATAACCTTCTTCCACGATTGCCCATACATCTGCACCAAGACTTTGCAGATATGCTTTTGTACGTACCTTCCAGAATATCAGATTGCTTCCATTCAATAGAGGTGGCTTTATAGACATTACTCCTTCTTGACTTCCCATTGCGACGGATCTCCTTTAAGCGATCAAGCTTCTGCACAAGGACCTGCTCTGATACCAATTGTTGGGAAAAATACTGAGAGGGGGGGGTGAATCAGTATTTACTGCATATTCAAAAATTTTACTTTTTCTTGCTTCTAAAACCCATACGCTACTTTCCTGATACAGAATCGCGTATATACGCGGATACCCTTTACGAAACTCGCGTATACACAAATATCTAATTATGTTATTAGATCTTCACTTAAATCATTCCATCATTCATTCATCAGATGTTTAATAAACAGTAAGCATGTG
Organism: Pinus albicaulis; assembly: GCA_034641835.2. Taxonomy (NCBI): domain Eukaryota; kingdom Viridiplantae; phylum Streptophyta; class Pinopsida; order Pinales; family Pinaceae; genus Pinus; species Pinus albicaulis. Next base: position 659,715,566 of record CM076573.1, on the reverse strand, counting down.
CAGTAAGAACAGAATAAACCATCACACAAAGCATCACACATGAACACCAGGATTTTTAGGTGGAAACCCAAGTCGGGAGAAAACCACCGCTGCAGTTGCTCACCCTTCAATATTTTATTATAGAGAAAACATATTACAACATATGTGCTGGCGCAGACTTGACCAGCACGCAGGCACCCACCTGCGCTCGTTTACCAGCCTCTCCTGGAAGGGAGCTCCAACTCCCTGACTCGTTTACCAGCCTCTCCTGGAAGGGAGCTACGACCCCCCGATCTCGTTTACCAGCCTCACCTGGAAGGGAGCTACAACCCCCTGACTGAAGGCTACAACCCTCAGCACCTCTATGGACCACGTTTCATCAATTTTCACACTGGATCCAACCCACACAATTAAGCTCAAGGAACATTCATCAATTCAACAACTTGCTCTATAGCAGCATAATCAATATTCGAACTACCCAGATCAACATTGACAGATAGCAGTACACATCAGAAACAGATATCAGCAAGACAGCAGAACAGATCAAACATCTCACAACTTCAACAAACCCTAGTTTTCATACACGCTTTCCTTTCACTAATACCACGTATATACGCGATTCCAATCACATCAACCCGCGTATACTTCTGTACAAATTACAGAGCTGATTTCACTGCGCATACGCGCTTTCTCTTCAGCAAAGCCACGTATATACGTGCTTCTTCTGCGACGAACTAGCGTATGGTTCTTCAGACATTTAGGTCATTGCAATTCTTCAGAACAGATACATTACTCAGATTTTACCCTTTACTTCAAACAGATGTTCGCCTCTTCTCAGATCTAATCATCCCCTAAACAGATCTAGCAAATACAAGTACATTTCAGATCTAGATACCCTTCTTCATCATTGGTGCATCATGCAATCAGATCTATCATTCAACTGTAACCTTTTCCATTTAGATATACTTCAGAGAGAAGTATTCATTCAAGCTCAGACATCTTGCACCCACACCCATCATTTGCACAATGAATTTCTTCTCTTTATATAGGTTTACCCTTTTTCAATACCATGAGCCAAAACCACATTACTTCCGATGGTATTCCTGGACGGGGTCATTTAGACGAATCATTACCCAATACAATGGGTCAATACCATGGTGGTTACCCCTGGTTTTGCACTTTATGAGCGCTTTTTCCCATACGCGACTTGGCACATTGTTTCCCGCGTGCATACGCGACTTCTCCTAGGAAAATCCGCGTATGCCTTGAGACATACTCTTTTCATCATAGATCTAGCACATACTGAATTTATTTCTTCATTCCCTTCTGTACTCACTGTAGATACATCAGATTTACTTCATCAAGAACATATTCTATCAAGCACAACTTCATCAAGTAAGTTGCCATCTTCTTCATCAAGTGGGTTTCCATTCAATGACAACACTCAACATCATATTGCTAACTAACATCATTTCACATCAGATTTACATCATTTACCAAGTCCATCAGGTCAAGAATAACTTCATCAGGTGGATTTCCATCAAGGAAAACACATGCCAACACTCTCATGTCTTCATCTTCATTCAATGGGTTGCCATCAAGGACAACACTCTGCATCATATTGCCAACAGGGAACACTGGGGATTAGTGTGAACCCTGTCCACTAGGATCCTTGTGTGACCTGCTGATCTGTAACTTTGTTCTCTAAAATCTGTGTTATTTCCTCCCCTCCTACTTTCCATATCACATAATCATCTTGAAGATCCTAAGTTTCACATGACTAGCCCAATTGAAAGCCCGCCTATTGAGTAGCAAGCAAATCATTTCCTGACTCCATTGCCCAATGGTTCTGAATATTTCCTAGAATGTTTCACCTCTGCCTTATTCCTCTTTGCTCATCCTGGTCTTACATTGAACTCTTCTTTCCTGATAACCAGCAGCCAAAACAAACAAATCAAACAAACAAACCTTGTCCCTATAACTAGCCTAACATCTTAAAACCTCGAGCTTCATTGACATAAACCTTTGCTCATATAGAGAGATCCCTCTCTAGACCCAGGAGGGCTAGATCCTGAGGTCTGAAAGTGGTTCTGATGTTGTCTCATCTTTTGGTCTTGCCAATCTGGCCAAAACATGGGAACCCCAGCATAATGGCGACTCCGCTGGGGAACTGAGTGCATTACACCTTAAACATATTTAAGCATTAAAAATACCTACAATCTCTGGTTAGATTGGTAGTTAAACACTCCTATTCTCACATCAACCTCTATACCATTTGTTGTGTTTTCCCATACTCTTGGACAGAGTCTGGAAAGGGCCAAGTAGCCTCTGGATCTCACACTCTTTCAGAGGTGACATATCTGGTAAATGCCCTCCCAGTCAATCTCTGGTTAGAGTTTGCTATGTTTGAGAGATATCCTTGAAGGAGGACGTTTCATGAGCACTGTGGTGGACAGCGTACCCACCAAAAACTTCCTAAACCCTCCACCTGGCGACTCCATATTCCATAAACATTTCAAAGACTCCACTGGTGATCAGTAGGTCTGCTGATTATATTGGTTCACATTAGACTCCACTGGGAGACCAGCCCCCATAACAACATCAACCACAGTAGAAATAACAAGTGGGGTTAAGCTGCTTGGTCGGAAACAACATTCTGGCTTCTAGAACCATTCATACAAGAGCTTACCCTAACCCAGACCCACCTGAAATAGTTGACAACCCCGATAGCATACTCAAGGGAGCTCCTGCACTTAAAAGATCAACTATTTCTAAGCCCATCCATAGAGCTAATTCTGCACCAGAAGATCTTACAGCTCGATCACACTTTCACCTTGACCTAGACCTACCTAACAGCTTATCTAGAACTAGGTCATTCAGTAACTTAGACCAGCCAGTCCCTAACCTTCCTGATTCACCACAGCAAGGTGGTAGACACCTTGGGAATAGATAGACCCCTCCATCTACACCTCCTGATCTACACTTCATACAAAACTTGGGGCTCAGTCACCCTAATTCTGCTCATCAATCCTCTGTCGGTCATAATATCCCTGTCATCCATATACCAGCTGCCCAAGTTAACCCTTCACCTCATCAAAACATCATCATGGAAGCCCGGTATGCTCCTTTAGTTTTACCCCATCCTTTAGTACCCTTACCAAACGATTATCAGTCTAAGATCCCACACTTCACTGCAAAGGAGTCCATCACAACCCAACAACATGTAGATAAGATGGAAGATTCCTTTGACTACATGGAAATAGATGATGATACAGTCAAAATTAGAATCTTTGCACAAAGCTTAGGGGGTGATGTGAAGAAATGGTTTAAAGGCTTACCTCCAGGTAGTATTAATGATCTCCCAGCTCTATATCAGACCTTTGTAAACAAATTGGAAACTAGGGCTAATCCTCGCCAACTCCCAGCAGAATACATGACCCTTAAAAGAAACATAGGAGAGAGTGTTCATGATTACACAACAAGGTTCTGTTGTGTAGATTAATCCGTCTTGCGGACAAGACCGATCTCTCTAGTACTAAAAGTAACTAGCAACAAACATCCAATTATACTAATCTCTCTCTAAGCATATAAGATTCATAAAAACACTATATAGGTGTAAGGCCTACCTTATGTCCAACGCTTGCTTGATCTCGTTGAAGTCCTTCCCGTGCACTGAAAGAACGTTCCTCGTGAATCTGTAGTCACAAAAAAGCAAAAAGATTACACAGCACCTGTATAGACATTATTATAAACCATACTCATCATAATGATCAAGGAATTTATGAAATAAACCATGAATAGACAGTTTAATGAGAGAAATGAGTATATTTGTATTAACTTCAAATAAAGAAAATCTTTACAACCTGTGCCTTGATGTTGTGCAGGTCTTCCTGGGGTCCGAAGCAGGAATCTCTTCTAATTTGACAAGCATTGCACTCTTTGAACCAAGACAAATAGAGATGAGTGATTTAACCTCACAAAAAGTCTTAGTTAACTGAGTCTGAATCTCAACAGCATTTAACTTCAAATATCTTAAGCTTGAACTCCCTTTGAGGCTACCCAAGGCCTCTTTTTATAATGGAAAAGAGGAGGTTTCTTGTTCCAAATATGAAGGGATAGAATCCTCCTTCAAAGGGATTAGCTCCTTACATCAAGGGGTTAGCTCCATCAAGTGAGGGATGCATGAACCTTCTTAAAGCGTATCCATTCCTGAAAATTCCCATCTAGAATCTTCTAGAATTCATCTAAAATTCACTTTTTATCTTTACTTTCTCGCCTTTTTGAGTTTTACAGAGGTCCGCACCCATGACACAAAGAACGTGCGGCATGGTTCTGCAGGCAAGCTGAACTTTAGGTGCGGGACCGCAGGTAATGAATAGAGAAAGTGCGATACCAATATTTAGGGGATTTTAGGAACTTTTCTCTGATTTTGAAAGCTTGACATGAGGAGAAGATATGTTAGACTTGCAAAAGGAGGAATTATGAGTAATAATGAGCTCATACTCATAGTAAAATGTCAGGATGACAGATTTTAGTGTAACAAATTGCCCCCTAAAGTGCAAATTTTCGAATAGATGAAGCTGTAGTCTGTCATATATGAAGAGTGCAGTACTTTATCATTTCAAAGATCATCCTGTGGACACCCCAGTCGGAACCTGTAAAAACATTCAATGCAAAATATATACATATATATGTCATCACTGAGGTAGGCATTCCCATACTCAGATTAAAACTAACTAGAAACTAACTCAAATCGTTCTGATACAGGAATGATTTTGAATACATCATAGTACAAAATATATGTAGACACAGTATGGACGCAGCCATCTGTTTATAAATAGTCTACTGTATAGATGACAACAAAATTCCTCGCAGCCTGGATGGTGGAAACTAGATCCAGGTTCTTGATTTCCGCATCTCGAACTAGTACGATTCTATCCATGTGAATAAATGTGTTGAATTCGAACATGGTAGAAACCACTTGATTATCAGTCAATGATGTGAACTGTTAACAAGTGTGAGAGAAACCACCAGTAATGTCAATGGCTCTCAAAGTACCCAGTACAATCCATGAAATTTGAATGAATGAGTTGAAGTCGAACATTCCATGGAATCATTCGATCGAAGGCCGATGATGCAACCTGTCATCGAAGGTGAGAAACCTGCCATTGAGGTATGCAAATTTCAAGGTACTGACGATTTCTGGATCAACTTCCTAGATAATGTGCTGATGTCGATAGAAAGTGATCTGTCGTAGGCAAGCCCACAACACGAAATCATAGATCAAGTTTTGAAAATATATTGGCAAGGACTGACTCAGGGATGGTCAAAAATGGATGACATATATTTTGCAGATGAATGGTTTATTTGAACTGTTTTCTTGAACACATAACGACACTGCAGATGGCTTGGTAACGATTGACCCAAAGTTAATACCCAGAAACCGGCTAAAGACTTTCAATGTGGTTTGATTAACTGTTAGGCAAAGGACTTCCCAACCCAGGTAAATGAAAGTGTCGTGTTCAAGAGTGGTTGACTGAATTTTCGAAAATTTAAAATACAACAAACATGCCCATTTTTCTCTCTTTTTCCCCCACCATTTCTGGCAAGTACCTCTTTATTTTTGACAAGCTTGAGGAGGATAACATTTGCTTGATTATAAGCTCATCCTTCGGATGAGTCCAACTTAGTTTAAAATTCAAACCCTAAGAAGGAGTGGTTCGTTCCTGTTGAAAATTAAACAGGTCCTTTACTGTTAAGTTTTAACGAGTCCAGTATAGGAGAAACTCGGTGTTTTTCAGTTTTAGGGAGTCAGAAGAAAAACTTAAGAAAACTCCGTGGGTGTACTTTTTCGTAAATTTAGTCTCTCGAGCCCGAAAAAAGATAAAATAATGCAGGAAAGAACTCTATTGACCGTATTTAGTCAACGTATACCTTTTTCGCAAATAGTCCATTTCAGTCCGTAAAAGGGGTAAACTTATACTGAAGGGACGACTGTTCATTTACTTTAACGAGTTCGAATAGTCAAGTACTCGGAAATCTTTTCATATTTAGAGAGTCTGAAAAGAGCTTAAAAGAGGACTCCAAGGTTTCGCTTTTTCGTAAAATTTTTGAAAGAGTCCGAAAAAGTGATAAAAGTATGCTCTTTGTTGAGAAACGATCAGTTCACCTGAAAAATCCAGTTTCTGCACAAAAACTTGAAACATTACACATACCTGTTTAAGATAAGTAAAAATGCTTTCAAAAATACCCTTTTTAAAGTGAAAAATAAATAAATTAAAAATTCATCCATTCGAAAAAAATTATAAAAAGGACTTTTTCAATTTCATTTTTACCGTTCAGTTCCAGAGTGAAAAGTAAAAAGCTTTTGGGTAAGAAAGTTCCTGTGAAGATTCTGGAAAATTCGTCCGTTGGAATCAAAAACCATCAGTCCTAGGTAATCCACGACCTCCTTATCTTGTTTTTCATCCGTTTGAAATTTGTTTTTAGGCTTTAGTTTGAATTTTTGGGGCAAAAAATGGTTAAAAATTTCACCCGCGGGGTCCACAGGTGGGACACAGGCTACCTGCGAACCCCGACTTTTTCCTATAAGGAAAAAGTCGTGGGTTCCGCACCCGGAACACACTGTGCGTGCGGACCTACGCTCTATTTATAAAGAGCGGGTGCGGTACCCGCGCGGTTAGATTTAAAACAATGATTTCTCATTTATTTGCCAAAATTTTTCAAATAAAACTATTCTAACTTGCCTTTTTCTGTATTGTAGGATTAAAAAGATGCTTATCTGGCGAGAACGTGAGCATGAGGAAGTGGATGAAGCTGCAATACTTCATTTGCCCACACAAAGGGCATTAAAAGCATGTGGCTTATACAAATTTTGGGCCATCTCAGGCATGAGGGCACAAGTAGAACTCTTGACATGGTTGGTAGATAGATGGAATGTGGAGGACCAGTGCTTCTTCATTGGTGGTCACCGGCTCGAAATTGAGCTGGAGGATATATATTTCTTGACTGGTTTGTCCAAGAGGGGTGAACAAGTTTCTTTGTTTGGGACTAGGCCAGGTGGCCAGACTGTCACTAGTCTCCAACTAGAATTCTGCAATGATCAGGCAAATCCTCGGGACAAACGGATTGACATAAAACACATCATCCGTCCTGAATTGAAAGTTATTGCTTTTACTGTTACCAAACTGTGTGGGAGTGTTGCGCTTCATGTAGCTACTGGTTCCCAAATGCGTGTTGCCGTGGACTGTTTTCGCGGCACCATTTTTAACTGGTGTGAAGCTGTGTTGGCCAATGTAAAAGGCCAACTAACCAGAGAAAAAAATGGGAAACTGAAAAACTTTGGATATGGATCCATCGCTGTTTCTTTCACTCTGGAGAGGATCCCCATGTTATCTCCACAGAGTATTGATGTTGATGCCGGTCGACCTCGAGAACCGAGAATGGTTCGTTGGTCCGCGTTGATGGCTCGTCATGCTATTGAGGGCACTGAGATTGTGCGATTCCCTCCTTCATATTTTCGTTGGCTGGATCGCCAGCTTTTTGTGATAGAAGATTTTCCATATGTCGGGATAGATTTCCACGGTGACAGAGATATGGTTCTCCCTGCAGGGGAACAGTGGGATGATTCAGGTAAAAACATTTTTCAACGTTTGCTAAATTCTAAATTTTTTTTATCGTCTTTGAAAACTAATAACCAAAAGTTTTTTTTTTTTTTTTTAAACAGATGTGGGTCCACAAAGACCAGCTCATCTCCAACCTTACGAGAGTAGACAACCAGTTGCGCCCGCACCAGCCCCAGCAGGCCAATCAGCGGAGATTTTGACTGATTTGGAGCATCATCTAGAGCGCTTGACTCTAGATATTCCAGAGACCAATATAGATGAAATTCCTCTCAGGCTGCAGAGATATGTGATTGGAGTTCCAGGACCTTTTAGGAGGTTCCTATGCAGGGTAGCCCGAGCAGTGGTTTCGTATCGTGATCATCATCAGTGATGGGATGATCGTGTAGACTCATATTTTTGACTTTTGTATTATCATTTTTGCCGATCATAAGGTGTTTCCAACCTAAGATCGAAGACGATGTATATTTTTGAAAACACTCCTATACTATGATATATCACTATTTTGACGGCTATCTGTGTACATATGTGAATGTTGTTTGTTTTACTGCTTTTGATTATTGCAAATGTCTATTTATCATACTAGAAGCAATTGAATCTGCTAATGTATTTAAATGTCTTGGAATATGCTGATATTCAATGTAATCAAACTCATGTTCCAAGAGACGAACTCTTAAAAAAAACCTTAATAACACTGGATTTATAATGGTATAAACCCTGTTAAGTTGTAATACAACAAGTTCAGAATCCAACCTTACAATCAAACTCCGAATTCCAAATGATATGGACTTAGACAATAACTCAATCACTGCACTATACTCGGCAATGTTATTTGTTGTTTGACCAAGGCTTACCCCATGCATGGATACTAACTCGTCAGAGAGTGAATAGATAACCCAAGCTGCGGAAGAAATGTTCCGTGTACTACGACAAGCACCATCAGCAAAACCAATGTAGGTTTGAAGAGACGTCGACATCTGCAATATCAAGAGTAAAACTCAGATAAGCAGGAATAGTGACAAAAACACACTTCTAAACTAGGCACACTTTTCTAATCTAACACACCAACAGTAAAGAAATCTAAACTAACAAAATCTCCACACCTCGTTTAAGCATAATATCGCTTTAGATAAAGCCCATTTCTGGGTTTATCCAAAGGGACACCGTCAAAATCTATCAACTCGTAGGCCCCTTTTGCTAACTTTCGTTTAACAATAAAATGACCATGCCACATAGGCACGAATTTTTCAGCTCCTAGCTTGTCATTAGCTTGATCATAAAGTAAAACTAGGTCTCCTTCTGAAAAATTTCGAGGGGTCACATTTCTATCATACTGAGCTTTTACTCTTTTAACATGAGCCTCGTTTGCTATTGCAGCATTTCGTCGATTCTCATCTAATTGGGCTAAGTACAAGAAACGTTTCTCCTCTTCAGACGTAGCTGGAAGTAATTCTACGGCTAATTTTAGTGACGGAATTTCGCATTCAATCGGTAACACAGCTTCCAAACCGTAAACCAGTTGAAAAGGAGTGAAACCTGTTGATGTTTTGACTGAGGTTCGATATGCCCAAAGCGCTGAAAATAACATGGAATGCCAATTCATCTTGTGAATACCAATAATTCATTTAATCATGGTGACTAAAACTTTGTTAATGGCTTCAACCAGACCATTGGCTTGTGGATAATACGGAGTGGAACTATCGTGGTGCAAGCCAAGCTGTTCTGTCAGTTCAATCATCATGACATTCTGAAAATGACTTCCATGATCCGTAATAATAGCTTGAGGAACACCGAACCTAGCAGTTATGTGATTAAATACGAATGTTGCAGCAATCTTGCCGTCAGCTGAATATGTAGGCATCGCCTCGGCCCATTTTGTAAAATAATCTACTGCTAGAATAATATAAGCATGCCCCCCGGCCGAGTGAGGGTTACATGTGATAAAATCGATACCCCATTTTGCGAAAGGACCAACAGCAATTATAGGGTGAAGAGGAGCGGGTGGTGCGCGCATTTTTCGATCAAAAATTTGACAGTTGTGGCATTTCCGAACCGCATAAATGCAATCTTTGAACAACGTTGGCCAGAAATAACCTGCACGCAATATCTTTTGGGCGGTGGCATACCCAGACATATGACCGCCACATGCTCCAGAATGGCAGTCATTTAACACCTTTTCAGCTTCTTCATGAGTTAGACAACGTTGGAAAACAGAATCCGCTCCACGTCGATAAAGTGTATCACCAATGATATTATACTGTTGGGATTGGAAGCGTATTTTCCGTCACTGAGTTCGTGAAATGTCAGGTCGAAAAGATTGGGTTTGGAGATAAACAATAATATCTCCATACCATGGATCAAGTGTACTGATAAGAAACAAAGATTCGTCTGCAATGGACTCTTCTGCCACTGTTTCAGTATCAGTAGAGGGGAAATCACACATCAGTTCCGCAAATACCAAAGATTTCTTTGCCTTGGATTTTTCAAATTCCATGTCAAATTCCTGTAGGATAACTATCCATTTGGAATATTTTCCCCCTAGCAATTTTTTGGTCAAAATATACATCATAGGGTTGCAATTAGAAATTACCGTGGTTTTACGTAACAAGATGTAATGTCTAAAACGTTGAACAGCTTGAACAGCTGCCGAGGCCAATTTCTCCACATGTGTGTATTTGATTTCAGTCAGATGCAGATTCCTACTAAGATAATAAATCACATGTTCATTGTGAGATTCATCTTCCTGAACTAGTACCATCCCAATAGTGGAATGAGAAGCAGCGAGGTACAAAATGTAATCTTGGTTGTAGTTGGGAGGATGCAATAACGGTGCATGGGTCAACGCATGTTTAAGTGCATCAAAATATCGATCAGCAATCTCGTCCCAAAAGAATGGAATGTTCTGTTTCAACAACCGGGTAAAACCCTTTGTAAGCTCGGCATAGTTAGGAATAAATCTACGTAAAAAGTTTTCTTTCCCCTGCAAACTCTGGAGTTGGCGCAAAGTCGAAGGAGGAGGAAATTTAACAATGGCTTCGACCTTCAATGGATTGACGCAAATATCTGCTTTCGAGACAACAAATCCCAGTAATCGACCTGATTCTACGCAGAAAACACATTTATGCGAATTCAGCCTTATCCGATAATGCCTACATCTCATAAAAATTGCTCGTAAATGAGTGGGATGATCAGTCCTACGTAATGAATGAGCAGGTAAATCATTGAGATATGGCTGTCCAATGTGTTTAATGTCATGAAATGCATAAGACATAGCCCGTTGAAAAGTTGCTCCAGCATTTTTTAGTCCAAAAGGTAGTTTAGAATAAGCAAACGTTCCCCACGGACAAATAAAAGTTGTTTTGGGTTGATCTGCAGGGAGTATGTTTATTTGATTATAGCCGGAAAAGCCATCCATGAAGGAAAACAATTCACTGCCAGCACAATCATCTATTATTTGATCGATATAGGGAGTTGGATAATTATCTTTTGGACATGCTCGATTAATATCCCTATAATCGATACATACTCTTATCGTTCCTTGTTTTTTAGTCACAAGAACAATATTCGATACCCAATCCGTTAAGGGAATTGGATAAATGAATCCTGCTCGAAGTAATTTTTCAACTTCTGTTTTTATAGCAGCAACTTTTCTAGGATGAATTTGACGTAATCGTTGACGAACAGGTTTAGCATCCGGGTAAGTCTTAATTTCATGAACGACGATCGATGGATCAATTCCTGGCATTTCTTCATAAGACCAGGCAAACACGTCACGGAATTCTTGAAATAGGGCTTTATAAGTCTGAATTTCTTCATGTGTACAACAAGTACCTATATGAATGTTTTCAATTATTCCTGGTTTTACTGAAATGTCAATTGGAACCGTTCTAGATATATTTTCCAAATTTAACTCAGAATCAGGATTTTGCAATGGATTCTGAGGTTCCTTGGCATATTCAGCAGTAAAAATTGAAGCGAAATCATTTTCAAAATGATCTAATTTAGGTAAAAATGAAGACCGGTGATGTAGATCTTCCCATGGTAAATCATCAACAGACAAAAACTCACGAATTTGTTCATCTGTATGAACAAGTTCAGGAAATGTCATTGTAACTGAACTAGATATAGTAAGTGATTCCTCATGGATCCCATTCATTGGATCAGTTTCGGTTGAAGAGTGGTCGGAAAATGACTGTACAGCCTGGTACACAATTTCAAATGGACTCAAGGGCATCACGCCATCAAATGAATCTATCTCGGATTCTGAAGGAATAATCCAAGGATCATCAACGTAACAGTGTCTGATGAAATCATGTGTATACTTGCAGTAGAAGACAATACGTTAGGAGGAGGAAAGGAAAAAGTTCCTAGTAAACCAGAATCTTTAATCAAACCTACTCCAACATCCTTATAAGGGATAGCCGTTTTACCAACATGCTGGATTGTTTTTGTAGAGGCTGGGTCGGACGAGAAATAAGTTAACTGATCTATTGTCACGATCTTTCCTTGATATGGAAATTTTATAAGTCGAAAGACCGAAGAGACAACAGAAGTCATAGCATAGGACCAACTACGACCCAGTAGAAGGTTGTAATCTAGAGGGGCATCAACCACTTCCACATCTAGATTAACAATTTTACCTTCGACCCCTATGGGTAAATCCTGCAAAATACCAAAAGGTTGAAAACCTCGACCATCAAAAGCCTTTAGAATCATCGGAGATTGGTTAAGTGTAGGAGAACCAAGAGATTTCCAACACTAAATCGACATAATACACGTTGAAGCTCCCTCATCAATCACAGTCCGAAAAATAGGTTTGTTTTTTACTAACACTGGAATCTGGAAAGCCATTTGGTGAGGAAGACGTGGTGTACTATTTTCTAAATTGAAAATTATAAGGTTAGAATCCTGAACATCGACAGCTCCTATGGCAGACAATAATAATTTACGCTGTGCTAGACACGATTGCAGCACTTCCAAAGCCGACATCGTTGAAGGAGAAATAGCTAAGTCTTCAACAATGTTGTAATTCTAAGCAGCTCTCGCATGTGGATTGAAAGCTGATTTACGAAGAACACCTTTAGCAGGCGGTTTGATTATCAAGTCTGGATTTTGTTTCTCGATCTGTAGCGGACCGGAAACAGGAGGAGTTGTATTTGATGTATTTGCATTAGAAGACTCTCCTTCTTTGCCATCAACGAGATTCTTAGAACCGTAATCTTGCGATCGCGTCACAACCCTTACATGAGACATCATCATAATAGGCTCTTCTAAAGTAGTCGAGGAAGAACCAATCATCTTACTATCTTGAATTGGAAAAGGATCCTTCAAGACAGCAGGTTGTTGCGATCCTTTAACGAATTTCGTAACTTCGTCTCGATATGGACATTCTTTCGTGAAATGATCTTGTTCACAAATGAAACAAGGATAGCGAGGTTTACGTTTTTCGTCATTGGATTCATCTTTATCAGTTTTCTCTTTCGAATTCTTTTTTTTTTTGTTCCTCCCCTTCTTTTTACCACCGGATTTTGATTTTGTCGTAGATGTTTCAACGACATGAATGTCGGCGGAAACTTCGGGAGAAGATTCTCCTTTCGGGGAATCAGGTAAAGTTATAATTGGAGAAGAATTCTTTGAGGATTTCTTCTTACTTTTAGAATTGACCGTACCAATCATACCGTCAACGGCATGAGACCCTGAAGGAGCAGCAACTATTTGACCTTGTTTTGGAAGGTCTGGGATTTTTTCATGTAGAGTACATGACTGCGTATAAACGAGGTCAAGGTACTGAGCCTGAGCAATTACTTGCTCTTCAGTAACAACACCAGCCTTAGCTACATCTTCAGTGATCTTGGGTAACAATGATTTAACAAACCATTCTGCCAAAATTTGATCCGGAATATAAACTTTCACTAAACGTCGTCTACGTCACCATTCATGAATATGATCAGAAATATACGTGGACGTAGATTGTTTTAGCGAAGTTAATAATTCTGTGCCATTATCATATCTGACAGGCAACTGAAAATGAGTCAAGAAAGCTGTTGCTAACTGACTGAAATTATGAAACGAGCTGCGTGGTAACTCAATGTACCATTTGGCAGCAAGACCTATGAGGGTTCTTTGAAAAAGACGTAAGCGAATCGAATCATCAACGATTGAATTAGATGCACACCAAAGGTGATAAGTCATAACATGATTCGATGGATCCTCTCCTGACTTACCTTCGAATTTTGGTATATCACTGGGCAACTTATGAGGCATTGGCGGCCAGTTCTGATAATAAAAAATAGGATCATTTGTAAGGCGCGTCAAATCAGGTAAGTCCAAAGTTACGATAAACGGTAATTGACGGTTAGGGTCACGAAAACCTTGAGAAGCCAAAGCAGATCCAGGAGGCGGATACCCAGGATAACTAGGAATCGGATTTGCATTAGGTATTGTGTAACCTCCCGGAAAACCAGGATGAACCGGACCATACTGAGGTTGTTGATAAGTATAACCAGGGTACGGTTGATACTGATAGTTTGGATTCTGTACATAGGGACCGAATTGCGGCTGTCCCTGGTATGGTTGATACGTAAATTGAGGTTGACTTGTAACAACTGTACTCATACCGGCTTGTCCTGCAGGCATCTGAACTGTAGTCTGAATGGAGGGTCCTGACTGAGGTACAGAGACTTGAGGGATTTGCACGGATACAGGGATAGAAGAAGTCGGTGCTACAGATACTCCAGAAACAGGTGTGATAGGTTGAACAGACGTTGCAGCAGTTGCAACAGTTTGAGGCGGAGTCTGAGGTGTACTAGGCCCAGCCTGCTGAACTGAACTAGGTGCAGGAGTTTGGATAGCTGGTTGAATAGGTTGCTGGGTTGAACCAGAAACCAAAGGTTGGCCAGGTTGATAAGGTAACTGCACATTAGGCTGCAAAGGCTGTTGATATTGGGATGGATCCAACACCATAGTTCCGGGGTATTGTCCTATAGAAGGTTGAATGTAAGGACCAAAACCTGGTTGAACGTAGGGTTGATAATTAAGAGGTAAATTTCTGGCTCCTTGAACAGATGGTTGACCAGAAGGCTGTTGGTAACCTTGAATTGGGTACTGCCCTTGAGGTTGATAACCCTGAGGCACGTACTGAGGCTGGGGTTGATAAGGACCCTGAGGAGCATATTGAGTTTGGGGTTGACCTTGAGGAATGTACTGTCCTTGGGGTTGATAACCCCGAGGTATGTATAGCCCTTGGGGTTGCCCCCCAAAATAATATGATTCCACAGTTTGTCCTGGGAAAAAGCTACCTTGAGGTTGTGCTCCGGGTGGTAACTGACTACCTTGAGGTTGCCCCCCAGGCGGTAACTGACTACCCTGAGGTTGCCCCCCAGGCGGTAATTGAGTTCCCTGAGGTTGCCCCCCAGAAGGAAACTGACTGCCTTGAATTTGAGGATTGGGAATATTACCAGACATCATAAAAATTTGCTCTGCGTTCGACGTTTCAATTTTAAGTCCATCAAGACCAGATGATAACACGTTTTCGATGGGTTGAGGAGTTGCTCCCGAGAAAGTACCAGACAAAGACTGATATCCCAAAGGAACAGAAGGACCACCATGTAAAAATGATTCAGGCGTTTGAGAAAACATGGATGACTCTCCAGCCATAAAAGATGACGGATAATAACCTCTAGGTGTCGGATGAAATGGAATTCGAGTGGATAAAAATCAAGACCCGGATTCTCTAAAAAATCTGTTAAGGAGAGATACCAAGGATTAGTTCGAATGGGGCTGTAGAAAATAGATTCACGCTCCCTAAGATTTAACGATTGATGGGAGTTGGGAAGAGATATGTCTTCGTCTGGATTAGTAAGTTCTTCAATAGAAATAAGTCCAGAGGGAAGATTTTTTGTAATGATATTTCTTACCCTAGGTGAACCTAGATCACTAGAAGTTGGTGTGATAAATCCTGAGGATGTTTCTAACACAGAAGATTCAGTTTTAGGTTCAAAGATTTCAGGTTCATCAAATAATTCACCAGAAGGAGAAATATTTTCAGTAACTTCAGAAACTAAAATCGGTTCTTGAATATATTCTGTTGTAGGTATTTGATGATCAGGATGTATAACTATAGCTGAGCTTTCAACTTCTGTTGACCTAAGTCTATGGCTACTGTGTGGTACCAGAGCTCGAAGCCCTTCAAGTTGACTTGGTGAATATTCAGGGGGTTTCCCCTATATTCTCCGGGATTGTCTCGGCAATTCCGCCACGATTAAAAATTATCTAATCACACGCAAACAAAGAAAAATTTCAATGAAAACACCTAAAGTCTCTAAGAAACAAATAGTTGAATCATTCTCTTAAAAATATAAGAGTTCAAACCACACACAAACAGGTAACTTTCCGTACTAAAAACACTAGTTGGTGATGAAATCCAACTTAGTAGAATTTTAACACGAAAAGGGCAGTTGGAACAGTTACCCCGACAACCTGCTTAATGAAACAGACTGGCACAAGTTTCTTCACAAAACCATCTCGAGTGAAGAGAACCCCCCAGAGAGTCCAAGTGATTCTAGTCGACGTCTGTTCCAGGTACAGTGGGATCTTCCCTCCACCGTCACCTTAGGAAAGAATCCTAAATATTATGGCCTCTAAGGTTACCAACTGAAACAAATATACCTAGGGGAACAGTCTACGATCCGAAACACACGCAAGGGCAGAGTAACAAAGCTCAATCCCCTTGAAGGCTCCTTGAAACAATCCAAGGTTTACCGACAAGTGACCCCAGGCTCCTCGACAATGGTCTATCCGAGGTTTACCATTTTTAATACGTGTATATCTTCTATCGTTCCCAATGAGGAAGGATTGATTACCCCACTGGTTCAGATATGATCTCGTGCATGACTCCTTTAAGAGGAGCTTCCCAGAGCATACATGCAACAATTGGAATTTCTTCCTACCGCAAGATTTGTCTACTTGTTTGTTTTAGCTATCTTGGAGAGTTAATTACTCCCTACTCCAAGATACTAGCCTAAGCTATGTTGGTGATAAGAGCCCTAGAAATAAAAATATTACTAGATGAATTTTATTTAAGCGTTACTTTTAGGAGCTGTTTCTTAATTCAATGGGTGCGGAAATGAAACTTTGGATGATGTGAAGACTCGACTTCCAAAAAACACTAAAATGCACCTATGATGATATTCAATTCTTTTTCTTTCAATGAACTTACTATCTAAAGAAAGAGTTAGAGAATGCAATCCTTTTAATTCCTTCTTTAAACATGAAAAATGATTGAAAGAAAGTATTGTCTTTTTAATAAACTATCAAAGCTCACAAAAAAAATCCTTTTCCTTTCCAAATTTAGAAGCTACAAAACAATTTTCCTTCGAAAGAAAGCTACAAAAACTAAAACTACTCAAAACTACAAAATCTAATCTTGAGATCTAAAATCTAAATTGAGTAAAAGCTTTTAAGATTTTTTTTTATGAATGTTTTCCTTAGTTGTTCAGCAAACTAAGAATCTATTCGTTCAGAATAACAAATAGATCAAAAACACTCAAAATATGTTTTTATAAAAATGAAATTCAAAACTTTCAACCAAGTTTTTTCGAAGATTCGCAAAGAAACAAAAGGCTTAATTTCTCAATATAGGATGTTTTCACAATCAGGTCGGATTCAAAAGACAAAAAGAGATCAATGTAATCTGAGATACTGCAAATTGTCATAAGTTTCGAATCGCTACAAATACCAAGTGAAAAAACAATCCAAACTGCAAAATCTTCTAGAAAATCATCAAAACATCAACACTGTTGGAGTTCATTCACAAAAAATTCTTGACAGAAACAATAATCAGTCTGGGCAGAAACCAAATATCTAAAAATAAACTAGAAAAAGAAATCTAGAGATTTTCTAAAAAATTTACAAGGTCCGCAGGTAACCAGTTTTGACAGGTGCGGTCCCGCACTGTATTCTTTACAGAAAGTGCGAACCTGCCCGCACTGTCAAAGTAAGGCAGAGTGCGGTCCTAAGAAAAATTATAGAAAAATCTTAAAATATTTCTAAATTTTCAAAAACAGGGAAAATCTAAAATACCCAGACAGAAATGTATCAATCAAAAACCAGGAAAAAATGTTTCCTCAAATCAAAAATAAAAGAGAACCAAAAACAACAAGTTCTTTCCCCAGCGGAGTCACCATTTTGTTGTGTAGATTAATCCGTCTTGCGGACAAGACCGATCTCTCTAGTACTAAAAGTAACTAGCAACAAACAACCAATTATACTAATCTCTCTCTAAGCATATAAGATTCATAAAAACACTATATAGGTGTAAGGCCTACCTTATGTCCAACGCTTGCTTGATCTCGTTGAAGTCCTTCCCGTGCACTGAAAGAATGTTCCTCGTGAATTTGTAGTCACAAACAAGCAAAAATATTACACAGCACCTGTATAGACATTATTATAAACCATACTCATCATAATGATCAAGGAATTTATGAAATAAACCATGAATAGACAGTTTAATGAGAGAAATGAGTATATTTGTATTAACTTCAAATAAAGAAAACCTTTACAACATGTGCCTTGATGTTGTGCAGGTCTTCCTAGGGTTCGAAGCAGGAATCTCTTCTAATTTGACAAGCATTGCACTCTTTGAACCAAGATAGATAGAGATGAGTGATTTAACCTCACAGAAAGTCTTAGTTAACTGAGTCTGAATCTCAACAGCATTTAACTTCAAATATCTTAAGCTTGAACTCCCTTTGAGGCTACCCAAGGCCTCTTTTTATAGTGGAAAAGAGGAGGTTTCTAGTTCCAAATATGAAGGGATAGAATCCTCCTTCAAAGGGATTAGCTCCTTACATCAAGGGGTTAGCTCCATCAAGTGAGGGATGCATGAACCTTCTTAAAGCGTATCCATTCCCGAAAATTCCCATCTAGAATCTTCTAGAATTCATCTGAAATTCACTTTTTATCTTTACTTTCTCACCTTTTTTAGTTTTACAGAGGTCCGCACCCATGACACAAAGAACGTGCGGCATGGTTCCGCAGGCACGCTGAACTTTAGGTGCGGGACCGCAGGTAATGAATAGAG
The DNA here is from genome assembly GCA_034641835.2 of Pinus albicaulis. Classification (NCBI taxonomy): domain Eukaryota; kingdom Viridiplantae; phylum Streptophyta; class Pinopsida; order Pinales; family Pinaceae; genus Pinus; species Pinus albicaulis. Next base: position 659,696,885 of record CM076573.1, on the reverse strand, counting down.
AAAGTGTGATACCAATATTTAGGGGATTTTAGGAACTTTTCTCTGATTTTGAAAGCTTGACATGAGGAGCAGATATGTTATACTTGCAAAATGAGGAAGTATGAGTAATAATGAGCTCATACTCATAGTAAAATGTCAGGATGATAGATTTTAGTGTAACAGGTTCAACAGCATCTATAATGCTCTCCCTCCACATATGAAACCTCCACAAGGCATGGCCCTAGCAAAATACCCTGAGGGTTTTGATGCTAACATGGCCTATGAGCTTAGATACAAGGAATACAACACATTAGAGGACATGCAGAAAGGAGCAGTGAATATAGAAGCTAACTTGATTGAGAAAAGAGCAAGACTGAAATCTGAAAGAAGGGTAACATACAGAGATGACAATGTAGCTTCCGCATCTGACCAAAATTATGATAAGTTGTCTAAAAATGTGGAAAGGTTACAAAAAATGATGGAAAAAATGGTTTTCACAGTCAGTAACCAGAATAGGAGCCAGAACCAGAACCAGAACTTTAGAAGAAACAATAGCACTCCCAACAGACAAAGACAGTCAGACCAGCAAGTTATTCCCCCATTCCAAGAGAATTTTCTTGATGAAGATGATGGAATCATAGAAGAGTCTGAAGGAAACACAATAAACATGTTTGAAACAGAGGATTCAATCCACAACTGTTATTCAGAAGAAGACCAGCCTTCACCCTCTGGTTGGGAGGAGGAATGGTTGGAATCTAAAGATTACAGATTAGGATTTGAAAATGTCGTGATGCAAGTGAGAGAACAGTATGAACTTAGAAGTAAAAAGAGTCAAGAAACTGCCAAACCCATAGCTTTTGAGACTACCATCAAGAAGAGACCTGAGAAAACTTCTAAAGCAACTGTTGAAACCAACAAATCAGCAGCTGAGAGTTCTGGAAGGAATAGAGAAAAAGACAACCAAAACATTAATGCACATGGTAAACCAGCTAGCAGCACTAGCACTGCAGTTAGTGCTCCTGATAAAATTGTCACCAACACTGTACATAATGAGAATCAGCCCATAGATTCAGCTGCTAAGGCAATAGCAAATAGAACAGAGATGAGCGTGCCTAAGATTCAGTCCACTTTCAATTTGGAAAGTGAGATTGCAAGAATTAAAATCTCTGTCCCACTTTCTGAGCTAGCCACTCAGGATGTATATAAAGGCCAGATTTTGAGAGCTTTGAACTTAGGTGAGAATGGTGACTCTGTCAATTTGAATGATGATCAACTTGCCCTCTTGTTTGGTCCTAAGATAGAGGGGAAGTTTCAGGAGGGGGTAGTTCCACCTTTCTATACCAGTCTCAACATTCATGACAAGATCCTACATAATGCAATGCATGATTCTGGAGCATCCCAAAACCTAATGCCTAAGGTAGTTATGGAAAGACTAGGTCTAGAGATAACCAGACCCTACAAAGATCTATACTCTTTCGACTCTAGCAGAGTAAAATGCCTAGGCCTGATCAAAGATTTGTGTGTGAGCTTAACTCAAATCCCAGCTAAATGCATGGTTATGGATGTTGTGGTGGTAGATTTGCCACCCAAGTATGGCATGCTACTATCAAGATCATGGGGAGCCAAGCTGCAGGGTACAATGCAGATGGATGGTTCATATGCCACAATCCTAATCTTCGGCCAACTTAGAAAACTATATAGGGAAACACAGATGAAGTTCCTAGTTAGTTGCCCCGAAAAACCAGAAAATTCACCTGTTTATTCTGTACATATAGACCTTGACTCCTTCATCTTTTGTAATGATGCATCCTTGGAAGGGTCAGAGTCCCAAAACATAGATACAAACGGAGAGGCAGAAGCCATGGATTTTAACATAATGGCTGCTCTGGATTTAGAGGACAACAAAGAAGAAAACTGCAACGAAACCTGTAGGATATGCGGTGGAGACCTTACCCCGAGTGAACAAGAAACAGAGCGTGAACAACCATCCAACCAGACTTCTGAACTTCACACACTCCACGAAGAACAAAGCGACCCACAGCCCAGTACAGACCCTATAACACTACACAATGGCGAACCCAGCTGCAAGGGAGAAAACAATGATAGTAATGAGGATAACCCTTTATGGGAAATGAGCTTTGACGGGTCATATACTAAAAGGACTGCAGGGGCAGGGGTATGGTTGCGCAATACAGAAAATGACTACGCTGAGAGCCACGCCTGTAGCCTACATTTCAAATGCACAAATAATGTCGCTGAATACGAGGCTCTAATCTTGGGTCTGAATCTATTGAAGAAAAAGGGAGCCCGTAGGATAACCGTAAGGGGAGACTCAGAGTTAGTTATTAAACAGGTAAACGGGGAATACACAGCGAAACATCCTAGGCTGAGAGCATATAGGAATGACACCATGGACCTATTGAAAACGTTTGTTGAATACAAATTAGTGTTCGTTCCTAGGAGTCAAAATTTCATTGAAAATGGATTAGCTTGCCTAGCCAGTTCCTACCCCAAGACTCCCAGTGACCAGCAGATCATCATTCAAAACAAATTCAGACCTGTTGTGCCAGAAAATGAAAAATACTGGCAGGTATTTGAAGGCGATAAATAGATCTAGGATTTTCTGGTAGGCAGAAATGAGTTTGAATTTTCTGATTTAGACTCCAAATATGACTGTAACCACCTAAGTGAAGAGTCCTCAGATGAGGAAGAAACACCCTGTAACATAGAAATAAATTCTTTAGATGAACAGACTGGAGATCCGGACGGAAAACGTGAAAATGCAGATAGTGAAGAGGTAGAGGTGCTACAGGCCAGAGATAAGAATATACCCAGAGGCCTGGCACCCTTAGAGGACCTTTTTTACTTTGATGATGTGGCAAAGAAGCCCACTATAGAACATGCAGACTCTGATGTGGAAGAATGCAACATAGGCACAAGAGATAAGCCCAAAACGATTAAACTGGCTAAGTCTTTACCAGCAAACATGAAGAAGAAATACATTGACATGTTCAAGGAATTCATGGATGTGTTTGCATGGAGCTATGAGGATGTAAAGGCCTATGAAACAAATATCATTCAGCATAAAATACCCTTGAAAGAAAATCAGAAGCCCTTTAGGCAAAAACTTCACAGAATCAATCCCAAACAACTGCCTGCAGTAGAGAAAGAGATTAAGAAGATGTATGAAGCAGGTATAATTGTGCCTGTGAGGTTCTCTGATTGGGTATCAAACTTAGTGGCTGTGAGGAAGAAAACAGGAGAAATCAGATTGTGCATAGACTTCAGGAATCTTAATAGAGCATCACTCAAGGACAATTACCCTCTCCCCAAAATGGAACATATTCTTCAGAAGGTAGTAGGTTCTAAGAGGATTTCCCTGCTAGATAGTTTCTCCGGATATAACCAAGTCTTAGTGATCCCAGAAGACCAACTCAAAACAACCTTCACCACTCCATGGGGTACCTTCATGTATGTGAAGATGCCTTTTGGATTGATGAATGCTGGAGCCACCTTCCAAAGAGCGATGGACATAACGTTTTCAGATGAGATAGGGCTCTTCATTGTTATCTACTTGGATGACATAACCGTATTTTCCAAGACCGAGGAAGAATACCTGAAACATCTGAGGAAAGTATTCGAAAAGTGTAGAAGGTTTGGTCTGTCCCTAAACCCAAAAAATACTGTCTTTGGGCTACAGGAAGGCAAACTCCTTGGCCACATTACATCTGAGAAGGGGATCAGGATAGACCCACAGTGAGTTGAGGGAATACTACAGATCACACACCCCAGAAACATCAAGGAATTACAGTCTTTCATTGGGAAGTTTAACTTCCTTAGGAGGTTTATTCCAAATCTGGCTGAACACCTTAGTAAAATGACTAACATGTTGAAGAAAGGTGCAGGGGTTAAATGGATTGTGGGAGCTAAACAATCTTTTGAATCAGTGAAACTTGCACTTACCCAAGCTCCCATCCTAATCAGCCCCGATTTTTCCAAAGATTTCCTGATATTTTCATTCGCCTCTGAGGATACAGTGGCTGCAGTCTTGCTGCAGAAAAACACAGAGGGAATGGAACAGCCAATTGCCTTCTCTAGCAAAGCACTCAGAGATGCACCCTTGAAATACGACAACATGGAGAAATAGGCCTATGCTCTGATTAAGGCCTTGAAGGACTTTAGGGTGTACATATTGTATTCTCACACTGTAGCTTATGTTACCAACATCATAGTCAAATAAATACTATCCCAAGACCCAGATGGGAAAAGGGGCAAATGGATAGCTGTGATCTTAGAGTATGACCTTGAGATAAAACCCACCAAACTGATTAAAGGTCAGGGCTTAGCTAAATTAATGGCTGAAACAAACCTGCAATCCCTAGACATTAACATGATAAGTACCATGGATGAGCAACGAGAATTGCCTGATCTCACTGTTGAGGAAAAATTTCAGAGCTCTCCTTGGTACTCCGACATTCTGTATGTGCTTACACACCTCAATGCCCCTCCCGGATTATCAAAGACCAAGGCCAGGTTCTTAAAGCTAAAGGCCAGAAATTACTGCATTGTGAACGAAAGCTTATAATGGAAGAATCCTAATGGCATGTTTCTTAAATGTTTGACTGAACATGAGGCAGAGAGAGTTAAACAAGAATTCCATGCTGGAGAATGTGGAGGCCACCTGAGCTGGAAAGCCACTGCAAACAAAATACTCAGGGCTGGCTACTATTGGCCCACACTCTTCAACGATGTTCATAAAATGATAGTTGCCTGCCACAAATGTTAGATCTTTGAGGGAAAAAGAAAACTCCTCCCTTTACCCCTACAACCCATCACTGTTGAAGGTCCTTTTCTACAATGGGGCCTAGATTTCATAGGGGAAATTCACCCTGCTTCTTCTGCCCAACACAAATGGATCCTAATAGCCACTGATTATTTCACCAAGTGGATAGAGGTCGTGCCCACTAGGAATTCCATAGATTCAGTCATCATTAGTTTCCTAGAAAATCACATCCTCTCTCGGTTTGGTTGCCCAAGGAAAATAATCACTGATAATGCTACTGCATTCGGATCCAAAGAGATGGTTGATTTTTGTCACAGGTACCAAATAGCACTTGGTCATTCAACTGCCTATTACCCTCAAGGTAATGGATTAGCTGAATGATCAAACAAGAGCCTGGTGATCATCATCAAAAAGCTGCTAGAAGAAAACAAAAAGTCATGGCACAAAAAGTTGGTGCATGCTTTATGGGCTAACAGGCTTACAACAAAAAAGTCCATTGGCATGTCACCTTTTCAGCTTGTCTATGGAACAGAGGCAGTATTCTCTACCAGCCTTGGGATACCAGCGATAAAGCTGGTCCAAGAGATCCAAATGGAAGAAGACAGCATGGTGAGGAGAATAAACCAAACAATCCATCTTCAGCAAACAAGGGAAGAGGTCTACAACAGAGCAGTGAAAGTTCAAGAGAATATAAAGAAATTGTTTGACAAAAGAACCAAGGTTGTTGATTTCAGAGTTGGAGATAAGGTCTTTAAGTGGGATTCAAGAAGAGAGGATAAAGGAAAGCACAGCAAATTTGACAGTTTGTGGCAAGGTCCATACCTCATCCAGGCCACCGTGGGTCCAAATGCTTTCTTTTTACAAGAAATAGATGGTACAGAGCTGTTTTTGGGTCCTGTCAATGGCAGGATGCTCAAACACTACTTCTGCTAATTCACAATTTCCAGTTTCATTTCCATTGTACATACCATTGCATTTTTTATTTTCAAGAAAAAGAAAAATGTTTCAAAAAACAAATAGAGGAAAAAGAGGGGTTCAGACATGCTTAAACATAGACCTCTGATATGCAAAAGAGTGGCTCTAATAAACTCAAAACCTGAGCCAAAGCAAGTAAAGCAGCTGGTCCTAACATGCTCAAAATTTGGTCCAGCGAAGAAGAAAGAAGAATCAGCTCTGACATGCCCAAAACCAGAGCTGAGATGAAAAAAGGAGGTGACTCTAACATGCTCAAAACTTGAGTCACAAAAAGGAAGGAAGGATGTTTCATATTCAGATCCCGAGCCTTCACAGTTTTTTTTTCAATTTTCTGCAAGTTTCTGTCCATGTGCAACTATTTTTATGCCTTGGATCCATAGCAAGTCAGACAATCTAATCCTAGCTTGGCTGCTTTTCAATTTCTGTATTAGAATGTAGAGAAGAAATTTGTTGAACAGTTTAATCCCGGCAGATATTAGATTAGGTAGAGAAACATATGAGGCCAACAGTCTAATCTGGTCTCATGGAGCAATAAGGGTAGATTTAGAATAGTTTTATTTTCTGTTAACAAAATAAAATGATGTAATGGGTCTGCTAGCTCAAATGCACCCTGGAAGAAGAAAAAATGCTAGTTTTGTAGTATGGGTAGGTATTTTGTTGGAGTAAGTTTCTGCTGATTTAATGTTTTCATATTGTGGCAGCTTATCAAAAAAAAAAAAGGGATGTGCCAATCATCCAGGCCACCGGCCTACTCCAAAGATCTATTCTTTGAATTCTTGACTCCTTCAAGAAGAAGCCATCCCCATGTGGAGCCACTATTAGCCCCCCTATAAATTTTTGACAAGCAAAGTAGGGGGATAAAATGTTTCTGAAACTTCAATGAATGCATCTCCCCTGGAGACACATCATCCTTGAAGTCTTTTGTGCCTTTTCCTCGTGATGTAATCCCCTCTACTGATTTCCATACAAGAAGCCTCTCTAATTGTGACAAATGTGTTCCTAAGAGCCTTCATTTTTGCCCCCTTTACCCCCCCTTTTTGTCAGAGTTCCCCTTGATCCCCTCTATTTCCCATTAACCCTCTAAAACCTCCCAAAATCCCCTTTAACTCCCACCATCACCCTTTATCTCCCTATCGTTACCCTTTAGAGGCCTCAAAATGCATTAAAATGGCTTAAAAACCCATTTTCCACATTATAATAGGCCCAGCCCCTCTTCTAATAGCCCCCACACCTCTTCTTCCATGTGATCGAGCATCGGAACCACCCGCCAGAGCAAAAGGCGCTATTCCCCAATGGATATCGGACATCGTCTCGACCGTGGATCTTGGTAGATCGGACGGTTATCATTAAATCTCAGTGCTCGTGTTTCCCCGTTAATTTCCCAGATCACGCCATCGTCGTCCAATTACACATTGATCTAATGGTCCGAAATACACCAGCCCCTGTGGTCCCCACAACGCACTATGTCAAAACCGGGCGGTTTCTATCGCACCGCCTTTGCGCCGTAGGAGGTTTTCCCTGATGACCCAGCGATTCCATACATATTCTACCGCGTGTCCCCGCGTACGGTTCCAAAACCTCCCTCCATTGCACGCTATTGTTCGTCCAAAGTCACGGAGCGATATGCGTAATATCCGTCCGATCTGCGATCGCCCATCCAACGACTGTTGCTCCGCGAAGCTGCACACTGTATAACCTAAGCCAAATACACCTCTGGCCCACCGTACGATGCGTTTCCACCGTCGATCTCCTTTGATATCGGACAGCCCAGATCTGTTCGTCCCCCGTCGCTGACCGGTCCACCCATGTCATCACCCCTTCCACGTGTTCAGTCGTATATTCACCTCCGTCATATGTATTCGTTCAAAGGTCATTTTTCGTGATTTTTCATGTAAAACTGCCTCTACTTCGTGCACGTCCCCCAGACCATATTTCATTGCTTCGGTGTGTTTTCTGCCACCAACCTTCACACTCTCGCCATCTCATCATCCAGCATGGCCATCCTCATCGTCTTCATTGTGTCTGTCACCCCCCATGCATGATTCCTTAACAGTTTGCGTGTCCTGCAGGGTTATGAGCGGCGGAAAACCGCCTAGTTTCTCAGTCTCTATGACAGTGACAGAGAATGCCGAAGAGATCAGATGCCGAGATTAAATTATTAAAACCAAGCCTGGGAAGGTTATGGACGTGACTGCATTTGAGAACAGGGTCGATAAATCTGTACAATCTTCCCCGGGGCCATTAAAAGCGCAGTTTTCTCCAACAGAGATTTAAAATGGAATAGCAAGGAGGTTAGGGCACGCCAATGAAGGTTTTGAGACCTATACCATGGTTTGAGAAGCAAAACATCATATGGAAGACCCATAAACCACGCAGAAGGTACAGCACACGGAAATCAATGCACATCAGGGTTTTCGCTGCAGCAGAATGTTTTTCTTCATCGGGTACAAGGTGCCCAGACAGTTTTTATTCCACACCGTGTCCCTGAAGAAATTTCCACCAGATAACAGATCGAAACTACCAGAGCATTTATATGGCAGACTTCTCAGCAATTTATTTCATTTTTTCTCAAATCACCAGGAGTACCACGGAGTACTGCAGCCGGAATACATCAAAGTTATATACAGAAGAAGTAGAGGCCTGAAAAAGACCACTATTTCATCTAAAAATGACAGGAATTGAATGCTTAGGATTAAAGCAAAATGGGCTTCAGCCCTCTTTCTTTTCAAGATTTTAATATAGCATTTAGTTCTTCACCTACCTCTTCTGCTTCTCTTCAGCTATAAAATGCATGAGAAAATAGTGTAATCGTTGTTGATCAGTTATCAGAGAACTGCAAGTATTTTCTTTTGAGACACAGTCTCTGTGTAAAGATTGTAAGATAAGTTAAAGGATATGTTTTCAGACTGAGTATTCAGCAATTGGCAATATGGTACTTGATTGGTATTGTTACTTAGTATGACAAGCACATTTCTTTGGATCCTGATCTGAAGCAGCGGTGATGTTTTCCTATCTCTATGTTTACATTCATTTCCTTTCGTTTCTACTGGCTTGCATCAGAAGTTTGGCATAGGATTTACCCTTGTTAGGTACCCTATGTTGCTGCTCTCCTTTCCATTTATGTTTCTCTTCTGAGTGTATTGTCTAAGGAATGTTTTCAGTTGGTTTAACCAGTGTAGTGGATGTTATTGCCTGCTCTATTATGTATGAATTAAATGAATTCAGTTCTTATATGCTTCTTGTTATAGATTCAGTTGGAAGATTTGGGAACATTGGGGATTAGTGTGAACCCTGTCCACTAGGATCCTTGTGTGACCTGCTGATATGTAACTTTGTGCTCTGAAATCTGTGTTATTTCCTCCCCTCCTACTTTCCATATCACATAATCATCTTGAAGATCCTAAGTTTTAGATGACTAGCCCAATTGAAAACCCACCTATTGAGTAGCAAGAAAATCCTTTCCTGACTCTATTGCCCAATGGTTCTGAATATTTCCTGGAATGTTTCGCCTCTGCCTTATTCCTCTTTGCTCATCCTGGTCTTACATTGAACTCTTCTTTCCTGATAACCAGCAGCCAAAACAAACAAATCAAACAAACAAACCTTGTGCCTATAACTAGCCTAACATATTAAAACCTCAAGCTTCATTGACATAAACCTTTGATCATATAGAGAGATCCCTCTCTAGACCTAGGAGGGCTAGATCCTGAGGTCTGAAAGTGGTTCTGATGTTGTCTCATATTTTGGTCTTGCCAATTTGGCCAAGACATGGGAACCCCAACAATGAGTTTAGTGGGCTTGATTTCTAAATCATATTCAAGTATCACAACTATCCACTTACCTCTCTTACCATCTGGGTCCTGTGTTAGAATGTATTCCACAACCAAATTTGGGACAAAGGCAATGATGTGGGAGTGCAAAATGTATACGCTGAAGTCTTTTAAAGCTTTTACCAAAGAAAAAGCTTGCTTTTCCATAATGTTGTACTTCATAGGTGCATCTCTCAAAGCCTTTCTAAAGAATGCAATGAGATGCTCTTGTCCTTGTGGATTTTTCTGTAATAGGACAACAACTATTGTATGTTCTGATGCAAATCAAAAAATATAAAAATATTTTGAAAAATTGGGACTTATTAGAACTGGTGTTTTGGTTAATGCTTATTTTACCAGTTTAAAGGACTTCTTTGCTTCCAAGGTCCATTTAACTCCTTGCTTCTTTTTCAGCATGTTTGTAATGTTTCTAAGGAGTTCAGCCAACTTAGGTATGAATCTTCTCAAGAAATAAATCTTTCCAATGAAAGATTGGAGTTCCTTGATGATTTGAGGATGAGAGATTTGCAATATAGCCTATATCCTCTTTGGGTCTATATTTATCCCCTCTTCTGAAATGATGTGCCCAAGAGGTTTACCTTCTTGGAGACCAAACAATGTTTTCTTTTGGTTTAAAGATATCCCAAACTTTCGGCATTTCTCGAATACTTTCCTCAAGTGTTCTAAGCGCTCTTCATCTGTCTTTGAAAAAACAGTGACATCATCAAGGTAAATAATGATGAAGTAGCCCAATTCCTTCGAGAATGCAATTTCCATGGCTCTCTGAAAAGTAGCACCAACATTCATTAGAACAAAATGCATTTTCACATACATGAAAGTGCCCCTAAGTGTAGTAAAGGTTGTCTTTAATTGATCATTAGGATGTACTAAAATATGATTGTATCCTGAGTAGCAATCTAGCAGAGAAATTCTTTTAGAACCAACTACCCTTTGTAAAATATGATCCATCTTGGGTAAAGGGTAGTTGTCCTTCAATGAAGCTTTGTTTAAGTCTCTAAAGTTTATACAAAAACTGATCTCTCCTGTTTTCTTCCTAACTGACACCAGATTAGACACCCACTCAGAATATCTAATAGGGACAATAATACCAGCTTCATACATTTTTTTTATTTCCTTCTCAACCAAAGGTAACTGAATGGGGTTTATTCTATGCAATTTTTGTTTAAATGGATTTTGGTTTTCCTTGAGAGGGATTTTGTGTTGAATTATTTCAGTGTCATAGGATTTCAGATCCTCATAACTCCATGCAAAAACAACAGAAAATTCTTTAAACAACTCTATATATTTGAGTTTAATGTGAGCTGGTAAATTCTTAGACAGTTTGATCATATTTGGTTTTAGTTCACTACCTATATTACACTCTTCAACTTCTGTTTCCACAGGTTCCAGCTTTGGCTTCTTGGCCACATCGTTGAAATCAAACAACTCTTCTAGAGGGGACAGACCTTTTGGAAAACTTTGGTCGTTGGACTACAGAGTTTCTAAATCTTCTGTTTCTAACCCTGCAACCATTTCTGTTGTGTTTTCAAGTTTTCTAGACAAAATATTTACATTAGCACGCTTAGGAGACTTTTCATCTTCATCAAGGAAATTTTCTTCACTAGGGCAGTCTGTTTCATAGTCTGAATCCGAACTGGGTAGTTCAAATTCATTTCTGAACTACATGAATTCTTCTATTTGTTTGTCTCCATCAAACACTTGCCAATATTTCTCGTTATCAGGGACAGCTGGTCTGAATTTAATTTGAGTTGTGCATTTTTTGGTTTCATAAGGCGTTAATCATGTTATAGCAGCAAAAGATAAATTGTGGGCCATGATATTCCTTTTTCTTGGGACAAAAATCAATTGGGATTCCTCAAAAGTTTTCAATAAATCCATGACGTCATTTCGATAGGCCCTAAGTCTGGGGTGATTTGTGCTGTAATCCCCATTCACTTGCCTAATTATTAACTCTAAATCCGCATGCACTTTTATTCTCTTGGCTCCTAATTTCTTCAAAAAATGTAAGCATAAAAGAAGGGATTCATATTCTGCTATGTTATTCGAACACTGAAAGTTTAATCTATAAAAATGGCCTTCTGTTTGGTTGTTATCAGTGTTAAATATCCAGACTCCTGCACCAGCATTGCTCCTAGTGTAGGACTTGTCAAAGTTTATACTCCACAGAGGACTAGTTTCTAGTTCATCTGTTTGGTTACTATCCTCTTCAACTAACGTGCTTTCGGATTGTTCTTCAAGGTCAGCACTTAGTTGAATTTGTTTTAATTCCTCAGGTTTTTCATTTAGTTGAGGACTGATCTCTTAACTGTCAAGGTTTAAAAGCAAAGGAAGCATCATTTATAGCTCAAGACCTGTATTTTTTTTGCTATAGTTCATGGGTTCAACAAACTGTTTCGATAGCTCTGTGTTGTTTTCCTCCTCCTGTCTATCAGCCATTAATTCAGTTAAAGTCACTTGTTCATTGAATGTTTCATCGTTGAAAAGGATAAATGAGTCAAGGGTTGTGTTTACTGAATAAAGGGGGGAGTTTTGTGGTCTCTCTTGGTTGGTAACCATGTACTACATATGATACTCCCTGTAAAGTCTTCTTGTCTGATCGAAAACAAGGATGGTCGCATATGTCATGTCCATCTGCATAGTTCCTTGTGACTTAGCTCCCCAATATCTTGATAATAGCATACCATACTTTGGGGGTACATCAGCCACTACAATATCCATGACTAAGCATTTGGCTAGTATTTGTGCTAAGTTAACACAGAGGTCTTTGATTATGTAGAAATTAGCTGAATAAATCATCATCAACAAGATGAACCTGGATCACAATTTCACTTTTTAATTAACATGAAAGATAGCATTGTCCCCTTCTACACCAATTGCCATAAACAACATACAATCTCATCAAATCAATCACACATTAACTCAGTATGTATGGGGAAAGCCTATAGCTGAAAACCCCCCAGCTATTGTGTAGATTATAATGGAGAAATCATGTAACAATCATAGTACAAAAACTCTTCACAAGCTCTCATGCACTACCTCCCATGCTACACACTATCAAGCTAGATCTAGCAAATCACTTGCTCCCATCCTTAGCCACTTGATAGCCAACCTTGATTGCGTATTTTAATGCTAGGTGATGGCCTCCTTATATAGATAAACCACCAGCCTAAACTTTGCAATACTCATAGCTTTCTCCACCTATCTATGTGTTGCAAATAGCAACAGTATAGTTACAACTGATAGCTAACTCTACCCTTTCATCTATCTCTTTCACTGGTCTTCACTGAACTGATCATGCACTGTAGTGAACTGAAGTGTTCTTGAGTTGACTAATGAGTTAATATTTAGAAAATTAAATATTATTTAATTTACTCCACTCATATCTAGTTGATTAGTTAGTTAACTAATCCCAACTAGTTCAACTAAAACAAACAGAACACAACTCCACTACTTGTCCCGTTAACTCCTCCAAAACTCCTGCCACTGAAGTCTAACTGAAGCCAACCATGCAAGATGCTATCAAACCCTAGGAACCACGTGATTCCTTGTGTCAGTTGCATGAGTCACCTCCATGACTCAAACTGAAGTGCGCCAAGAGAGTAAACTGCTGTTTATAGTCAAAATAATATTAAGGGTAAATAATATTTGACTTCCATATTTTTAGGAGATCAGTCTAAAAATAGTCTGGGTCCTAAAAAATAGGGTCTCATCTATTTTTACCAACATGTCGCATCCATCAAGAATCTCCAAGTAGAATTCCCAAATTATGCTCCGTATGTCTAAAAATAGACATAGTCTAAAAATAGACTTTGCGCCAGAATTTGCCTGCGGGCCCACTTAGTGAAGGCGACTTCATTTCACTAAGCTCCATCATCTTGCTGCATTCTCAACACTCCCTCTCAGCAAGATATGGATTATCTGCAATCCCTATCCCGCCTCTGTGGAATTCGAACTTGCTCCTGGTGAGCGCCTTCGTCAGGATGTCGGCATCCTGATCCTCCGTGGGAACATATGAAAGCATCATGATCCTCCGCTGAACACAATCTCTGATGTGATGGTACCTGATGTCGATATGTTTGGACCAATCATGAAAAACTGGATTAGCCGAGAGCTTGATGCAGCTCTGGTTATCACAGTAGATAACTGTAGGCTCCAAATGCAACCTGAACAAACCTGCGAGGATCTTCCTTATCCAAATAGCCTCACATGCAGCCAAGCTTGCTGCCATGTACTCGCTACTCGCGAATCGAAAAGACGATCTCCGCTTCCCGCTGCATCGTGAAACCGTCGTCGACTCACTGCCGAAACTCCTAAGTGCTTCCATCGCTGCACTCCCTCGCTCAACTGCACTGAAACCTTGCACTTTCACTCCATCTCCCGTCATTACACCATAATCCCGACAAAGCTCGATATAGCTGTGCAACAGCACGCCCGCCTCCAAAAGAGCTGGTAGCTTAACCAGCTTATGCAAAAGCTAAGCAACAATCGCATAGCATATATCGTCTATATCGACCAAATACATCAATTCAATTTGCTCCTTAACTCTGCTGTGAGAGAGCAAATCTGCTCTGGCTCTCATGCAGCATCTCCTTCCTCCACCTCCATGAGAGGGCCTGTCAGGTTATGGTAGCCTGCATGTTGAACTCAGACCTCCCACACTTCTTCTGTCAAAATGGGCTCCTCCACATTATATAAATCTCCAATCCCAGAAAATAATGAAGGATGCCCAAGTCCTTCATCTCAAACTCTCGTGCAAGATCCTCCTTGCATGAAAGTATCAACTGCTCATCGCCAGTCAAAATCAGATCATCTACATACAGCACGATGATCAACAGCTTCCCCTCCACCACAATCTGGTACAGGTTTGGATCCGCCTCACTCTTGGAGAATCCAAGCCCGGTGAAGTAGCTGTTTATCCGAGTGTACCAAGCACGAGGTGCTTGCTTCAGCCCATACAGTGCTCTCTTGAGTCGGCACACATGCGACTCACTGCTGAAGATCTCAAAACCTTCAGGCTGCTCTATGTACACTTCTACCTCAATAACTCCATTGAGGAACGCAGTCTTCACATCCATCTGATGAATGTGCCACCCCATCTGCGCTGAGAGAGCAAGGATCGTCCGTATGGAAGAGTACCTTGCGACAGGTGCAAAAGTCTCCTCATAGTCAATCCCCTCGATCTGTGAGAAGCCACGGGCGATAAATCTCGCCTTGTACTTCTCCACACTCCCGTCAGCCGCCTGCTTCACTTTGTAGATCCATCGCGAACCTACAACTGATTTCCCAACCGGTCTTGGGACAATCTCCCATGCACTGTTCCTGATGATCGAATCATATCCTTCGATCATGGCATCAACCCATGCGGGTTCCTCCACAGCTTCCTCAAAAGAGGATGGCTCTGTCACAACACATTGACTCATAAGAGCCATGTATCCAGTGTACCGATCCGGTGACTGTCTCTGTCTGCGCTGTGCTGTAGGTGGTCCTACAACCTTCTCCGCATCCCGAGCCAGTCGCTCAGCTTCTGTAGTGCGCATGCGCCCTCTGATGGTTGGCGCTGCCTGGGTGGTTTCTTCCACCTCCTGAACCTCCTCTTGTGGCTGATCCACATCCGGAAGCTCCTCCTTAGGAACTAACAGCTCCTCATCCGCATGCAAGTGTAGCTCCCTCTCAAGCGAACACTGCATGGCTTTCTCCTCCTGAAATTTTATATCCCGTCGCACAACAGTCTTGCGACTGTCTGGCACATACACCCGATAGTTGTGAGGTGTATCAGTGTACCCCACAAATATTCCAACTTCAGCAGTTGGATCCAGCTTTCTTCTCGCATCCTTCGTCACATGCATGTAGACAGGAGATCCGAAAATCCGCAAATGGGAAATATCAGGCCTCTTGCCAGAATAAGCCTCCTCTGGTGTACTCATGCCAAGAACCTTGTGAGGACAACGGTTCTGCACATACACTGCCGTATTGCATGCCTCAGCCCACAAGTGAAGGGGTAGGCCCTGATCATGCAACATCGCCTGTGCAGCACCCACGATCGTTCTGTTCTTCCGCTCAGCCACCCCGTTCTGCTGTGGGTTATGGGGTGCGATGAGCTTTCTCCGAATCCCTTCTGCGTTGCAGAACTCCTTGAATTCAGCCGAGATGAATTCACCACCATTATCACTCCTTAGAGCAATCACCTTCTTTCCCGACTCCTTCTCGACCAGTGCTTTAAACTCACAGAACTTCGCGAATGTATCGCTCTTCTTCGACATGAAGAAGATCCAGCACTTTCGAGAGAAATCATCAACAAAGATCACATAATACTTGTGCTTTGCTGTCGAAGCAACCGAGAAAGGACCACACACGTCTGTGTGAACTCTCTCAAGGATCGTCGTGGCGCGACTATCCTTCTCGTGAAAGGTGGCTTTCACATACTTCCCAAAGGTACACCCCTTGCACTGATCTGACTGCGCAAGAGTGCCCTTAGGAAGCCCAGTAGAAATCTGTTGCAGTATCTTCAAATCTCCATGGTGAAGGTGGCCCAATCTCCTAACATCGCCCTCATCATCCCGCTCACCACATTCTGGCTTTGCATGCCATATGTCAGCACCATTCACTGCGAATCGAGGTAAGGCTCCATGTTCAACCTCATCTTCTTCCGAAGTCTTCATAGCCCATCACAAGAAAGTTTCTTTCTTCATTGCATTCACATCATAACCCTTATCCTCCAACATCGCCATCAAATCATGTCTCTTCTTTAATCTGTGACATGCATGACATCTCTTTAAGACAAAGGTTTACTGTGACTCCTCCGAAAGGATACTAAGATCGATACTACCAGCATCGCATCTGGCTCATCACGTCAACCCAACATGTGCATACCCAAATCCTTGTCCTCCAGATCTGAGAACAACTCCCGATCTCCCGTCATATGAAATGACGCACCGCTGTCCAAGAACTACACCGATCCCATCACACTTGAAACCAAGCATGCAATCAGTGAAAAGTCAAGCTCGAACTGTGAAGCCAAAGCTTCTCCATCTGCAGATCTTCCCGCTTGCTTGTTCTTCTTCTTCTTTTGACAATTGGTAGCATAATGTCCGTGATCATGGCAGTGAAAACACTTCACTTTCGCCATATCCTGCTTCTTGCCCTTTGCACCAGAATGAGAGGTTTTCTTACCCTTCCCCTTCTTTGCTTTGGCAACCAAAGCGCAGTTTTCTTCATCAGCTCTCTTTGATGAAGATCCATCTCGAGTAGTCCTCCTTATCTCCTCCTGCATGAGATCCGCCCAAAGGCGCTCCCATCCCGGCAGCTTCTCCCGACCATTGACACTATCTTGATATGAGTGCCAAGCCTTCAAAAGACCAAGGAGAGCCAGGTCGACCATGTCCTCATCTTCGACAGTCACCCCCACACTTCCCAGCTCATCTCTGCACTGAGTGAACTTCGTGAGGTATTTGGCGATACTGTCGCCCTTCTCCATCTTGATGTTCCCGAGCTTATCTTTGAGCGCCAGCTTCCTTTGGTCGCTCTTACTCTGGAATAGATCCGTCAAAGCTTTCCACATTAAATATGGAGTAGCCTTTCCATGCAGGCTGGATACAATATGATCCTTGACGCCCTCCAACAGGATCCTTCGACATTTCGTGATCTTCTTTTGCCATGCATCGACCAAAGCCGCATCAGTGGGCTTTGGGACATCCGCATCCACGAACTCCTTCAGACCATTATCTTCTAACACTGCTTCCATGCGATCCTTCCATGCAACATAATTCGAACTGCCTTCAAGAGCATATTCGAGTCGCAAACCATTGAAAGAAGACATCTTTCAACACCGGCACCAAGAAAATCAACCTTCTGCAAAATTCGAATTCCAAACTCCAAGCTCTATCGCTTCCGATCTATACTTGAAAACAAATTATTTCCAAATCGGAGATTGACTGCAAAGGGCATTCACCAGATCTTTCACCTTACAAAGAAGGATGAATATTCCGGAGGCTACCTGGCCCGCATGCAGACTCTGTCCGAGGAAATAAGTTTGCAATCACCGTAATAGATCTCGACAATTAATCTCGCTCCGATACCATGTAGAAATTAGCCGAATAAATCACTTATTCACTGAAGATTAACCTGGTCATATATCAATTTCGAATTGCATACATAACACATAACCTTCTTCTACAATTAATTGTCACATGCGGAAATAACAGAAGTAATCTCACATCAATTCAATCACACATTAACTCAGTATGTATGGGGAAAGCCTATAGCTGAAAACCCCACAGCTATTGTGTATATTATAATGGAGAAATCATGTAACAATCATAGTACAAAAACTCTTTACAAGCTCTCATGCACTACCTCCCATGCTACACACTATCAAGCTAGATCTAGCAAATCACTTGCTCCAATCCTTAGCCACTTGATAGCCAACCTCTATTGCGTATTTCAAAGCTATGGGATGGCCTCTTTATATAGATAAACCACCAGCCTAAACTTTGCAATACTCATAGCTTACTCCACCTATCTATGTGTTGCAAATAGCAACAGTATAGTCACAACTGATAGCTAACTCTACCCTTTCATCTATCTCTTTCACTGGTCTTCACTGAACTGATCATGCACTGTAGTGAACTGAAGTGTTCTTGAGTTGACTAATGAGTTAATATTTAGTAAATTAAATATTATTTAATTTACTCCACTCATATCTAATTGATTAGCTAGTTAACTAATCTCAACTAGTTCAACTGAATTAAATAGAACACAACTCCACTATTTGTCCCGTTAACTCCTCCAAAACTTCTGCCACTGAAGTCTAACTGAAGTAAACCATGCAAGATGCCATCAAACCCTAGGAACCACGTGATTCCTTGTGTCAGTTGCATGAGTCACCTCCATGACTCAAACTGAAGTGCGCCAAGAGAGTAAACTGCTGTTTATAGTCAAAATATTATTAAGGGTAAATAATATTTGACTTCCATATTTTTAGGAGATTAGTCTAAAAATAGCCTGGGTCCTAAAAATTAGGGTCACATCTATTTTTACCGACATGTCGCATCCATCAAGAATCTCCAAGTAGAATTCCTAAATTATGCTCCGTATGTCTAAAAATAGACATAGTCTAAAAATAGACTTTGCGCCAGAATTTGCCTGCGGGCCCACTTAGTGAAGGCGACTTCATTTCACTAAGCTCCATCATCTTGATGCATTCTCAACAGATTAAACCTAAACATCTTACTCTGCTTGAGTCAAAGGAGTAAAGATCTTTATAAGGTCTAGTGATTTCAAGGCCTAGGCTCTCCATTACAGCTTTGGGCATTAAATTTTCAGAGGCCCCTGAACCATGCATAACGTTGTGCAAACTCTTTTCATGAACATTAAAACTAACATAAAAAGGAGGAACATGTCCTTCTTGATATCTACCCTCAAACTTAGGACCAAATATGAGCTCTGGTTGGGCATCGTTAAGATTGACAGTGTCATTATTCTCTTCTATGTTTAAAGCCTTCAAAATTTGAGTTCTATATACATTTTGGGTAGCTAATTCAGTGAGAGGAACAGAGATTTTAATTCTGGAAATTTCCTGCTCTAAACTAAAAGGCATTTGATTCTTTGGAATCATTGTTTCAGCCTTACTAACTGATACTCTATCAGAAAAATTAGTTTGCTGATTTCCCCTATTTACATTTGTCAAATTTTTTTTAACAAGAGTGCTAGCTGAGGTAATAGTACTGCTAAGGTCTGCACTCTGTTTTTCATTGCTTTGAGTGCCTTTCTCTTTGTTTTTATCAGAATTTACAGCTACTATTTTATCCTTTTGTTTTACAATTTTGGGTTTTTTTACAGTGCTGCTTTGTGAATATTTTTCAGAGGTTTTGTTGTTAGGGGTTTCCAGCTTCTTTTTACTTCTAAGGTCATATTCCTTCGTGTTTTCTATGATGATGTTTTCCATTTCTTGATAGTAATATTCATCTTCTGGCCTCTTGTCATCATAGGGTGTATATAGACCTTGTTTCCTATTGTAATGGTCTTCAAAGTCATTATTATCTACTCCCAACATATTTATATCATCTTCCTCTGGTTGTTCTAATGTTTCTTCAACCTCACTTACATAGTTTTGATGAAAAGGAGGGGTGATTTGTTGATCATCCTCCCTCGGTCTGTTTTGAGGCTGGTTTCTCCTAAAATTCTGATTTTGGTTCTAATTCCTGATTTGAGGAGCAGTTTGGTTTTGACTTGCTTGTTCTCTCTCATGTATGCTCATATTTTTTATCATGTCCTCCATCATTCTTTCCATATTTGAGCTAGATGTGGAAGGTATGGATTCCTCTCTAAAGGACACTCTCTTCTCATTTTTCATTCTTGCTCTTTTCTCTATTAAGTTCACTTCCACAGCAAGAGCTCCTTTTTTCATATCTTCAAGGGTTAAAGGACCTCTCTCTCTCAGCTGATAGGCCATCTCAGGATCAAATCCTTTAGGAAACTTGTTTAAAGCTGACCCTTGTGGAGGTTTGAGGTCTGGGGGAAGGGCATTGTAAACACTGTTAAACCTAGTGCAATAGGCTTGTACACTTTCCCCAACGTTTCTTTGGAGATTCTTGTAATCAGAAAGTATTTGAAGAGGGTTTTTCCTTACTTCACATTTGTTTAATAATGTCTTATGGAAGGCTTGGAGATCATTAATACTGTGAGGGATTAAGCCTTTGAACCATTTTCTTACTTCTCCCCCTAAACTCTGAGAAAATAATCTAAGTTTGATAGACTCATCATCAATTTCATTTTTGTCAAAGTAGTCATTCATCTTATCCACATGTTGTGAAGTAGTAGTAGCATTAATAGCATCATACAATGGTATTTTGGACTGATAGTCCTGTGGAAGATTGACTAAGGGCAAAGGAAGGACTAATGGAGCATACCATGCTGCCATGATAGGGGGTGGAGGTGGATTAACAAGAGGGACAGTGGGCTGGAGTGTAGTGGTTTGAATAGTGGATGTATGAAGAACAGATGTGGATGGAACAAAAATTGATTGTTGAGCTGATATTGGATGAGAGACACCTAAATTGTAAAGGAAATGTAAATCAGGTGGTGTTGTTTCTCTACTACCAGAATTTTCACTTGTTTCCGAGGATGAAAGTGAAGACTCTGAATCTAGTTGATCTAAATCATCAAGTGACCTAGTTCTAAATGGATTTCTTAAGTCAACTTGTGATTGTTGTAGAGTTGCAAGGTTTTCAGGAACTGAATTAGCTCTCAAGGGTGATCTGAAAACAGTTGAAAATTTAATCTCAGGAGACTTCCTAAGTATTCTTTCAGGGTTATCAACTATCTCAGGAGGGTTTGGATCAGGGTAGGCTCCAGTATGGATCTTTCTAGGAGCCACTATGATGTGTTTTTCAGACCCAACTAAACAAGAAAAGTTTAACCAGATATGACAATATTTAAGAGGCTAACTGATCTTTAAACAAGAAAAATTTAATCCTAAAGTCCTCTAACTAAGTTTGAATGATGTTATGATGATAATGGGTTTTCCAAGTGGATTCTTAAGGTCTGTTTAGGATTGTGGAGTCACCAGGTGGAAATTTTTAGCTCTTTTGGAGGTAAAATGTTTTATGGTCCATCACCGTGTTTATTGAATACCAATCTGAAATATTTTTGGGTTTTTCTAAGTTATTTTCAGTCCTATGGGTTCTAAGAGTGTCCTAAATCTGTTTCAACACTTAGCTACGGTGATGAGACAAAGACAGTCTACTCTTATGGCTAAGCTAGCTGATCCTTCAAGGTTTGATAAGCTCTTATGAGAATCCTAAGGTGTCCTTAGTTTGTCACTAATTCAAAGAATTTTTATCATGATTACCATTAGTTTGGTAGTGATTGAAAAGGGCTACTTTTACTCACTAAACACTGAGTGTTTGGCCAGAAATGTTATGCCTGGTGGCTTATCTGGATAACAAAACAAAGGTCATTAAATCAAGAGGTTTCCTGAGGTCCTTAAGCATGTATAGGTGTAATTTCACTCAGAATTCCCAGCGGAGTCACCGGAAATGTTAGCTCCCTGTAATTTGCAAGATTGGAAAATACAAACTGCAAAGAGAATGCTTGAACCACTTTGGGATTCTAGGATCTAGCCCTCCTAAATCTAGAGGGATCTCTCTATAAGTGAAAAGATTGATTTATCTTTAAGGCTTTTATGGTATGATATTAGGCTTGTTATTAAGCGCAAGGGTTTTGTTTTGGTTTTGGATGGTTGAGCATGATTTTTATTTGAGTGGAAAGTCCTAAATGAAAAATTTTAAAAGGTGTGAAGTTGCAAGCAATCACAACAAGCTTTGGCTGATTAGATAGATATAATGCTGGTTTTTAGTCCATTGGGCTATGGAGTCATATAAGGGTTTAATTGTGCAACAATTTCAAGAGTGGTTTGTTAGCCCCCTATAAATTTATTGACAAGCAAGCAGGGGGCTAAATTGTTTTTTGAGCCTTCAAGGAATGCATTTTTCCTGAAAACACATCATCCTTGAAGCCTCCTTATGCCTATTTCCTTTCAAAAGGATCCTCACTGTTGTGTTCATCTAGAAAAACCCTTATTTGACCCTTGTGTCCCTGCAAAATTTCCCATTGTAACCCTTTTCCCATTTTCAAAGTTTCCCTTTGATTCCTAAAATCCCTTCCTAAATCTCCTAAACCACCCATTTCCCCTTTAAAAACCAAGTGAAATCCTTTCGTTTGATGTTAATCCCTTTTTTTCCTCCCCCGAAAGCCTAATGTTAGCCTTAAAACTCTGTTTCCAACCGAAAAACCCATTTTCTAAACGTATTACAAGCCAACAACTTTCGGCCAGCACCCTCAACCTTTTCCCCACATGACCTGGGCGCTAGAACCAAGCGCTAGCCCAGAAAGCGCTTATCACAAATGGATATCGGGAGCGCTATTAACCGTCGATCTGTATAGATCGGAAGGTCTTCGCAAACTCCATAGTGTCTGTGCCCCCCCGTTCACCACTCCGATCGCATACCCACCGTTGATCTGATCTGCAGATCGACGGCTTGCAGTTCATTTGCTTCGGTGGTCCCTGCAGACAAACACTGTTAAAAAAGCGACGGTTTCTATTGCCACGCCTTTGGAAGGTGAGCGATATTTTTCATTTCAGAGTGATTCCATTCACCGCATGACACGTGGCTCCGCGCACTATTGAAAAACCGCCCTCATCGTGCGTTAAAGTTCGGTTGTGGACCCGGTGCGATATGCGTGTACACCATTCTATCTAAAGCTATCCATCCAACGGTGATCGCGCCACGAAGATGCTCGGGAGTTATCCAAGGAAAATGGAACCCCTGGCCCACCATCTGTCACCCTCTGATGCGTTCTCAACCATCGATCTCCTCCTGAGATCGGACGGTCCAGATTAAATGCATGCCCCGCCATTAACCAAGTCCCTCCACATCACCATTCCACGTGTTTTCATATATTTTCGTCGCATTTTCATCCGGCACCTTTGTGTTTCATTCAAAGGTGAAAATGTCAAATGTCTGCATCAAATTTTGCTGCATTCTACCAAATTTCACTAGACCATTTTTCCACTGTTCGGTGCATTTTCCATCATCATCCTGCACTGTTCCACCATTTCACCAGGCTGTGATGCCATTCTCATTGTCCCCATTGCATCCACCCTCCCCATGCATGGTTTTCTTGATGTGTTTTCATGTTTACAGGGTTACAAGCGGGCGAAAAATCGCCATGGTTCACAGTCAACGTTACAGTGGCAGAGAACGCAGGGAAGACCATGTGCAGAGATCAAAATTATGAAGAAAGGCCTCGGAAGGTGTTACGACATGATTTTAATTAAAGGAATAGGGTTAAGCTCTGTAAAACCTCTCCAGGGCCATTAAAGATCGAATTTCACAGATAGGGACAGTACTGGAGCAGCAAAGGAGTATCAGTGAAAGATCAGAGAATTTAAGACCGGCAATCAAATATTTTTGAAGCCTAGAGTCAGTAATTGAAAGGCAAGGTACCAAATCAAAGATATCATGGATCAAATAGAAGATCCAGCGCATAGAAAATAATACTATCAGGGTTTCACATCAGTAGAATGTTCTTTCCATAAAAGGACAAAGTGCCCACACCGTCTGCATGCTATTTCATGTCCCTGAGGAAATTTCTGCCCTGACAATAGTCCTATGCTACCAGTGCATTAGTTATGCAGTATGGCAGGCCTCACCGTCTTTTAGCCACCTCTGTTTATTCACCAGAGTATTGCAGAGGCGCTACAGCAAGTACATCAAAGATAGACCTAGAGTAAATTGAATCCTGGCGAAGGCCGCTCTTTCATCCAAAGAGTACTGAAGATAAATGCCCAGAATTTAAAACAGAATGGGGCCTCGGCCCTCTTCTTCTTCTGATTTTTAATGCTACATTTATTTTTCACCTACCCCCTCTGTCTCTCATTCAGCTATAAAATTAATAAAGGAACTCAGTGTAAAGGTTGTTGATTGGATATTTGATAATTGCAAGCTGTTTCTTTTTGAGATATACTCTCTGTGTAAAGTTGTAAGATAGGCTGAGGAAGATGTTTTCGGGATGAATATCAAGCCATTGGAAATGTTGTACATGACTGGTGTTGCTCTTTAATATGACAAGCATATTTATTTGGATCCTGATTTAAAGCAGCGGTGATGTTTTTCTATCTCTGTATTTTTTTTACCTTGTAGTTCATTACATTTCATTTCTACTGGCTCGCATCAGAAATCTGGCATAGGATTTACCCTTGTTAGGCACCCTATGTTTTTGCTCTCCTTGCCTTCAATGTTTTCTGCTAAATTTGTTATCTGAGTATTGTTTTCAAGTTAATTTAACCAGTGTAGTGGTCAAAACATATGTTGCTACCTGATGTATGAATTAATGAAATTGTTCTCAGATGTTCTTATTAGGCTTTAATTAAATGAATTGGGATGCTGGGAGTTTAGAACTTTGTCTCTGTCTCACTAGAGTCCTTTTCACTTGATTGAACCTTTCTAAGTTCCCTTGAGTTGGATGCCGAAGCATTAAGAGTTCAAAGCCTCTCTATGATCTCAGGTTTTCATCTTTTTGTTCTAATATTTAATGTTCCTTGTCTGAAGAGTTAACCTTTTAGGTTTTGGATCACAGGTTGTCCAATGGCATGTCCTAATCCTGGATATGATTTCTGAAATGTCACCTTGGAGTTTTCCTTGCTTTCACCCTCTCTCTTACCATTTCATGTCACACTATCATCTTTAAGATCTAATGCTTTAGATGACTAGCCCAACTGAAAGCCTGCATATTGAATAGCAAGTAAACCCTTTCCTGACTCCATTGCCCAATGGTCTTGAATGTTCTCTGAATTATCTCCCCTTTGCCTAAAACCCTCTTTTCTCAGCCTTGTCTTATACTGAACCCTTCTTTTCTGATTCCCAACAACCACACAAAAAATCAAACAAACAAACCCTAAGCCTATAACTAGCCTAATATCTTCACTTTAGAGCTTCAAAGACATAAAGCCTTTGCTTATATAGAGAGATCCCTCTCTGGACCCAGGAGGGCTAGATCCTGAGGTCTGAAAGTGGTTCTGATGTTGTCTCATCTTTTGGTCATGCCAACCTGGCCAAAACATGGGAACCCCAACATGGTCCAAGGGGCAAGTCATCTATATCACAAGATCTTTGAGATAAAATGATGGAATGGAACAATAAAAATGTTGAAGGGGTGGAAACAGACAATAATTTCAACTAGGATTTATCAGTCTGTCCAAAACCAACCTTTTAAGTAATTGTTTAAAACCAACCAAAGGATAGGGCTAACCATAGACTTCTTTGGACAAGTTCGTATTAAAGCTAACTCAACAGACAAACAATCTAGTAATCCGCATAATTACTTTCAGAAAGGATGAAAAAAGATAAGAAAAATGAAGTGCAGCCTAAGATCAGGAAAGATACTTTTAAATATAAACTGCTTTCAGCATACTCTTAGGGAAACTTTCATAACTACCTTTGAAGAAAGAAGCTAGAAAACATGGCACACCATTACTTTTCTAGTCTAACTCTACTGAGAAAATAATGAAAATAACATTCAAGAACAATGTTTAAAGTAAACAGTAGGATGAGGGAACACCAGCATTCCTAACTACTTGAACTGTATTGAATCATTCTTAAATACACGATTTGGAGGAAAACATTGAGATAAAGCTTATCAGTCAGAGAAGGGTACTGTAAACAGTAAATCCTAACTCTATGCTTGTTGTTATTTACTATAGAATAATGAACAAAATGGCATACATGAAAGGAAAATGATAACACAGAAAGAAGCACTTCACTAGTGATATAGACCAGGATCCCAAGAATCATCATGTATATTGATGTCAATCCAGTTACATTCTTCAAGTCCAATGTTTCAGTTAAGCAATCATATTCACTTCTCAGCATAACTTATTTGACTACAAATAGAGCTTCAAGAGCCTCTGAACACTATTTACATGTAGAAGTTTCGAGCACAAGTATATTTCAAAGTTCTGCAACCAACACTTTACAATGAGCTCCTCAAGAAGATTTTATAGAAAAATGAGGAGGTCCAAGAGAGAAAATATATATGGGTACAATTAATATAGTTTTAATGCTTCTCAACCTTTGAGAGGCTCAATGGAGAAGATTACAGATATTTCTATGTATTAATTTATTTACATTAAATATTGAGCTTGATGGGAAGCTTTTGTTGACTTTAAGGCTCTATGTCATCATTGTAATAACTCTGTTGATATTTTGCAATAAGTTTCTTTGGCTTTGAGTAACTATTCGGCTGTATTAAGGCAGATATGCTCTGTTCTGGTAATAACTCGGCCCTTTTTTTGAATTATTTGAGGCTACAGGTGGCTTTGGTAGCCGAGAGGATTCAATTAGCCTCTGATGTGGCAGTGGAGGCTTTCTCTGTCTGCTAGATATTTTTGTTTTGACCTAAACAGGACTAATCGGCTTCTGATCTATGTGTTAGGCATAATTAGGCCTAATTTCCTGTCTTCTATTCTTCAACTGTGTTTAATTTGGTGGATTAGGCTTTTAATTGTTGATTTTAGCCGTAATCCACCCAAACTGTGTAAACAGTCTTCAATTTTTCATCTCTGGTTTGATTTGATCTTCGACACTAATACTCTCTGTTTTAATTAAGCTTTACTGTGTCTTGTTGATGTGCAGGTGCTACAAGGGCTTCTTATGGCATCAATTCTCATGAGGCATAGATGAAACAAGATATGGAACCCTGTAGGAAGATATTTTTCCATGAATAAAGGTCCGAGGGATTGTCATCCCCAACCTTCAAATTTCCTTTAAAATAATTGAATATACCTTTAAAACCTGCACAAACAAAGAAATAATAAGAAAATCTTGCGTATTTTTGGTTTAACCACTTCAGAGGTTGCGGTTAGGTCACATCCATTGGATGAAAGCATCCAATGGCAGAGATTTCTTGCAGAGATAAAAGGGAGGCGGTTGATTGAAATGTGGGATAGATTAAGTCAGGGTCGTCGATTCGCATAGATCGATGGTCGAGATTCATCGGGGGAAATATATTGTAGAAGGCCACATTATAAAGAAATGGACAAAAATGCAAAGAAATGGCTCAGAAAACCTTTGGCAGAGGAAATTGTAATGAAAGGAAATTTGGGGTTCCTTGGATGATCATGGGCCGTTGGATCAGATTGGTTCACGGAGATCAATGGTTAAGATTGATCTAAGAAGTCCCTTGGAGAAAGACAGAGGGAAATAGTGTAATGGCCAGACTGAATGTGAGTCTTTGATCTGCAGAGATCAACGGCGGGGAGCGAACGCGATGAAACGCAATGGAAAATGGAGAAAGAAGTTTTGGCTAAAAAAAAAAACAGCAGTTTCATGTAGCAAAAGGGGAGGAAGGCGGTTTCACCTTTTTGAATGCGATATGCGTCAGAGGCTGCCATGTGACTTTTAAAAACCACCTATATCATGTGATTTCTGAGAATTATCGTTTGGGCATGAATTTACGCGAAAACCCGTGTCATCTGTCAGATCAGGGGTCTTAGATCTGACAGTCATGGAGAGAGCATGATATTGATAAGATGCGCGGGTAATAACAGGTGGGGCAAGGGAAGGTGGTATTAACCTAGACCTTTAGATCAAAATATGAATGACAAAGATTAAATCTAGAGGTTGAATAAAATAAAATATGAGGCGGAGGATGGGTTAGTGTGGGTCATTGATCTGCAGAGATCAACGACGAATATTTCCCCAAAAAACTTTATAAAGCGGGGCTTCATAAATTTAACAAAGGTTGCAGGTTTCAATCTGGACTGTCAGATCTTGACATGTGGACAGCCTAGATGCAATCGGAGGTCTGCAATCGGTGGGGGCAAAACAGAATGGGTGCCGATGCGATTAGCTGTGGACCGTTGATCTGAGGGCCAGATCAATTGTGGAGAATGAGTCAAAGGAGGTCATAGGCGGAGGGAAAGGCTTAGGGATGGAGCGATAAGGGCCGTCAGATGAAATCTTTGATGCGAGATTGCACAGGCTGTTTGATTGGCTTAAGATCAACGGTCGGGAAGGGCTCCAACCAATGAATGATGGACTACGTTATAACATAAAAATTGGGGTATTTTATAAAATAGAAAGGGAAAAACCGCATCGGGGAGGGTTTATTCAAGTTTTTAGTGCCCGATTGCAGGGCCTTTGGATATATGAAAAATATAAAAGGATTGGGGTTTATATAAAAAAGGGCCAATCGGCATCGGAACAAAAGTGAGGGTCTTTCAAATGCGCTCGACGAAAATCTCCGATGCAAGATTTCATTTATTTTCGATCGGTGTTAAATCAACGGTCTTTATCATTTTAAACATTGAACTAGCGGGTTTAGATAAAAAATTAGGAAAATGGGTTTTTATGAATTTACAAAGGGAAAATAACATCAGGAAGAGTTCATTTATAAGGTTTAGCGCCCGATTGTGGGGCCGTTGGTTATACAAAGGGAACAAGGGATTGGGGCTTTATATAATAAAGGGCCAATCGCATCGGGAGACTTTAAAACAAAGAAATGTACCCATCAAAGTTTCTGATGCGATAAGTGCTCGGGACTATTGGTGCTTGGTTCCAGTGCCAAGTCGCATAGAGGGGAAGTGGTTTAGGGCTTAGCCCAAGGGGGCTTAGGCCCATAGTAAAAAAGACTATTTTTTATAAATTTTTCAAGGATTTTCAATGGATTTGGGGGTTTCGGAAAGGTTCGAAAAAGATTTTCAAACCTTATAAAATGGATTTTAATGAAGGGAAAATGGGAAATAATGGAAAATAGAGGAAATTTATGGGAAAAAGGGGATAAAAATGGAGGTTAATTTGAGGTGAAAGGAGGGTTAAAATGAGGGAAAAAATGGGGATTTTTGCAGCAGTATTTTCTTCATGAAAACAACAGAATTTCAGAATCAAGAGGGAAACAACAATGAATATTAATCAAATAATAAGAGGTCTTCATAAGACTTCAAGAGATAACAATTTTGCAATAAAAATTGTTCCTTGAAGGCTTCAAAAAATGATTTATCCACCATTTGATATGACAAATTTTATAGGTGGCTAACATAGGGGATGTGGAATGGGTAGTAGAGATGCATATATCAAAGGTAAAGGGCAAGGATTCACCAGTGCATCCAGATTTTCAATCTCTCTTGGACTGGTATTCTACAGTATTTAGAGATATCCCACCAAGGAGACCTGCTGACCGAGGGTTTGAACAGACCATTGATTTGGAACAAGGGATCCAAGCAATAATCACCACTCCTTATAGTCACCCCAATTCTTATAGGGATGAGATTGAGAGGGCTATCCAAGAGCTTCTAGCTCTAGGACACATCCGGCCTAGTACTAGTCCTTTTGCTTCTTCAGTGGTTTTGGTGAAGAAGAAATATGGCACATTGAGGATGTGCATTGATTATAGGGCCTTGAACAAGAATACCATGAAGAACAAGTACCCTATACCCAGGATCGATGAACTCATGGATGAGTTGAGGCAATTTAAATACTTCTCCAAGATTGATTTGAGATCCGGGTATCATCAGATCAAGGTGAGGGAGCAAAATATCCCCAAGAGAATGTTCAAATGTCACTATGGGCATTTTGAGTTTTTGGTAATGTCCTTTTGATTGATCAATGCCCCAGTAACTTTCCAATCTTGCATGAACCACATCTTCTGTGGTTATTTGAGAAAGTTTGTATTGGTCTTTTTTGATGATATTCTTATCTATAGCCGCACTTGGGAGGAGCACTTGCAGCATATTGAGACAGTTTTACATATCCTCAAGGAGTAAAAATTCTATGCCAAGCTCTCCAAATGTGAATTTGGCCTCACAGAGATGTTGTATTTGGGGCACATCATAGGAATGGATGGAGTGAGGGTATATGAGGAGAAGATCCAGGCTATCAGAGATTGGCCTGAACCCAGAAATGTTACAAAACTCAGAGGGTTTGTGGGCATATGCACTTATTGTCGGAAGTTTGTGAAAGGATTTTCACAACTAGCAACACCACTCACAGACTTGAAAACGAAGGGAGCTTTCCATTGGACACCTACAGCATAGAGGGATTTTGATAAGCTCAAAGAGGTAATGAGTAGTTGTCCTGTTTTGGTTTTTCCTGACTTTTCTCAACCTTTTGTTCTAGAATGTGATGCATCAGGTGAAGGTATTGGGGCAACCTTGATGCAAGGTGGGTATCCTATAGCATTTGAGAGTAGGAAGCGGCTCCCTCATGAGAGGTTATACCCCATATATAATAAAGAGATGTTGGCTATCATGCATTCATTAGCCAAATTCCGGAAATACTTGGTGGGAAATAAGTTCAAGGTAAAGACTAACCATAGCAGTCTTAGATTCTTCCTTGAACAGAAACAGCTCCAGGAGAGGCAACAGAAGTGGGTGAGAAAAATCCAAGCTTATGATTTTGACATAGATTATGTCAAGGGGAAAAGCAACGTATTAGTTGATGCACTATCCAGAAGGCCTACAACGTTGTCTTTGAGGGGCATGGATGCAGATTGGAAAGCTCAACTTTTAGTTGAGTATTCCAAAGATGACTTTGCATGTGAGATACTTGATGGGGTGGTATCAGATGAGAGGTTTAGAGTGATGGATGAGGTCATCTATTATTGGGACCAGATCTTCTTGGCTAAGAATTCCAAGCTCAAGTAGAAGATCTTGTTGGCATCACATGATTCCCCACTTGCTGGGCATCAAGATTTCACAAAGACTTACAGAGCTATAATAGAGAGATTCTAATGGAAGGGTCTCAAGGAGGATGTGCTCCGACATGTCAGAGAGTGCACCATTTGTAGAAAAATAAGGGATAACACACCCACCCTACTGGGTTATTGCAGCCACTACCTATTAAGGATGGGAAGTGGGAAAGTATCTCTATGGACTTCATCACCTGCTTACCGACAGTACAGGGTAAGGATTGTATCTTTGTATTTGTTGATAGACTAACAAAGTACTCTCATTTCTTTTCTATTTCTGCACATTATACTACTTCACAGGTAGCTGAGCTCTTCTTCAGAGATGTATTTAGTCTCCATGGTCTTCCAAGGACCATAGTGAGTGATCAGGACAGCCGCTTCATGGGTGGCTTTTGTCAAGAACTTTTCCGGTTGGCGGGACTGACTCGACTCCAAGCACTAGCTATCAACCCCAAACCGATGGAAAGACCGAGATAGTGAATAAGTGGCTAGAAGGCTACTTGAGGAACTATGTAGCAAGGTAGCAGAGAGCTTGGCTATGTTGGATCCCCTTGGGAGAGTATTGTTACAATACTACTCACCACATCTCTATTGGCATGAATCCGTTCTAGGCCTTATATGGGTATGAGGCACTGTCATTTTATAATGTTATGTTTGGAGCAAGTAAAGCTCCAAGGGAAAAGGAGTGGATTCAGGAGAACTAAGACATACTCAGGGCACTCAAGGACAACATTGCTACTTCCCAGAACCAGCAGAAGATGTATGCAGACCGTGGTCGGATAGAAATATAGTTTGAGGTGGGAGATCTTGTCTATATGCGTCTTCAGCCTTACAAATAGTCCACATTCAAGGAGAATGGAGCTGAGAAGCTCAAACCATGTTTCTATGGGCCATACAGGGTGATCAAATGTATCGGTAAGGTAGCATATGAGTTGGAGCTTCCTAAGGGGAGCAAGATCCAAAATATATTCCATGTCTCTTGCCTCAAGAAGGACATTGGGAGGAATATAGTTGCCAACATGGATCTCCCCCCTATTGATGATGAGGGCCACCTAATCTTGTAGCCAGAAGTAATCTTAGACACAAGGGAGAGGAAGCTGAGAAACAGATTCATCAAAGAATATCTGATTCGATGGAGGAATATACCAGATGAGGATACCACTTGGGAGGGAGAGAATATCTTGCAGCATCCTTCTTTACTGTTTCTTGTGGTCAAGAAAATTTTGAGTGGGGAGGACTGTAATATTCCCAATTATCCATTACTACTTTGAATATTATAACTGCTCCATTTTTTAAATACAAAGTAGGGAAGACAATAAAACATATCCCAGTGTGAAAAGGGATTGGATTACGAGGACCTAATAAAGCCACTTTGGTGTGAAAGAAGGGCAAAGAAATTTGCTAGATCCAGTTGACCAAGTCAACAGTGCTGTCACAACAGGAGGGAAACCAATTAGGGCAGCGCAGTTTTGAAAGGGGAATCTTCTCAAGGAAGTCACATCATCAATGAGTGGGATCTGGGGTGAGAAAGCTCACCAAGGATAAGAAGGAGGATATGGCAGCAAGGAAAGAATTGAGTATTCATCTTTGTTTGGTCTTTTGACTGATTGCAAGCTTCATCTATTTAGCTGGAGTTGCAGCACTATTTAGTGCAAAGAATTCTCATGTGGGAATTCCATCTTCACCTTTGGTCTTGCTGGTTGGGAGATCTAAGGGGAAGGTCATGAGCTCAATTTTCATCATTTATCTTGAGGAGGTTCATTCTACATCGTATACAGTGCATTCACTCCCAGTAACTACGTCATTTCTGCAATAGAAGCAGCATCTGGGTCATACCTTCCTATTTTGTGCTTGTTTCAGAGGAGGAGGTGTCTATTTCACTCCGGGAGGTCTATTGAGGAAGGCCTTGGGAAAATTTCTGTATTATTTATCTATTTTAGATCACATTTAGTATTTTATAATATATATTTTATCGGTACAACGTTATTTTCTGTAGTGCTACATTCTATATTGTTGTTTTGTCGGAAACCCTTGTCGGGGTGTTCCGATGTGCTTGTGAAAGAGTTCAAACCTCTCATTTTTTATTCCATGATTAATGAAAGCTCAAAAACTGTATGAAATCATCTTTTTCTGTAGATTTTATAATAAAAATTACGTTGTTGCAGTCTTCAGCAGTTCTATTTTGTGAAGTTGTGGGATTGGGGTGTTTTTGAGCATATATGAGCTGGGGAGATCTGTTTAGTGTAGCTAGAATGATTTGTTTTTTATTCCATTTAATATTTAAGCTACATACAACATATATAAGAGGATCCAAATCCTATTCTGCATTTTTATTTCATGGTTTTCCTTATACAACGTCCTCATTGGAGATATTACAGAAATTCCTGAAAAGGAATATTACACATACAAGAATCTCCTATAGTGCAAGATGATTTCATAGGGATTAAAGAAAGCAAGAAGAAAGGGATAAAATCATCAAAGAATCTGGAGTTTAAGGATGAATATGCAACATTTATTTTCCAAGCTAGGAGGCCTATAACTAGGCATTCTAAAAGGCTAAAAGAACTTAATGCAGAAGTTGAGGAAACAAATGAAGCAACTACTATTCATAAGGAGATAGTTGATCTTTCCTCACCTGTAACAAAACATGCAGAAAATAGAGTATCTATAGCAAAGGTGGAAATGACCAAGTATAAAATTATGGAAGAGAGGTTAAGATCAACAAATCATGAAATTTCCAAGTTGAAGAAAAGAGCTAGAAAACATGTCATTGAGAAAAAAACGTTTAAAAGGATGAAAGTTGTTTGGGAAGGTGAAATAGTTTCAAAATTATAAATACCAAGCAATGAGGAACAATTCTTCACATGGACAGTCCCAGCCGCCAAGGAAGAAAAGTTTGTAAGAGTCATAAACACTCATTTGAGATCTAGCAACAGAAGGTTAAGAAGAAAAGTGGAAGATCTGGAGATACATTTGACAAAGTCTCAAGAAAAGTTAAAAGGGAAGTGAAACAGAGTAATTGGGCAGTAAAACAAAGTGATAAATCCATAAGTCAATCTCTCATCAAGATGAAGGCAAAATTTGATGAAGATTATGTTTTTGGGGTCATATTGATGTGTGTTTGAACTAATACCAACACATTTAAAGTTTAAACACCTCCAAGGTACAAATTTTGAAGACAGTTTTGAAAAAACTGCTTACACAACAGTTTCATAGCGCAGATAGTGCAAAACTGCTGAAATGCACTACGAAACTGTTGAAGTAGTCTTCAAGCACATTTTAAATATCAAATTTTGGGGGAAGTTTGGTGAATTTTGACTTGAAATGGCTGGTGGAAGTGTACAAATAGCATATGAAGGTTTACTTGAAGAAAGTAGGTCAAAAGTTGGTTGAAAAAAGGAGCTAAACACTACACTATGAAACTGAGCTGATTTCATAGTGCAGGTTTATCCTTTTTATTTTTGCACCATTCGAATTATAGTTTCTGCACAACTGGAGGATTAAAGATATATGGTGAATTTTTGGAAACATGACACATGTAGACCTGATCTATTTTTTGGGTGTAGAGCCTGATTATCTTGTTTATTTTGTATCACAGCATTGGACCCATGTACCTTAATGGGGGCAGAAACACCGCCCGTAATTAAATGCTGCCTGGGGGGGTCTAGGGGGGGCGGCTGTGACTTTATGGAGCCCCCCCCCTGGTGGGGGGTTTTAGGGGCAGTGCCCCCGAAGCTACAATCAGATGTAAAATTTCCTTGTAAAAGTATAGTAATTTCTAGTCAATCTGGGCCATTCATTAGGTGGACGATCTGACGGTAGAAGTTATGTTTAGTTTAAGGTTTTTTGCCCTAGAAGGCAACCCCTCGCTTGTATGAGGGTATTTTATTGTGGCTATGTATTGTATGAGTATTCTTAGAGTTAGAAACAGATAGGGAGACTGTGAGAGAGAATAGAGGATATTACAGTGGATATGCTGTAGGTTGTGTCTCTTCATTTTTCTGGATAATAGAAAGGAAGGACTGGCTATTCAGGGTGTACGTAGCCCAAACTAGATGAACCATGTATATTTGTGTCTCTCTAGTTTTATGTGTTTTGTGTGCTTGTGTTTTCTGCATATTTTATGTGTTTCATTCCTCTGTAATATTTAATTTTCTAACAACTGGTATCAGAGCCAAAGGTCTATTTGGCTGATAAACTCGCAGGAAATAAGGGTTCCTGGTTCGAGTGGCAGCAATGGTGAAAGATGGTAAATTTAGGGTCGATAAATTTAATGGCCAAAACTTCCCAATGTGGAAGATGCAAATGGAAAATTATCTATATCAGAAAGATCTGCACCTACCATTGAATGGAAAAAAAAAGAAGCCGACGACTATGACAGACGCAAAATGGGATATTCTTGATAGAAAGGCACTCGGAATAGTACGGTTGTGCCTTGCAGCATCAGTAGCCTTCAATATTTCTAAAGAAACAACAACAGAGGGTCTGATTAAGGCGTTGGCGAAACTATATGATAAACCCTCGGCCTCAAACAAGGTATTTCTTATGAAACGTTTATTTTATATGAAGATGTTGGAAGGTGGATCTATTGCAGACCATTTAAATGATTTTAATACAATTACCAGTCAGTTAAGTTCTATAGGGGTAAAATATTATGATGAAGTTAGGGCTCTTTTATTTATGTGCTCATTGCCAGAAATCTGGAATGGTTTAGTTATGGCCATTAGTAACTCTGTCTCTGGATCTATTACTTTAAAGTTTGATGATGTTTTCAGTGCTATCCTTAGCGAGGAAATGTGAAGGAAAAGCTCCGGTGAGACATCGTCTAATTCTTTGAGTGTAGAGTCTAGGGGAAGAAGAATGGAAAGAGGAAAGAGCTTGGGATATCGTAGTAAATCAAGGAAAGTCAGATCCAAGTGTAGATCGGGGATAGTGTGCTGGAAATGTGAAAAGAAAGGACACCTAAAGAAAGACTGTAGATCTCAGAAGGGAAAAGAAGGAGACACACAACAAGAAAACAATCATGAAGCAAATGTGATAGGTGATGTGTTACAAGATGCTTTGATTCTTTCTTTCGAAAATGTTACTGATTCCTGGGTGGTAGATTCAGGGGCCTCATTCCATGCCACACCTGATAAGAAATACTTTCATGACTATGTTCAAGGAGATTTTGGACAAGTTCGTTTGGGTGATGATAAAACCTGTAAAATTGTTGGAATGGGTAAGGTTCTTGTAAAAAAATAGAATGTAAAACAATGGCTATTAAAGGAGGTAAGGCATGTTCCAGATCTGAAGAAAAATCTGATTTCAATAGGGCATTTAGGAAGTGAAGGTTGTGTGACAACTTTCACAGATAAAACTTGGAAGGTCACCAAAGGAGCGCTAGTAATAGCAAAAGGCAAAAAGGTTGGAACATTGTATTTATGAAATCATATTTCTAACTATGTTAATGCTTTAACTTCCAAAGGATCAGATGCATCATTATGGCATCATAGGCTCGGACACATGAGTAAGAAGGGGATGAAGATTCTTCACTCAAGAAATTTGTTGTCGGGTTTGAAGAATGTTGATTTGGATTTATGTGAGAATTGCATTTATGGAAAACAGAAGAGAGTCATATTTCTCAGTGTTGGGAAAGAAAAGAAGAGCTAAAAATTAGAGCTTGTGCATACAGATGTATGGGGACCTGCTCAAGTATAATCTCTTGGTGGCTCTCATTATTATGTTACTTTTATTGATGATGTAACTAGAAAACTTGGATTTATTGTATTTAGAATAAATCTGATGTATTTGATACTTTCAAGAAATGGAAAGCTTTGGTTAAGATTGAGTGAGGAAAGAAGTTTAAATTTCTCAGATCAGACAATGGAGGTGAATATTGCAGCAAAGAGTTTGATAGGTATTGTTCAGAGCATGGAATTCGCAGAGAGAAGACAGTTCCAATAACACCACAAGAAAATGGTGTGTTAGAAAGGATGAAAAAACAATCATGGAGCGTGCAAGGTGCATGACATTGCATGCAGGATTTCCTTTAAAATTTTGGGTGGTTGTTGTAGATACTGTTGTTTATCTAATAAAAAGAGGGCCTTCAAGTTCCTTGGATGGTGGTATTCCAGAGGAAGCCTAGACAGGTAAAAAGGTAAACTAATATTTTCTAAAGCCTTTTGGTTGTGAGGCCTTTGTCCATATAAATAAAGAAAATGTAACAAAGCTTGAGGAAAAATCAAAGAAATGTACCTTTATTGGATATGGTGTTAATTATTTTGGTTGTCGCTTATATGATTATGAAAATCAAAAAATCATTAGGAGTAGAGATGTAATATTCAATGAAAAGGTATTGTATAAAAATCAGTTGCGGGAAAAGAAACAGGAAAAAAAAAACAAAGAATACACAGTTCTTGATGAGATCACAGAAAAGGTAAAGGTGCCTGAAAATAATAATAATCAAGAGCCACAACAACAGCAAAAACCACAATGGAAATAGGCACCTCAAACACCCGAAAGTGGTGTTAGAAGATCTACCAGGATAAGTAGACCCCCTGAACGATACTCTCCTTCATTATATTATTTATTGTTAATTAATTCTGGTGAACCAAAATGTTATGAAGAAGCTATGCAGGTTGAAAGCAGGAAGAAGTGGGAGCTAGCCATGGAAGAAGAGATGGACTCCTTAATGCATAACCAGACTTGGGACTTAGTTAGGTTGCCTGCAGGTAAAACTACATTGCAAAATAAATGGGTTTCTAGGCTAAAGGAAGAAGATGGAGGAAAATAGAGGTACAAAGCTAGACTTGTGGTGAAGGGGTTTGCACAGAAGAAAGTTACTGATTTTGATGAAATATTTTCTCCTGTTGTTAAAATGGCTTCAATCAAAACTATTTTAAGTCTTGTAGCAGTGAAAGATTTACATCTTTAATAGTTAGACGTAAAGACATCATTTCTCCATGGAGCTTTGGAGGAAGAGATTTATATGCAGCAACCAGAAGGATATGAGGTCAAAGGGAAAGAAAAATTAGTGTGCAGGTTAGAGAAGAGCTCGTATGGCTTAAAACAGGCTCCAAGGCAGTGGTATCTAAAATTTGACAAGTCTATGTATGAACAAGGTTATACTAGATGTCCCTCTAATCATTGTGTTTATCTGAAAAGGAAAAATGATGGCAGCTATATTATATTGTTATTGTATGTAGATGACATGCTTGTTGCAGGCTCTAACATGCAGGAAATAAATGTTTTCAAAATAAAATTGACAAATTCACTTGCAATGAAGGATTTTGGAGCTGCAAAACAAATCCTTGGTATGAGAATAACTAGAAACAAGAAAAATCACAAATTAACACTTTCTCAGAATGATTACATACAAAAGGTGTTAAAAGATTTAATTTGCAGAATGCAAAACCAGTTAGTACACATTTTTCTATCCATTTCAAACTTAGTAAGGAGATGTGCCCCAAGACCCAATAAGAAATGGACTATATTTCTAAAGTTCCATATGCATCAACAGTTGGAAGATTAATGTATGCAATGGTCTGCACAAGGCCTGATATTGCACATGGAGTGGGAGTTGTAAGTGGGTACATGAACAATCCAGGAAAAGAATATTGGATGTCAGTAAAATGGATTCTTAGATATTTGAGAGGTACCACAAATCAAGAATTATGCTTTGGTGGTTCAAACATTGCTCTACAGGGATATGTTGATGCAGATATGGCAAGTGACAGAGATAATAGGAGGAGCACTACAGGATATGTATTTACTGCAGGTTGAACAACTGTCTTTTGGGTTTCAAAAATCCAAAGTGTTGTTGCACTTTCAACAACATAGGCAGAGTATGTTGTTGCTATAGAGGCTAGTACAGAAATGATTTGGTTACAAAGGTTTATGGATGAATTGGGTAAGAAGAATGATATGGACACGTTATACAGTGATAGCCAAAGTGCCATTCATCCTTCAAAGAACTCAGCATTTCATTCCAGGACTAAACACATACAGCTCAAGTACCATATCATATGGTCAGTATTGGAAGATGGACAATTGAAGCTGGAAAAGATACACACTAGTCAGAATCCTGCAGATATGCTAACAAAAGTTGTAACCAGGGAGAAACTGAGAATATGCTCATTTTCAATTTGTCTTCAAGGATGACGATGAATATGAGAAACAACCAAGTCCAAAGAGGAGTCATTATCCAGCAAATGAAGTAGCGGTGGAGTTTCTACAATCAGTCTCTAAGTGGGAGATTGTTAGGTGTGGAGCCTGATTATCTTTTTTATTTTGTATCACAGCATTGGACCCATGTATCTTAGTGGGGGCGGCAACGCTGCCCGTATTTAAATGTTGCCTGGGGGGTTCACGAGGGGCGACCGCAACTTTATGGAGCCCCCCCCTGGTGGGGGGTTTCGAGGGCACCACCCCCAAAGCTAAAAACAGATGTAAAATTGCCTTGTAAAAGTATAGTAATTTCTAGTCAATTTGGGCCGTTCATTAGGCGGATGATCTAACGGTAGAAGTTATGTTTAGTTTAGGGTTTTTTTCCCTGGAAGGCAACCCCTCGCTTGTATGAGAGTATTGTATTGCGGTTTTGTATTGTATGAGTATTATCGGAGCGAGAAATAGATAGGGAGACTGTGAGAGAGAACATATGGTATTATAGCGGATCTGATATAGGTTGTGTCTCTTCATTTTGTTAGATAATAGAAAGGAAAGACTAGCTGTTCGGGGTGGACTGTTGTGTAACCAGCTCCAAAAATAGAAGAAAAGAGATATGAACGCCTTAGAAATAAGCCACTTCGAGGGGGCAACCTCCAATACATTACATAAATGAACAATTCTTGGATGATACAAATGAACAAAACCTCCTTCTATATATAGGAGTCCATGGGGCCACAATATAATCCAAGTGGGGCCATAATGTAATCCTAGTCGACATACAATAATAATGTAAGGGCACAATAATAACAATATGGGGGTTACAGGGGTACAGCAATAACAATAAGTGGGGCTAAACTAACATAATAAGGGACTACACTATTAATATAGGGACTTAACATGCCCCTCTCCTTCAAACAAGTGTTGTCCTCAACGCTTGATTATTTCTTGATGCTTCTGTATAAAATTCTCATCCTCCCATGTGAAATATTTTACAGGAAAGTTCTTCCACTTGCTGAGATACTTTGAAATTGATCGTACTTGTCGAGTTCTTGTTTCTATGATTGCTTCATAACTTCTTTCGATGTGATGTTGATCTTCCTGTTGTTTCATTAGATTCTGCACCAAATTTGGGTTATCCTTTGAGAGTTGGAGAACTTGTTGTTGATGCTCGATGTGATCTTCCACTAATTTATCATCCATATTTTCTATTATTTGATCCTTCAAACCATCCAACTTAGCCTCCATTTCTGCTTTTAAACCATCTATTTCATCTTCAATTGCTCTTCGTAAGATTGAAACTTGTTGCACTTGGTACCATAATTTTGATATCTCATAATGCAACTCTTCCTCTTCATGTGTCATAGTATAGCTTTCTCTTTATTTTGAGGAGCTAGATATTGAAATTAAATTATCTCTATAATTGAAAATCCTCAATATCTGAAATTAAGCCTTGTAGTAGTCCTCTGAAGCTTCTTTCAAGTTCCACAGGTCTGATTTGATTTGGATTCTTCAAGACAAAGTTATTTCTAATCTTCCACAATGACCTAATTATGGACTAGTTCGATGAAGCGAGGAGCTTGCGACTTACTTGCGATGTCTGTTTTGTCCTTTGTCTACGAAATTGATACTTGAGAAACTAAAGTCTATGTACTTGCAACCACTTTTTACGGCACTCCAATCTGATGCCCAGAGAGAGATTTATTGAACTTTTCC
The DNA here is from genome assembly GCA_034641835.2 of Pinus albicaulis. Classification (NCBI taxonomy): domain Eukaryota; kingdom Viridiplantae; phylum Streptophyta; class Pinopsida; order Pinales; family Pinaceae; genus Pinus; species Pinus albicaulis. The sequence goes on along the minus strand of CM076573.1, from coordinate 659,656,214 downwards.
CACGATCACCTCTTTGAGATGAAATTTAGGAGCCTGAAAAAGCACTACCTTCCACAGATCATATCTCCACAAATATTGCGAACCAAGCTCTGAAATTTTTTGACGACTTTCTTCAAGATTTCAGCTTCGCACCATATGAATTTCAGACTCTGAACCTTCGTACAAAAAAATTTATAGCGTAAATGCCACGATGACCTGTTTATGAGCCTGAAAAAATACCTAACTTCCACAGATGATATCTCCTCAAATATTGCGAACCAAGATCTGAAATTTTTAGACAACCTTCCTCAAGATTTCAGCTTCGCAACCTAAAAATTTCAGCTTCTGAAGCTTCGTAGAAAAAAAGTTATAGCGAAAATTCCACGATGACCTGTTTGGGCTTGGCGAACCCTAGAATCCCAAGCTACGATGCAAATGTTGTGTAACCCAGCTCCAAAAAATAGAAAAGAGAGATATGAACGCCTTAGAAATAAGCCACTTCTAGGGGAAACCTCCAATACACATTACATAAATGAACAATTCTTGGATGATACAAATGAACAAAACCTCCTTCTATATATGAGAATTCATGGAGCCACAATATAATCCAAGTGGGGCCATAATGTAATCTAAGTGAGGCATAACAATAATAATGTAAGGGCACAATAATAACAATATTGGGGTTACAGGGGTACAACAATAGCAATAAGGGGGCTACACTAATAACAATAAGGGACTAAACTAGTAATATAGGGACCTAACATGGACGTAGCCCAAGCGGGTGAACGGTGAATTACGTATATCTGTGTCTCTCTGGTTTTATGTGTTTTGTGTGCTTGTGTTTTCCGCATATTTTATGTGTTTCATTGCTCTGTAATATTTAATTTTCTAACACTATTAATGATAAAAGTATTCAAAAGAGATAAATAAATCAAAGAGGCTAAAAAACAAGAAAACATGTTTCCTATTTTTTAGGAGAACATTATCATTAACAGCAGGGTCACTTCAAGTGAAAGGTTAGCATCCAAATTTGAATTCATGGGATTTCATGTGGAAAAAAATGTAATAAATATTATATAAGGTTATTAGAAGGATATTTAAGAGTTTCAATCCTATTAGAATTAGGACTTTTCATAAGCATTATAGCTATCAATTTGTAATAAATAGCATGTCTCAGATTAGGAAAGGTGTCAAACTCTTTGAGTTCGATATATCTAGTGGAGAATAAGGGATCATATCTTGTAAATGTTCTATAAAGAGCATAAGGTTGAAATCAAACAAGTTGGACATTTTTATTATCAAAGACTGTGTTTTGTATGTCCCTTTGGTTTTTTGACCCAATATATAGGTTTCCCATTTTGACAACTCGGGATTCATAAGGATTTCTTGTTCATTGTATTTCTAATGGAATTCTTGATATCTCTATTTGTAGTGGTGTTTGTATATGATACTTGAGATTCATTCATAATGCTCTAGCTTCTTCATATAGCTAACTATGTGTTTCAACTGATTATTGTTTTACTAGACTTGAAATCCAAATGCCTTGACTTCCATGCTAGATAGACTGTGATGTTTTTGCTGAAGTTATCTTGAATCCATGGCCTTGTTAGCCACCTATAAATTCTGTCATACACAATGGTGGCTAGACTTTGTCTTCAAAACTTCAAGAGATAGTTCCCTTTGAAAACTTATCATCATTTGAAGTTTTTATGATGATTATTACTTTTTGAGTTAATATTCACTACTGTTTCCCTTTTATCCTAAAAAAACCTGTTGTTCACCAAGAGAAAGACTGCTTAAAACTCCATTTTCCATCATCTCAATTATCCATCTTTCACTCATTTTTCCCTTTCATTTTAATCCTAAAGATACCTTCATTTAGCCTCTAAACCATCCCAAAATCCTCTTTAGGTCTTGTGAAATCCTTTCATAATGTTTAAAACCCTTTTCTTCCTTATCAGAACCCTAAAACCCTTTGAAAAACCTTCAAAAATCTTTAAAAACCTTCATTTTTCTATAAGGCCTTAAGCCCCTTTCAGCCTTAAGCCCCAACACCTTTTCCGCATATAACCCATGTCGAGACCAGGTGCTAAGAACTTATCGCATTGGAAATTTTTATCATCACAAATATTCATTTTACCCTTTTTTTTTGTTATTTTCCTTTCGCCGATGCGATCCCACGATCAATTCTCCACTATTGATCTGATATTTTTCACCCAGATCTAACGGTCCATATCGCTCCCCGTTCCAAACTCGCCTTTCCGCCTTTTTATTCATGATTAAAACCTGACCGTCAATCTATTTTTCAGATCAATGGCTCTCACTCCATCGCAAATTGGAAATCGCAGTTTTCCCTTTATCCTTTGCCCTTTTTCCTACCATCGATGCGATCCTGCAATTAAATCTCAGCCGTTGAATCCACAAGAACCAGTGGGCCAGATTCAATCGCGCTCCGTCATAAGCCCTTCACCATTGTGCCCGCCGATTAAATCTCCACCATTGATCTCTAAAACTGATCCAACGACCAGCGCTTAATCGTGCATCGAAAAAACAAAAACCCCGGTGTTTTGGCCTCTTTCTTTTCTGCGATGTGATCAAACCCTGACTGTTCATTCCACTAGATCTGATGGTCCACGCTTCATCTCATCGCACTCATTCATCTCATGGTCCCTCCGAAATCAACCTACCGATTTAATCCTGACCGTTGATCTCTCTTAGATCTAACGGTCCGCGCTCAATCACATCGGCACATTGCATCGCCACTTTGCCCCTTTCCTTCCGCCGATGCGATCTTACGATCAAATCTCCATCGTTGATCATTCTTAAATTCAATGGCCCAAACTTCTTCTGCCTTTTAAACCCCACCCTTCTCATTCATCCACCATCTTTAATCTCGACCATTGATCCTCACGATCCGATGGCTCCCATTCATCTTTCCTTCCACCCTCTATAAAAAGGTGAGTCCCACTTCTCCTCGTTTTTCTCCACCAATTTCCTTTGAAACCTTACCTTTGCTATATTTTTTGTTTCCTGACAAATATAGTTTAAAACCAATCATTGACCGTCGATCTACCAATATCAAAGGCCATCAGGCCCCATCCTTCCGCCTTTTCCCTTTACCTGCATTTCTTCATATCCGCTCCTTTTTTCAATTATAAACATTTATCAAAGAAATTTAATGATCGGAACTTAATCCGAAGGCCTATTACACCCATCCATTGTGTGCCAATTTTCTGACGTCAACCTAGACCCTGCATTCACTTTACCCCGCAGCTCTTCATCCATCGCGTGCGATCCTCACCGTTGGATCTGCAGCCTCCGATCCGATGGTCGCCGACGCGTTTCACGTAATTTTTGCGCCTAAATTTTAACGCCAAAAAATTACGCGAAATGGGTGGTTTTGTAAATCCACGTGTCAAGCGACGTACCATATCGCGTTCCAAAAGCTAAATATCACTTACCACCCAAACGCAATGTGAAAACCGATGTTAGTTTTCTGCCAAATCACCATCCTCTGCAATGTTATTTTTACTTTTAATCTTGGTTGTTGATTGCTAAGATCAGACAACTTACATTATACCTCGCCCCCATTTTTTTTCCCTCCATCTATTCTCCCAAGCGACTGCATCGAACGATCTCCATCGTGGATTATTCTAATCCAACGGTTCACATTCGTCCTCACACCCAAACCTCCATTGACCTGGTTAGCTTCTCTACCATGATTTTTCCTCCATCGCTTGCATTCTCAATTCCTCCGCATCACTCCGAAACACTTCCACCACCCCTCCTAAGCAATTTAAACCATGAATTCGCGGGATTTAAATAATTTTTATGTGTTTTTATGGAGGATTAGATGAAGTTAAAGTCAAACATTCCCGTAGATTATTACATTGTTATTGGCAAAGGATGACGATCCTTACGGCCTTTTGATACATATTTAATGGTTTCAAAGGGATAATTAAATGTTTTTAGGGAATCGATAAGTCACGATTATTGGTTTTCTGAGCAGAAACTCCAATAAACGCTCTGCACACCTGCAAACAGCGAACACAGTCAGCAATCAATTAATGAAAGGGTATCAGTGTCAAAGATGAATATTATTTCTTAATCAAGCCTAAACACAGATCCAAAGATAAATCATTGGGTTTATGAAACATATTATCAGATCCAGAAGATCTTGAACACCACATCACAGGGGCCAATTGATTCCTGAACTACTATATTGCCACCATGCAGCCTCTCTGCCTCAAAGGAATACCCAGATCAAATCTCAGTCTGAAACGTTAAGGCCAAAGACAGCTAAACATTTATTACAAGCAAAAAAAATATCCTAATTGTCAGTAGAAGTTATTATAAAGATAAGAAGAGCCTTAAAGTCAATCATTTTTACCCATTAAGCCTAAAAAAGTAGAAACCGAGTAAATGAAACAAAGTTGTAATTCGATGCTTCCTTGCGTTATGAATTGCATGGTTTTCAAGGCTAGGACTTGCATTCAATGTAGAATTAATTATTCTTCAACCCTAGGAACTCTTCCACCTCCTCATTTTCCTATAAAATATCCTTGAGGAGCACATTGTAAAGGGTTGGTTGGTCACTAGTTGTAATACTGAAACTCTCTGAAATAATACATAGTCTGTTCGAAGTTGAAGAAGAAATTGAAGTCTTGGAAGCTTGATGATGTTGTGACATGCTTGTTCTTGAGAAGGCTCTATCATTGGATCACTGAGCTTGGCTATTGGTGATGTATTCTAAAATTTCTGCTATTTGTCCCATTTTCATTATGTTCCATAAATTCTTACTATAGTAGGATGAAAAGTTTAGTCTAAGAAATGACTCCTAGAAGCACCTTAGACCTGTTTATCCTTCACTGTTTTATGTTTTCTTCTGTTGAGGTATTTTAGAGTCTTTAATATTCTCTTTAGTCCTCATGCTTGTTTATTTCTCTAATAGTTCAAATAGTTGGTTTCAGCATGATTTATGGTTTTCCCTGCTTGTCTGCTGCCACTTGAAAACTATTTTTGAAGTCTCTCTTTGAAGTACCATTGTTTACAGTTAGCCAAGGAGGTCTGTTTTGATCATACCCTTTGTCCCTGCTTGAAAAATTGTTTTAAAGGTCTTTATAGTTGTGATCATAGATGTGTTAGGTGTTCCCTCTTCTATGACTGCAATTATCAATGAATCTTTTATGTTGTCTAAGTCCTTTGAAATAAAATATTTGAGGAAATAGGAAGTGCTCCCGAATCGTAGATTTCATTTTAAAATTTGTCTTGAATTCATCATTTTATTAAAGTGTGGTTTGTAGAATTCATGGTTAGTCCTGTCTATCAAATGACTCTTTATGCTCAAATTATGTTTTCAAGTTCCCTTTGTTGAGAATTCAATTTCTCTTTCCAAATCATTAATGTCCATCTCATTCATAAAACTAAAGGATCTTGTGGCCAAGTTAGATTTGCCCTTTTATATCCCATATCCATTGATGAGTTTTTCATAAACCTCTTCTTTAATCCATTGCCCAATGAATCAGGCACTTCTTATTTCTTTTTATACTGCCTAGACCTTTCATGTTCTGCTGTACTAATTCAACCAAACAAACAAATAAAATAAACACTTGCACTCAATAACTAGTCTAAAATCATACTTAAAAGCAAACAAGACATAACTTTGCAAACAATTTGAGAGATCCCTCTCTGAGAACAGGAGGGCTAGATCCTAGAACTATAAAGATTGGTTCTGATGTTGCCTTGTCTTTTGGTTAGCCAATCTACCAAAACACAGGACTCCAACAAGCCCAATGAATGTTTTCCAGTCTGTGATACAACCAATTATATTATTCTATATTTTTACCTTAGAGTTATCCATCTATCCATTAATAAAAAATCATAAACCCTTGAGAGAGCCCTCTCAAGTTGAGGAGGCTATGCCTCAGCCAAAAAATTGGTCTAAAATAGTTACACAAAGTCCACTTGATGAGCAGCCTATCAGGTCATCATTTGTGATAACATTTTGGTGCGTCTACTGGGAGCCTGAAGATTACTCATTCCAGAAATCAAGAAGTTGAACTTCTAAAGGTAGTAGGAGCTCAGGAAAATTTTCGAGGCTGCATCTACCTTGGTGACTCCATTCAATTTCAAAAATTTTAAGGTGGCTTTGAGAAAGACATATACAAGGAGCAATCCTAATCCCAATCCACCTACCATCATGGACAATCCAAACACTATTTCAAGAGGAAGTCAAAGAATTTCAGAAATATCAGGTACTCCATCTCATTCGAAATATTTGTCCTCTAAAATATTAAGAAGTCATTAAGAAAAAAGAGTTGATGATAAAATTCATGAAGTGTTGGTTAGATCAGAGAGTGAAAAAGAACTCATTGATATTATCTTAGACTTGCATAAGAGAGGAATTGACACATCAGCCCTAGTAACACAAGAAGACAAAGAAGAATTTTGGGAAGGTGTTACCTCTGAGCTGTTGTTAGAAAAATAGTCTTTAGATAAACTGAAAGAACTTGATCCTTTGAAGTCTTATTGAAAAATAAAGCTGGTTTACCCCTTCCCAATTGGAGTTCAATTGTTAGTGGATTATAGAAACCAAATAGTCCTTCTCATATCATCTTTTCATCTTCTGTTTCTACCATTCCTAAAACTATTGTTCATCCTTTAAGCATGGATGGCCCTGCTAGGTATGCTCCACTTGTCCTTCTTGCTGTTTTACATGATCTCCCTAGAAAATATGCTGTTAGGATTCAAACTTGGGGAAGCGATGAAGAAATCACAGCAGAGAAAAATGTAGATCAATTTAATGATTTTATAGTCAGAGAAGAAGTTGATGATGAAGATCTGAAGTTAAGGTTATTTTCACAAAGTTTTATCGGTTAAGTTAGAAAATGGTTTAAAGCTCTCACTCATGGAAGTATTCAAACTTGGGATGAGTTTGAAGATAAATTTTTGAGAAAATGGGGAAACAAAACCAATCCAGTTCAAGCACTTACTGAATATAATAGTCTTAGAAGGGCAGTTGATGAATCTGTCTAGAACTTTTCAAAAATATTTAATAAATTTTTTGACTCAATTGCAACTCATTTTAAACCTCCAGAAGCCTTAGCACAAATGAGATATGTTGTAGTATTTGACTATGAATTTTTCATCTTCTTGAGAGAAAGAGAATCACCTACACTTGCTAAAATGAAAAATGATGCAGTAAAGGTAGAGGTAAACATGATAGCTGCTAAAAAATCAAAAATGGGAAAAACTAAATTGAAAGAAGAAGAGAAACCTTTTGATGATAAATTAGATTCAATGACGAAAAATATGGAGAAGTTGATGGATAGGCTGGATCTTGGAAGCACCTTTGCTCCTCCTGTGAAACATGAGCATCAATTTAGAAATCCTCAATTCAAAAGACCTAAAAAGAAATAAAGCCCAAGAGAAAATAGAAATCAGCAGCTTGATCCTCCAGTGAGACCTCCTTTTTAGTTGAATTTGGTAGATGAAGAAGATGAGCCTGAAATTCCTAATGAATCTATGCATTGCCTTGACGAAGAAATGTTAGGAATTTTCTTGACTAAAGAAGAGCATGATGAGTCAGATTTGGCTAATCAAGGAGAAGAACCATCGGATTATTTCAAGGGGTATCAACATGCTATTTTTGAGATGCAAAAGCAATATAATCTCAAAAACAGAAATGTGCCTATTATTTCCAACAAAACATAGCCTAAGAAAGAAATTTCAAAGGCTGCTGAAGTCAAAAAGGATACTCCAAAGATTGCTGAAGGTAAGAAAGGCACTCCACTTCTTCCTCCTATTAAAGAAGCTGAAAAATCTGTTTCTGTTTTCAACCTTGAGAATGAAATTTCTAATATTAAAATATCAATCCCATTTGGCAAGATTCTCAAGGTAAATGAATATAGAAGCAAGATTATTAAGATGTTAAATTCACAACCAGGAGCTGCTAATATTCTGAATATTCAAGAAGACAACCCGACCATATATTTGGATCCAAGACTAGAAGATGAACAAAATCAAGAAGTGCCTCCTTTTTATGTGAGTGTTAGCATTCATGACATGAATTTACATAATGCTATTGTGGATTCAGATGCCTCTCATAATCTTATGCATGTTACACTAAAAATTGTCACCTTGACTTTCTGCTAACTGTATGAGCTCATTATTACTCATACTTCCCCCTCTGCAAGTCTAAACACGTTAGTTCCTCATGTCAAGCCTTGAAAATCAGAGAAATGTTCCTAAAAATTTCCTAAACTTTGGTGTCGCACTTTCTCTCTATCTTGCCTGCGGTCCCACACCTAATGTTCAGCTCTCTTGCGTACCTGAACGCACTTTATCTGTGTTAAAGTTGCAGACCCCTGTAAGATCAAAAAGGCACAATTAAATTCCAAAATTCTCAATAAAAGTAAATTCTGGAAGCTTCTAGAATGGATTTTGCGGTGGCAGAACCGCTCTTGTGAGGTGCATGAATCCCTTACCTTATGGAGCTAGCCCCTTGATGTGAGGAGCTTATCCCTTTGAAGGAGGATTCTATCCCTTCATACTTGGAACAGAAAACCTCCTCTTTTCCACTATAAAAAGAGGCATTAGGTAGCCTCAAAGGGTTAAGTTTTTGGAGATTGAGAATTGGAGGTCAAGCTTAAGAAGATTTGAGGTTAAGTGCTGTTGAGATTTAGACTCATTTGACTAATAATTTTGTGAGGAGAGATTACATACCTCTATTTGTCTTGGTTGGAGGAGTGCAAAGCTTATCAAAGTAAAGGATATTCCTGCTTCGGACCCCGAGAAGGCCTTTCGAACATCAAGGCTCAGGTTGTAAGGTTTTCCTTCTTTTGAAATTAATACAAATATACTCATTTTTCTCAATAAGCTGTATGTTCATGGTTTATTTCATAGATTCTGTTGTAGCCTAATTCGACTAGCTAAAAGTCTGGATGTTATTATTGCAACTCCTGGCCATCCCATGCATCATTTTTCCGAGACCAATTGCAAAAATACTTGCCCAGTTGAGTGTTAACCAGCAGACTTTGCTTTTTAGTGCAATTCTACCTCGATTTCTCGTTGAATTTTCAAAAGCAGGGGGTTTGACTCAAGAATCAAAGAGCAAGCCATCTGTTATAGGAACAACTTCCCTCAACCTTGGGGATTATGCATTGCATATGGAGAATATAATCAAAACTACCAAGATTCCTGTATCTTGCTTCACTGGAGGCATGGCACCTGAAGCAACACTTATTGTTGCTCTCAATTGTGTGGAGTTTCGAATTGGCTAGGAAGTAATGGACCCAGTTAATAGAACTATTGTACCATCATCACCCTTTGATGGCGAACCGTTGTCAGAAAAGGAGGAGCTTTTTTCTCTCAAAGCAGGCCTGAGAAAAGTTAATATTTTTAGAGATTATGTAGGAGGAGGAAGAGAAAATAAGGCTTGTAGAGAAGAGGATGCGAGTGATGGATGTGAATATGTGTTTGATAATGATTTTGTTGATGAATGTGATGAGGATGAGTCTGAGGATAAGGATGAATTTAGTGTTCGGAATGCCTTTAGCTATGAGACTTTGGCTGCAGCTAATCGTGTTGAAGGAGTTCTCTATTTGGATTTTAAAAAAGATGGAGATGATGACAATTGGATCATTAATCATAAAGAAAATATAGAGTCAAGTTCCAAGGTTATTGAGGAGCCAGGTTCATCTGACTCTGATTATGCTATTGTATGGCCTCCTTCCATGCGGAGTTTTCTTTCTTGGAAAAGAGGAAATTGAATTCCTGGTCACCATGAGCAAGGGGAAGCCACTGTTGAATAAAGCATATGGAGAAGAAGTGTCATAAGAATGACAATGGAGTAGCGCAGGATAGATGTGAATGTTTAGACTTTGGCGATGACCTTTTTACCATAGGCGGCTGGGAACAGAAAGATTTTATTAGTAGAGATGGTCAGATGAAGTGGTCATCCCAAGTTTTTCTTTGCTTCAATTGATTAGCGTAATGAAAAGGCTGCAGGGGAACTCATGGGATTATCTTTGTCATATGGCCTATCCCTCAATTCAGTGTTATTCTTTGTAGTCTGGTTCCCTTGCCTGATGGAGAATAAGATAGTTTCCGTTGAGAGAATCAGACAATTTACAACTATCCCATCTGAAGCAGCGTGGACAATTCCAGGCTGTTTTCCATCTCCTAACTGGCCCCATAATGGGAATATTAAGTTAAGAGGGTTACAGGTTCGCTACCGTTCAAACATTCCTCTAGTTTTGAAAGGCATCAGCCTGAATATTAAAGGTGGGGAGAAGATTGGTGTATTAGGTCGTACTGGAAGTGGGAAATCAACCCTGATTCAAGCTTTGTGTAGGCTTCTTGAGCCCGCTGGAGGAAAAGTAATCATCGATAAAGTTGATATAGCCAACTTAGGCCTTCATGATCTGTGATCTCGTTTTGGCATCATACCGCAAGAACCTGTTCTTTTCGAGGGAACTGCCAGAAGTCACATCGATCCTCTTGGGCATTACACTAATGATGAAATTTGGAAGAGCCTTGACAGCTTGCCAATGTTGTTGCTTCAAAAACTGAAAAATTGGACTCTCTCGTGGTCGACAATGGAGACAACTGGAGCGTTGGGCAAAGGAAGCTTCTTTGTTTTGGTAGGATTATGTTGAAACGAAGCCGCATCCTCTTTCTAGATGAAGCAACAGCATCATTAGATGCACAAATAGACGGTGTGATCCAGAAGATAATACGTGAGGACTTTACTGCTTGCACCATAATCAGCATTGCTCACAGAATACCCACAATCATGGACTGTGACAAAGTTTTGGTTGTTGATGCAGGAATTGCTAAGGAGTTTGACAAACCATCTAAGCTACTAGAACAACCATCATTATTAGGAGCATTGGTTCAGGAATATGCTACTCGATCATCAGATACATGAAACTCGCAAAATCAAATCAAGCATTCTTGTCCCTCTAAAGACTGGAATTGTTACTTGAACAAGGAAATATAGATTAGATGACAGCTCGGAGAATCATAATCTTAAAGTTATCTCACCATATTTCACTTGCTGGAATCATATTCCGCATATTCTCCTATTGTTGCTCATTGCTCAGCCTATATGAATGCAGCGGCCCTGGTGTTGTCAGCTGTCAAAAATTAAGTCAGATTTTAAGATATATTCACCACTGATTTTGGGCATTCCTTCAATCTGCGGTTCGAAATTTAATCCAATCAAGTTGTTTTTGTATTGGCCCTGCGATGCCCGAAAGTTGAAGCTAATATATGACATTGGATAGCGCCAAAATGGCTTGGGGAGATCTTTCAGAAAACGGAAAAATCTAGCAACCAGCATGTATATTCCCTGGATTTCTGCTCCTGTGATGATTCCCATCAAGAAATTGGGCACCAAGGTGGTCTCGATTTGGTTTCTGCAAATAAAATGTGGAGGTCAACTGTAGGGCATTCGGGATTCTACACAGAATGTGTCCATAAGACTCACAATGTTTCGCTTTCAGGCATGTTGGAATGGATAACCTGGGTCGCGAGGAACCCCTGCGGTTCTGTGAAAGGACAAGGTGCTAAGATCTACAGGCAGAGTGAGGAGATGGCTCAGAAATGTTCGGGATTTGTTTAGTGGCTCACAATTGCATAAGGAAGTAAACGCATATAGTATTGCAGTTGAATCGATGATTTGGATCATCCAGCTCAGATCCAATGGTCTTGCGGCAGCATAAATTAAACGAATTTTATGAGAAATAGTACCCCTCGCAAAATGGTTTGGTTCAAACCACTATTTAAAAAATTGACGGCTATGATGCATTACGGCATCACTTAGCCATTTCTCAAGAGACCGCTTTTAGTGCCCCCGTAGGTGGTTATTGGTTTTCAAAAACCATGGGTGATTTTGTCAATTAATACATATGGGTGTAATGGTGGACCCAATATGTACCAATCGTTCTTTTTAAGTGCCATAGAGTAGGATCCTATTTTTGGGTTTTATATTATATATTATATATATAATATTAAAACAGGCATATTGTAAATCTAATTAATTTCAAGACTCCCAAGAATCAGTTTTAAAATTGATCATAGCAGTTAGGAAGCTACATTAGATGGCAAACATAAAAGCAGAGGGATGGGGAGGAGCAAAGGGTTCCGAGTTTTTGAACCTAGAGACCAAATTTTGTACTTGAGAATACTGAATCAATGAAAGAAGTTTGCAAGTTTCTATCATTCTGTCTATGCTGAAAAGTTTTCCAGTTTACATTATGTTTTCATATCTGTGAATAAAATAGAGTAATTTGAGCTGCGGGTCTCTTTTATACATGTGTATTTAAGAGTTAAACAAACCTTAATGTGCACTCCTCTATTTTAATTTTATCCTTACTTATTTCTTTAGGGTTTTATAATGATAGATTCTGTTTTAAATAGCATATCAAATTGAAATCCTTTTCTCTCTTTTTTCCTCCGTTCATTCACTTCAGCGTAAGTGGAATATGGCATTGCAGAACATGCATGGATTTAATATTCGAGGGTTATATAATTAATGTTTAAGGGTTTGTAAAACAGAGACAGATATATATTTATTTGTGACATAATCAGATAATGTCTTGAGCACAGATTCCTTTACACGGCAAGGAATTGTTTCTCGAGGTACAACATTAATTGGCGCCGTTGCCGGGGCTCGAAGAGGCGAAGTTCATTTCCCTGGGTTTTCTTTCTTTTTCCTCTGATTGTTCAGCAAGGAGGAAGCACTCGGCTGTGTTTAATTTTTACAGAATTCTCATTTTCACAAAGCCAAACGTGAGGTCACATACCTTGCAGCAGAAGGTTTCATAATACATTACTCTTGATGGTGAACAAGATTCAGATTTGAAGTTTGGTTGTTTATTATTCACCTGGCGACTCCACTAATGAAAGTTTCATTTGATGAAGATTTTTTCTAGCAAGAAGATGATAAAGTATCATGGAAAAAAAATGTATCAGAATTTCCGTTTTTTAAAGGAGGTTCTATTTTTTACTATCAGTTTAGTGGTCTATTTTCCCTTTTATATTAAAAGGATTGTTTCCTGCTTTTTTTTCTCAGAAGACTACAAGGCCCAAAATGTAAATTCATTATTGGAAAAAGATTATTTTTCTTCTGCTTGTATTATAAATCTTGACACAAGTGTATCTCCTAAATATGAAAGGAGGGATGATTGTTGTATTACAATCCTGGAAGATAATCAGTCACAGTCTGGGCATGAAGGTGATGATTCATCATCTTTGGATGCTAATATTTTGCCTCATAAGAAATTTATTGTTTTTCAGTTCAAAAACAGAGAAATCTTCAAACCCCTGAAGCTGCCTGCTATTCTCCGTCAATATCCTTCAAACGGATTCAAGTCCTTGCCAAGTTTCTCCGGGAAGGAGAAGGAAATTTCAGCTAAATTACATATCTTGGAATTTGAGTACTTTCTGGACAAATTTCAAATTATTTATGAAGATGTAGCTTTAAGGATGTTTTGCCATTCTTTAAAGCAGGATGCTCAGCAATGGTTCCAGTGTTTGGAAGCAGGTTCAATTAATTCCTCGCAAGATCTTCAAGATGTATTTCTTACATATTGGGGCGAGAATAAGTCATATGAAGAGCACCTTTCGGAATTATATTCAATCCGAAGGCAAAGCAATGAATCAATTTTTGAATTTAATAGGAGGTTTCAAAAAATTTATTTCAGCATGCCAGAAGAAATTCGACCTCCAGAAGCAGCGGCTATGGTCTATTATTTGAAAGCTCTTTCTATTGCCTTGGCTTTTTATCTCAAGGAGAGAAAGCCTAGCACTCTGAAGCTGATGTTTCTCCATGCGCAAGAAATCGAGAATAATGCGTGGGCTTGTAAAAATATTTTCTGCGATGCAGAAAGTCCAAGTTTTGTCAAAGATAAGAGTGGTTGTGAAGGAAATATTGGAATTTCTTTACAAGAGAATGTAAGTTCAGAGGTGAATAAAGATTTTCAAAAAGTGTCAAAAGGTTCCTATATTGTTGAAAGACAAGAATCTAATCATTTTGAAGATTCTAGTCAAAACTTAGTTGCAACAGCTGAACTACACTATGAAAGCATGGAAGATCATTGCAATAATTTGGTGAGTAGTGAGGAAAATAGTGCAGTTTCTCAGACATGTTTGTAGGAGGAAGAAAATTTTCTTCAATAATTGATGTTATACGAAGAGCATCAGCTTTATGGAGAGAAAACCTTGGATTTTTATTTTCAGCCTGAATGCCTGCCTACAGAAAATGGCAGTAAAGTTCCTCACACACAATTTATAGTTGAAAATTCAAACAATGAAAGAAGCCGCCATGTTCAAAGAAGTATACATCAGCAAAATGTTCAAGAAGAGAAGGTGGAAAAAACTTTATTTCATGAGTTCTATGATCCAGTTGCTGAATATATGGAAAATTTCTTTGGTCAGCAACAAGCTTTTTTGCAAGGGTATGTACAAAGTTTTGTATATGAAAAATTTTCATGGTACATTCCTGTTTTGATTTTTAAATTTCAGCAGTACGAAGGTATTAAATCCAACAAGCAGATGCTGGATTGGTTCCATTGGAAGGTTGACTTCACTTGATTAAGTTCAACCATGCTTATATATATAGGAGTTGTACATAAATAAGCTCAGAAGTTGAGCATTCACAGTTGCAGTGTTTCTAGTTTATCATTTTCAGTTCAAGAATAAAGATCCTAGAAGAAGAGAAGTTTCAGAGAAGTTTTGAAATTTTCAGAGATTTTGGATTGAGAGAAAATTCAGTCTGATTAGACTCCATGCCCAATAAAGGCTATTGATCTACAAGTTCTCAACACTTTGCTACCAAAGTGCTGTCCCCAATTGGAGCCAGATGTTGTAGCCTAATTCGACTATCTAAAAGTCCGGATGTTATTATTGCAAATCCTGGCCATCCCATGCATCATTTTGCCGAGACCAATTGCAAAAATGCTTGCCCAGTTGAGTGTTAACCAGCAGAATTTTCTTTTTAGTGCAATTCTACCTTGATTTCTCATTGAATTTACAAAAGCAGGGGGTTTGACTCAAGAATCAAAGAGCAAGCCATCTATTATAGGAACAGCTTCCCTCAACCTTGGGGAGTATGCATTGCCTATGGAGAATATAATCAAAACTACCAAGATTCCTGTATCTTGCTTCACCAGAAGCATGGCACCTGAAGCAACACTTATTGTTGCCCTCAATTGTGTGGAGTTTTGAACTGGCCAGGAAGTAATGGACCCAGTTAATAGAACTATTGTTCCATCATCACCCTTTGATGGCGAACCGTTGTCAGAAAAGGAGGAGCTTTCTGCTCTCAAAGCAGGCCTGAGAAAAGTTAATATTTTTAGAGATTATGTAGGAGGAAGAAGAGAAAAGAAGGATTGTAGAGAAGAGGATGTGAGTGATGGATGTGAATATGTGTTTGATAATGATTATGTTGATGAATTTGATGAGGATGAGTCTAAGGATAAGGATGAATTTAGTGTTCGGAATACCTTTAGCTATGAGACTTTGGCTGCAGCTAATCGTGTTGAAGGAGTTCTCTATTTGGATTTTAGAAAAGATGGAGATGATGACAATTGGATCATTAATCATAAAGAAAATATAGAGTTAAGTTCCAAGGTGATCGAGGAGTCGGGTTCATCTGATTCTGATTATGCTATTGTATAGCCTCCTTCCATGCAGAGCCTTCTTTCTTAGAAAAGAGGAAATTTAATTTCCGGTTACCACGAGCAAGGGGAGAGCCGTTGTTGAATAAAGCAGATGGAGAAGAAGTGTCATAAGAATGAAAATGGAGTAGCGCAAGACAGATGTGAATGTTTAGACTTTGGCGATGACCTTTTTACCATAGGCAGCTGGGAACAGAAAGATTTTATTAGTAGAGATGGTCAGATGAAGTGGTCATCCCAAGTTTTTCTTTGCTTCAATTGATTAGCGTAATGAAAAGGTTGCAGGGGAACTCATGGGATTATCTTTGTCATATGGCTTGTCCCTCAATTCAGTGTTATTCTTTGTAGTCTAGTTCTCTTGCCTGATGGAGAATAAGATGGTTTTCGTTGAGAGAATCAGACAATTTACAACTATCCCATCTGAAGCAGCGTGGACAATTCCAGGCTGTTTTCCATCTCCTAACTGGCCCCATAATGGGAATATTCAGTTAAGAGGGTTACAGGTTCGCTACCGTTCAAACATTCCTCTAGTTTTGAAAGGCATCAGCCTGAATATTAAAGGTGGGGAGAAGATTGGTGTATTAGGTCGTACTGGAAGTGGGAAATCAACCCTAATTCAAGCTTTGTGTAGGCTTCTTGAGCCCGCTGGAGGAAAAGTAATCATAGAGGAAGTTGATATAGCCAACTTGGGCCTTCATGATCTGCAATCTCATTTTGGCATCATACCGCAAGAACCTGCTCTTTTCGAGGGAACTGTCAAAAGTCACATTGATCCTCTTGGGCATTACACTGATGATGAAATTTGGAAGAGCCTTGAAAGATGTCGGCTTGCCAATGTTGTTGCTTCAAAAACTGAAAAATTGGACTCTCTCGTGGTTGAAAATGGAGACAACTGGAGTGTTGGGAAAAGGTAGCTTCTTTTTTTGGGTAGGATTATGTTGAAACGAAGCCGGATCCTCTTTCTAGATGAAGCAATAGCATCAGTATATGCACAAACAGATGGTGTGATCCAGAAGATAATACGTGAGGACTTTACTGCTTGCACCATAATCAGCATTGCTCACAGAATACCCACAGTCATGGACTGTGACAAAGTTTTGGTTGTTGATGTAGGAATTGCTAAGGAGTTTGAAAAACCATCTAAGCTGCTAGAACAACCATAATTATTCGGATCATTGGTTCAGGAATATGCTACTTGATCATCAGATACATGAAACTCGCAAAATCAAATCAAGCATTCTTGTCCCTCTAAATACTGGAGTTGTTACTTGAACAAGGCAATATAGATTAGATGACAGCTTGGAGAATCATAATCTTAAAGTTAGCTCACCATATTTCACTTGCTGGAATCATATTCCGCATATTCTCCTATTGTTGCTCACTTTTCAGCCTATATGAATGCAGCGGCCCTGGTGTTGTCAGCTGTCAAAAATTGAGTCAGATTTTAAGATATATTCACCACTGATTTTGGGCATTCCTTCAATCTTCAGTTCGAAATTTAATCCAATCAAGTTGTTTTTGTATTGGCCCTGCGATGCCTGAAAGTTGAAGCTAATATATGACATTGGATAGCGCCAAACTGGCTTGGGGAGATCTTTCAGAAAACGGAAATATCCAGCAACCAGCATGTATATTCCCTGGATTTCTGCTCCTGTGATGATTCCCATCAAGAAATTGGGCACCAAGGTGGTTTCTATTTGGCTTCTGCAAATAAAATGTGGAGGTCAACTGCGGGGCATTCAGGATTCTACACAGAATGTGTCCATACAACTCACAATGTTTCGCTTTCAAGCATGTTGGAATGGATAAACTGGGTCGCGAGGAACCCCTGCGGTTCTGTGAAAGGACAAGGTACTAAGATCTACAGGCAGAGTGAGGAGATGGCTCAGAAATGTTCGGGATTTGTTTAGTGGCTCACAATTGCATAAGGAAGTAAACGCATATAGTATTGCAGTTGAATCGACGATTTGGATCATCCAGCTCAGATCCAATGGTCTTGCGGTAGCATAAATTAAACGGATTTTATGAGAAATAGTACCCCCCGCAAAATGGTTTGGTTCAAACCACTATTTAAAAAATCGACAGCTATGATGCGTTACGACATCACTTAGCCATTTCTCAAGAGACCGCTTTCAGTGCCCCCGTAGGTGGTTATTAGTTTTCAAAAACCATGGGTGATTTTGTCGATTAATACATATGGGTGTAATGGTGGACCCAATATGTACCAATCATTCTTTTTACGTGCCATAGAGTAGGATCCTATTTTTGGGTTTTATATTATATATTATATATATAATATTAAAACTGGCATATTGCAAATCTAATTAATTTCAAGACTCCCAAGAATCAGTTTTAAAATTGATCATATCAGTTAGGAAGCTACATTAGATGGCAGACATAGAAGCAGAGGGAAGGGGAGGAGCAAAAAGTTCCGAGTTTTTGAACCTAGAGACCAAATTTTGTACTTGAGAATACTGAATCAATGAAAGAAGTTTGCAAGTTTCTATCATTCTATCTATGCTGAAAAGTTTTCCAGTTTACATTATGTTTTCATATCTGTGAATAAAATAGAGTAATTTGAGCTGCGGGTCTCTTTTATACATGTGTATTTAAGATTTAAACAAACCTTAATGTGCGTTCCTCTATTTTAACTTTATCCTTACTTATTTCTTCAAGGTTTTATAATGATAGATTCCGTTTTAAACAACATATCAAATTGAAATCCTTTTCTCTCTTTTTTCCTCTGTTCATTCACTTCAGCATAAGTGGAATATGGCATTTCAAAACATGCATGGATTTAATATTCGAGGGTTATATAATTAATGTTTAAGGGTTTGTAAAACAGAGACAGATATATATTTATTTGTGACATAATCAGATAATGTCTTGAGCACAGATTCCTTTACACAGCAAGGAATTGTTTCTCGAGGTACAACAGATTCCTTGATCACTATGATCAGCATGGTTTATGATAATGTGTATACAGGTGCTATGTTATATTTTTCTTGTTTGTAACTGCAGGTTTACAAGGAAAACTCCTTCAAGTGCACGAGGGACAACAACGACTTCAAACAAGCGCTGGACATATGGTAAGTCTTTTACACCTCTATAGAGCTTTTGTAAACCTTACATGCTTAGAGAAAGATTAGTCTATTTGGCGGTTTGTTGCTAGATAATTTTAGTACTAGGGAGATCAGTCTTGTTCGCAAGAACAATTTATCCAGCCAACAATGCCCAAAGTAATCATGGAAAGGATGGGGTTAGAAATAACAAGACAATATAAGGATTTGTTTTCTTTCAATTCAAAAAGAGTTCAATTCATTGGTTTAATTAAAGATGTTGTTGTTAGTCTAACACAAATCCCTACTAAGAAAGTGGTCATGGAAATTGTAGTAGCTGAAATTCCACCAAATTTTGGTATGTTATTGTCAAGATCACGGGTAGAAAAAATCAAAGGCATGATGCAAATGGACCTTACCTATGCCACCATTCCTGTTTTTGGTGAGCGAAGAAGATTGTATCGAGAGAATAGAATGGCATACATGGTGAGTAGTAAAGACAAAGCTAAAAAATTTCCAATTTATGCTTTTGATACTGAACTTGGATCTGCCATTATTTTAAATGAGTCAACTAATGATGTAGAGAAAGAAATAAAAGTAGAAAATCAGCACTCTGAAATCTAGCAATCTGAAAAACAGTTAACAGAAAATCAGCAAGAAATGATAAAGAGATGGAAGGATGGTGGTAATTGTATTTTGATGGATTAGTAGGAAAGGAAGGGGTAGGAGCAGGGATTTGGATTACAATTCCGAGTGATGAGAGTGAGTTTTATTCCTATAAACTGAATTTTGATTGCACAAATCAACATGGTTGAATATGAATCCTTGATTTTGGGTCTAGAGGTTTTGAAATGAATGAAGGCTCAAAATATTTTTGTTTTTGGAGATTCAGAATTAGTTATTAGGAAAGTTGAAGGTGTTTATCAAACAAAGGATGTAAGAATGAGTGTAATGTTCCCAATTTTTAGCCTCAAGCTAAAAGGAACATTATAGTTTGCATATTTTCATTTTGTTGAATAAAATGGGTAAGGAGACACCTTAACCCCTTTAGATGGAGAAATAACACTCCTTGTGTGAAAGGAGGAATAATAATACAGTTGAATTGAGCACCACATGGTGTGAACAATATTGGATCATGCTTTATCTAGTCATTTTGACCAAGTCAACTAAAACTGTCTAGATACATTGCACCTTCTTGGACAACGCAGTTTTAGTGGAGGCTCCACTTGCTTGAGCTAGGTGGCAAGTGTGAATGGTACCCATGGTGAGATGAGTTCATTTGCTTTATGAGGAGATGGCAGCCCATTTTCATTATGCATTAGCTTATTATTTTCATTGGGTCTGCAAAGACTTGCATCCCTAGGTTATTTAGCATGGTTGTAGTGTTATTCACCCAAGGGTGTTCCCAGTCGGGAATCCCTACCTCATCCTCAAGGAAGGAGAGGATTGGACTTCATTTCCTCATTCTAACATTTTTCCAAGCTACCAACTTCAGTATGGCGTTATTTTTGTAGCAGATTAACGTTGTGTTGCTGGGTGCAACAATAGAGGAACTCATAAAGTCATTCTTGGCTTGTTCTTCGGTGGATTTCTTGCATATTCCTTGGAGGAGCAGAAGAGGATACTCCTGGGATTTATTTCATATCTTTGGCACCAGGTAAAACATTCACCATCTCTCACGGTGCATTCTAGAGCAGAAACTGCGTTATTTATGTAGGCAGTTGCTGGGAGAGCCATTGGAGCTTGTCAGGAGGAGTGTTTTTGAGTGAAAGGGATCAACCCTTTGCTTGAGAACATTGTCAGAGGAGGTCATGAGTATTTCAGATCTTCCATAGTCTCATTCTCATTTTGGTTTAGTTGTAGTGACAACTTATTTGTCACATTGTACATTTTCCGTCATTTCTAGAAATCTCTCCTAGATTGTCTATAAATCTTGTATTGGAGCCCATTATTCTATCTTAGGCATTTATTTTTATATATCAGTAATATTTCATGTATTCACATATATAGCAGCAGCTACACTCCTAGAGACAGCGTTGTCACAGCTTTCTAACATTTTATGCAGTTGATGCATCTCTTGTATTTCATGTGTTAATCTTTGGAGGTTGATTCCCATTGCATGAGGGGTTTATTCCTCATGATATTTCTGTACATTTTTGATGATATATTAATTTACGTGATGGCTATAATATATTTCATCTTATGTTGCATTCATATTTGCAGATTTTAATGATTGTGTTCATGTATTGTTGTAAGCTCTCTCTTTGAGCATTCTTTATGGGATCTAGTTTGGGGAGATTTGAATAACCCAACTAGAGTCATTTCTTTGGGCTCAAATTCTCGAAGAGAAGTGTTTATTGATTTAACAAGGGGATCCAGGCCCCCTTTTTGCTTATTTTTACACTGCCTCCCTTATACAACGTCCTTGAGGACCAATTTGCAGAAATTCCCGAAAAAGGAGTATTACAGTGGTATCAGAGCAAGATCTTTGGCTAAGCCTGTGGCTTCAAGCCAAAGTGATAAATCCCTGAAGGAGGAATATTTCAAGATCTATAGACAGACTCTGCAGATGGCCAGGTAAGCTCTAGATCTCATCCTTTTTTCAAAGGTGACATATCTAGTAAATGCCCCTGTAGTCAATCTCTGCAATAGAATTTTGATATTCCTAAAAAGGGAACTGTGCAACCCAAGATTATATTCCAATAGAAGGATAAGCTCCTCATTTAGAAGAGGATATGTATAGAGAAAACAAAAAAAGAGGAATGAAGGAAGAGGAGGTTTCCCTTCTTCTTTTCCAGACCCTGGAGGATATCATTGAAGACCTTGAGGAGAAAGAAAGGGAAAGTTGGAGAGATTTTAAGAGAGGATTTGTGGATGAAGCAAGCCCTAGATATTCTTATGATGGGTGTGAGCATTCAGCCACACATGCAGATCCACGGCGCATTCCATTTCCCACTTGCACTGCTGGGAGGATGGAGGAAAAAGATGAGGCCGTTGGAGGAGCAGCGTTGCAACTCAAAGGTATGGCTCAAGATTATTGGTTTGAAAATTATGTTTCATCTTGTCATGCAAATGTAGAATCATATGATGGATTTAATAAAGGGTTGGTGAGAAATTTTGATGAAAATCACTGTGAATCTCTATGTACCAAAACATCAAACACTTTACATGCATTGGAGGGAACCATGAAACAAACTCCATTCTATATTTCTAGAGGGGAAGAAAACTGGAATGATGACTTGCTAGAGACAAGACCCTCATTGTATGAAGGGAACTCTTCTATTTTTTCTAACATGGAGATCCCTCTTTTAGAAGAAGACCAAAATCCATGGTCTCTCATTGAAGGGGAAGCATACTCACATATTGATGAAGAGAATGTGCATGAAAGAATCCACAGCGTTGTATCATTGGAGGAAGAGCCATAACCACATGGAGATGAGAGGGGAACCATTGCTTCCATGGGAGGAGTCCTTGTTTCTATGCAAGGGATTCCAAGAGATTCAACTTGTGGGAACCAAAGCACAATTCCGAAGCCATTTGCAGAAGTTTTTGGGGATTGTGAGATGGAGGAGGAAGAGAAGAATCAACATCAAGGGTTGATACACCCTTATCTATTCCAGAAAGTATTTGCACAAGGGAGAAATACTGTACAGTGTAGTGAAGAGAGGGACAAATCAGTCCACTTATACATACATTCCACTTCCGAGCTTGATGTATCATTATATGGAGGCATTCCACCTGGGAGGCCACCTGATCTAGAGATGATGAGGGGCATCTTGTCACTTGATTCACCACTCTTAGATTCCAGAGAGGTGAAGACATTGGAAGAGTCCAACACAACACAGAGAGTTTGGGGTAAACCCAAGGAGGAGGGAGACACTCTCCCATTTTCAGTATCACCCACTCTCATCAGTTATACTGCGCTGACAGAGATTACTGCAGGGATAGAGGATGGCATCTTCATGATGCAGGATGACTGCTCCATAGATTTGGAGAGGAATAGGATACTTCCTTTGA
The DNA here is from genome assembly GCA_034641835.2 of Pinus albicaulis. Lineage (NCBI taxonomy): Eukaryota > Viridiplantae > Streptophyta > Pinopsida > Pinales > Pinaceae > Pinus > Pinus albicaulis. Next base: position 659,633,476 of record CM076573.1, on the reverse strand, counting down.
GGAAGGACTCTTTCACACATGGGATTGGATGGAGGCCACTCATGCTTACTTTGACCCAGCTTGGGAGATTCCTTTTGGATGACAGCTTCTCATGGGAGGCCAACTCCCAAAGGACACCATCACTTTTTGAGCATGAGCAGCTGCATGATAAGCATGAAAACATTTTGGAGGATGAATTTGGCATGGGGGAAGCCAAAGTAGTAGGCAACAGCATGAGGGGAGCATCACATTGCAGATTACCAGCGTTGTCTATGAGGAGGATGGATCCAGATTGGAGGACTCAACTCTTGGTAGAGTACTCCCAGGATCTAGATGCATGCATGAATTTTGATGACCCAGATAGATATGACAGGTACATGATTGATGAGATGGTCATCTATACCGATGGCAGGATCTTCTTGACTAGAGCTTCTAGTTTCAAGGAAAAATTATTGCATGCACACATGAGGACTTCCTAGCTATGCACCTTGATACATATCCTAATTTGTTAGAGGAGTTCACTTGGGAGGGAATTCAGCATGATTTATATTAGCATATGGACAGATGCATAGCCTGGAGGATTCTAGAGAGGTTGGCACAAACATTTCCCTACTCATTGGAGGTGAGGGAAAGAATTCAGATGAGCCATTTCAGCTCAAGGACCGGAGTACATGGTAAAGGAGGTATATGCTCTCATTTTGATTTACCTTTATTTACTTTATATGAGCATCTTGATGAGATAAGGATGGTCACACCTCCTTATTCTCCTTATTATGATGTACTTGTGGCCCATTGCAGCAATGGGAGTGGCTATTTTCATGATGGTTTGTGGGGGAAGCCACATATTTCTTGGTGTGCATCATTGGTACCAATTTTTACTTTCATGTTTTCACATTATGAGATTTTTGTGGCAGCAAACAAGTGGCTGGGAGAGCACTTGTTGCTTTTAGTTTTGATGCAGGTAAGAGGTGCACTGTGTTGGTCCCATGAATGGAGTAGTGACCCACTCTCTAGTTGTCTTATGGAAACTTTTTTTTATTGCATGTTGCCTCCTTGTAAAAATAGAATATGAAGGTTTACTTGAAGAAAGTAGGTCAAAATTTGATTGAAAAAAGGAGCTAAACACCGCGCTACAAAAAGCGCTACGAAACTGAGCTGCTTTCGTAGCGCACGTTTATCCTTTGTCTTTTTGCACCATTCGATTTATAGTTTCTGCACAGCTGGAGGATTAAATATATATTGTGAATTTTTGGCAACATGACACATGATAAAAGTACTTAAAACAGATAAAGAAATCAAAGAGGTTGAAAAACAGGAAAACATGTTTCCTATTTTTTAGGAGAACATTATCATTAACAACAGGGTCACTTCAAGTGAAAGGTCAGCATCCAAATTCAACTTCATGGGATTGAAGTTGGAAAAATATGTAATAAATATTAGATAAGGTTGTTAGAAGGATATTTAAGAGTTTAATTTCTATTAGAATTAGGACTTTTCATAAGCATTATAGCTGTCAATTTGTAATAAATAGCATGTCTCAGATTAGGAAAGGTGTCAAACTCTTTGAGTTCGATGTATCTAGTGGAGAAGAAGGGATCCTATCTTGTAAATGTTATATTAAGAGCATAAGGTCGAAATCCAACCGGTTGGACATTTTTATTAGCAAAGACTGTGTTATTGTATGTCACTGGTTTTTTCAGCTTAATACAGAGTTCTATTTTGACAACCCAGGATTCATGAGGAGTTCTTGTTCATTATTGTTCTAATGTAATTATTCAATATCTCTATTTGTAGTGGTGTTTGTATATGATAATTAGAATTCATTCATAATGCTCTAACTTCCTTCATATACAAACTGACTGTGTGTTTAACTGTTCTACTGTTTTACTCATTGACTTGAACTCCAAATGCCTTGAGTTCCATGCTAGATAGACTGTGATGTTTTTGATGAAGTTATCTTGACTCCATGGCTCAATGAATGTTTGCTAATTTGTGATACAACCAATTATATTATTTTATCTTTTTACCTTAGTGTTGTGGAGGTAAATCCCCTCTGCAGACAGAGGCGATCCCTACTAGCACAGACCAGGTCTAGCAAAAGTCGTTCACGCTATAGTGCAGGTTCCTAATTGCAAATAAACCAACTAGCAATGAATTCTTACCTGGAAACCAATGCTGTCGCTTGTAGAGAAATTAGCGCTCCCGTTCCTTAGCTCCGGTAGATCACAATCCTCACAATCTCCGTGATCGGACACCTGCACATGCAAGAAACAAAACAAACTCAAGCGTAAAATCCAGTATATGCAACTACATGTCAGTCAGAGAAGACATAACTCAACATCATAATCAACAACAGGAGTGGAACCATAACCAATAGTCACTTATCATTAATCAATCAAAGAAGAATACAACCATATATTCTGATTGTTAATTTCTCTGAGGGTCAGCCAACGTATCACATCTCGGGAAGCCTGTTCGGGGATGTGGACAACTCTTCTGTATGTCTCTTGGGATTCTCTTGTCAGATTCACCTTAATGAATGAATTGAAGGTTCTTGCAAGACAAGGCTCCTCATGAAATGTCGGACTTGAGACTATCTATTCAAACCATTCCACTTCTCTTCATCATGATGAAGGCTTTTTGTATTTATAGAGGAGAGGAGGAGGTCCGGGCCCCATAACAGGGAAGGGAGACCTTATCCTCTTGGAGGTTCCTCGGCAAGGTGGAAACAGAGGTTAAAGACAGCTTTCTCGGTTATTCACTGAACCACTTCTCGGCGACTCATCCACGAAGTTGTTGTACTCGAAACTTCACCTCTTTTTAAAAAAAAAAAATCATAAGTAGATTGGCGCCGGTGCTTAACTGGGACAGAGTGCCAACTGGCGCGGGCTCAATGTTAATTTTCCCCATTGGCGCGAGGACATAATGGGCTACCAGTGCCAAGGAAAAAACAGGTGTTTTTAGGGGTCTTCTTAGGAAATGATCAACAGAAGGAATGTTGTCCTCATGGAAAGGGATGCAATGATGGTATTTGCAAGGCATGACACTGCTTATTGGTAACGGAATGAGCCCTCCAATGTGCAGGATGGGTAATTGCAGGGACGGTGACAAATTTTTGTGTAACAGATGCCCCCTAAAGCATGAGGCCCGAAAGAGAGAGAGGGGTGAAATTATTTACGAGAACACGTCCAACTGAAAACACAGCAATTTTTCACCGTCCCTGCAATTCCCCATCCCACACATTGGAGGGCTCATTCCATGACCAATAATCAGTTTCATGCCTTGCAAATACCATCATTGCATCCCTTTCCATGAGGACAACATTCCTTATGTTGATCATTTCCTGAGCAAACCCCTAAAAATACCTGTTTTTTCCTTGGCACTAGTAGCCCGTTATGTACTCGCGCCAATGAGGAAAATTAGCACTGAGCTAGTGCCAATTGGCACTTTGTCCCAGTTAAGCACCTGCGCCAATCTGCTTTTGGAAATTTTTTTAAAAAAAAGAGGCGAAGTTTCGATTACAAAAACTTAGTGGATGAGTCATCAGGAGTGGTTTCGACTGAATAAACACGGCCTTCCTCCTTTGGCCTCTTGTTTCCACCATATGGGGAACCTCCAAAGGGATGAGGCCTCCCTTCCACTATTGTAGGGATCCCAACCTCCTCCTCTCCTCTATAAATATAGCCTTCATCCATTGATGAAGGGGCTGGATGGCTGAATATCTAGTCTCCAAGCTCCCAAGAGCCATCAGAGCCTTATGCTGCAAGAGCCTTGATTCATTCCCTTAAGGCCAAATCCAAGCAAGGAGATCATTGTCGAGACATCTGAAGAGAGAGGTTTGTCCCATCCCCGACAGGCTTTTTCGAGACGTGTTCCACTAGCAACCCTCCGAAGGAGAATTCAGCGTCAGGGCTATGGTTGTATTCTTCTTTGGTTGATTAGTGATAAGCGAATATTGGTTATGGTTCCACTCCTGTTGTTGATTATGATGTTGAGTTATGTCTTCTCTGACTGACATATAGTTGCATATACTAGATTTTAAGCTTGCGTTTGTTTTGTTTCTTGTGTGTGCAGGTGTCCGATCACGGAGATCGTGAGGATTGTGATCTGTCGGAGCTAAGGAACGGGAACGCTACTTTCTCTACAAGTGACAACGTTGGATTCTAGGTAAGCCTTCATCGCTAGTTGGTTTATTTGCAATTAGGAACCTGCACTATAGCATGAACGATTGTTGCTAGACCCGGTCTGGGCTAGTAGGGATCGCCTCTGTCTACAGAGGGGATTTACCTCCACAACAAATTGGCGACTCTGCTGGGGAGTTAGCTTGTTGTTTGCTTTATAAACTATAGACGGAGCCTGATGTTAGCCAGATAACCTTCGAAAACGCTCTTGCTCTGCATTAGCGCAAGTAGATAAATGCTGCTTGAGTCAATCTCCGGTTTAGTTTATGAACTGAACACTTGGAGTATTGTCTTGTCTTTTCGGTTGTTTCTCGATTCTGCTTGCTTGATCGGCTCTTTTGGCTGGCTCTTTTTGTGTTTGGATTTTGGTTCAGCCCCAGAGGATCAGATCTGACCTCTGCTTTTCCGAATTTTCATCCTTTCATGGTTGGCTTGATTGGCGCGGTTTCCACCCTGACAGTTGCGCCAATTGGCATTGCCAGTTCATCACTCGCGCCATCCCATGTCTGGCGCAGATTACAGCCAGACAGTTGCGCCATCTCCTGTAGGTGCTAGGTTTTACCCTTGTTCGGAAGTTTCTTTTGGTCAGTACTTTGCTTCTGGGTTTGTTTTAGATATTGCTTGAAGTGGTGATTCTGGTCCTTGTTGGGAGAAATTCTTTGTTTTTTTCATTTTCAGGCATTGGCGCTTGTTGTCAGTTAGAAACCCGTGCTAGTTGGGCATTGGCGCTAGTTTTCAGTGAGCAAGTCGCATCAGTTGGCGCTAGTTGTCAATGAAAAAGTCGAGCCAATTTCAGGGTGTATGAAATTTGAGACTTTTTCCCTAAAGCCTTCACCAGTGTGTCTTTCCCTTCCATTATTTTCACTGTATGAGCATAGATTACATTGCTCATTGTTTGAAATGTCTTATTTCCATGATTGCTTGATGTAAAAGGGAATGAATGCCTTGTTTTTATCTCTTGCTTTGGAAGTCCTCTTTGTGTTTGACCTCATATGTCTTGTCGCCTTTTGAGGGATTTCGTGACAAAGTGTTTGAAACAACAATTGCATTCTTAGTGTTTGTTTACATCCCTTTTGCATTCATCCTTCATTAAGAAGATTTGCGTTTATTTAGTTTTCGTCTCAAAGTTTCCTTTTTTTAAAATGCATTAGATCACATTGCATTGAAAAGTGTTTTTGAGATTCATCATTGAACTTAGATCACGTTGTTTAATGATTGAAAACTAGAAATCGCTTTGAGTGCATTCTCTTTCATTAAAAGCATGCATTAAGTAGATTCTCATTTCATCAAAAAATGCATTGAGTGCATTCTTATAATTTGAAAAGGAAAAGGAAATCGTGCATAGATTACAATTGCATATTTTAAAAAAAAAAGAGTATTTTGCATAGATTACATTGCATTATTCGCATCGTTGAATGTTTGAGATTACTTTCGGATAGTGAAATTCATCTAGTTTGGAAAAAGTTTCATTTTCAGTTTTGTTGTTTGTTGCATCATTATTTGAAGCTCTTCCCTTAACTAGATAGCATTCATCGAATTGAAAGATTTCTTTTATCATATAGCTACATATAGGAGATTTTCAGATGACATGCGGTAGGGCCTTGAAACTGAGACATAATTAAATATCAACCATAAAATTTATTCAATTTACACTAAGGCAGCATTGAAACATTAACGAAATATTTAGAGGTCTAGGCTAGAGACGTGTTCTGGCGTCTTTAAACCTAGTAGTTGTCGTTTGCCTCTTGGCTTTAGACAGCACTAGTACGGACTTGTGCTCCCCATACCGTCACATATATAAAGGGAGACCCCACTAGGTTTATGTCCTTTATCCATCGGAAGTCGATTCTTCCGCCCTATACCCATGATACACCAGACATAGCATTCAGGGAGATTGCCTGCACATACGTCAAGTCCTTAGTTGATTTCTCTTTCATTTTGAAACCAAGGTGTATATTGCAGTTCACGGTTATTTGGTACACCCTTTGCCTATGTTACCAGAGTAGCCATTTGATCTTTTCTGACTCTTTAAATTTGAAAGGATCACCAAGCGCTTGTCCTTTCATGCTTGCTTCAAAACTGAAAGAGATAGAGTCACCTTTCATCCATTTCTTGAATGTTAAAACATGAAATGGTGAAGTTTCTAAGTTTCAATGTGGTAAAATAAATCACCTGCGATCACACGCCCTGTTAGAATTTGCTTGTTGGCCGTTTGATTGTGTGCCTTGGTTTTTAGCCCGTGTGCGGTTTTGAGTTTTTGATGGCAGCTTTTCCGGAGTTCACCAACCAAGGAATCCCCTCCAATGGGAATCCTCGTCATTTTCCTCCTTTTGGGAATGTTGGTGCTCCTTACATGGAAACATTGTCCCTTCCTGGATTAATTGTTGGGTTGCCTTTTTGGTTGTTTTCAACCTCTATGGTCCCGAATGTCTCAGCTACTATTCAATCAGTTCCTCCGCCTAAACAACATCATGTTGATTCCAAGGTGACCCTCTCCCCTTCTTCGCCTATTTTTACATCCTCCTCTTCTACTTCGCCTAGTGAAAGTCTGGATTCGAGTAACCAGGTGGCTAAGAAGAAGAAGAAGACAAAGAAGAAGAATTCAGATAAGAGAGAGGCTAAGAGTGCAGTTATTACTTCTGAAACATCTCCTCTTGATAAACCTTCCAACCCTCCGCAGAAATTCAAGTTCCCTTGCATGGTGTGCATGGGATACCATCTTCTTCGAGACTGCCCTGGCATTCCCAAGGTGCTCGAAGTATGTTCCAATAGTCGTCCGTCGTTGCCTTTGACTTCTGAGAGTTAGGTTGGGGGCACATCTTCAGCTAATGCTGGTAAAATTCTTAAGAATCAGGGTAAGCTCACCAATCCCTGTAACTTGTGTGAAGGGCACCATGCCATTCACCTTTGTCCTTATATGGATGAAGCCAAATGAGTTTTGGACAACTCGGTTGTTTTTGCGTCGTGCCTTCCGGCTGGTTACAAATAGATTTCTTTGAGTCCTCCACCAGCTCATTCCACGATTGGTAAAGAGTCATCCTTGATCGATCCCACTCCCTCGGAAATTCAAATTCAAGAATCCATTCTCGACCAACCATTGGTCGTGGGATCGGTTGAACTGGCCCCATCTGCGGTGCACCAGGTATTTTCCATTGAGAGTGGATCTCATCCCCCTCATGTTCTTCTTGTTTCTTCATATTATTCGGACTTGGAGAAGGATTCTCCTGTCCCTATACCTCAAGAAGCTTCTCCTCCGCCTCCCATGATGGAGGTCCCAGAGGATACCCCTCCCGCCTTCGAGATGGAGGTCATGGAGGATGGTCCCTCTTCTTCCGTAACACCAGGGGAATACCATCTCGTTTCAATGGTAGCCCCTCCGAGTAGTTTGGTTGCTTCCTTTGATTAGAGTCCATTTACAGGATACCACCTTCCGTCTTATGTGCCTTTTGAGATAACGATATAGGAATTTGGTTTGGTCGTACCTAGCACAGTTATAGACGAAGGTGCGTCTATTAGTATACTATCCTCAACTACTTGGCAAGCTTTCAGTTCGCCGCCGCTTGTGCCTGTTACATAGAATCTGTTAGCATTTAACAAAAGAACTAGTCAACCGTTAGGGATCCTTCCGAGGTTACCTATTACTTTGGGAGGTAAAACCATCCATATGGATGTGATGGTTGTTCCAGGCCCCTTGGATTTCAATTTGCTTTTGGGGCGCGATTACACCTATGCCTCTTCCCTTTTTCGTGTGGTCTGTTTTCCACATGAAGGACGGATTGTGACCATTGATTAGCTTTCGTTCTTTGGTCTTGATGTGGCAGTTGGCCCACCATCATCCCTTCCTGGTTTTTATCCACCCGTTGTATCTTCCCCACCGTAGGTCAACTATGTGGCTACCTACCTCGTGCCAGTACCCAGTGATAGTGCCATTGTGCATCAAGTGCTGGGGGCATTGGGTCCTAACTTCCAAGATGTTTCCCTTCCATCGGGAGTGGAACTCTTGGAAGCGATGACTTCTTGTTCATTATGATGAGGTTGGTCGGAGCATGGTTCTTGTCTTGTGTCAAGCTCCTTAAAAAATGAAACAAGACAGTTGGAGAATAGTTCATTTTCTTGTGTCGAGCTCCTTAAAAAAAAATGAAACAAGCTCTTCGGAGCAGAGTTCCTTGTCTTGTGCCAAGCTCATTAAAAAATGAAACAAGGTGTCCCGAGGATAGTTCTTTTAATGTGTCAACCTCGTTAAAATAATGAAACACGTTCTTGTTCAATTCGAGTCTTTGATAGGATCTCGTAAAATCCCCGTCGAGTCTTTCTCTTGATCTCGTAACTTGAACCTTCACTCCATATGCCTTTCATATGGATTGAAGCTTGGGGGGCATGTATCTTGAATTGAGTCACCATGCTGGGGGCATGCTTAATTTTTCAAGCATAGTTTGTTTCCGTTTCAAGCTTGTGTAAAAATGAAACCGGTTTCAAGCATAGTTTATCGTTGTTTCAAGCTTGTGTAAAAATGAAACCAACTTCAAGCAGAGTTTCCTGATTTCAAGCTTGTGTAAAAATGAAACCATTCCCATTTTACCTCTTGTGATTGCCATTTTATCCGCCTGTTTTTTCAGATGAGCCTTGGTTTTCTCATTCCATCGTCACTATCTGCTTGCCCAATCATATGCCTTCACTTGGTGGTTTTACCTGTTTCTGAGGAACCGCTGCGATAGTGGTTTTGTTAGCTAGCCTCTTGACTTTTATCATTTGAGCAGTTCCACCATTACCGGAACTAGTTGCTACCCTTTATGCCACTCGTTCCTCCAAGAGGAGTCAACTTTCAGCTCTTTTCGGACTCTCTAAACATGAAAAGATTTTCGATTTACTTGTCGTTTCGATCTCATTAAAGTGGACACGAAATGACATCTACCCAGTATACATTTACCCCTTTTCCGGGCTGGGATAGATTACTTACGAAAAAGGAATACCCTAGCCTTTTGCGACTAGGAGGTTTTCTCAGATATTGTTTTCTACCTTTTCGAGTCTGGGGAAATATTTACAAAAAGGGACCGTTGGAGTTTACTTTTCCACTGTCTTTTCAAACTCTCTAAACATGAAAAGACGCCGAGTTCTTCCTTTGTCAGACTCGTTAAATCCTGATGACATTGGATTCATTCAAAATGATGATATTCGAGTTTCTCCTTCCTAGGGCTCGTTAAATGTACTAGGATGGAATTATATTACAAGCATATGGTATCCTCTTCAAGCTTGTGTAAAAATAAAGAGGTACTCACTAGAAATGGTGGGGAAAATGGAACTACTATCGTCGTCGTGTCGGCATTATGTCGCTCTTGAACATGGCACTTGTCTGCATTCGTGTCGGGTTAGGGACATCTCATCTCGTTTTTCACTTGCCCTTGTGGGTTTGGGTAATCCTTTTTGACCTCCCATCTTCTCTTTGCCTCGTCATCATGACCTCTGATATTTTGATGTCAAATACTGCCAAACTCATTGTCGTGCTGCCATATGTTCAAGAGAAGTTGACCTCTGCAAATTTCAACCTTCCTCTGATTCTCATCTGATCCTGATTCACAAAGACATTATGTTCCTCTGTCTCGCGTCGATGATGTGGGAAACACTATGGCCCACCTTCTATCAAGGTCACTTCCTGTTGACTTCAGATCATTATCCAAGAAGCTGATCTAGAGACTCCCTTCTGGTACCTTGGAGCCTACATGCATCAATGGCAGGTTCTTCGCATTCGACGTGAGGTTTTCATCATTGGCCTCCGATTGAGTGATTATGCGGGTGTTCGACGTCAGCTCATTGTTCACATGCCGTAGATTGTACCTGTAGTACCTTGAGGACCATTGGAATTAATGGTGGTACCTCTCACGTCTGTTAATAGCTTTCATCAATGGCTAGTAATCAGACGATGTTCTTGCATGTTCGACTTCAGATCACTTATTCGCATGTTTGAACTTGTACTTTGTTCGGGTCAAGATGGAGCGCAAGACCCTGGATTTTGTCTGTTGGAATCCAGGCTGCAATTTTGTGGATTATTATGATTAGTTACATGAATCATTGATTGGATGGCTGCGACCATACCTGAGTCTATTTACCGATGCTTACTGGATGGCTGCGTCCATGCCTCAGATCTGGATTATTACATACTCTGTTATGGATGGATGCGCCCATACCACTTATATATCATGTATTTGAGATATCAGTTGTACCTCTCTACGCAAGTTTTCCGACGGCAGTGTTTTCAGTTGGACGTGTTCTCGTAAAGCATTTCACCCCTCTCTCTCTTTCGGGCCTCATGCTTTAGGGGGCATCTGTTACACAGCAATTTGTCACCGTCCCTACAATTCCCCATCCTGCACATTGGAGGGCTCCTTCCATGACCAATAAGTAGTGTCATGCCTTGCAAATACCACCATTGCATCCCTTTCCATGAGGACAACATTCCTTCTGTTGATCATTTCCTGAGCAGATCCCTAAAAACACCTATTTTTGCCTTGGCGCTGGTAGCCCGTTATGTACTCGCGCCAATGAGGAAAATTAACACTAAGCCCATGCCAATTGGCACTCTGTCCTAGTTAAGCACCTGCGCCAATCTGCTTTTGGAAAGTTTAAAAAAAAAAAGAGGCGAAGTTTCAATTACAACAACTTCGTGGATGAGTCATCAGGAGTGGTTTCGACTGAATAACTATGGCCTTCCTCCTTTTGACTCTTGTTTCCACCTTATGGGGAACCTCCCAAGGGATAAGGCCTCCCTTCCACTATTATAGGGATCCCAACCTCCTCCTCTCCTCTATAAATATAGCCTTCATCCATTGATGAAGGGGCTGGATGGCTGAATAGCTAGTCTCCAAGTTCCCAAGAGCCATCAGAGCCTTATGCTACAAGAGCCTTGATTCATTCCCTTAAGGCCAAATCCAAGCAAGGAGATCATTTTCGAGACATCTAAAGAGAGAGGTTTGTCCCATCCCCAACAGGCTTTTTCGAGACGTGTTCCGCTGGCGACCCTCCGAAGGAGAATTCAGTGTCAAGGCTATGGTTGTATTCTTCTTTGATTGATTAATGATAAGCGGCTATTGGTTATGGTTCCACTCCTGTTGTTGATTATGATGTTGAGTTATGTCTTCTCTGACTGACATATAGTTGCATATACTGGATTTTACGCTTGCGTTTGTTTTGTTTCTTGCGTGTGCAGGTGTCCGATCACGGAGATCGTGAGGATTGTGATCTGCCGGAGCTAAGGAACGGGAGCACTACTTTCTCTACAAGCGACAGCGTTGGATTCCAGGTAAGCCTTCATCGCTAGTTGGTTTATTTGTAATTAGGAACCTGCACTATAGTGTGAACGATTGTTGCTAGACCCGGTCTGGGCTAGTAGGGATCGCCTCTGTCTGCAGAGGGTATTTACCTCCACAACACTTAGATTTAGCCATCTATCCATTAATAAAAAATCATAAACCCTTGAGAGAGCCCTCTCAGGTTGAGGAGGCTAAGCCTGAGCCAAAAGATTGGTCTGAAACAGTTACACAAATTCCACTTGATGAGCAGCCTATCAGGTCAAAATTTTTGATAACACAAGGTATGTGAGAAAATCAACCCATACTCTCTCAAAAGTAACCAGAGAAACAATAACTCTTGATGCCTCCTCATCTCATCATCATACAAGTCATGAAGTAGCATCATGATATTTGACTTGTATAATGCCCCATACAACCAAATCCTTTGCTTCCATACCATATGGGTGCCATGCAATGTATCAACCAATAACACACCATTTAATATAGGATATGTCACATGATGACCAAACTCTTTCAAGAGTAGCTAGTGCAACCATGCCTCCTACTGTGCTGTGTCATAGATATGCAAGTGGCTCACCAACCTCTTGCCTATCATCATCACCCATCCAACCAAATGTGAGTGCCTCCTACCATGCTCCAATTTGGTATCCATCCAATGGAGAATACCATCCTCCCAAATCTGATCACTATATTTTCACATCATAAGGTTTGGGAGTGTAAACTTTTGTGATCCATAACATATTAAAATAAACCTTTCGGGAAATCACATGAGAAATATTTGAATTGACGTGTTTCGAACGACTGAATGTAGTTCATCATCAGGATAATGAAGACTGGCTGATCAGACTAACCATATAAATATCATGTAGAGCAAAGAAACTTTCAAAACTGATGGAAAAAAAGACGTTAAAAATGGTCAACAATGAAAAATAAAAATAAATGAATGAAAATGAAATAAATCCCATCCTAAAGCAATAAAAATAAAGACCAAGTCAAAAAATAAAGTAAAAACAAAAATAAAATAATCAAATTTAAAATCAACAAAATCATAAAAATAATAATAAAGACTAAGTCAATAAAAATTAAATTAAAATTAAACATAAAAAAAATAATATATATATATATATATATATATATATATATATATATATATATATATATATATATATATATATATATCAGAATAATACCACCTATAATGAAAATGACCAATAAATAAATGAAATAAATCCCATCCTTTAAAAAAAAGAAAGGAGAAGAGGTCAAAATCATAAAAATAATAATAATAGAGACTAAGTCAATAAAAATAAAAATAAACATAAAAATACAGATAATGAAATAAATAAATAAATAAATTATAGATCTAAATATATATAAATATATAATAAAATCAAAATTAAAAATAAAGAAATAGATAAAAGGAATTATAAAAATAATACTGCCTAAAAAGACAAATATACTAAAACTATGACACTAATAGAAATAATATTTAAAGTTTATAATAAAAAAGTGAACATCAAGCCTCCACCACCTAATTTTGATTTTATTATATATTTATATATATATAATTTATTTATTTGTATTTTTATGTTTATGTTTATTTTTATTGATTTAGTCTTTATTATTATTATATTTATGATTTTGACCTCCTTTTTTCTTCTTTTTTTAAGGATGGGATTTATTTCATTTATTTATTGGTCATTTTCATTATAGGTAGTATTATTCTGATTTTATTTTATTATATATATATATATATATATATGATGATGATGATGATGATGATGATGGTTAACATCAACTCAGACCAATCTTTGGTCTATCAGACCTAAGGAAAAGAGTTATTTAGTTTGATTTAAGATTTTATTCCTATGCTCAAAAAGCTTGGAGAGAAGCCTCCCAAGCTCACTATAATTTTGATATCTTAAAAGGTTAGGAAGGTCAATATTGCAACATGTTGGGTTTCCCGTGATTTGGCAATTAGGCAATACCAAATGAAAAGACAACATCAAACCACTTTGGGATCATAGGATCTAGCCCTCCTAGATCCAGAGAGGGATCTCTCTATAAAGGTAAAGAATAATATATCTTTGAAGTTAAATTTAAGGTATTAGGCTAGTTACAGAACACAAGGGTTTTTGTTTTGTTTGTTTGGTTGGGAAACATTGACAGAATGGTTTAGTGTAAGGTAAAGGAAATGAGTAGTGAAGGATTTTTGGCAATGGGGAGATAATTCAAGGAGAATAAAAATCCATTGGGTAATGGGGTCATAAAAGGGTTTACTTGCAATTCAAATATCCGAGGCTTTAAAAGGGCTAGTCATCTAAAACAGAGGATCTCTTAAGATGATTGCATGAGATGAAACAATAAGGAAATGAATGGGAATAACAAGGAAAACCTTCCAAGGTGACCACTTCGGAGTAAGTCAAGGGACAGGGCATACCGTATACCTCTATGATCAATACTCCTGATGAGGCTAGCTTCAAAGACAACAATCCAGTAGTCCTCTTGACTACTTTCAGATAGTAGAAAACACTTAAGTTCAAACATAAAGTGAAGCCTAAGATCAAAGAAAGACTTTTAACCTTCTCTTCTTTGACATTCAACTCAAAGGGATCTTAGAAAGTTAATTGTTAGAAAGGGAAACCTAGGGGAAAAGGCTAATCACTAATCTCCCTATTTTCCTATCCTTTCATTTGAAATAGACAAGAACATCTGAGAGAAAAACTCTAAATTCATACACCAGTAAGCATGGGAAAACCAAATCTTTAATTGGTTAAATTATGTTGAATTTGTTCTGAGATACAAGAATAGTAGAAAACATAAAGATAAGAATGTGCAGGAAACATTAGGGTACTTACAGTAGTATATCCTAAGCCAAAATTATTGTTTCTTATCAGAGAAAATGAACATAATGTAATCACATAGGGAAAACGATAACAGATAAGAGACACATCACCAATGACTTAGATCAGGATCTGGTGAACATGCTTGTCATATTAGTAGAGAAAAGCCAGTCACATACATTCTTGTCCAATAGCTTGATACAATCCATAAATCATCTCCCAGCCTATTTACAACAACTACTCAAAGAACTCTAACTCAATAAAACAACTTACAATCAGTTAATTTCCAACCCTTTAAAATGCATTTTCGATGAGTTCTTATAGGTGAATGAGTGGTGGTAGTGGTAGATAGGACTTAAATGATTCATTAAGACAAAGGGGGAAGAATTATTCGAATTCCCACTCTGCTTAATGGTTTTACATTAACTGTGTGTACCTTTTAGATGAATTAGGAGTCTTTGTAAGATTGACAATAATTCCTAGGGTATGTTCTGTGAAATACTTTCCTGGCTATAGTACTCTATTTATACTCTGGGACAAGAAAGGTGAGGATTTGTCTTTCAGGTCTTAGGACTTTTTGTCAGAATAGTAACTGCTCTGGGGCTCAATGAAGAATGAACTAGGCTGAGGGATTTTGTCCTGCCTTAGGGAAATAATGCTCTGCTGATAGGTCTCCTTTGTTACTTCGATCACTGATAATCTGCACTTGATCTTCAGGTTGAATTTCAAATCTTTAGTATTATGCATTGAACTTTAATCCTTTCTGATTCTCTTTGTTGTTTCTTCTATACTTCTGACTGTATAAGTAGCTTTGGCGTCGGGGGGTTTGTTCATTTGGCCAGTGATCATGATACAGGGTCAAGGCATGTCATTCATCCCCCCTCTGTCTCCTTTGCATTGATTTCAGGCCGCAAGATCTTCACCCTGGACCTTCTCTGTCACCTGTCTATGACTGTGTGAAATTGACAGCGATCACCATTAAACCTGCAAACACAAGATAAACCAATTAAATAAAACCTGCGTGCGGGGTATGACTTCAATAGAGGCTCGGGATGGTGAAGGAGCAGTGCGAAGATGGTGAATGCAGTGGCCAAAGGGTCGAAACCATGGTGGAGGGTGGAAACCAGGTTCAAATTGGTGGAATGGCAAAAAGGAGGGAAAATGGTTTAAGAAAACCACTGGCAGTTATCGCATAGAAAAACGGTAGAAAGCGGTTTTGGGCGGATGGAATGTGATTCCATACAACGGTGTACACGTGGATTTTCAATACCACCCATTTTGCAAAATTTTGAAATGTTAACCCTTGGGCACAAAAAATTTGCGATATGGATCGGCGGCCGTTGGATCATGGGGTGTTGATCGGATGGTGCGGGTGGAACGCGATAGGCACAGAGATGTAGGGGCAGAAGACATGATGGGCCAACGGTTATGTTAGCACCTTTGTTGCGGGGTGATCGGGTTGAATGAAAAGTTGGAATATCAGGTTAAGTCCCAATCGTCAGATCTTTAAAACGGACGGTCGAGGTTTAAAGATGAAACGGAGGTTTGGAAGGGGAAAAGGGATGGTAGATGAAAAGGCAGAGGAAGGATGGCCCGATGGCCATTGATCTCCACAGATCAATGGTCCAGATCTGCTTTAGAACCATAACATCGGGAATGGAGAAATAGAAGGAAAATAGGAGTTTTAAGGCCAAATAAAGATTCCTGTAGATGAAATAAAGGATTTTTAACACAAATCAGAGGGGGATATAAGGTTTAACAGGGGGTTAACATGATTTAGAGGTTAGATGAAGTTTTTTTGAGGGATTTTGTGAAGGAAACAAGGATGAATAATGGGTGAAAATGGAGAAGTGAAATGGTGGTAAATGGAGGCTCTTTACATAGTTCCCTTCATAGTAGAACAACAGATCAGCAGTGAAGATTTCTGAGACTTCAAGAATGATAGATTTTCAAATAAAATATTCACTTGAAGGCTTGGTCACAAATTTAGCCACCTTTTGCTATGACAAATTTTTATGGGTGGCTAACAGTGGCTCCACATGGGGATGGCATCTTCTTGAAGGTGTCAAGAATCTCAGATAAAATCTTTGGAAGTAGGCCAGAGCCTTGTTCTTTGACAACATTTTATTTTTTGATCAGCTGCCACACAAGTGATGAGCACTATATCAGCAACAAAACTTTCCCAAACAGCTACCTACCCATCCTACTGTCCTAAAAATTTTCTTCCAGGTGCATTTAGACTTGCAGACCCTTTTCATCATCATTTTTTATTGAAAGAAAAACTAATCTAATTCTACCCTTATTCCTCCATGAGACCAGATTAAACAGTTGGTCCCATAACTTCTCTACCTAAACTAATATCTACCAGGATTAAACTGTCTACTATATTTTCATTCTCTATATTCTAAAGCAGAAATTGAAACACAATCAAACTAGGATTAGACTGTCTAATTTGCGGTGGGTCCATGGTATAAATACAAGATGCGCATGAACTGAAACTTGCAGAATTTTAAGAAACCAAAATTTTGAAGGCTAAAGATCTGAAATTCAAAAATATTCTTCCTTCTTGTTATGACTCATATTTTGAGCTTTTTAGAGTCATATTTCCTTTTTATTTCAGTTCTGGTTTTGATCTTGTTAGAGTTGTTTCTTCTTCTCTTCTTTGTTGGTTCAAGTTTTGAGCACGTTAGAACCAACCATTTCCCTTTCTCTAGCTCAGGTTTTGATTTGATTTGAGCCATTCCTTTTAGGACTTCCAAGGTTTAAGATTTGAGCTTGTTTGAACCTTTCTCTTTCTATTTTTGTATATTTTTCTCTCCCTTTCAAGACAAAACAAAGCAATGGTATTTACAATGGAGGTGAAAAATTTTAAACTGAATTTCAGCAGAGATAATGCTTGAGCATCCTGTCATTGACAGGACCCCCAAACAAGTCTATACCATCCATTTCTTGCAGAAAAAATGCATTGGGACCAATGGCAGATTAAATGATGTAAGGGTCGCGCCATAAATTGTCAAATTTACCATGCTTACCCTTATCCTCTCTCCTAGAGTCCCATTTGAGTACCTTGTCTCCAATTTTGAAATCATAGGCCTTTGTTCTTTTATCAAACAACCCTTTGATATTCTCTTGCACTTTCTGGGTTCTGTTGTAGACTTCTTCCCTTGTCTTCTGGAGATATATGGTCTGATTGATCCTCCTCACCATGCTATCTTCTTCTGATTGTATTTCTTGGACTAATTTTGTCACCGGTACTTCTAAACTAGTAGGGAATACTGCATCTGTTCCATAAATTAGCTGATAGGGAGACATTCCAATGGATTTATTTGTTGTAAATCTGTCTGCCCATAAATCATGCACTAGCTTATTATGCCACGACTTTTTATTTTCTTCTAACAGCTTCTTGATGATGGTCACCAAACCTTTATTTGATGATTCTGCCAGCCCATTACCTTGAGGGTAATAAGCAGCGGAATGTCCAACTACAATCTGATACCTATGACAAAAATCAATCATCTTTTTGGAACCAAATGTTGCTGCATTGTCAGTGATAGTTTTCCTAGGGCAGCCAAATCTAGATAGGATATGGTCTTCAAGGAATTTTATGATAACTGAGGCAGTGGTGTTTCTATAAGGGATGGCCTCTATCCATTTAGTGAAATAGTCAATGGATGTGAGTATCCATTTATGTTGTGCAGATGAAGCAGGGTGAATTTATCCAATGAAGTCTAGGCCCCACTGTTGAAAAGGAGCTTCAATGGTGACAGGTTGTAAAGGTAAAGGGAGGAGTTTTCTTTTGCCCTCAAAGATTTGGTATTTGTGGCAGGCAACTATCATTTTTTGGACATCTTAGAAGAGGGTGGGCGAGTAATAGCCAGCTCTAAGGATATTATTGGCAGTGGTTTTCCAATAGAGATGACCTCCACATTCTCCTTCATGAAACTCATGCTTGATTTTATCTGCATCAACTTCAGCCAAAAATTTAAGTAATAAACCATTGGAATTTTTCCGATATAAAAATTCATTTAAAATGCAATAATTACTAGCTTTCAACTTAAAAAACCTTACCTTTGTCTTAGATAAATCAGGAGGAGCATTTATATTGATAGGCACATACAAGATATCAGCATACCAAGGTGAGTTTTGGAACTTTTCTTCAATAATGGGAGCTGGTAACCCTTCGTGTTCATCCAAAGCATCTACCATGTTTATGTCAAGGGCTTGTAAGTTAGATTCAACCATAAATTGTGCTAAGCCTTGACCCTTGATGAGTTTAGTGGGTTTAATTTCTAAATCATATTCTAGTATCATAGCAATCCACTTGCCTCTTTTTCCATATGGATCTTGTGACAAAATGTCCTTTACCACTATATTAGGCACAAAGGCAATAATATGAGAATGTAAAATATAAACTCTGAAATCATTCAAGGCCTTCACCAAGGCATAGGCCTATTTCTCCATGATATTATATTTCAGAGGTGCATCTCTTAATGCCTTGCTGAAAAATGCAATTGGCTGCTCTTGCCCTTCTATATTTTTCTGTAACAGGACAACAACCACAGTATGTTCTGATGCAAATGAGAATATGAGGAATTCCTTAGTAAAATCAGAGCCGATGAGAACTGGTGCTTGGGTGAGTGCGTGTTTTACTAGTTCAAAGGACTTCTTGGCTTCTAGGGTCCATTTAACTCCTTCTTTCTTTAGCATGTTTTTCATGTTTCTAAGGAGTTTTGCTAGGTTGGGTATGAATCTTCTCAAGAAATTAATCTTCCCAATGAAATATTGCAAATCCTTGATGTTTCTAGGGTGACTAATTTGCAATATACCCTCAACCCTTTTTGGGTCAATTTTAATCCCCTTTTCAGATATGATATGACCAAACAATGTCTTTTTGGGATTTAAAGATAGCCCATACCTTCTGCATTTCTCAAAGACCTTTCTCAAATGTTTAAGGTGCTCTTCATCAGTTTTGGAATAAACTGTAATGTCATCGAGGTAAATTACAATGAAGTACCCTATTTCTTCTGAGAATGCAATATCCATGGCTCTCTGAAAGGTGGCACCAGCATTCATTAACCCAAAGGGCATCTTCACGTACATGAAAGTGCCCCAAGGAGTAGTGAAGTCTGTTTTAAGTTGATCTTCTGGGAGTACTAAGATTTGGTTGTACCCTCAAAATCCATCTAGCAGTGAAATCCTCCTGGAACCAACTACCCTTTGTAGGATGTGTTCCATTTTGGGCAAGGGTAATTGTCCTTTAATGAGGCTTTGTTTAAGTTTTTGAAATTATTTCTCCTGTCTTCTTCCTTACAGCCACAAGGTTAGATACCCAGTCTAAAAACCTCACGGGGACTATAATACCAACATCATACATTTTATTAATTTCCTTTTGTACCAGAAGTAACTGTACAGGGTTTATTCTATGCAGCTTTTGCCTAAAAGCTTTTTGGTTTTCTTTCAATGGGATCTTGTGCTGGATGATATCTGTGTCATAGGCCTTTAGATATTCATAGCTCCAAGCAAAAACATCAACAAATTCTTTAAATAAATCAATGTATTTCATTTTGATATGTGTTGGAAATGTTCTAGATAATTTGATCATCTTAGGCTGGTCCTTGCTACCTATATTGCATTCTTAAATATCAAACTCAGTGGGTTCTATTGTTGGCTTCTTTGCCACATCCTTAAAATCAAAGAGGTCCTCAAGGGGTGCTAGTCCTCTGGGTATGCCTTCGTATTTGGACTGCAGTACCTCTGTGTCTCCCTTTCCTTTTTTATTTTCAAACTCTTTGTTCAATACGTTTATTTCTGCAATAGGGAATGGTTTTTCTTCATCAGGGAGCTCTTTATCTAAACAATATTTACTGAGCTTAAAGTTTGAATCGGGTAATTCAAACTCATTCCTAGAAAGCAATAAATCCTCTATATTTTTATCACCCTCAAAGACCTGCCAATATTTTTCGTTATCTAGTATTGCTTGTCTGTATTTTGTTTGAACAATGAAATGTTTGTCACTAAGTGGTATTTGACATGAACTAGCAGCACAAGCTAGATCGTTGGCAAGTATGTTTTGACTTCTAGGGACAAACACAAGCTTATATTCTACAAATGTTTTCAATATATCCATGGCATCATTCCTATATGCCCTTAACCTAGGATGTTTAGTAGTGTACTCTCCATTCATTTGTTTGATGACCAGTTCTGAATCTCCATGAACCACTATCCTCTTGGATCCTAATTTCTTCAATAGATGTAATCCTAAGAACAGTGCTTCATACTCTGTTATGTTGTTTGTGCATTTGAAATTTAATTTTAATGCATGGCTTTCAGCATGATTGTTTTCAGTATTATGCAATCAAACCCCAGCTCCTACAGTCTTCCTAGTGCAAGACCCATAAAATCTCATGCTCCATAAGGGACTATTTGCAGACTCATTATCAATTTAATCCTTATTGGCATCTTCTTTCCTAAGGTCAGGAGGCTGATGGGTACTCTGTTCTCTACAGTCTTGGTTTTGATCATTCTGATTTTCTAACTCAGCAAACTTTTCGAGCACTTCTCCCTTGTCTTCCTCTATTTCCAGAGTTTCCATTATGTTTGGATTTGTATCTTCTACTCTGCTGTTTAAATTTTTATCTTCTAGCACTTGATAATTAGTAAACTCATTATTGTAAAGGATAAAAGAGTCTAGGTCTTTATCGACAGAGTAAAGTGGGGAATTTTCTGGTTTCTCTGGGTTGTTCACCATGAAATTCATGTGTGCTTCCCTGTAAAGTCTTCAAGGTTGGCTGAAAATAGGGATAGTGGCATATGTCATGTCCATTTGCATTGTACCCTGCAGCTTAGCACCCCATGATCTTGACAGCAACATGCCATACTTGGGAGGTACATCTGTTGGAAATATTTGCATTGATGGCAAAGGAAGTGGCAAAGGAATTGGCATCTAAAACAGTAACTAGGAACAGAGAAAAGAAACATAGCAGAGGAAAAAGGTCAGCAGAGAAGAATAGAGAAAGAGTGCATCTACAGAGAGCAGTATCAATCAAGGAGAAAATTGGATTCAGTAGGAAGAATATTTTTGTCCCTGTGGAATTAATCCATGTGTGAACATATCTTTATGGAGGATAATTGAAATCCGTAAGAAACCCTATGAGGGGATTAATGGTGCTCTGTATGTAGTTCGAGGAACCAATGCTAATATGGTCGACTGTGTATCCCAAACTGGTAGACAATGGAGTTATATACATTTGTTGAATATAAGACTGAAGGTAAATTGGGATCAATGTTGGGGATTGATCTCGAAATTGTCTGTGCCTTTATTGAATTGAGCAAGTGTAATATATGAACGTGTTCTTGATGAAGGAATTGTGAATTCCTGCAACCAACACGGAACTCGGTGACTCGGACTTTCATTGGAACAACTCTTTGGAATTACGAGAAGTCCGAAAGGATTTCATCGGAGCTGTATAACAGTAATCGTGGTTATATGAACTGATAACGCAGAGAAAAGAATTAGCGAAAGTACCCTGACGGAACCTGGAGTAGAGGGGCGAAACCTTGCGAATGAACAATGAACGTGGTTTAGGCTAGAAGTGGTTTTTATCGCACTACTCTTGACGAGCAAGCGGTATTCAAGAGGTGGGGAGAGATTCCATAGAACGGGCGACACGCATCCCTATACGACTCCACAAAACTGCTTTTTCACTGCGTGCCATCGCGCGTTATTTTTTGACCCAGGATGCCCAGCGAAATTGTTGAGCACCGTTGATCTGGGAAGGGATCATCGGACAGTGTTCATTTTCTATACATGCGCGAAGGTTACCCAAGGTACGGCGCACCATCGCACGTTATCATCCCTGCATCATCAACGAACGATAACCGTCGGATCATCTGAAGACCGAGCGATGTGCTCTTCGCCGTCAGATGGAAATGATCGTTAGCGATGGGCCCGATTTTAAATTATATTGATTAAGCCGTCGATTATGTATGTGGGGCCCGAACCAAAGGTCTATTTAAAAGCCATTTGATAAAAATCGTTGGTTATTAATATAAATTTCTATCATATATTTAATTGCTAAAAATCGTTGGTTATTAATATAAAGTTATATCATATATTTAATTGCCAAAGGTTGTGAATAATATTTATTTATTTATCAAATTCCACGAATTTGATAAATAAAATTCCAATAAAAGAAAGAAAACCATCAGCGGCACGTTAATATTACTTAACCTTGGCTATAGTATTATTTGGCGGAGATAAAGATTACCTTTGGGACGATTCGTGCATGGAAGAACGAAGATTGGGATTTCAATTTGGATTGGTTCGAATTTTAATATGAATACCATTAGTGGTTGAGTGGTTTTCTACTCATGGTATTGATAAAGCTAAAAATATATAAGCAGAAGCATATTTTGGTTCAGGGGGTGCACATGGAAGGGTTGTTAATAAATAAATCTCTTTAAGAGATATCTGTATATATGATGCACCAATGGATATATCTCTACAATGATCGGCGAAAATAAATGATGAAGACCTGATGGAAGTCTGATGAAGAAATTGAAGAAATCTGGTGGATCTGAGGGTTGAAGCCTTCTGTATGAAATTGGAAGTATCCTTCTAGTAGAAGCTGGTGTTAAAATCAGGGGGTTGGAGCTCCCTTCCAGTAGTAGCTGGAGAATGATAAAAGGTTGTAGCCTTTCTGCAGGTGGGTGCCTGCATGCTGGTATAAGTCTGCGCCAGCATAAATGGTAAGAATTTTTCTTTATAACAAATATTGAACACTGAGATAACAGCAGTGGTGGTTTTCTCCCGAATTGGGTTTCCACCTTAAATATTGGTGTTCATATGTGTTGCTTATGATTGATGATTTGTTCTATTATTTCTATTCATACTAAACTTCTGATGAATAAATGATGCAATGATCTAAGTAAAGACATAATAAGATCTCTAGACATACAAGTTGGATTCAGTAATGTAGCATATGGTTTAAGAGAAAGGAAAAGTAAAATTTTTCAGTCAACTCCAAAATACTGATTCACCCCCCCCCACCCCCCTTATTATTTTTCCCAACAATTGGTATCAGAGCAGGTCCTTCTAAAAAAGCTTAACTGCTACAAGGAAGATCAAACAAGATGACCAATCAAGATGGAATAGCTTCTATCAGGCCTCCGCTCTTCAACAGAAGCAATTTAATCTTCTAGAAAACAAGGATGAGATCCTATCTTCAGTATCTGGGTGCAGATGTATGGGCTATTGTTGAAGCAGGATATCAATATCCAGCTACATTACCAACAGATCCAATGGAAAGAAAGAATTATGAAACAAATGCAAAGGCATTTAATGCTCTATTAGGAAGTCTAACTGAATCAGAATTTGTCAAAGTCATGCAGCTGAATACAACAAAGGCAATATGGGACAAAATTATTCTAATTTATGAAGGTGATGCAAAGGTAAAAAGTGCTAAACTCCAAACTCTCAGAATTCAATATGAGAACCTAAAAATTCATAATGAGGAAAGCATTGCTAATTTATTTTTACGCCTTGATGACATTGTAAATCGTATGAGAAATCTAGGAGAAACAATAACCGAATCTACTTTGGTTGAGAAAGTTTTAAGATCACTAAAGATAAAATTTGAGTCAAAATTTTTTGCTCTTGAAGAAAATCAGGATCTTCAGAATCTTACTGTGGTGCAACTTCATGGCATACTAACTGCATATGAAATGAGAAGAGGAGGACCATCTGAAGACAAGGAAGCCATCTTTAGAGCTTCTACAAAAGGGAAAGAAGTACAAGAGACAGAAGGATCAGGGTATATCTCAGAGGAAGATGAGGTAAATTTTGTAAAGAAACTCCAACTTGGTACAAGATGGTTCAGAGGTAAGCTTCCTTTCAAATTTTTTTCTTTTGGAAGAGTTGGTCATTATTCTACTAAGTGTCCTCACAAAGAAACACATGAAAAAGGAACAGAAGTAGCAAGAAGGAATAAGAATCGGTTTAGCAATAGAAAAATTTACTATACTCATGAAGACAATCATGGGTTATCAGACAGTGAGGAAGAATGTGAACAAGATCTTAGACTTCTCATGGCATTTGACAAAGAGACAAGAGAAGAAAAGGATACTTTTATGGATGCTTTAGAGGACAATTATTTTCTTGATGAAATCAATCAACTCAAAATATGCTTAGAAGAAAGTAAAATATCCATAGAAACTCTGAAGAACCAGCTTCAAGAAAAGGAGAAACATAATGAGAAATTAGAATGTGAAATAGTAAGTCTAAGAAAGGAAATTGAGAAAGTAAAGATTTTGAATCTTAGATTTTCTAAAGGATCTGAAACCTTGGATGAGATTATCAAGGTACAGTGTTCTCCTCTTCTAAAGACAGGTCTTGGATATATCGGAGAATCTTCTCAGGCTTCAGCACCAAATTATCTAAAAGCAACTACAGCTAATACACAACATTCTGCCCCTCAGCAAGAGAGTAAAGAATCTCTACAGATAAGGCATGACCATCTCAATTCAAAAAAAATTAACAGGAGTACCTTTCAAAGAAACACCAATCAACAGGTAAATTCAAGTAGGAGATTTCATGATCGCAGAAATTTCTTCTTCAATGGACAATGTTTCTCATGTCACAATTTTGGTCATAAAGTTGTTCAATGTGTTGCATATAAAACCATGACAAGAGAAGCAAGAAAGAAAAGGATTGATATTGGAACAAAGAAGAATACATATAACAACTTTTCTCCTCTTCAAAATGAAGTTGAATGTGCTTATTGCAATAACTTTGGTCATGAAGAATCTGAATGCAGGAGCAAAGTTCACCCAAAAGAACATTTTCCTTCAAACTCCAAAGTGTGGAAAAAGAAGGAATTACAGGTTGAAAATTGTGGCATAGATTTATTTGCAGAAGGTGAAGAAAATCAATGGTACATTGATAGTGGATGCTCAAAACACATGACAGGAGACAAAGATAAACTTCTTGCATATAGTGCTCTAGAAAAGGAAAAGAATGTTACATTTGGAAATGATACTCCTGTTGTCATTAAGGGAAAAGGGTCTGTTTTTCTAAAAGAAAAGGTGAAAGCTAATAATGTCATGTATGTGGATGGATTAAAGCATAACCTATTAAGTGTAAGTCAAATGTGTGATCAAGGAACTAAAGTTGTCTTTAGTTCAAAAGAATGTGTGGTACGTGATCTTGATACAGGTAAAAAAATTATAAAAGGAAAAAGAACTCCAAGAAACCTGTATGTATTGAAGAAATGCAAAGAATAATGTTACTTGAGTAAATCATCAGAAAACTGGCTATGGCATAGAAGGTTGGGGCATCTGAGCTTCTCTCAAATCAACAAATCAAGCAGACTTAAAGTTGTTCGTGATCTTCCCAATATTACTCTACCTGAAAATATCATATGCAAATCTTGCCAATTCGGCAAGCAAACCAGAGTACAATTTAATGCCAAGGAAGGATCATCAAGTAAGCCTCTTGAACTCATTCATACCGACATATGTGGACCTATGAGGAAAAATTCACCACGTGGTGAAGAATACTATATCTTATTCATTGATGATTTCTCTAGAATGTGTTGGATTGGGTTGATTAAACACAAAGATGAAGCATTTGAGAAATTTCAGATCTTCAAAGCACTGGTTGAAAATGAATCAGATCTAAAAATCAAGTGTCTTAGATCTGATCAAGGAGGAGAATATACATCAGATGAATTCCTTGAATTTTGTGAACAACATGGCATAAAAAGATAGTTTTCTGTAGCTGGCACTCCACAACAAAATGGCGTAGCAGAAAGAATGAATAGAACAGTTCAACAAATGTCTAGAGCTATGCTTGATGATTCTGAAACACCTGACACATTTTGGGGAGAAGCAGCACATACAGCGGTAAATATTCTTAACAAGGCACATGTTCGTGTAAATAGTGATAAAACTCCATATGAACTCTGGTATGGTAATCCTCCCACTGTGAAGCATTTTAGAGTTTTTGGAAGCAGATGTTTTATCAAAAATAATGATGAAAAACTTGGAAAGTTTGAACCCAGAGCAGATGAAGGAATACTTCTTGGTTACTCCTCTAGGAGTAGAGCATATAAATGTTACAATAAAAGACTTCGGAAGATTGTTGAATGTATTGATGTTGTTATTGATGAGTCTCCTACAACTCCAAAAGAAGAAAAAAAACAACAGATGAAGATGATGGTGACATATATCCTTCTACATCAAATATAAATGATATAGATAGTGAACCCAATGAAGAACCCGAAGATGATTTATCTAAAAAAGCTCCATCCAGATATGTTCAAAAGAATCATCCAGAATCTCAAATTTTGGGAGAAAAGGGATCAGGTGTACAAACAAGAAGGACTCTTGTGGGATCTTCTAGCTATCTCGCATTTCTATCCACTATTGAACCACACAATGTCAATCAAGCTAGCAAAGATTAATGTTGGATTCAAGCCATGAATGAAGAACTTGATCAAATTGAAAAGAATCACACTTGGGAATTAGTACCAAGACCTCATGACAAAAATGTCATTGGAGCTAAATGGATATTCAAAAATAAGTTAAATGAGAATGGGGATGTTATAAGAAATAAAGCTAGACTTTTTTGCAACGGGTATGCTCAACAAGAAGGTATAGAATTTTAAGAAACTTTTGCCCCTATAGCTAGACTTGAAGCCATAAGAATGTTTCTTGCTTTTTCAAGCTTCCAACAAATCAAAGTTTATCAAATGGATGTTAAATATGCTTTTCTCAATGGTGATCTAGAAGAAGAAGTTTATATAGAACAACCTGAAGGATTCATTTCGGGAAATGATGAAAATCTTGTTTGTAGACTTAAAAAGGCTCTATATGGTCTCAAACAAGCTCCAAGGGCATGGTACTATCGTCTTGACAAATATCTTCATCAACAAGGATTTTCTAAGGGGTCTGCTGACAACAACTTATACATAAAAACTGAAAATGATAAACTACTTATTGTGGTTGTATATGTTGATGATATCATTTTTGGAAGTAATGAAGAGTCTATGAGTCAGAAATTTGCTTCTGATATGCAACAAGAATTTGAAATGTCTTTACTTGGAGAACTAACATTCTTTCTTGGCCTGCAAGTGCAACAAACAACAGATGGCATATTATTATCACAAGAAAAATATCTTAAGAAAATCTTGAAGAAGTATGGCATGGAAGATTGCAAACCTGTAAGTACACCAATGATAACCGGATGTAATCTCAGTTCTAATGATGATTCCCCCATGGTGAATCAACCAGAATACATATCTATGATAGGAAGCCTACTTTATCTCACTGGGACAAGACCAGAGATTATGCATGCAGTTGGGATTGTTGGACGATTCCAAGCTAATCCAAAAGAGTCTCACCTTCAAGCTATGAAAATAATATTCAAATATCTACAAGGAACTCAAGACTTTGGACTATGGTATCCAAAGAATGTTGATCTTACTCTTCATGCTTATACTGATGCAGATTGGGATGGAAATGTTGATGATCGGAAAAGCACTAGTGGTGGTGCATTCTATATGGGGCCCCGGTTAGTATCTTGGTTTAGCAAGAAGTAAAGCTCTATTGCCTTATCTACAGCAGAATCAGAATATGTGGTTGTCGCATCATGTTGCACTCAACTTCTCTGGATGATGCAAACCTTACAAGACTTTCAAATCAAATTTTCACCTCCTATCTCCATCATGTGTGACAATACAAGTGCCATCAGTATCTCAAAGAATCATGTTATGCATTCCAAGGCCAATCACATTCCCATAAAATATCACTTCTTACGTGAACAATTGCTTGAACAAAAGGTGAAATTGGAGTATGTTCCCTCCAAAGAACAAGTTGCTGATATATTTACCAAACCTCTACCCAAGGAAGCGTTCGAATATCTCAAACAGAAACTGGGAGTAGTCTCTGCCATGCAGAAGATCAGATCTACTTAAATACAGAAGATTAAATTGGTTGTGAAGTGTTTTTGGGCATCTCTGAATGCACAGGATAATGGGGAGCATTGGTCATATGAAAAGGATGCATTGTTGGCATTTATAAGTCATTTTGTTATATTATGTTTGAAGATGCAGCATGATCTCAGGGGGAGCATGGTATTGTCGGTTCAAAGGATCTTGATCAACTCTTTGCCATTGATGTCAAAGGGGGAGGAAAAGCAACAAAGGGCTTCTATAAGACAATCAGAGGAAGAGTATTGCCATCAATGCCAAAGGGGGAGATTGTTGGAAATATTTTCATTGATGGAAAATGAAGTGGAAAAGGAATTGGCATCTGAAACAGTAACTAGGAACAGAGAAAAGAAACATAGTAGAGGACAAAGGTCAGCAGAGAAGAACAGAGAAAGAGTGCATCTACAGAGAGCAGTATCAGTCAAGGAGAAAATTGAATTCAGTAGGAAGGATATTTGTGTCCCTGTGGAATTAATCCATGTGTGAACATATCCTGATGGAGGATAATTGAAATCCGTAAGAAACCCTATGAGTGGATTAATGGTGCTCTGTATGTAGTTCAAGGAACCGATGCTAATACGATCAACTGTGTATCCCAAACTGGTAGACAGTGGAGTTATATACATTCGTTGAATATAAGACTGAAGGTAAATTGGGATCAATGTTGGGGATTGATCTCGGAATTGTCTGTGCCTTTATTGAATTGAGAAAGTGTAATATATGAACGTGTTCTTGATGAAGGAATTGTGAATTCCTGCAACCAACACGGAACTCGGTGACTCGGACTTTCGTTGGAACAACTCTTTGGAATTACGAGCAGTCCGAAAGGATTTCATCAGAGCTGTATAACAGTAATAGTGGTTATATGAACTGATAACGCGGAGAAACGAATTAGCAAAAGTACGCTGACGAAACCTGGAGTAGAGGGGCGGAACCTTGTGAATGAACAGTGAACGTGGTTTAGGCTGGAATTGGTTTTTATTGCACCGCTCTCGACGGGAAAGCGGTATTCAAGAGGTGGGGAGCGATTCCATAGAACGGGCGACACGCGTCCTTGTACGACTCCACAAAACCGCTTTTCACTGTGTGCCATCGCGCGTTATTTTTCGACCCAGGATGCCCAGCGAAATTGTTGAGCGTCGTTGATCTGGGAAGGGGTCATCGGACGGTGTTCATTTGCTATAGATGCGCGAAGGTTACCCAAGGTACGGCGTGCCATCGCGCATTATCATCTGTGCATCATCAACGAACGATAACCGTCGGATCATCTGAAGACCAAGCGATGTGCTCTTCGCCGTCAGATGGAAACGATCATTAGCGATGGGTCTAGTTTTAAATTATATTGATTAAGCCGTCGATTATGTATGTGGGGCCGGAACCAAAGGTCTATTTAAAAGCCATTTGATAAAAGGCGTTGGTTATTAATATAAATTTCTATCATATATTTAATTGCCAAAGGTTGTGAATAATATTTATTTATTTATCAAATTCCACGAATTTGATAAATAAAATTCCAATAAAAGAAAGAAAACCATCAGCGGCACGTTAATATTACTTAACCTTGGCTATAGTATTATTTGGCAAAGATAAAGATTACCTTTGGGACGATTCGTGCATGGAAGAATGAAGATTGGGATTTCAATTTGGATTGGTCCGACTTTTAATATGAATACCATTAGTGGTTGAGTGGTTTTCTACTCATGGTATTGATAAAGGCAAAACTATAAAAGGAGAAGCGTATTATGGTTCAGGGTGTGTGTGTGGAATGGTCGTTAATAAATAAATCTCCTTAAGAGATTTATGTATATATGCTGCACCTATGGATATATCTCTACAATGATTGGCGAAAAGAAATGATGAAGACCTAATGGAAGTCTGATGAAGAAATTGAAGAAATCTGGTGGATCTAAGGGTTGAAGCCTTCTGTATGAAAGTGGAAGTATCCTGCCAGTAGAAGCTGGTGTTAAAATCAGGGGGTTGGAGCTCCCTTCCAGTAGTATATGGAGAACAAGAAAAGGTTGTAGCCTTTCTGCAGGTGGGTGCCTGCGTGCTGGTATAAGTCTGCGCCAGCATAAATTGTAAGAAGTTTTCTTTATAATAAATATTGAAGACTGAGATAACAACAGCGGTGGTTTTCTCCCGAATTGGGTTTCCACCTTAAATACTGGTGTTCATATGTGTTTCTTATGATTGATGTTTTTTCTGTTATTTCTATTCATGCTTACTACTAAACATCTGATGAATAAATGATGCAATGATCTAAGTAAAGACATAATAAGATCTCTGGACATACAAGTTGGATTCAGTAGTGTAGCATATGGTTAAAGAGAAAGGAAAAGTAAAAAATTTCAGTCAGCTCAAAATACTGATTCACCCCCCCCTCTCAGTATTTTTCCCAACAACATCAGCCACTACAACATCCATCACTATGCACTTGGCTGGGATTTGGGTCAAATTTACACAGAGGTCTTTGATCAGGCCTAAGCATTTTACTCTGCTAGATTCAAAATAATATAAATCCTTATCTGGCTTGGTTAACTCTAGTCCTAATCTCTCCATGATAACTTTTGGCATAAGATTGTGTGAAGCCCCTGAGTCATGCATAGCATTGTGTAGGATTTTGTCATGGATATTTAAACTGACATAGAAAGGAGGTACTACTCCTTTCTAGAGTTTCCCTTCAATTTTTGGGCCGAACAAAAGATCTGGTTGATCATCATTTAGGTTGACCGAGTCATTGTTTTCTCCTAAGTTTAAAGCCTTCAATATTTGACATTTATATACATCTTGGGTGACCAATTCAGTGAGAGGGACAGAAATTTTGATTTTGGAAATTTCACTTTCCAATTGAAAGAAAACTAACTCTTTGAAAGTTTCATATATGTTTTGTTGGTCACTATTTTATTGGAAAAATCAGCTTGCTAATTCTCACTATGTACATTATTTGAAACTGTTTTATCAGGGGCATTAGCTGCAATGCTAGTGCTGCAGGTTTCTTGACTTGGTTTATCAATGGATGGGGTGCTCTTACCCTTGGTTTTTCCAGAACTTTCAGCTGTTGTTTTTTCGTTTTCAACAGTCTCTTTAGGAGTATTTTTAGGCCTTTTCTTGATAGTGATCTCAGAGGTTTTTGTTTTGGGGGTTTCTAGGTTCCTTTTGCTTCTGAGATCATATTGTTCTCCGACCTACATGATGGAATTCTCGAATCCTATCCTATAGTCTTTAGATTCTAACGCTTATGCCAATGTGTGTATGAGGATTGGTTGTCTTCTGTGGAAAAGGTGTGATCTTGGTTATCCACTTCCAACATGTTTATAATAGTTCCCTTTTACTCTTCTATTATTCCCTCATCCTCATCAAGGAAATTTTCTTGGAATGGAGGTATGATTTGTTGGTCAGAATCCCTTTGTCTATTGAGAGGAGTGTTTCTCCTAAAGTTTTGGTTCTGGTTTTGAGACTGATTTCTATTCTGATTATTGGCTTGGATAGCCATTTTCTCCATCATTCTTTCTAGCCTATCCATGTTTTTGGCTAGATTATCTAATTTGGAATCAGATGTAGAAGATGTGGTGTCTTCCCTATAGGTTACCTTCTTTTCAGCCCTCATCCTAGCTCTTTTGGCAATTAAGTTTGCCTCCACACTCACTTCCCCTTTCTGAATATCCTATAATGTGTTATAGTCTCTTTCCTTTAGTTGGTAAGCCATCTCAATATCAAATCCATCAGGGAATATAATGTCGCAAATGAGGGATTTTCTGCTCCATCGGGAACATCTTAAGATGTTCCATTTTTCCTTCTTCAGTGAGCTACTGCAAGTCCATTTCAGAGATTGACTGATGGGGAATTTACAAGATATGAATACTTCCAAGACGGGAGAAATCCTAAGGCTAGCTGGCCCTTCTCACACTCTACCTATGGATATGCAATATTCCACCTCGAGAATTTCTACCACAGGGTCCTTGAGGACGCTGTATAAGGAAGCTGCTGCATAAATAAGGAAATACACCACTGAGATGCCGTAGAAAATGTATAATATAACTCCCCTGAAGAAAATGAGCCCAAATAAATAACACTATATGGGTTATTCAAATCTCCCCAATCTAGGTCTCTATAGCAATGCTCAATGAAAGAGCTTATAGCAATATGCAAAACATAAATCTGGAACTCTGCAAATCTGAATGTATCATGAGAGGGAAACTATCACAGCCATAATATTATTATTATATAAGTAATATTGTATAGAAATATCATGAGGAACAAAGCCCTCAAGCATTTGAACCAATCTCCAATGAATAGACAATGTAATGTCGGAGTAGCTGCAGCTACACAGAAATGCTGGAAAACCATAACTGCACAGTCTCTATGAGAGATGCAGTTTTTGAATACAAAAATAATGATGATATATCTGAAGGAATACAAAGAAATTCCCATACATGAGAAAATGGGCTGAATATAGGATTTCTAGCCAATCTCAAGGAGATTGCTAGAAATGTTGGAAAAAATACAATAGTGACAAAGAAATTGTCACTACAGCTGGAACCAATGATCATGAGGCTGTGGCTGATCTGAAATGATAATTCCCTCCTCTTACTGAAGTCCTCAAGGGAAAAGGGGTCGATCCCCTTTCACTCAAAGCACTCCTCCTGATGAGTACAAGAACCCCTCACAACACTACCCTCATGGAATTACGCAGTTTCTCCAAGTGACTGCGCAGTGGGAGTTGGTGAATGAGTGGCCTGATGTGATAGATCTGAAATATGCTCCAAGAGCCTTCTCTACAGCTCCTCTAATGAAGAAATCCATTTTCCACTGAAAATGCAAGTAAGGAAGAACTCTATGAGTTCGTCTGCTGCTACCCCAGCTACATAGCACCAACCTGCTACAGGAAAATGCTGCAACTGAAGGGGTAAGCTTCGAAAAATGCCAGAATGAGGAATTCAGCTCAAATCCTCTCCTCCCATGAGGAAGAGGTGTGGGATCCCCACCGGGAACACCCCCAGTGCTCAAGAGCACTGCAATCCTACTAAACAGCCCGGATATGCAAGTCCTTGACCTCACTACTAAATTTTTGAATCAAAGAATGAATCAAATGAGTTGATCCTTCGTTCTTATAAATTAAATGAACTCACTTTCACCATAGGACCCAAAATTAGGGTTTCCATTCACTTTTGAATGCTTTCCCTCCAAAAGATGTGTTATCTTCTCAAGCAAGCCAACCCTCTAAGGCAATGCTGTTGACTTGGTCAAAATGGCCAACTCAAGGCGATCCTCATCATGTTCACACCATTAGGTGTTTATTTTAGCTGCTTATTTATCCTCCTTTTCACATTAGGAGTGTTATTTCTCTATCACCAAGGGGTTAAGGGGTCTCCTCACCCATTTTATTAAACAAGATAAAAATATGCCACTATAATGTTCCATTTTAGCTTGAGGCTAAAATTGGGAACATTACAGTCCTCCCCTCCCACATGTTGCTTGTCCCCAAGAAACTGCATAGAGGGAAAAAAATTTCTCCCCCTTCTTCTCTTATGGCCTCCTCATCAAAAATCTCCACCACTACTCAAGATATGCTACTATAAAACTGTCGTCCAATGCCTTCTCCTAAGTATGCAAACCAGAATGATGTACACCCTGAAAGATAGAAGGTGTAGGTGGAAATTTTGCTTCTTAAATATGGCCTCCTCAAGGTAGGAGTGATGAAATGCATGGGAAATATAATCCCATTGATGATCTCCACAACCATGCTATCATCCAAATGAAAACCTTGCCCCTGATTCTGCAATGTCATGGGGCTGAATGGAGAGTTGTGCTGCTTCATCCCAATAAGCTCTTCTCTCCCTTTGTAATCCATATGGGGCTGCCTCTATCCTTGGGCTGAAATGGTATGGCCTCCAAGAGTGGCCCAAGCTACCCCATCAAAATATCCAGCCATGAAATGCCTCTGCAAATTCTCCAAGTGGTTTTCCCCACAAGAAGAGAAAAGTAGTAGTATGGCAATCATGGTTTGCCCATGATATCCCCTGCAATATAGAACATGTGTAATGGGGACAAATTTTCTCCCAATGGGCTGTCCCAACATATAAATCACTCTCCAAATAGTGCTCCCTATGAATAAATAAGCATTGAAAATATAAGGTATCATAATACAATGAAACAAGCTATCACAAGACAACTAGAGAGTGGGTCAGTGCTCCTCTCATGGGACCAACGCAGTGAGCCTTTTCCTTCATCAAAATATACATAACAAGGGCTCTTCCTAGCCACTTGTTTCTTCCACACACATATCAAAATATAGGAGCATGAAAGCATAAATTGGTGCCAATGGTGCACACCAAGGAGCATGTGGCTCCCTCCACAAACCACCATAGAATGGTCCATTCTCCTACCACAAAGCCTAAAAATACATCCTTGTACATTATTCAAGAAGAAATCAACTCTTCTTGTATCATCATGTTGCTCCAACAAGGAAGGAAAGCACAATATAAAATGTGAGATTATACCTTCTCCAATTTGTACTTGGGCTCTTGAGCTGAAATGGCCCAATTGATAATTTCCCTCTACCTCCAATGAGTAGGGAAGTGGCTGTGAGGTCCTCTCCACCATAACAAGTAGGCTATGCATCTCTCCCTATGCTAATAGGTGCCATGATGAATGTGCTCCAAGTGAACTCCTCTAGCCAATCAAATTATGCATCCAAGTGCATAGCTAGGAAGTCCTCATATGCGGCATGCAATAATCTCTTCTTGAGACTAGAAGCCCTAGCCAAGAAGAATATTCCATAGTGTTAGATGACCATATCATTAACTCTGCATCTGTCATATCCCTCCTCATCATCAAAAATCATGCATGCATCAAGATCCTAGGGAATACTCAACCAAGGCTAAGTCCTCCATCCTGGATCAATCCTCCTTATAGACAGCATTGGTATTCTGCAATGTGGTGCTCCATCACACTACTGCCTGCTACCTTGACATCCCCTCATGTCAAAGTCATCCTCCAATGTTGATTCCATGTCATCTTGCAGCTTCTCATGCTCGAATAGAAATAAGGATCTCTGAATATGAGCTTCTCATCATTAGGGGAATTTTGAGGTCTAAAATGGGCCTCATAAGAAAAATGTACAACAAAAATAAACTTTATAACAACCAATAGGATTTAAGATGATGATGTCATCCATAATGCATGATTCACCATTTTTGGAGTAAAAAGGTAAAAATATTAAAAAATAATAAAATAATAAAACTACTTTTTCAACTCGTATTTTAAACTTATCTCCAACGAGTACTCCCACTAGAAATTTGAGTAAAAACTTTGGGAGATAAGTTGAAAATATGAATTGAAAAAGTAGTTTTTTCATTTTTCCCTCTAAAATTTGATGATGTCATCAAATCTTATTAGATTTTTTCCACTATTATTTTATAATTTCCTTAGGAGGCCCATTTTAGACCTCAAAATTCCCCTAATGGAGAGACTATCACCTCCAAAGAATATCCCGATCCTGGGCAATGTAAGCATGAGTGGCCTCCATCTACTCCAAAGCATGAAAGAGCCCTTCCTCAAGGGAAGTAACCTCTCTCTCACCAAATCCATTTAGCAGTCATCCTGCATCATGAAGATGCAATCCTCCATCCCTATAGAAAAGTCTGTCAGCGCAGTAAAGATGATGAAAATGGGTGATACTGAAAATGAGAGACTATTTCTCTCCTCCTTAAATTTACCCCAAACCCTTTGTGTTGTGTTGGATCCCTCTAGTGTCTCCAACCCTCTGGAATCCATGAGTGGTGAACAAAATGGAATGATGCCTCTCATCAACTCTAAACCAAGTATCCTTCTAGGTGGAAAGCCTCCATAAAGTGAGACATCATGCTTTGAAATAGACTGCATGTATGAGTGGACTGATTTGTCCCTCTCTCCTCTGCACAATGCAGTCTCTTTCCCTTGTGCAGAAAGCTTCTGAAATAGATAAGGGAGAATTCTCATCATCCCTTCATGATGATCCTTCTCTTCTTCTTTCTCCATCTCACAATCCCCAGCAAGTGCTACATATGGCTCCGAAATTGTGTCTTGGTATTGCAAGACACAAGGGCTCCTCTAGTAGAAGCAATGACTCCCCTTTCTCCTCCATGTGGTGATGGATATCCTTCTAATGTGACAGCGTTGTTGGTTCTCTCCAATGTATGCAAAGTTTTTTTGTTTATAACATAATGAGTTTCACCAATTTTTCTCCATCAAACCCTTAGTGAATGCATCACAAGTTCTTGCATTTGCATGTCAATGAAAAATGAAACCCTCAAACCAACAATCATGAGCCATACCTTGAGTTGCAGTGTTGCTCCTCCAATGGCCTCATTTCTTCCTCCATTCCTTTGCAATGCAAGTGAACAAAGGACTACACTGTGGATCTGCATGTGTGGCTGAATGGCCACACCCTTCATGAAAATAGTTGTGATTTGTCTCATCAACAAACCCTTCCAGAAAATTTCTTCAAATTCCCTTTCATCAAGGTCTTCAATAATCTCCTGGAAAAGAAGAAGGGAAACCTCCTCTTCCTTCATTCCTATTCCTTGTATCCTTTGTAAATCTCCTCTCCTTGGGGAGAGAAGCTCCTCTTCTGATAGAAATGGATCTTGGGCACAGGCTAAGCCAAGATCATGCTCTGATACCACCGTAATGTCCCAAATGAGGGATTTTCTGCTCCATCGGGAACATCTTAAGATGTTCCATTTTTCCTTCTTCAGTGAGCTACTACAAGTCCATTTCAGAGAATGAATGATGGGGAATTTATAGGATATGACTCCTTCCAAGAAGGGAGAAATCCTAAGGCTAGCTGGCCCTTCTCAGACTCTGCCTATGGATATGCAATATTCCACCTCGGGAATTTCTGCCAGAGGGTCCTTGAGGACACTGTATAAGGAAGCTGCTACATAAATAAAGCAAAGAACCACTGAGATGCCCTAGAACATGTATAATATAAATCCCCAGCAGAAAATGAGCCTAAAGAAATAACACTATATGGGTTATTCAGATCTCCCCAATCTAGGTCTCTATAGCAATGCTCAATGAAAGAGCTTACAACAATATGCAAAACATAAATCTGGAACTATGCAAATCTGAATGTATCATGAGAGGGTAAATATCACAACCATCATCTTATTATTATATCAAAAATATTATACAAAAATATCATGAGGAACAAAGCTCTCAAGCATTATAACCAATCTCCAATGAATAGACAATGCAATGTCGGAGTAGCTGCAGCTACACAGAAATGCCAGAAAACCATAACTGCCCAGTCTCTATGAGAGATGAAGCTGCTGATTACATTAAAAATTATGATAGAGTTGAAGGAATAAAAATAAATGCCCATACATAAGAAAATGGGCTGAATATAGGATTTCTAGCCAATCTCAAGGAGATTGCTAGAAATGCCGGACAAAATACAATAGTGACAAATAAATTGTCACTGCAGCTGGAACCAATGATCATGAGGCTATGGCTGATCTAAAATTCTGATACCCTCCTCTGATTTAAGTCCTCAAGGGAAAAGGGGTTGATCCCCTTTCACTCAAAGCACTCCTCCTGATGAGTACAAGAACCCCTCACAACACTGCCCTCATGGAATAATGCAGTTTCTCCAAGTGACTGCGCAGTGGGAGTTGGTGAATGAGTGGCCTGATGCCACAGATCTAAAATATTCTCCAAGAGCCTTCTCTACAACTCCTCCAATGAATAAATCCATCCTCCACTGAAAAGGCAAGTAAGTAAGAACTCTATGAGTTCCTCTGCTGCTACCCCAGCTACACAGCACCAACCTGCTACAGGAAAATGCTGCAACTGATGGAGTAAGCTTGGCCAAATGCTGGAATGAGGAAATGCAGCTCAAATCCTCTCCTCCCATGAGGAAGAGGTGGGGAATCCCCACCGGGAACACCCCCAGTGTTCAAGAGCACTGCAATCCTGCTAAACAGCCCGAATATGCAAGTCCTTGACCTCACTACAAAATTTTTGAATCAAAGAATGAATCAAATGAGCTGATCCTTTGTTCTTATAAATAAAATGAACTCACTTTCACCATAGGCCCCACAATTAGGGTTTCCATTCACTTTTTAATGCTTTCCCTCCAAAATATGTGTTATCTTCTCAAGCAAGCCAACCCTCTAAGGCAACGCTGTTGACTTGGTCAAAATGGCCAACTCAAGGTGATCCTCATCATGTTCACACCATCAGGTGTTTATTTCAGCTGTTTATTTATCCTCCTTTTCACATTAGGACTGTTATTTCTCTATCACCAAGGGGTTAAGGGGTCTCCTCACCCATTTTATTAAACAAAATAAAAATATGCCACTATAATGTTCCATTTTAGCTTGAGGCTAAAATTGGGAACATTACAGGGAACTTCATGAGCGCTAACCGTTGAGGAGGTTTCATGTGGGTTGGTAAAGCGTTGTAAATACTATTTTACCTAGCACAATATTCTTGCACCCATTCTCCCACATTTCTCTTAATGTTCTCATATTCAAACAAGGTTTGGAGAGGGTTCTTCCTAACTTCCCACTTGTTTAGGAATAATTCATGAAAGGAATGGAGGTCCTGGATGCTATGTGGAGCTAGATTTTTGAACCATTTCCTAACTTCTCCCCCAAAACTTTGAGAAAACAACCTGATTTTAATGGTTTCATCGGCTATCTCATTTCTATCACAGTAGTCATTCGTTTTGTCTATGTGTTGTGAGGTAGTGATTGAGCCCGCGGCTTCATATAATGGGATGGAGGTCTGATATCCTTGGGGTAAGGCAACTACTTGAGCAGGAAGGACTAGAGGGTCGTACCATGTTTCCATGGCAGTATTTTATGGGATTAAAGAGTAGCTTGAGCAGCAGGTATATGGATGGCAGAACTGCTTGGACCAACAACAGACTGTTGAGCAGACTTAGGGTGAGAGAGATCCAAGTTATGAATGAGATGCATATCAGGAGGTGTTGATGGAGGGGTTTCTCTGTCACTAGTATGTTGACCACTATGTGGTGGTGAAATTGGAGGCTCAAAGACTGTCTGATCTATCCCACTAAATGACTTAGTTCTTGGTAAATCTAAGTCAACTTGAGTATCTGATAGAGCTGCAAGGTTTTTAGGTGTTGAGGTAGCTCTATGAATGGATCTAGTGATAGTTGGATCCCTAGATGTGAGAGACTTCCAAAGAATGCTTTCTGGATTATCAAATACCTCAAGAGGATTTGGGTCTAGGTAGGCTTTATTATAGATGCTTCTTGAAGCCAGGATTAGGCCAAACATTCCAAGAATAGCTCAAACCAGATGTGACAGTCTTTAGGAGCAAACATATTTAATCAAAGAAAACTGATACCCATAGTTTCCTTTAGAGTGGGTGATGTTATTATGAAACTGACCTCCCAGTGGAGTCTTGTGAAAACAAAGATAATCAGTAGGCCTACTGATTACCAGTGGAGTCTTTTGGTCTTTTAGGAACTGTGGAGTTACCAGGTGGAGGGTTTTAAATGTTTTGAAGCAGGCTGTTGTCCACCATCAACATTTTTTACCAAATAAAGGCTAATTGGTCTGCTTGAGCTCTTGAATCAAGGGAATTTTTGAGGTCCCAAGAGTTTATCAGGTATGATGTACTCAAAAATCCCCAGTGGAGTGCCATTATGTTGGGGTTCCTGTGATTTGGCAATTTGGCAATACCAAATGACAAGACAACATCAAACCACTTTGGGGTCACAGGATCTAGCCCTCCTGGATCCAGAGAGGGATCTTTATATAAAGGTAAAGAATAATATATCTTTGAAGTTCAATTTAAGGTATTAGGCTAGTTAGAGAGCACAAGGGTTTTTGTTTTGTTTGTTTGGTTGGGAAACATTGACAGAAGGGTTTAGTGTAAGGTAAAGGAAATGAGTAGTGAAGGATTTTTGGCAATGGGGATATAATTCAAGGAGAATAAAAATACATTGGGCAATGGGGTCATAAAAGGGTTTACTTTCAATTCAAATATTCAAGGCTTTCAAAGGGCTAGTCATCTAAAACAGAGGATCTCTTAAGATGATTGCATGAGATGAAACAATAAGGAAATGAATGGTAATAACAAGGAAAACCTTCCAAGGTGACCACTTCGGAGTAATTCAAGGGACAGGGCATACCTTATACCTCTATGATCAATACTCCTGATGAGGATAGATTCAAAGACAACAATCCAGCAGTCCTCCTGACTACTTTCAGACATTAGAAAACACTTAAGTTCAAACACAAAGTGAAGCCTAAGATCAGAGAAAGAATTTTAACCTTCTTTGCTTTGACATTCAACTCAAAGGGATCTTATAAAGTTAACTGTTAGAAAGGGAAACCTAGGGGATAGGGTTAATCACTAATCTCCCTATTTTCCTATCCTTTTAGTTGAAACAGAAAAGAACATCTAAGAAACAAACTCTAAATTCATACATCAGTAAGCATGGAAAAACCAAATCTTTAACTTGTTAAATTATGTTGAATTTTCTCTGAGATACAAGAATAGCAGAAAACATAAAGATAAGAATGTGCAGAAAAAATTAGGGTACTTATAGCAGTATATCCTAAGCCAAAATTACTGTTTCTTATTAGAGAAAATGAACATAATTTAATCACAGAGGGAAAACGATAACAAAGAAGAGACACATCACCAATGATTTAGATCAGGATCCGGTGAACATGCTTGTCATATTTGTAGAGCAAAACTAGTCACATACATTCTTGTCCAATAGCTTGATACAATCCATAAATCATCTCCCAACCTATTTACAACAACTACTCAAAGAACTCTAACTCAATAAAACAGCTTACAATTAGTTAATTTCCAACCCTTTACAACACATTTTCGATGAGTTCTTATAGGTGAATGAGTGGTGGTAGTGGTAGATAGGAATTAAACGATTCATTAAGATAGAGGGGGAAGAAGTATTCGAATGCCCACTATGCTTAATGGTTTTACATTAATTGTGTGTACCCTTTAGATGAATTAGGAGTCTTTGTCAGATTGAAAATAATTCCTAGGGTATGTTCTGTGAAATACTTTCCTAGTTGTAGTACTCTATTTATACTCTGGGACAAGAAAGGTGAGGATTTTTCTTTCAGGTCTTCCATACTTTATAACTAATGCACTGACAGCTCTTAGGAATTTTTGTTAGAATAGTAACTTCTCTGGGGCTCGATGAAGAATGAACTAGGCTGAGGGATTTTGTCTTGCCTTAGGGAAATAATGCTTTGCTGATAGGTCTCCTTTGTTACTTTAGTCACTGATAATTTGCACTTGATCTTCAGGTTGAGTGTCAAATATTCAGTGTTATGCATTGAAATTTAATCCTTTCTGATACTCTTTGTTGTTTCTTTTGTACTGCTGACTATACAAGTAGCTTTGGCGTCGAGGGGTTTGTTCTTTCGACCAGTGATCATGATACAGGGCCGAGGCACATAATTCATACCCCCTCTGTCTTCTTTGCATTGATTTCAGGTTGCACGATCGTCACCCTGGACCTTCTCTATCACCTGTCTATGACTGTGGAAAACTGACAGCGATCACCATTAAACCTGCATACATAAGATAAACCAATTAAATAAAACCTGTGTGTGGGGTATGACTGCAACATAGGCTAGGGATGGTGATGGAGCAGTGCGTAGATGGTGAATGCAGCAGCCAAAGGGTCGAAACCATGGCGGAGAGCGCCAGGTTCAAATTGGTGGAATGGCGTGAAAGGAGGAAAAATGGTTTAAGAAAACCAATGGTGGTTATTGCATAGAAAAATGGTAGAAAGTAGTTTTGGGATGATGGAATTCGATTCCATACAACGGTGGACACGTGGATTTTCAATACCGCCCATTTCACAAAATTTTGAAACGTTAACCCTTGGGCGCAAAAAATTTGCGATATGGATCGGTGGTCGTTGGATCATGGGGTGTTGATCGGACGGTGCGGGTGGAACACGATAGGCACAAAGATGTAGGGGTGGAAGACATGGTGGGCCAATGTTTGCATCAGCTCCTTTTTCGCGAGGTGACCGGGTTGAATGAAAAGTTGGATTATCGGGTTAAGTCTCGATCGTCGGATCTTTAAAACGAACGGCCAAGGTTTAAAGATGAAGCAGAGGTTTGGAAGGGGAAAAGGGACGGTAGATGAAAAGGAAGAGGACGTATGGCCTGATGGCTGTTGATCTCCACAGATAAATGGTCGAGATCTGCTTTAGAACCATAACGTCGGGAATGGAGAAATAGAAGGGAAATAGGAGTTTTAAGGCCAAACAAAGTTTCTGGTAGATGAAAGAAATGATTTTTAACCCAAATCAGAGGGGGATATAAGGTTTAACAGGGGGTTAACATGATTTAGAGGTTATATGAAGTTGTTTTGAGGGATTTTGTGAAGGAAACAAGGATGAAGAATGGGTGAAAATAGAGAAGTGAAATGGTGGTAAATGGAGGCTCTTTACACAGTTCCCTTCATCGTAGAACAACAGATTTTGAACAT
Organism: Pinus albicaulis; assembly: GCA_034641835.2. Lineage (NCBI taxonomy): Eukaryota > Viridiplantae > Streptophyta > Pinopsida > Pinales > Pinaceae > Pinus > Pinus albicaulis. The sequence goes on along the minus strand of CM076573.1, from coordinate 659,590,679 downwards.
CTTTGATGGAAACAGCAGTGAATATTTCTGAGACTTCAAGAATGATAGATTTTCAAAAACTATTCACTTGAAGGCTTGGTCACAAATTTAGCGACCTTTTGCTATGACAAATTTTTATGGGTGGCTAACACAACAAAGATTATGAAATTGAGCTCTAATGTGGTTGTACGCGGGGCACTCTAAGAGGAAGTGATTTTCATCCTAGATGTTCATATTCTCATAGAGATGGTAGATCCTTTCCATCTATGGTGTTTTAGGAACTTTCCAACTACCTGTTTCACTATGGAGCTCATGAGAGTTCGTTCAAATGTTGGCTATATTAATTTTCTTCTTTGAGCTAGTTAAAACATAGAGATACTTTTGATCTTCTAGGGTGGGGTTGATGACCTCCTTATAATATCTTAATTTTCTTTTAGCTGCTAGATATTTCTCACACCACATTTTTTCTTTGAACTTAGAAGTAACATTTTTTTTAATGTTATTAATGTTTTGCAATCCAACATTCTCGTCGATCTCTCAAAGGTTTAACTAGGCCCTGGTGTCTTTATACCAACCTCGTTTAAGTCTTAGGTGGTTTTGGCTAGAATTTAAAGCTAGCTTAGGAAGGCTATGGTTTGCTCTGCTATTGAGATTGTGCTTGTACAACAGAAGCCTAGTCATAGCTAGGGTCTCGATAGGGGAAAGACCCACTTCTATAAGTAGAATTGGATAGTGTGTATTGCTTTTAATTTTAAGGTTATACGTTATAAAACGCTTCTATATTTCCTCAATATTTCTCCATGATTCTCTAGAGATGCTGCAACCCCAAACCTCACATCCATATAAGATAACAGGAGTGACTAAAGTTTCAAATGGGAACTTCTTTCTATCCCACATTATGAGGTTTGTCGTTTTAAAATTATTTTCAAGACCAAAATAAGCTTTCCACCCCCATTAATCCTTTTCTGAATGCTATAGTTCCAGTTGAGCTTGTGATGAATATCAATTCCTAGGTACTTGTAAGAAGACACTTCCTCCAAGTTACTATTTTCATACATAAAATTAGCGTAAGTGTCCTTCTTGGATTTGATAATCATAAGTTTTGTTTTTTTAGTGTTAACAGACATACCCATGGTAGAGCAGAAATCCTTATGAATTATAAGTTGCTTATCAAGATCATATGGGCACCTTGTGAGAAGAACAATATCGTCAGCATAGAGAAGAAGGATGATGACTATCCCAGCTAAGATTGTGCCAGCACATCCTGCTTCCTCAAAACAACCTTCTAGTTTGTCGATGTAAATGCCAAATAGCGTAGGAGAGAGGGGGAAACCTTGTTTAACTCCAATATTACACTTAATATCTTTCGACCACCCCTCATTTCTCTTTAACTTGGCAATTATATTCTCGTATAATCTTATAGCGGTCGCTCTTAGCTTGAAAGGAACATTTAGATCTTCTAATCTATTCCATAGGTTTTTTCTAGGAATCGTATCGAAAGCCTTTCTAAAATCCACAAAGAAATAGAAGAGATTGGATTTATCATTGAAGCATTTCTCCACAATGATCCTAAGCATAGCGAGGTGGTTCATTGTTGAGTGCTGCCTTCTAAAACCCTCTTGGCCTTTATCCTGCTTACCTTCACTTTCAAGCCAAATACTCAATTTATTTTCCAAAATAATACCATATATCTTGGCTAAGAGAGGGCTAATCATAATTGTTCGATAATTAGAGGGGTTATTAGTATCCCCACTTTTAAAAATAGGGATAATGAGGCTCTGAGTCCAAGGTTTAGGGAACCCTTGCTTGACCACTTTGTTGAAAAGCTTGTGGATGTGGGGGATGAGGACATGACCTCCAATTTTTAAGATTTCCACTTGATAACATTCAATGCCTTTAGCTTTCCCATTTTCAAGGCATTTAACCCCAAAATCAATGTCTTCTAATGAGAAAACTTCTTTCATTGTGAGTAGGGTTTCAAAGTTATCCTTGGCATTTAGAGATTCATAAAGATTTTTAAGATAGGAATTCCAGTCGGGTAAAGAAATTTTATTATTATATTTAGTTTTCCTAGTTAGAATCTGCCTCCAGAATTTCTTATGAGCCACCTTAGAGAGGTGTAAGAGATTCTCTTTTCTTTTACGAATATATTGCCTTTTTTTCCTTTTAGTTAGGGCTTTGTAAATTTTTATCTTGTCAATTTTGGGAGATTCATCAACAACTTCCTTAATTGCTCTCCTCGCACTTTTACAATCTTTGTCATACCATGGGTTGATTTTTCTATTTCTTTTATTACTTGAGAATTCAATTGAGAACTTGTTAATAGAATATGAGAGGGTTGTAGTAAAATTATGATAGAGGTCATCTATGTTGTCTATACTAGATAAAGGAAGCAAATTAGTTTTTAATAAATATTATATATATATATATATATATATATATATATATATATACAGTTATAGTTTATTTGTCTATTTTATTATTTTATTTTTAATTTAATTTTTATTGACTTAGTCTTTATTATTATTTTTATTATTTTGTTGATTTTAAATTTGATTATTTTATTTTATTTTTTTATTTGGTATTTATTTTTATTGCTTTAGGATGGGATTTATTTAGTTTTCATTCATTTATTTTTATTTTTCATTGTTGATCATTTTTAACGTCTTTTTTTCCATAGGTTTTGGTCGTTTCTTTGCTCTACATGATATTTATATGGCTAGTATGATCAGCCAGTCTTCATTATCCTGATGATGAAATACATTCAATAGTTCGAAATGCGTCGATTCAAATATTTCTCATGTGATTTCCCGGAAGATTTATTTTAACATCATAAGATGTTGAAGTGCAACCTCTTGGAGATCTCCATATAAATACCACTCATCAATTACCAAGTTGAACCCCTAAGGTTCTGTTGAAGCCTCGAAAATCGCGGCTACAACATTGGGGGATAACCACCCGGTCCGGACCTTAATACAGCTCCTTTTCCGTTTATTATAGCGGCTCCGAATGGTTTAACTAGGTCCAGTTACCTTTTCCCTATCGCTATTGGTTTATGATGTTTCCTTAAATACCAATAGACAGGGATATCAGATCAATTCTTCTTGATGATCAGGCAAGAGAATGACCCTTAAGCTGATTTGGGTTCAGCCAAACCACAACTAAGATTTTGCCTCTTTGAAAAGAGGACTTAAAAGAATGTAAATTTAATCTAATTGAAAAATTATTCTATAATGCAAGCAAAAAGAAACTAATCTAAATCCTATCTCAATTAGGTAGATGAAAATCTAACCCAACTAAGAGCAAGATGATTAAATAATGAGAATTAAAATATGTCTAGTTTTAAATTAATGTTAAGCTAACGAAGAAATTCAATTAGCTCACATTTGTGAGTACCAAAACACATTCTATTGAGACCATTTGACTGAAATAATAAATCAACAACATTCCGGAAGAAATTCACAAAAATTGATATCGATTATCATATCAGTCAAACTAATAATTAAACGATAACCTGTGGAAAAAATTCACAACACATTACTATTTAATAAATCAGTGTTCTAAGACATATTTCTGAATAATGCTTACTCAGAAATCAGAGTTTAATTCATAAGAGCAGAGATACAAAACAATTTGAGACAAATTATCCATATCAACAGAAATGCCAAAACATGAATAAAATGAAACAACAATTTTATTAACATAAAAATGAAACTGGTATTTGATACAGAAATGCCAAAAATACTAGTTAATTGAATCTGCTTCTTTGATCCTGGTCTCTAACATTACTTTACATAACTTGAATTTCTGCTTTCAAGACTAAAGTTGTAGAAATGAAAACTCTACCCAGCATGCATAATTCAAGATATAAAGAATAAACCCTCATTAATGTTCAGATCTAAAATTTTCTCTCCTCCCCATCTACAATTCTAAATCCCTATTACAGAAATGCTTTTCGAAGTCTGGAATTGCAGAGGAGAGCAGCCCCTTTTACATTTTTCAATCTGCAATTTATAATCTTTCCAAAAGTATTTTTAGGAGTTTGTTGAAGAAAAATCTGCCCAATCCAATTTTAATTGCTCAAAAATTCCAATCTTTAATTGCTGGAGTCTTCTCATTGATTGAAATTTTTTTCCTCAATATCCCTTCTATTGTTTTTTCCTGCAAAAAGAAATTAAAATGAATTAAGATGCAACAATAAAATCCAAATATTATTTCTAATATTAAAACAAATCCAATCAAATTCTATTTAAATAAATAAAAAGGAAATTTGAGCTTCTTATTGATACTCATAACAATATTAATTAACCAAGGATATATTGATGCATGAATCTGCAATTAGAAGAAGCTGGGCAAATGAAAAGGAAGAAAACAAAACTCAGAAAATTGATTTTATTTTTAGAAATTCGGAGTTTGATCTTCTGCCTGATTTTTTTACCCAATAAATGATCAAATCTGTTATTGAAACCTCCTCAAAAATGTTCTCCTTGATTTTCTCTTTCCAATGAGCCGTCCTGGGCCTCATTTGGCCAAGTAAAACTCATTCTATGAACCTCCAAAGTTGATGAGTCAAAACTGGCATAAATCTGGAAATTCTGTTTGCTAGGCTAAAAATCATAATTTAAATTAAAAATTAATCCTAAATTAGAATTCTAATTAATTAATAATTAATTCTAAACTAATTGTTAATTATGAACTAAACTAATCATTTCATAAACTGTTATTAACTAATATAATTAACAAATTAATCTAATTAGTTAATATAATTAATTATTTGTAAACTAATTAATATTTATAAGTAATTAATAATAATCTAAATAATATTTTAATTTAATTTTAATTTAATTAATTAAATATTATATATTAATTAATTTAATTAATATAATATATTAAATATTAAATATTTTAAAGTATTAAAAACAATAAACTAACCTACCACCCTACTTTTAACTTATTCGATTTGTTTCACTCATTTTACTCATACGTATGAGTATTAAACAAAACTTACATGAAACCTAGGGTAATGCCATGTTGGCTTTTTTTTTCTTTGAGTCATCGCATATCGCATATCGGGGGTTTGTCAAATGCATGTTATAAAAATTTGCGATAGATCCTAAAACTGCGATATTGCGATATGAAATTTTTTATTTTTTTTAATTTTTTATTTTCATTATATTAATTAATATAAAATTAAACATTAAATATTATAATATTAAAACTGTAACTAACTATTTAATATTAACTTACCCTACCTCATGTTTATTCCACTCACGTATGGATGAGTTTGGAAATCTTAAAACAAAGTGTTATAAAAACCCTTAGTTAATGCCTTAAACCTTTTAGGTATCGTACATTTACGTAACAATACGTATTCTTTGCATAGGAGTATAACAATCGATCGCATCGCATAAAACCATCGCATCGCATGTTATGAGTTCGCGCTGTAGGTGTTATAAAAATTGCAATGGTTGCGATATAAGTATGTAATTTTTATTTTTTGATTTTTATTTATATATATATTTATTAATATTGTTTTATTTTAATTAAATTAATAATATTACTTAATTAATTCAAAATTTAATATTAAATATCAATTTTTTTTTATTTTTGGTTTTATTTAATGAAATTATTAAATGCACCACTCCAAAGACAATAAAAAAAGAATAAAAATAGCATTTTTAACCCAGACTAGATAAATGATGGGACTTGAAAGGAGTACCATTTTCAAACTAGTTGACCAAATAAGGCGAAACAAGCGTCAATGAGAAGCTTATAAAAAATTGATTCTAACAAAGCAATCAAAACAAGAATCCAAAGAAAATAAAAATTAACAAAAGCATAGGATAATCGATTAAATAAAAATCCTAAAAAAAATGCTTAGCCAAATTTTTTATAGAAAGGGTCCCCATTATTTGAGTTGAACAAGTCAAAAATGGGGGGGTTGTGTTTTACCACAACAATGGCGGTATGCGGGAGAAGAACCAACCATTATCACCGTTTGATATAAATGAGATTTTCCTAAAATCAAAGTAAAACTAATTAAAGAAGAGAGAATTATGCTTGAAATACTTCGATCAGGGTTCATTAGTCTCGAATAAAAGCAAGAATCATCTAACCGTAATTTTTCTTAAAATTCCTCATAAATTAAAATATTTCTCAAAACCTTATATCAATCCTTAATTAGTTGTAGAGATAAAGCAGTAAGTCACTTATACCTAGATTTTAAAATATACTCATTTGTCGCTGTGCAGAGCTGCGAAGCTACAAAGCAGTCAAAGAAACATCTATAGTCTCGACAGGGTTACCTTTTATTCACCAATGATTCAGAATCCCATCTCTTTAAGAATTATTGACCTAGAGATAAATCCATTTATATATGTTTATTTTTATTTTTATTTTTTTTAGTTCCTAAAAGCCATTGTCCTGGTTTGGTAGCGAGATAGTTGACAATGCCATTCACTGGTTATAATTGGATGAACAAGCTGGTTCGTGATGAGACGCCTTGTCTTATAATTATTTGCAATCATAAGCCATTACCCTAGTTTGTTTAACAGTGTTGGTAATGTCAGCCTATTTTTCCCCTATGATCATGGTAAGTAGGCTCATGATGAAACCTCTTATCTTTTAAGTTTAAATATATCTCTAGATTATATTCTAGAAAAATAAGACTCTTTGGGACATGGAGAGTCATCGACTCCTTAAGAGTTAAGAATGACAATTTCAGAGTCAAAAGGTGCTTCGCTGTAAAGTGTCTTTACTTGGTTAAAAATAAATTTTCTTGACTGATAATAGAACTTTGAAAGATCTTAATAAAATATTGAAATCTCAAAATGATTACAATTTTGATGAAAAAGAAGTTTCTCCATATTTTATGATACTTTGTAAACTTCTCTAAACTGGTAATCTCTTCCTTAAGTATGTCTACCTTTATAATAAGAAAATCAAACTTTAATAAGACATTTAAGAAAAATTTAATAGATGACTATTAACAATTTTTTCTCCGTGTATGCCAACCATAGTTAGGTAACAAGAAGGCATTCCCTATAAATCATGGTAAAGTCACCAAAATCAAAACTGAAAACCAAAGAAAAAAGAATTCTTATGCTAAAATGAGAAAGAAATCAGCAAAAATAAAAATGAAGAAATTTTTAAAAAATGGAAAGGAAAATCCAAGTTTCGCAAGATAAACTCAAACAAGAATGTTTATACTAATGTCTCAACAATATGAAGAAAGAAAATAATCGTGTAATCAATCCTTCTTATGTCGATATTTAGAAAAATCATACCTTGCAGGGTTGTAAGTGTTTTAGGCTTTTTAGATAGCAATGACGATAAAACTCAGCCACAATGAAAAATTTCTGTCTGATATCAATCTTCTTGTTTCAAAGCATCATCTTAATCATTTTCTAATAAAATGAATGCTTAAAGAAACAAACCAAAAGTTTAGAAACTTCCTGGTGTAGCTGTTTCGATAAAGATTATTGCTACTTATTGAAATTAAGCCAGGAGAAGAGTATGGACTTCGAAAATATGATCTGGCGGAGGATTGGAAGCTTTTATGAAGAGCTGCAAAACAGATTTATATATCAGAAAAACAAAACTTAAACTAAAGCAACGAAATGGAAATCAATGAAAGTGGGTACATGAATCTTACCATTGGATAATTGCTTTTGATCTTACCTGAAAGGTATCAATTTCTCCAAACTAGCTGACTTCTTATTTTAATTAACATTAAAAACTTGAAGAAGTCAAACTAACCAAAATCCTATAACCCAAAATCATTATTTATTTTATCTAAACTAAAGCAAGCAGTAAAATGTAAAAATGGAATGCTTAGTGCTCAAGGGAATTGAAATTAAAAGAAATGCATCAGAAATGAGAATGCAAATTTGCAGTAATGAATGTTTCTCAAAATATTATAAGTTTCATATAAACTCCATGATTTTATAAATTGTCCAGAATAAAGACCAAATCCAAAATAATAAAATTTAAATATGAAAATAGAGATGTCTTGAATTCCATATTTAATTATGGAATTATATATTTAAAACTGAAATATATGAGAAATCGAAATGATTTGAATATGCCGCAAATTTATCATCGGCTGCTTTCTTACCATAGTGGTTACCCAAGCTCACTTTTAAAATAACACATCGTCGTATTGGATGATCACATCACATGTTTCTTCACCATGCTTTAATTTTAATTTGCAAGACTTCACCTTTGTTGCTATGCCATATATTGATTAAATGTTAATGGCTCAGAGGCATGCATTGAAAGCTATCACATCAGAGATTGCAATGGCAAATTGCCGATATGAAAACATGTAATGAGAAGATGTGCAATGAAATGAAGCGATCACATCATTAAAGATATATTATATTGGGGATCGGGGAATATTGACATTGTGTTTCCCATATTGCACATCGCACATTGTAGATTCTGAATTGTGATGTGAGAATAATTAAAAATGCGATGAAGCGATTGCGATATCGGTGATTTCTAATTGGCAATGCTAATCGGCGATCATAAGCACATGATGTAACATTTCTTGATACGCCGATATGCGATGAAGAGTGGACCCGATAAATTTATGATGAAAATTTAATAACATATCGGATCTGAGACATCGACCCTTTTAAAGTTACGCTCCTACCATTATTTGCGATTAAATGGACGCGATATTTTATAAACTTGATTTGAATTTCATATCGGGTCCGAAATTATGTGGTCGTCGCAATATTGGTAAAGGCAATTCATGATAATGGAAGTATACTTCAAATACAAACCTCGGATATGCGAAATGCGATATGTCATATGAGTGAAGTAATACATCGGAGATCTTTTATGAACAATTTTTATATCAAAACTGCTAAGAGCTACTTCCGATGAAATCTTATGATATTGTTTTTAATTTTGATTGGGTTTCCCAAATGAATAAAAACAAAGTTAAAGAATGTTCAAATTCTAATGAATCTCAAATAAAATTTCCTTGAACCTGTTGCAAATTTTAAAATGGGTTTTCTGCTTACTTCAAGTTTTGAAAACAAATGAAAACCTGCAATTAAAACAGAAAAAGTATAAAAAATAAACTAAAGAAAAGATAAACTAATAATAGATGAAAATGAACTTGTAAATGCATACCTGGAAGGAAATTGTCTGTAGATTTTACCTCATGAATCTTCAAATTCTTCCTTCGATTTATCAGAATTCTAAATTTGTTCAAAATCATCTCATTATTTATTCTAAATCGGAGTGAGCAATCAGCCTAAATAAGATATGTTTATTCATGTTCAGGAAATCTGAAATCCATAAAATTCACCAGAAATAAATCTGAAACTATGCTTCCCTTTTGAATTGCAACAACAATTTATCACCTCTGCTCATTCTGAATTAACTTGAGAAAAATCTGTATTGGTTATAGTGATTGTCCAATAATGCCTTCAGTAAATAAATATGATGCGTATTACAACATCAGATAATAAACTAAAGGTCTGAATGGGATAAAGCCACTAATTGTGGAAAAATGTCAAAACAGAGTTGAATGTGTGCACACAGCAAAAATGGGCATCCTTAAGGCCAGCTTAGCAAATTTCGAGGAAGATAATATGAACTTCATATGATTACCACGAAAGGTTAGACTGACTAATAATGATTGATTCAGAATTAAGCTTATCATAGACAATCATACATTTCATGGGATAATGAGATCATGGAGCTTTTATATCTTCAAAACCTTTATCATATAAATTTCAAAAGAAAATCTTAGAAGGAAATCCCGAAATTAAGAAAAGTGTCTTTGAGGCAATTGATGCCAAGTGCAACCTTAATTGAATTTAATCAAGACATTATTCAAAATAGGCAGAGTAGAGGTATTGTTGTAAGAAATTTAAAAAGGAAAACAAGAATTAAAATCTTCTGATTGGGAGAAAATGTTTTCACTGAACATGTATGAAAATGGCTGATTGCTTTGTTTTATTGTTAATCTACAAAACTGTTGAAAATAAATTAACTACATTAACTCTACTCTTATTCTAACCATATACTTGAAAAATGACTAGGTATAGTCATATTTCCAGTGTAACCATTTTCTCATTTTAATCCCTGCATGTATGTATAATTCAAATGTTAGTAATAAAAATACAAATCTAATTGAACTAAGAAAATTAAACCTGAAATCAGAATGTACAACTATTGTTAGAAGTTTATCTAAAATCTCATTCTCATGAAGTTTTCTTTCCAATTGAATACCAATTGGATCATAGAAATCTGGATGGATTTCTATTAAAAATTGGGAAATATTCAAAAGAAGAGATGACAGGCCAGATTGTGGATATGAGCTTTTAAATTTAAAGGCCTGGAAGAAATTGTTAGTGTTATGTGTTAATGTTAAGTTATTAACAATCTTCCATGATGGAAAAGTTTCCAAATATTTTTCAAATGAATTAATGAAAAATGGATGGAAATCTTTCAAATGAAATGGAAAATTATTAATTAAATTGGATTGTTGGCAGATTTCTAAAAATACATTCTCTTGTTGATATTGCCTTTGAGAAGATAGAAACTTTTGATAAAATATTAGCATTGATTGAAATTGAAATTGAAATAGCTTTTGATGCTTTTGATTATAATATAAAACTTCAATTTTCCAACGGGGCAATGTATCAATTGAATGTTTGATAATAAAGTACTCAACATGCCAGCGTAATGTATCAAAAATATGAAAATAAATCTGATTTAATACAAAATAATCGAGGAAATATAATTAAATCGCTATTTGTACAACTAATGTTACAGCACAATCGGGATCGTTTTGAAATAATTTCTTTTTCACAAGGATTGGCCATAATTATGGAATTTGAGTAATTTCGAATTTCAACTTGTGAATTAGAAGGAGAATTATGATTATGAACAGGAATAAAAGCTTGATCATGATATGAATCATAAATTGGAATATTTTCTTGAATAGTGAAATCATGAAGATGATTATCTGCTTTAAAATGAGGATTAGTTGAAATAATTTCTAAATTGAAATGTTCCTCATTCCCAGATGTTATTTGAATTTTCTTATGAGAATTCTCTTGAGAAAAATAGAAATCAACATCTTCTATGTCAGAGTAATTATCATAAATGACTTCACAAGATTCTTTAGAATTCCCTTCAATCTCATCCAATATATCGAAACAAGGAGGAACAAGAATTCCATGTTTATTAATGGCAAAAGAATGATCATTAATTGCTTCTCTATCTTGATAAAAATTTAATGGTATTTCATTTAAATTATCCTCTTTAATTTCTGAAATATCATTAATACCAAGAGGAGAAAAATTACCATCATTAAAACTATCAGGATAAAGGGAAAAATGTGAATCTGAAATAATGCATTTAAAAATGTCCCTGTTTGGGAAGTCTTGTGCATTAAGCCCATTGTAAATTTCAGATTCTAAATCATTCCTTTGTGTGCTCATGCTTTCTTGAAGAAGGCTGCTTTGTTGCTCTGATTTCAGTATTTGCTCATCATGAAAAGATTCAGAAATTTGTACAGCAGTTTGCATGCTATTACTTACTTTGATTGTTGCTTGCACTTGCTGATTTGCAATCTGATTTTCTGAATTTAATGCAGAGAAACTTTCAGATTCTAATGCAGCTCTTTCTCCAAAATTTCTATTGTTGTCTTCTTGCATTTGATTAGAAATATTTTCCAAGCTTTGTGAAACCTCTTCATCACAATTTATTTGCACACCCAAATTGAGTTTCACATCTATATTGGAAGGGGATGGAACAAAGCTTGAACTAATTCCATATGGATCGGGAATAGGAGGAAGAGAATAATTATGTTCAAACCAATCTAATGATTCTTCTCTCATAGGTTCATCTTTGACATTAAATTTTAAACAATTCAAATGAACTCGAATATTAAAATCTCTAACAGACTCATTTTCATTTCGTAGATATTCAATTTCATCCTATACCTGATCACAAACATTGTGGTCAAATTTACAAAAGAAAATTGTAACAAATTGATCCCAGCTGTGAATTGAGGCAACCGGAAGAGTTCTACACCAGTTTCTGGATTTTGCCGCAAATGTGAGAGTAAAAATTCTGTATAAAATGCCTTCATCGATTCCTTGAAAATCATAATTTGAAACATTTTGAATAAATTGAAGGACATGATTAAAAGTAGAAGAATTTCTCTCACCATTAAACTTTACCTGAGACAAGAGTCTTACCACTTCGGGTGGAGTATTGGAAGATGCACGTCCATGGATACAACTCCAAATTGGAAGTTTAAAAGGAGCCATTGTGATTAAATAAAATGTTAAAATTGAAAATACTCCAACAGACAACAAGTTTCAGCCCTCCTTCTAGCGCCAAAAATGTTGAAGCCTCGAAAATCGTTGCTACAACATTGGGGGATAACCACCCGGTCTGGACCTTAATACAGCTCCTTTTTCTTTTATTATAGCGGCTCCGACTGGTTTAACTAGGTCCAGTTACCTTTTCCCTATCGCTATTGGTTTATGATGTTTCCTTAAATACCAATAGACAGGGATATCAGATCAATTCTTCTTGATGATCAGGCAAGAGAATGACCCTTAAGCTGATTTGGGTTCAACCAAACCACAACTAAGATTTTGTCTCTTTGAAAAGAGGACTTAAAAGAATGTAAATTTAATCTAATTGCAAACTTATTCTATAATGAAAGCAAAAAGAAACTAATCTAAATCCTATCTCAATTAGGTAGATGAAAATCTAACCCAACTAAGAGCAAGATGATTAAATAATGAGAATTAAAATATGTCTGGTTTTAAATTAATGCTAAGCTAACGAAGAAATTCAATTAGCTCACATTTGTGAGTACCAAAACACATTCTATTGAGACCATTTGACTGAAATAATAAATCAACAACACTCTAGAAGAAATTCACAAAAAATTGATATCGATTATCATATCAGCCAAACTAATAATTAAACGATAACATGTGGAAGAAATTCACAACACATTACTATTTAATAAATCAGTGTTATAAGACAGATTTCTGAGTAATGGTTACTCAGAAATCAGAGTTTAATTCATAAGAGCATAGATACATAACAATTTGAGACAAATTATCCATATCAACAGAAATGCCAAAACATGAATAAAATGAAACAACAATTTTATTAACATAAAAATGAAACTGGTATTTGAAACAGAAATGCCAAAAATACCAGTTAATTGAATCTGCTTCTCTGATCCTGGTCTCTAACAGTACTTTACATTACTTGAATTTCTGCTTTCAAGACTAAAGCTGCAGAAATGCAAACTCTACCCATCATGCATAATTCAAGATATAAAGAATAAACCCTCATTAATGTTCAGATCTGAAATTTTCTCTCCTCCCCATCTACAATTCTAAATCCCTATTACAGAAATGTTTTTAGAAGTCTGGAATTGCAGAGGAGAGCAGCCCCTTTTACATTTTTCAATCTGCAATTTATAATCTTTCCAAAAATATTTTTAGAAGAGAGTTTGTTGAAGAAAAATCTGCCCAATCCAATTTTAATTGCTCAAAAATTCCAATCTTTAATTGCTGGAGTCTTCTCATTGATTGAAATCTTTTTCCTCAATATCCCTTCTATTGTTTTTACTGCAAAAAGAAATTAAAATGAATTAAGATGCAACAATAAAATCCAAATATTATTTCTAATATTAAAACAAATCCAATTAAATTCTATTTAAATAAATAAAAAGGAAATTTGAGCTTCTTATTGATACTCTTAACGATCTTAATTAACCAAGGATATATTGATGCATGAATCTGCAATTAGAAGAGGCTGGGCAAATGAAAATGAAGAAAACAAAACTCAGAAAATTGATTTTATTTTTAGAAATTCGGAGCTTGATCTTCTGCCTGATTTTTTTACCCAATAAATGATCAAATCTGTTATTGAAACCTCCTCAGAAATGTTCTCCTTGATTTTCTCTTTCCAACGAGTCGTCCTGGGCCTCATTTGGCCAAGTAAAACTCATTCTATGAACCTCCAAAGTTGATGAGTCAAAACTGGCATAAATCTGGAAATTCTGTTTGCTGGGCTAAAAATCATAATTTAAATTAAAAATTAATCCTAAATTAGAATTCTAATTAATTAATAATTAATTCTAAACTAATTATTAATTATGAACTAAACTAATCATTTCATAAACTGTTATTAACTAATATAATTAACAAATTAATCTAATTAGTTAATATAATTAATTATTTGTAAACTAATTAATACTAAACTATTTATAAGTAATTAATAATAATCTAAATAATATTTTAATTTTATTTTAATTAAATTAATTAAATATTATATATTAATTAATTTAATTAATATAATATATTAAATATTTTAAACTATTAAAAACAATAAACTAACCTACCACCCTACTTTTAACTTATTCGATTTGTTTCACTCATTTTACTCATACGTATGAATATTAAACAAAACTTACATGAAACCTAGGGTAATGCCATGTTGGCTTCTTTTTTCTTTGAGTCATCGCATATCGCATATCGGGGGTTTGTCAAATGCATGTTATAAAAATTTGCGATAGATCCTAAAACTGCGATATTGCGATATCAAATTTTTTATTTTTTTTAAATTTTTTATTTTGATTATATTAATTAATATAAAATTAAACATTAAATATTATAACTTATTATAATATTAAAACTGTAACTAACTATTTAATATTAACTTACCATACCTCATGTTTATTCCACTCACGTATGGATGAGTTTGGAAATCTTAAAACAAAGTGTTATAAAAACCCTTAGTTAATGCCTTAAACCTTTTAGGCATCGCATATCGCATGAATACGATTCTTTGCATAGGAGTATAACAATTGATCGCATCGCATAAAACCATCGCATCGCATGTTATGAGTTTGTCGGGGTATGTTATAAAAATTGTGATGGTTGCGATATGCGATGTAATTTTTATTTTTTGATTTTTTATTTATATATATATTTATTAATATTAAGTTTTATTTTAATTAAATTAATAATATTAATTTAATTAATTCAAAATTTAATATTAAATATCAAATTTTTTTATTTTTGGTTTTATTTTAATGAAATTAGTTATGAAATTATTTAAACTACAGCCACTCCAAAGATAAATAAAAAGAATAAAAATAGCATTTTTAACCCAAACTAGAAAAATGATGGGACTTTAAAGGAGTACCATTTTCAAACCAGTTGACCAAATGAGGCGAAACAAGCGTCAATGGGAGGCTCATAAAAAATTTATTTTAACAAAGTAATCAAAACAAGAATCCAAAGAAAATGAAAAATTAATAAAAGCGTAGGATAATAAAAAAATAAAAAAAAATCCTAAAAGGTGTTTTAGCCAAAAAATTATAGAAAGGGTCCCCATTTTTTGAAGTGAACAAGTCAAAAATGGGGGGGGTTGTGTTTTACCACAACAGGTTCCAAACATGTTGTAGGAAGAAGCTTCTCATTGAGCTATGAAGTGCTCATCAAGAAGGATCAATCATAATAATGGGAGATGTCATCCATCATAAGATGTCTTCCATTGACCATCTGCCTATCCAATTCTACCCAAGTAGAAAGGTCATTGGAATGTTCCAACATTAGTTGGGCCCCCATCTCATCACTGTTGCTCAGTGACAGCGTTGCTGATCTCCATGATGGTGCATATTTTGTCTCATGATCATGCACAATGCTGAACATATAGTTCTGCATTGGATTGTTTATGATTATGCTCATCCTATCCTCCAAAACTCTACACTCCAAACCAAAGTGTTGTGTGCAGCTCATCAGTGATATACCAGGATGACTATATATCTCTTCCTTGAACCAGTCAAGGGTCCTCTGCACAATAATAGTTTTATGCTCCAAATCAACAGTGTGCTTTTATCCTAGATCATGCAATTGCCTTAGTGGCATGTCCCCACAACCCTCCATATGATGTGTTGAAATAATAGGAAGTGGAAATGTTTTCATACCTTGGTTAAGATGATCCTTGGGAAAATATTATACAACTACAAGGGTTCCTCCTACCGATGTAAAGACTCCTCCAAATGCTAGTGATGGTGATGGTTGCTCCTCTATTACTGCACCAATGCTGGTATAAGTCTCCTCCTCCTCATGCATCTCATGAATAATGCATGGGACTCTCAATGTCAAGAGATCAAGGCCACTCTCTAAGGATGCAAGTGTTCCTTCTCTTGATGCAAGTTATCCTATAGCAAGTGGTGGTGGAAGTTGTTCTTCTTATGGAATGATAATATTGACATATTCCCTTGGATCCTCATGTGCTTTCTCATCTATGTCACAAAATGCCTCAATAGGAACTACCTTCGGTTTCCTCTTATCAAACTTCTTGATCAACCTTTGAGTAAAATGTGCATAAGAAATCACTCTTGCATTTTTCAAATGGTTGAACCACCAAATATTTTCTTCACCCTCAAGGTGCAGCATTGAAATCTCAACAACTTTTATTTATTCTACTAGATGTAGCAGGAATACTGCATCTAACTTCCTCCTCCATGCCCTTGTTGTGCATGTGGATGACCCATCAAATGTAAACAATAGAAATCTATTGTGTATTTTTCTTTTACTGTTGCTACAAGGTCTCCTCTCTTCTTTGATCTGAATAAACTGCTGGAGAGTTAGATTCTCCTTGAAAGCCCTTGATTGAGATTTATACTCTACAAGATACTCACTTAGAGTCTCTTGATCTAAGTTTCCTCCATCTCCATGCCTTTCATATTGCTCTTCAAAGAAAGTGGACATAGTAGATTGCTTTGGAGCTCTATGAAATACTGGTTTTTTCTGCTACTTATAGGAAGTGCATGGACTTTCCTCATCTTGAAACCCTCTTGAAGTTTCATTACATCTCTCCATTCTCATTTGCTTGACCTCCTTAGAGAGGTCCTTCATAGATCTAAAAAGATATGAGGAAAAAATAATTCCTTCCATCATTTTATATCTCTTCTTCTCTTTCTGCTTCTTCTTATTATTCTTTTGATAGCATACTGGCTGAAATAAATAGGATGAGCCAAGATTATGCTCCAATACCATTGTAATATCCAAAAATTGAGAGAGAAAAAATATTGAACATAAAAATGGAAAATAACAATGAATAGAAATACATCAAACATGAGCCAAACATAGATCCATGGTATTAAGTACAACAACAAGAAATAAGTACAATATATTGGAGAACAAGTCCCTCAAGCTAGGCAAGAGAAGCCTCCAATTCCAAAAAGCACCAAACATGAAATGTAGTTGCTACAAAAAATGTTGGAGAACCATTATCATGTAGTCCCAGTGAATGTAATTGCAGCTGGAAAATATAAATGTATGGATCTAATAATACAATGCTCATATAGTGTTGGGAATGGAGATCTATGCTCCCAAAAAAAATTCCAAGACAACCAAGAAATGGTTTCTGGAAATACACCAAAGTACAAAATGTCAGAATGCAGCGCTAAGGCTGAATAGCACCTGCAACTGAATAATTTGAAGGAGGTGGCTAAAACTGATATAGAAACATATATATAACTCCTCCAATAGATCCTCCAAGTGAAGGGCTAATCTCCTCATTGAAAGTATAACCCTCCAAAAGTAGCACTAAACCCTCCTCTGCATAAGCTCTATAAACTAACGTAGTCCCTGAAGGAAAATACGCTATAGGAGGTGGTAATAGCTGGGCCTGATTCTAAATGATGAAAATATGCTCCAGGACCTTCCTTGCTGGCCTCCCAATGGAAAGGATGCCTCTCCACTGAAAAATAAACACAGAAAATGGCCCTATCAATCCTCCATTTCCTTTGCCCTGCAACACAACTCAGCCCTAGAAGAAACTACACTGTAGCTGAAGAATGAAGCTTGGCCTGATGTCAGAATGTGGATATGCAACTCACAAACCTCCCCTGAGTGGGTATCCTAAGTCCCCCAAGGATGAGGGTGGGATTCTGATGCAGGCTAGGGCCTGCATTCCCCAGAATCTTTATCTCTGTGCATAATAGAATGCATTTCAGCATTCACCCAAATCAAACCCTCAATGTCTACAAATTTCTACCATTTACATGCGGAAGCTAATCAAATATCTTGTTCAAAATCATTCACCATTGAATTCATACTTTCATCAAATGCCGATCATATATGAAATTATATCGATTCTAATTTTTACTTCTCTTCAGGCACATTCATGCTTTGAATCCTTCAAGCAAACCCAATGATAATGTGAGTGCAAATATAAATTTCAATCATAATTCTAATCCATGCGCTTATGCCTCTCCAATTCTCTTCCCATGTTTCATTCTTAACAAACCAAGCCTCATAACAAGATTTCTCTCTTGAACTTAATACAAAATCAAGTTCCAATTATATAAGCGCACTTTACCCATTTTATGAAAATGACAATTCATATAAAAACTTAGAATTTGATTAATTCCAACATTCATACCTGTCCATCCAACAATGGATACATATTGTGTTCAACTTCAACGATCTGGCAGATGTATCAGTTCATAAAACTACAAACTTCTGAATGTGTTCAAAGCTTAACACATTACATTCGGTTTTTAATACCGTTTCAATTCAACACTGTCAACATTTAAAACTCAATGCATCAATACACTATCGAATCCACAGGCTTCTGACACCATTTATATTTTAATCAAACCGAACCCAAAGGAACAATGCTGTGTTCACATTCACTGACTGCCGCTTTCAACATCTAACTGGTTTGTCTCAATACCGGCGTTTCTGATTTAGACAACCTACCATCGATCCGCCCTGACACTGCATGTAGACTTGAAAAAGTAACACAATTCTGTTTCAATTTGTAACAATTACACAAAGTACGTACCTTCAATCGATTGATTCAAAGCTTCTGGGCTTTAACTATCAGCTTCCACACAGTTTCAGTCAATCAAACACCACGGAGGGAACGAATTCTGAACCGGATTTCAAACATTGCCATCGAATGGATTCGAACCTGCGCCTTAGTAAAATCATTCAAATGGAAATTCGATTAAGAGATATCGATTCTGCACTTAGTTCTTTTTTTTCAGAACGTCATTTTAACTCATAGAGCAACCTCCATCTCACACAGTCGCATTACAAAACAAGACTATGTATGTCAAGTTATATTGATTTTACAAGCCGAAACACAGTGTTAAATTCCTGCTCTCAATGTCGACAAACGATGCCGCTCAATACCACTAGCGCAGTCAAACTATGTATTTTAATACAGAACCGATGCAATTTTAAGTTCTCCTGAAAACAGCTTCAATAACGTGGTCATGTATCATGTCAACCTTTATTCTTGGACAGAAGACCAACACATTAGTAATAGTAATTCACAATTTGTTCATGCCCAATTCAGCAATTCATTATTGAGTCGACATTAAAATCAATTCTTCGCAGAAATATCATTAGAATTCATGCACCCATACAACGAGTCATTCACATCTCTACTTAAGTAATTGCGCTATGCAAATTGGATTCCATTCAACGCGTAGATCGATTTTAACTGAAATCGACCCTTCCCCCTTATGTGCTTCACACAGAAATTCAAGTATCGATTATTCAGAATGATTTTCCATTACTTTGACTCATTTCATGGCATTAAACTCAAACAACGATTTCACCACCAGATTATATAAAAGGTACATTCCCAATTTGAAACCCCGTTACAGAAAAATATACACCACTCCATAAATCGAACCATACAATTCTGAAATCACTTTTCACCTTAACATTAAAAATACTTACAAACTTTCTTCGTGGCCAGATATTCAACAGTCGTGGCCCTTACAATTTGCTAAAGGCTTACAGCCTTGTTGTTCAAGCCTACTCTCAATCTCACACTCTCTCACAATCTCCCCATGCCTTTGAGGCTTTGCTGAATTTATACAATTTTTAAAATGATCTAATTAAATGCTTTATCCCTTCAATTCCTCAACAAACCCTAAATCTCTCAACATCCCTAAAAGATAGATTCTTATCCCTAAGACTTAGAAACTAATTCCAACTTAGGCACCATCATTAATTCTAAATAATCTAGAAACTAATTTCTCTCATATTTACAAATTCTCACAAATGATTAATTAAAATATAATTAATCACTCAAAATAATATTAATATTTACATTTCTTCAAAACATGAAACCCCCTAGCTTAGATAAAATATAAGGCGTTTTTCGGAGCTAATGCTCCTGCATCAGACTCCCCATGTAAGAAAATTCATGACCACCTGGTCATAAGTCTGGATCATTATTTCCTCCTGGATCCCAAATCTTATTTTGTAATCTTTCCTTGCTTGTCAATTGCTTTACTGTTATTGTTATCTGTTGTTGTCCTCCAGGTTTCCATATTTTGTGTTGTAATGCTCCACTTGCTCTGCTCTTGCAATCTTTCGCTGTATTTCTCTTGTTGTCACTCCTTTTCTTTCTTATTGTCGTCTTTCTCCGGGATGTTTTTATCATTAACCTCCTTATCAATTCAATTTCTCTGTCCAGTATGTCCTCTGTCTGCTGATTGTTTCCATCTCTTGATTGCTGAACTCTCATTCTTTCTTGTTCTTCATTTGTTTTGATCGCTTCCTTTTCACCCTTACTGCTGTTTTGCACCTTTTCCGCTGCTGCTACATTGTCTTTTAGAACAATTTCTTGCCTCTGTTTTCTGCATCTGTCAATTTCTGCTTTGTCATCCTTCTTCAGCAATCTATCCTTGACATCCTTCAGTAGATGTTCTTCCTCTCCTTCTTCCATCTGTGCCAAATATGTTCTAGCGTCTGCAACAACATCTTCAATTATAAGACAATCATTATAATAAAAAATATAAGGCCTCTGTACCTCTTTTCCCTTTAGCAACACTTCAGTATGTTGCGTTGATTTCTCTTCTTCTGTCAGCATATCAGTATGTTGATCCAAACTCAAAGAACTCTTGAGACTGTCAGCTAGTCTCCCCTTCTCATCAGCTATTTCAATGATGTCTTCCAGCATTTGTTCACTGTAGTGAATTGATTCTTTCCCAGCCTATTTATCATATTCTGCTACCAAACTTTCATCTTCTGGAAGGTACTCTTTCACATCTTTGACAACTTCAAAAGACTGCCTATCTTCTTCCAAGCCTGCAATCACACACAAATCATTAGTTTTAAAATCACAAGACCTTACGGTCTTATTTGATGCTTCAGTCATCAAGTCTTCGGGCTGCTTCGAATCATTCATATGATTCAACTCCTCTAGCTCTTCATCACTTTCAAAAAGTAATGGTCCATTCTCTGGATAACATATCGAAACTTCAACATCTTCTTCAGCATCTTCATTTTGTTGTAGCTCAACTCTTTCGAGCTTCTCTATCCTCTGTCTGGCATCTATAACCTGTTCAAGTTACCTTAGCTCCTTTATCAACTGCATATTCACCTGATGATTCCTCTTCTCTTGTAGCCTCTGCCATTTCAGCTTCTTTCTCATGACATAACCATGCTTTTGGTCTACCTCATTTCTTTGCAACATCTCCATTAACACCTCAAGCTGAACTTCTATCTCCGCCTTTTCCCTCTCATATTCCTCTTTGCTTAACTGTCTTTGTATGCCAATTGCCTTGGCATCCTTCTTCTTTTGTCCTCTGCTGTGGTTGATTTCAGAACCTCTATTACGACTGTCACTAGTCATCATCCTTTCCATCTCTATGAGTTCCTCACTCCTTTACTATGAGTTGCACTAAAGCCTCTTCAGCAGCAAGTCCTATCCTACCGCCTCTTACCTCACCAAGCTCTCCTCACTTAGTCTTTTGGCAAGCAATTGGTTCTCAATCTCCGGAACCTCCTTTGAGCACTTCTCTTTGCTCTTCCTGGGCTTCAACTCATCTGCATGTTCTAAGAACACAACTGTCCTCGTTTTCCAATCTCTATTGGAATTCCCCAAGGTTCTGCCACACCTATGTTTTTACTAAGAAACTTTTACCAGTTTTCTTTATCTGTTAGCAATTCTAACCACCTTTCTTTTTGGGAGTTGCAATAATACTTCAATGCAAAGACTACAATATTCTATCCAAAAAAAAAAAAAAACCATATCATCTTACCTCCAAGATCTCGTCTGATCTTGTCCTTCCATTCACCTGCACTTCAATTACCTTCAGAATTTCACCACTCCTGCAAATCTGTTTCAGCAAATCTTTATGCTTCCTCTGCACAATTTCTCGATATTCAACTACTGTCAATCAGATTTTAAAATCTGATCCTCTCTTCCAATCTTCTGGCTTTATCTGGCAAACTTCAGCTGTCAGCAATAATTCCTGCTTTGCTGAGCTTCTTCATTGCTGCAACCATCAATCCTCATTCCATTTCTTTGTCAGTAAAACTCAATTCAAAATTAAACAAACACAATACCTGCACGATCCAAGTGAATTTCCATTCCCCAACATCGTTGTGGATTCTTTCTGTCTCTGCAATCTCTGCTTTACCTGCCTCTAAGAACTTAATTGTTCTTCTCCATTCTCCCAGTTGGACTCTGGTTGCTTGACTTTTAGATTAGAATCCGATCTTCCTTCAATCATTCAAAAATACATTTCAGTTCTTCAACAAAACCTTCTTGCACTCATTCAGAAAACAAACATCTTCAACAGAGCATTCCTGCTTTGATACCAAAATGATGCAGGCTAGGGCCTGCATTCCCCAGAATCTTTATCTCTGTGCATAATAGAATGCATTTCAGCATTCACCCAAATCAAACCCTCAATGTCTGCAAATTTCTACCATTTACATGCGGAAGCTAATCAAATATCTTGTTCAAAATCATTCACCATTGAATTCATACTTTCATCAAATGCCGATCATATATGAAATTATATCGATTCTAATTTTTACTTCTCTTCAGGCACATTCATGCTTTGAATCCTTCAAGCAAACCCAATGATAATGTGAGTGCAAATATAAATTTCAATCATAATTCTAATCCATGCGCTTATGCCTCTCCAATTCTCTTCCCATGTTTCATTCTTAACAAACCAAGCCTCATAACAAGATTCCGCTCTTGAACTTAATACAAAATAAAGTTCCAATTATATAAGCGCACTTTACCCATTTTATGAAAATGACAATTCATATAAAAACTTAGAATTTGATTAATTCCAACATTCATACCTGTCCATCCAACAATGGATACATATTGTGTTCAACTTCAACGATCTGGCAGATGTATCAGTTCATAAAACTACAAACTTCTGAATGTGTTCAAAGCTTAACACATTACATTTGGTTTTTAATACCGTTTCAATTCAACACTGTCAACATTTAAAACTAAATGCATCAATACACTATCGAATCCACAGGCTTCTGACACCATTTATATTTTAATCAAACCGAACCCAAAGGAACAATGTCGTGTTCACATTCACTGACTGCCGCTTTCAACATCTGA
Source organism: Pinus albicaulis (assembly GCA_034641835.2). Lineage (NCBI taxonomy): Eukaryota > Viridiplantae > Streptophyta > Pinopsida > Pinales > Pinaceae > Pinus > Pinus albicaulis. The sequence continues at coordinate 659,567,270 of CM076573.1, read as the reverse complement.
CTAGTTTGTCTCAATACCGGCGTTTCTGATTTAGACAACCTACCATCGATCCGCCCTGACACTGCATGTAGACTTGAAAAAGTAACACAATTCTGTTTCAATTTGTAACAATTACACAAAGTACGTACCTTCAATCGATTGATTCAAAGCTTCTGGGCTTTAACTATCAGCTTCCACACAGTTTCAGTCAATCAAACACCACGGAGGGAACGAATTCTGAACCGGATTTCAAACATTGCCATCGAATGGATTCGAACCTGCGCCTTAGTAAAATCATTCAAATGGAAATTCGATTAAGAGATATCGATTCTGCACTTAGTTCTTTTTTTTCAGAACGTCATTTTAACTCATATAGCAACCTCCATCTCACACAGTCGCATTACAAAACAAGACTATGTATGTCAAGTTCTATTGATTTTACAAGCCGAAACACAGTTTTAAATTCCTGCTCTCAATGTCGACAAACGATGCCGCTCAATACCACTAGCGCACTCAAACTATGTATTTTAATACAGAACCAATGCAATTTTAAGCTCTCCTGAAAACAGCTTCAATAACGTGGTCATGTATCATGTCAACCTTTATTCTTGTACAGAAGACCAACACATAATTAATAATAGTAATTCACAATTTGTTCATGCCCAATTCAGCAATTCATTATTGAGTCGACATTAAAATCAATTCTTCGCAGAAATATCATTAGAATTCATGCACCCATACAACGAGTCATTCACATCTCTACTTAAGTAATTGCGCTATGCAAATTGGATTCCATTCAACGCGTAGATCGATTTTAACTGAAATCGACCCTTCCCCCTTATGTGCTTCACACAGAAATTCAAGTATCGATTATTCAGAACGATTTTCCATTACTTTGACTCATTTCATGGCATTAAACTCAAACAACGATTTCACCACCAGATTATATAAAAGGTACATTCCCAATTTGAAACCCTGTTACAGAAAAATATACACCACTCCATAAATCGAACGATACAATTCTGAAATCACTTTTCACCTTAACATTAAAAATACTTACAAACTTTCTTCGTGGCCAGATATTCAACAGTCGTGGCCCTTACAATTTGCTAAAGGCTTACAGCCTTGTTGTTCAAGCCTACTCTCAATCTCACACTCTCTCACAATCTCCCCATGCCTTTGAGGCTTTGCTGAATTTATACAATTTTTAAAATGATCTAATTAAATGCTTTATCCCTTCAATTCCTCAACAAACCCCTAAATCTCTCAACATCCCTAAAAGATAGATTCTTATCCCTAAGACTTAGAAACTAATTCCAACTTAGGCACCATCATTAATTCTAAATAATCTAGAAACTAATTTCTCTCATATTTACAAATTCTCACAAATGATTAATTAAAATATAATTAATCACTCAAAATAATATTAATATTTACATTTCTTCAAAACATGAAACCCCCTAGCTTAGATAAAATATAAGGCGTTTTTCGGAGCTAATGCTCCTGCATCAGATTCCTGCTCGATAACACCTTTGTGCTAAACAACACAGAAGACTCGCATCATGCCTTATATGGCTGCTTTCCCCTTCCTTATATGCTTTGTGAGCCTTCTCACCTTGGGCCCCACTCATTAAATCCACTATTCTCATGGATACTTCCTCTAATTAACATTTCATTGTCTCTCATTGATTATCCACTTCCTCCATACTAGTGCTGATGATTTGGTAAAACTTGACCTCATCCACGTGCTCCATCCTCAATTCACACATGAGGGTGATTTATCCAGCTACTAAGATGATCCTTATTCACATTAAGGATGAATTTATTCCTACTAAAGAGATTTATGGGTCTCCCTACCCACTTATTCATCTAGCTAAATGAAAAAATAAAAAATTAATATTCCAATTAGCTGCAAGCTAATTTTAGAATATTACAGTAGGATGATTTAATGTTGAAGTTTTTTTACTGTGTGTACAAGGGCTAGAGAAGTTTTTTATTCCAATTCATATTTTAAAGTGGGGCTAGATAGGTTCTTACTGACATAATATATTACGTGTTCTTTACCGTCTGGTTCGTTTTGGACTAACACCCTAGCTATGGTTGTGTTTGAAGCCGATAGATATAAGGTGTAGTCTTTGTCATAATTGGGTGGACTGATCAAAGGGGCTGAAGAAAATGCGTGTTTTAGTGCCTCAAATGAATTTTGAGCCTGATCATCCCATTTGAATGAAATGTCCTGACGGAGTAGGCGTAGGAATCCTTGCGCACAAGTGGCACAATCGGGGAAAAATCATCGTAAGAAGTTAGCTGCCCCCTACAGGGTTTGAAGTTGTTTGAGAGTTTTAGGTGGTGGAACTTCTTTGATTTCTTGGACATTGATGGGGTCCACTTTGACCCCTTATTGGGATATGATGAATCCTAATAGTCTTTCTGGATTAACGAAGAAGACATACTGGAAAGGGTTCAAGTGTAGGTTGTAGTGTCGGGACCATGGGAATACCAACTGAAAATCGTATAGATGGTCACTTCATTTCTTAGATCGTACAGTGAGGTTGTCTAGGTAAGCTAAGATGAGGTGAGCCAAGTCATGGACGATATAATTCATGGCCTACTAGAAGGTGGATCCAACATTTATAAGACCGAAATGCATAACCCGTTATGCAAACATGCCCCAAGGGGTAGTTAATGTAGTCTTGTACTGATCTATGTGTCGGATTTGAATTTGATTGTACCCTGAGAATCCATCTATGAAGGACACGGCCTCATGATTGACGCAACCATTAATGACTTAGTCAAAAAACAAGGTAGGGTAGTTGTCCTTGGGATAAGATTTATTTAAATCTCGGAAATAAATGTAGACTAGGATGGTGCCCTTATTTTTCATGACGAGTACAAGGTTGGAAACCCACAAAGTGTAAGAAATTGGGTAGATGAACCCAGATTTGTGAAACTTGTCACTCTTTTGCTTGATTTCTTCTGCCTTGGATGGGTGTAATTGACATTTCTTTTGGTGGAATGGTGGTGTGTCAGGCCAGATGTCAATGTGGTGTTCTACGATGGTGGGGCTAAGACCTTGTACTCTTGTAACACGTTTGTGTAAGCGACTACCTCGTCTAGGGAGAATGGTGCCCCTAGAGATATTTCTTCGGTTTTGCTTAGTTGTCTTGAGATATTCACCTTAATGGTTGGTGAAATATTTGACATATTCCATTTTTCCAATGCATCAAGCACTGAGATGGGGTTTTTGAACCAATCTATCTTGCTAGATGGGAGGAAGTATTTAGATTCAATGACGTATATATCTTGGGTTTCTAGGTTGTTAGGCCGGAACATTTTTCTGGAAGAAAAAAAGAGCGTTGATGCATTAAGTTCCATGGAAAATCTAGTTCTGTCATGATCACAAGCTCAACATTTTAGCTAAAAAATGAAAGCTCTTATAATTTGTTTCAAACTAAACAACCACGATCGTCCTGTCACGAGGAATCTAATGCAACTTGTTTCGTTGAAAACCGAGTTTGGATGAAGAAGTTATGGTCTAATAATCGCCATTCAGAATAGGAAAATTTTATAAAAAATTTGCATGACAGGTATAGGATGATGACATGGAAACCCAGTCAGTATTTAGGGAATATTCTTTAGTTTTTGTCCAATGGGATTGTGACAAGTGTCACTGGTCGATTTTCCAGTTTGGTTTGTGAAGGTGAAAATTGACCAATGTCCTCTGATGTCCTCCTAAGGTTGAATTTATTTATTTTTTATGTTGGAGGACAACCTAGCCATGGGTCGCCATGTGTCCCCTCTAGTTGGCGCTCTCCAACTCCAAGGTCGAATTCATTATTTTTAAAATGGTTGGATCATTTCAATTATGCTAAGATTTAGGTCGAATTTAATAGTGGCACATTACATAGAAACTATGGGTTTTAATTATTTGGCACATATGTTATAACCCTAAGTTTTTTGGGTTTAATATATATTATTAAGTTGACATATTAAACTTTGGTATATGTTTTATTAGAGCGCATTTCCAAATATGTGAACCACATATTTATTAACCGAAGTCTATTAAGGTTGGAGTATTATATTTTAGCGCATTAAACTATATCCTAAGTCCAAAATACATATTTGGTGGGAAAATTTAATATGGAAAAGGTTTTATAATGGTGGCACAAAGGTTGCAAAGTTAGAGAAAAATTATGGGCGGAGGTTAGGGTTCGACCCCATGACCTCCCACCTATGTACGCACCCACTTACCAATAAGCCACCAGGTTTTTTCTTAATAGTGTGTTGTTGAGTCATGAAATGGGTATGTATTTACTGTTGAATTAACCATTGTTTTCCATAATTCTTATCTCTTTCATATCCTAATATCCTGATATGCTAGAAATATTAAGGATAATGAAGGAATCATGTGCTGCTATGGTTTAACTAACTTCTGTCTTTCTTTATATAGGGAAATGGTAAGGGACAATTGTTGTTCCCTAATGTTGGAACAAAGGAACCTGACAAAACAGAATTAGAACAGAAAAACCTGACCAATGGAGAAAGAGGCGCGTCGATTATAGCCAGAGTTAAGAATACATGAATAAGATCAAAGCGGGATATGTCTTAAGTTAGGAATTGGTTATGAATCCCTCAGGATCAGAGATTCTAAGGGATTGTATTTACTGTTTAATTTTTATCTCTGCCTGACTATAAAAGCAAGTGATGATAGAAAGGATGGGGAGAATCTCTGTTATTTTCTAATTTGTAAAACATAATTACAGACTGTGTTTTGGAGAGCACGACTTATTGTATTGTTACTTCAGTTCAATGATTAATACATAATTGATTTTCTATTCTCTCGCCATATTTGAAGTAACTTAGCATTACCTGCTGGTGGCTAAGGGCCCAACCTCTGGTGGAGTTTTTCTCCTTCCTTGTATCATGTTCTGATATTTCCTATTGCTTCATCGGTTTGATAATTTCTTTCCCGTGTGAATCTATTTTATTTAAGTTGTTCCTTATTTCTTGATTTACATTCTGTTCATGTTTTGCATTACTATTGGATTGATTACATTATACTTGCGATTCATATTGTTATGCTTTGTGAGATTCCTTAAATAAGCGCATTATATTCTACAAGAGTTTGATTACTACTTTCGGACTCTCAGAATGATATTACCCTTGTCTTGATTGCATTTCACAATAGAATTTAGATTTAATCAGCTAAATTAAAGGTGAGTTATTGCTACTGCGCTCCCAACTGATGATATTTTTATTTGGATTGATGTAAGCTTTGATTTCAATAGAAGATTGCACTTTGATGTTTCTTTAATAATTGCCATTAGATTCTGTTAGATATTCTCATTTACATTTGTGTTAAGATCTATGCTACTAACCATTACTCTTTAAATAATAGCAGCCACATACTGTGTACACTCTCGAAAGTAGAGGACTTACTCGGATTGATGATTAATGTGAGATAATTAGGAGATTTAAGAAGCACCTTTTATCAATCAAAATTTTAGCGCCATTTTTGGGGAGAGTGTAGCCATTTAGAAAGAGTGATGCATATTTGATTTTTTTCTGCTAAGGAAGAACTGGGTATTAAAAACGGAAGGTAAGAACCTACGTAACGAACGAGGAACATGCTTGTTCATCTGCCCGCTTTATAGCAAAACTACGTAGGAGTCTAAGGGAGGAATGTATGCTTGCATTTCTTTTGAATGACTAGAAGATCTAAACAAAACAAAATTCCTCCTCCTAGACCTGAAAAACCTAAGGGACCGGTGACCCTTGGGAAAACAACCTTTATCGACGAAATCATAAGAAAATCTGAGTCTCAGCCATATATAGGACCCTGAATTTTTGCTGCTAGATGTCCTACTGACTTCCTTCAAGCCATAGGATCACCATCTGTAGCTAACACTGAGATTCCCGATGAAACTGAAGGGATAGAAAAAAAATTTCAGGATACTGAAAATTTAAACCGACCCTTTACGAAATTCTAGTACTCTCCGTGAAGGAGAAGGAGAAACAAGTAATCTCGAAATTGAACCATCAGAACCTGGATCTCTTGAAATAATAGTTGAACAGTGGACACCCATTATTATAGATCAAGGTAGTACTATTAGGATTATTCCAGCCTCTCCTAGACATCCTAGGAAAAAACTGCCAACTTCGGAGATCCCTGAAGGATATTGGCATATTCTTGATCAAATGGCTCAGAACCAACCAACTCAAACTTCTACATTACAATATCCTATCGTTGACATAGCTGTCAATGCTCCCATGAAAGCTATTCCATTGAAAAATATCCCTACTTTCCATAAGCTAACTTCAGAAGATCCTGATGCATTTCTTTTTTAGTTTGATGTCTTATGTAGAGGATATGATTACACTACCGACCCCAAAAAGCTGAAGCTATTCCCATCTACTTTGAAGGGAGTAGATCTGCATTGGTTCATGGGAATTGGTGGAGGTACCATTAATGATTGGGACCAAATGAAAGCATATTTTCTTAAGAAATATCAAGATTATTGCCGAACGAGAGAATTAAAAGATGAAATTTTTTAGATGGTAGCCAAACCTAACGAGACCTTGGAATAATATGTAGAACTTTTTCAATATAATTTTCAAATATCCCCTTATGCAAATCTGCCTGATAATGTTCTGAAAACTACATTAATTAGAGGTATGAAGGATCAATGGGTGGAAACATTAAATATAATGGGAAAAGGTGATATTTATCAAGAAAATTATAACGATATTGTGGATTTGTGCATTAAATGTTCTAGGGGCAGTTCAAGACTCAAACTAACTGGACAAGAGGTGAAATCTAAAGATAGCAAGGCTTCAGGAGAAAGCATTACAAGAAGTGAAATTGGCAATTTGTTGGAGGACTTCACAACTAATATCCTGGGAACTCTGACAACACAACTAGATGTAATGCAGGCCAAGCAAAAGCAGGCCATAGCAGAGCAGAACTTGGCTATCTTCTGCCCGCATTGCAGACAAAAGCATAATCATAAGGAGTGCCCCCTAGATGCAAAAATAACATGCGCCATATGCACCCAAGAACACACCACAGAAAACTGCCCATCACTCCCAGGACTAAAATCAGTTTTTAATCAGGTAGAAGAACAAGCGAAACCAGTGTATCAGTTAAACCAGCGTTGAAAATGGCAAGCACGTGAGACAGATATGCCCACTTATCCATCTTCATTTTTTCCCCTTTCACAATATAAATATCAAAATATTTAGGCGGGGCATGGCAGAATCAACCGCCTTTCTTTCCACCTCAAGCATTTTTTATGCCATCTTGGCCAAATCAATCAAATTCAAACAATAATAGTTGGCCGAATTTTCCTTACCCACCACAATTCTTGCATAATAACCCTTATTCATCCCAATGGTCCCCCTCCACTTCAAAAAATTCAAATTGGAAATCAAACTGGCAAAGAGCCACAAACCAGCCTATGGGAACATGCCCTCTGCCTTAACCAACCTTAACGTTGCAACAAAATCCTCAAACGAACATACGACCGCAAATCCCAGCTCAACCCAACCCAAACCCAAATAACATACCAATTCAGTCAATACAAATCATAGAAGGTCTAGACCCTAAAACAGAGTTGAGAGAATGTAACGAGCTTAAGTTAAGATCTGGACGTATAATTACTCCAAAGCAAGATAAAGACTTGCAACCTGAAGAAATTCTCACAAATAAGTCTCTGATTGTAGACAACCAACAAATAAAATAGGGGGAAGATACAGTCAGACACAAAAAATCCTGAACAAATTATACCCACTTCCCCCCAATTCCCAGAAAGACTGTTGATACCGCGTCCAATTGAAACCTTTGACTTTGATCTTCTGGGAGAATTGAAAAATATTTGTATAAAAATCCCCCTCCTCCAAGCTATCCAGGACATTCCAATATATGCTAAAACTATCAAAGAGTTTTGTATAAAGAAGCCTTTGAGGAAATCAAGAATAAACCCCACTGTCCATGTTGTTGGAACTCTGTCTGATTTATTATTAGGCAGAGAAATGCTAGTGAAATATGAAGATCCTGGAAACCCCATCGTTATAGTCCAGATAAATGGCTATTATTTTTCCAATGCATTGGTCAATTTAGGAGCAACCATTAATATTCTCATGACAACAACTTGTCAAAATCTTGGCATCACAACCTTAGATCCAACCACGACTCTAATGGAATTGGCTGACCGCTCGGTTGTCAAACCAGAGGGGACATTACAGGATGTAATGGTGTCTGTAGATGCTTGGGAATACCCAGAAGATTTCTTGATAATTAATCCCAAAATTCGGCTTGATGGGCATCCTTTAATATTAGGAAGACCTTGGCTAGCAACTACTAATGCTTATATCAGCTGCCGAACAAGAAATATGACAATAACTAGGGGAACAAATGTAAAAAAATTAGCTTTATATCCCCCTGCTCAGCCGAGTCTGACTATTATATAAACCAGGAAACAACCCTCAACATATTTCACAGAAAACATTTGATCACCATTAACTGTGGTAGATGCCCTTGAATTAAAAAATCAAACAGAAGATGATGTTATTAATACCTTTATCAATCATCCTACCTCCACATCAAGCTTCAAATGTCACATGATTGAAGCAGTTCTTGATAACGAAATTGAAGAGGATCCCCTCAAAGGAATCAGTGACCACACGATACCAACAACCACTTTTTTACCACAGCAAGCCTATAGAAATCGAGCCAGGGAAAACCCTAAACATTAACAGTAATCTGAGTCATGACCAACAATAAAAACTTACTCAAGTTCTTTTAAAACATAAAATATATTTTTCTTGGGACTACTCAGACATGAATGGGATTTATCCCCAGCTATTCATGCACCATATTTACATTGAAAAATATGCAAAAACCATTCGAAAACCTTAGCGAAGATTAAATCCTCATTTAAAAGACATTGTTAAAGAAGAACTTCAAAAATTGTTAGATGTTAATTTTATTTATCCTATATATGACAGTAAATGGGTCTCTCCATCAGTTGTAGTTCCGAAAAAGAACGGGAAATGGTGAATATGTGTTGACCATAGAGAATTCAACAAGGCCACGCAAAAATACCACTTTCCCCTTCCATTTATTGATCAGGTTCTAGATACACTGGCAAGAAAGAAATTTTTCTCTTTCCTAGATGGCTTCAGTGGCTACAATCAAATCCAGATTGCTCCGGAGGACCATGAAAATACTACCTTTACCTATCCCTGGGGAACATTTTCCTACATGGTATTACCTTTTGGATTGTGCAATGCAACCACCACATTTCAACGAGCCATACTCATTATTTTTGCAGACCTGACAAATGAAGGATTAGAGGTATACATGGATGATTTTACACCCTATAGAGATGACTTTGACCAAGCATTACAGACATTAGAAAATTTTTTGGAACGTTGTATTTCTACTAGCCTATGTTTAAGTCATGAAAAGTGCCATATGATGATGATAGAAGACCTGATCTTGGGACATTACATTTCAGCAGCTGGAATTCAGGTAGAGCCGGCAAAGATAAAGGTAATTATTTTATTAGCTACTCACTGCACTCAAACAGAGATATGTAGTGTTTTAGGATTTGATGGATATTATGGTAGATTTATCAAGAATTTTTCACAGATTTCTACACCACTATATGCCTTAACAGGAAACACTGATTTCATATGGATTGACAAATGTGATACTGCTTTTTCAGATTTGAAACAAATCGTATCTACAGCACCAGTACTATGAGGACCAAACTAGGATATAGCCTTCCAAATATCATCAGATGCATCAGATACAACCATTGGAGCAGTTCTTGGCCAAGAGGAAGAAAAGAAACCATATGCTATATATTACATTAGCAAGAACTTAACTCCTGCTGAGTTAAATTACACAGTAACAGAGAAGGATTTTTTAGCAATCATTTATGCTATTAACAAATTCAGACACTATATAACTGGATACCCTATAATTCTGTATACGGACCACTCTGCCATTAAATATTTAGCTAATAAACCAGTTATGAATGGAAGAGTGACACGTTGGTTGCTTCTTTTGTAGGAATTTGATATAACTATAAGGGATCGACCAGGGAAGGAAAACCTTGTAGCTGATTTCCTTTCCCGAGTACCAAGAACAGATGATGCAATAGCAGTGGAAGATCAGTTTCCAGATGAACATTTGTTCGTTGTTACCATAAAAACACCATGGTATGCAGATGTCGCAAACTTTTTAGCAGTAGGGGAGCTACCTAAACATCTGACATCTAGAGAAAGGAAATCCACAGTACAGTGCAGCACTCGGTTCTCTTGGATTGGAGGATATCTTTTTCACACAGGGCTGATATGCACATCCGCAGGTGTATCTGTTAGGTCCCTATATTACTAGTATATTCCCTTATTGTTATTAGTGTAACCCCCTTATTGTTATTATTGTACCCTTGTAACCCCCATTTTGTTATTATTGTGCCCTTAAATTATTATTGTTAGGTCAGCTAGGATTACATTGTGGCCCACTAGGATTACATTATGGCCACATGGACTCCTATATATAGAAAGGAGGTTTTGTAAATTGTTTCATCCAAGAATTTTTCATTCATGTAATGTATTGGAGGTTTCCCCCTCTAAGTGGCTTATTTCTAAGGCGTTGATATCTCTTTTCTTCTATTTTTGGAGCTGGTTACACAACATTTGGTATCAGAGCTTTGGATTATAGGGTTTCGCTGCTCCAAACAGGTCATCGTGGCATTTTCGCTATAAAAAAATTTTATACGAAGTTTCAGAAGCTGAAATTTTTAGGGTGCGAAGCCGAAATCCCAAGGAAGATCGTCTAAAAATTTCAGAGCTTGGTTCGCAATATTTTCGGAGATATGATCTGTGGAAGTTAGGTCTTTTTTCAGGCTCCTAAACAGGTCATCGGGGCATTTTCGCTATAAATTTTTTTCTACGAAGTCTCAGAAGTTGAAATTCATAGGATGCGAAGCTGAAATCCTAAGGAACATTGTCAAAAAATTTCAGATCTTGTTTCGCAATATTTTTGGAGATACGATCTGTGGAAGGTAGTGTTTTTTCAGGCTCCTGAATTTCATCTCAAAGAGGTGATCGTGGGAAAATATTCATAACTCTCTCTCTAAGCATAGGATTTGAATGCCGTAAAAATTGGTCACTATTACACGGACTTTAGTTTCTTGGATATCAATTTTAGAATCGAAGGATGAAACAGTGACACGTTGCAAGTCATACAAGCTCATTGTACTGAACCAGTCCATAATTAGGTCATTGTGGGAGATTGGACACAACTTTGTCTTGGGGAATCCAAATCAAGTCAGACTTGTGGCATTCAAAAGATAATTCAGAGGGCTACATCAGTATTGAAATTAAAATATTGAAATGCTTCAATTACAGAGATAATCCAATTTCAATATCGAGCTCCTCAAAATCAAGAAAAAGGTGTGTATTTGTTTTTGCGAATTGCATAAGTCTTGTTTGAAGAATCAATTTGAATTGATTCCAAGGGCATATTGTAGAATATATATCAGTATTGGGTTCTAAAATATTCCCCATAAAAATAATTCAACACCCATTAAGCCTTCAAAAGGCTCTACTATGACTCATGAAGATGAAGAATTGCAACATGATCTATCAAAATTACAAGAGCAAGTGCAACAAATTTGACCCTCGCAAAGAGCAACAAAAAATGAAATGGAAGTTTTGAAGAAAGGCGTGGAAGCGAAGATGGACGGTTTGAAGAAAGGTGTGGAAGCTAAGATGGATGGCATGGAAGCTAATATGGATGACGTGAAAGACAACATGGAAAACATGAAGAATGATCTAAAAGCAGACATCGAAGGTTTGACAAAGTTGATACAAGAAATGTTTCCTAATGGTGAAAAGATAGTAGAAGAACCTCATAATGAAAACAAAATAAATGTCAATCGTGATTTCATAAAATCTCATGTTGGCGGGAAGAACCACCATATTCCAAAAATGGATATGAGGAAGTTTGATGGAAAGGATCCTGTAACATGGATACTACAGATGGAGAAATATTTTGAACTCCATAACGTGCAGAACACACAAAAGGTACGCATTGCAACTTTAAATTTAGAACAAAATACATTTGTATGGTATCGATGGCTTTTCTCCAGTAAAAAAATTGTCACTTGGTCAATTTTTACGGAGGAAATCATAGCACATTATGAGGATACAAAGAGAAACACCTTCTTTAGCCAATTGATAAATCTCAAACAAAAGGGATTAGTGGGGTAGCACATTGAGGACTTCCAAAAATTGAATATAAGGGTAACTGATATTCCAGAGGAACACAGGATCGATCTCTTCATAGGCACTCTAAAGGATAACATCCAACATGAAGTTCGTGTTTTGGAACCGGATTCGTTAGAGAAGGCATTCAGGTTGGCAAGAAAATTTGAATGTAAAATAATTGCGACAAGGAAGCCTACCACTCAATTCTATAAAGAAGGAAGTGTTGCTATGCCTAGATTTCCACAACCTACAAGGTTGACACCACAAAAATTGGAAGAAAAAAGAGCAAAAGGGCTTTGATATAGTTGTGATAGCAAATACACTAAAGGTCATAAGTGTGCTGAGAAGAAATTATTTTACATAGATTGTGAAGAGGAAGAAGAAAATGAACAAGAAGAGGATATACACCAGGAACCAACTCTAGAAGAGGAAAAAATGAATCCGACCATATCGTGTAATGCACTGGTAGGAATTACCACTCCTCAAACTCTCAAGATAGAAGGACAAATCAAGAAGAAAAAGGTATTAGTGTTGATTGATTCAGGTAGCACCCATAATTTTATTCATTGTAAGGTAGCCAAGGAATTAAATTGTTTCCTATACCCAGCACTAGAATGTCAAGTGATGGTTGCAAATGGAGGAACTATAAATTGCTCGGGAAAATGCCATAATATCAAGCTAACCATGGGGGAATATGTATTGACTATTCCAATGCTTTCCATTCCTATGGGAGGTGCTGATGTTGTACTAGGAGTAAAATGGTTACAATCTTTGGGGACGGTAGCTTTTAATTTTCAAGAACTTTTCTTGAAATTTTTTTTCAGAAGGAAAGGAAGTCAAATTACGGGGTATTGAAGGGAAGCCGGGAAGGATAATAAGCTCTAATGTCATGACAAAGCTTCTAAAGAAAGAACAATGAGGCGTAATTGCACAATTATGCTCACTAGAAGTTCCAACATCAAAATCATCTATTTCTGCATATCTCCAACAAGTCTTGGACAATCATTCCAAGGTGTTTGAAACTCCCAAAGGACTCCCACCTATTTGTGATCATGATCATGCTATTCATTTGATTCCAGGAAGTGTTCCTCCAAACATCAGGCCTTATAGATATCCTTACGTTCAAAAGAGCGAAATTGAACGTATGATTGCAGAAATGTTAGAGGCAGGTATAATTCAACCTAGTCAAAGTTCTTTCTCTGCTCCTGTAGTATTGGTACACAAGAAGGATGGATCATGGCGAATGTGTCTGGATTATAGGTGTTACACCAATTTTTGGTCATCTAACCTGTTATTATTAGATGAACCCAAGTACACCATGTAAGACCAATTTTACCCTAAGTAAAATTGCTTTCACCACATAAAATAACTTATTTGTTTATATTTCCTGGTCATATTTAACCCAAAATAAGGAACTTAATTGAATAAATCCTTATTTATTTAATTATTCCCTAAGAATAGGTTATTTAAATCATTATTTAAATAATATTCTTAGTTAAATTTTACTAAATCATCCATAAATAATTAAATAAACCATTATTTATTTAATTATACTCCCATCACTTCCCTAAGATGATAAATAAACCATTTATTTATTTATTATTTATAAATAAAGGAATTGACCCAAGTCAAGAACCCTTTTCCCTCCAACAAATATAATAAAATATTCCTAAAGGGTAATTCTAGAATGTGATTAATAATATTTTATTCATGCACCGAGTTCTAGAACACCCCAATATTTTGTTATAAATAGAAGGGTTTTCCCCATTCATTAGTCACCTTCATTGCATTAGATCACTCCGGATCTACTCTTGGTCACCATTTTCCATTTTGTTTTGTGAACTCCCATTGAGTTCCATGTTTTCTTTTCTACATCCATAAGAGAGATAAATGTTAGATCTGAAACACTGAGGACTTCCAAGAACCCATCCCACTGAGGAGAACCAGAAAACACCTTTCTTGTTTTCCTCTCAGGAGCCCCATTCTTTAATATAATACAAAACATTCTTTTAAACACTTTGTTCTTGTCTTGTTCATTGGATGCATGGAGCCATGTTATATTTTATCTGCTTAATGTCTTTTTGTGCTTAGATCTGAATTTGTGCAGCAAACTTAAAGATATTTTGCAGCCATAATCGATGTTAGGGCTACTTGTTATGCGTAGCTAAAGTGATCTTTTATGACGAAAGAATCATACTAAAAATTGGTGACTCGACATGGGTTTTCTTTTATCTATTCCTGCATATCCAGCTGTTTCAGACCCTAGGGTTTATCTTCCATTTTTTGTTTTTCCTATTTTTATGGTGATTTTCACCCCTAAAACCCTTAAACAGTCAAATTTTTAACTTCCGTGTGTTTTTGGCCTTATTGCGTAGGTGACCGACATCAGCCGCAGCTGAGCCGACAAATTTTTCTGAAATCTGCTGCCGAGAGTACCAGAAGTGCAGGTCGCACATTTTGGCCCAAAACGTGCGTCCCAAGTCGCGGAAAACAACCCAAAAAGTGAGACCTGAGCGAAAAAACAGGTCAAAAACTGCGACCTGAACTTTTTTCTGGAATTTTTCTGAAATTTTTCTGGGTTTTGTCTGAACCTCTGTCAGGGTTGTCTGACCTCCGTCTTCACCCGTTTAGGCCTATTCTTGCTATGTTTTACTCAACTAAGAGGGAATCTTGCCCCTTAGGGCTCTAATACCCTCCACTTTTTGTGGGAGAGTCTTTGATGTTTCAGAAGTCTGAATTTTCAGAGTTTCAGCCTTATTTTTCTCAGATCTGATACCTCCATTTCAAATCCTTTTAGATCAGCTCTTCTCCCTCTCAAATCACCTCATATCATTTTGTTTGGGTCCATTTCTAAGGCCACTGCCTTGTCTCTTCTAGTTTTAGCTGATCTCCTCCTTTTTAGCAGCAACCTTGCCTCTGCCTCTTTGTTGTTCTCTGCACCACTTTTTAGCACATTTCTCCTTTAGATCTCAGTCCCTCCTGACATTTGATCTATTGGCCTCTTTTTAGCATGCTTTGCTTAGTTCTTTCCCTCTTATAGACTAGTTTTGAGAGACCCACCTTCTTGGGTTAGATTGATGCATTGGTAGCTGTTCATTTTCTGTTCTTTTAGTCTTATTTACTGCAGATTTCTTTTCAGTTACACAGCACACTTTTTCTTTTACTCTCAAAATGTCTGGGTTTAAAAAATTAAAATTAACGCACGGCACACACTGACCCTAAGTGAACAAGCGCCTGGTTACCACCGCTTGGAAAAGACTTTAAAATCAATTGTCACTGCACCTTTCTTCCCTTGACCTCCCTTGATTTTGTCTCTCCCTGCCCTTGTCGGTTTTTTTTTTCTTCTTCCCGTCATCATTGCGCCCCCAAGGCGCCTTTCTCGGAGACTTCTTGGCCTTCACCCTTAGTTTCCGTTTGGTTGACTTCCTTTTTCCCATCGCTATCAAAACCGTCCTCCCCCAAGTCCGCACTCCGCCTATTCCTCTGATTGTTCGGGTTCTCCCCCTCCTCTTGGTTCCCCCCCTGTTACCTTCACCATGTCTAGTTCCGGACCTAGCCCTAACCCCAGTTCTACTGTTGGGTCCATGTCCAGTGGAACCGCTATGGGACCTACCTCGACTGCCCCATTACTCCCTTATATGGCTGGCCTCAGTCTCTCCGATTTCAATCAGCTGATTAATGATCCGATTCGCCACGATGTTAGTTGGCCTACTATGCCAACCAAGTTCCCCTCCGACATTCCCAAGTTCGAAGGCCTTGCTAGTGAAGATCCCTCTAACCATATCCGATCTTTCCACATGTGGTGTTCCTCTAATTCCATCACTGATGATTCCATTCGTCTTCGGTTGTTCCAACGCACACTTACAGGCGAAGCTTCTAAGTGGTATGTTGACCAGCCCACCTCTTCCCATACCACCTTTGCGACCCTTGCCCGCGCCTTCTTATCTTATTTCTAGCTTCCCCCTCGTTATTACACCAGTATCGAACTTTTGACTTCTTTCCATCAATCGTCTGCGACCCGCCTATTCGATCATGTTAAAGAATGGCGGAGAAGAAAGAGCCTATGTCAAGCCCCTACCTTCGAAGACCATGTTTACATGGACTGGTTCCTTAGATCTCTCTTACCCGCCATCGACAAAGATGTCGCATCCCATTTTCCTCAATCCAAAGAAGCTGCCCTCCAAATAGCCTTGAAATATGACCTGATATATGCTCAATCTAGTTATGTTTATACCATCCTTCCTGACCTCCCCAGACCCGGTGGCACTAACACACCGGGGGCACCTCATGCCACCGACGGTATTGTTGGAGCTCTCTCTCATCCATTCGCTCAACCTCCCATGAGCTATGGTTTTCCTGGGGGAGGGGGCACCACCTCCTACACTTCTCCCCCTCTCGGTAGCACGCATCCAGGATCCGGCATGCCTCCTCTTTCTGCCCAACCTCTGGTTTACCACACTGTTACCCAACCTGAGTATCATCCATACCCACAGCCTAGTGCCCCAACTCCTCCAGCATTCACACCCCCGCCTCCCGTGTCTTCTCAACCCCCGCAACAGCAGTCCCCGCTCCCTCAAGAGCAGGTGGATGCACCGCAGGGATTTGTGGCTACCCAATCACCCCACGGACTAGTGTTACACAGTAATTTGTCACCGTCCTTACCATTCCCCATCCCGCACAATGGAGGACCCATTCCGTGACCTGTGGACATTGTCATGCTTTGAAAACACCATCAATGCATCCCTCCGAGCATGAGCTTTATTTTCCCTTGAGACATCTCCTTGCAAAAATCATAAAAAACATCCCTTTTTGCATTGGCGCGGGCAGTCAGTTCAGGACTCGCGCCACTGAGGAAAATCCTACACAGAGGTCGCGCCACTTGGCGCTCTGTCATAGAGCAGCAATCGCGCCACCCATTTTAAGGACTGTTTTTTAAATATGGATGGCGGAAGTTGAGTTCAAACAAACTCACAACCATTGCCTATCTTGAGTTGGGAGGTTTGGCTGCGGGAGTTCTATGGAAGGGAAGTAGTTTTGCCACCTCCCATGGAACCTTCCTTGTTGATAGGGCCAATCCCATAATAATAGGGATCCCAACTCCCTCCTTCCCCATCTATATAAGCTTGCTCAAATCCATGGCAAGCTAGTCTTGAAGTGCTGAAGCTTTGCATCTCCCTATTCCCAAGAGCCTTTGTGTTGTAAAGAATCCCTTCTTTCCCTTAAGGCCAACTCAAGTGAGGAGACCATTGTTACGAGACTCCGGAGAGGTTTTCCCTTTCCTTGGCGAGCTTTGCGAGACGTGGACGACCGGGGACCCGTACGAAGGAGGCTGCGACGTCAGAACTTGGTTGTAACTTCTATTCGTTTATCATTTAATAGATGACTATGATTATGGTTCCACTCCGTTTTCCATTATGTCAATGCGAGTAATATCTTTTCTGACCGATGTTTAGTTACGCATGTTGGTTCCTATGCTTGTATCTGTTCGTTTCTTCTATGTGCAGGTGTTCATCCGCGGAGATCGTGGAAGGATTGTGATCTGCCAGGGCTGAAGGACAGGGACATTTCTTCTTCAGATCATAGCATTGGAATTCAGGTAGGATTCTATTCCTAGCTCTTTCATTCGTAATTAGGAGCTTGCATCATATCATTGTTTGTTTGTTGCTAGACCCCTGCTGGGCTAGTAGGGATCGCCTCTGTCCGCAGAGGGGATTTACCTCGTCAACACTAGTAACCACTCAACCTCCTCCATCTGGTACCTCTGATTACCAGATACTCATGATGAAATCTGACCAACCTATAACCGTCGACCTTAACCTCCAAACTCAGTCCTATCCATACCCCCAGCCTCTTGCTTCATCTGCCCCTAAGTCATCTTCTTTAGGTTCTACAGAGCCTCTTTCGACAACTAGTAGTCCCTTGCATATCCCTTCGCCCAAATCTTAGGTTCATACCAAGATTCCTACGGGACCATTACGCCGAAATGCTGCGTCTGACCGCGCTGCCCATTCATATAGTATAGTAGATGAGTTGGCCCACTCTCCCGCTACCATTTCAACACTAGAACTCCTCCAGTCGTGCCCCTCTCAAAGAAAAGCTCTTCTATCTGCCCTGGGTGCTGTAGATCTCGCAGATGACCAATTGATTGTTTTTTATGCCCATCAGTCAGAGTCTCCTCCCCTTCCTGCTTCCGTAGCTTTCCAAATCCCAGTCAAAATCCGGAATGCTCACATTTCCTAATGCATCATTGATGAGGGGGCATCCACCTGTGTGATGTTCGCTTAGATTTGGAAACAACTCGGATGTCCTGAGTTGGCCCTTCCCACGATCACTCTTTGTGCATGGGATGGCCATGCCTCCCAGCCCATCGGCCTTTTCCATAACTGTCCTATAACCCTTGCGGGCAAGACTGTTTGTGTTGATGTTGAAGTTATCGACGCCCCTCTTGAATATAACATTCTTTTGGGGTGTAGTTACACCTATGCCATGTCTGCCGTCCCATCCGCAGTCCACCACAAGATGTTTTTCCCTCATAATGGAAAGATAGTCACCGTTGACCAATTGACATATCATGAGCCAAAATCTCAGACTTCCCCTAAGTCGATCATCTCTTCTGTAGCCAATAAGCCAACCGTCGATTCTTTGACCAGTGTCCCCCCCGACATCTACAAAGACTCCTCCTTGCTTGGAACCTTCCCTGGTCTCCCTCCTCCTCTGGTCTCAGATCCCAGCTCAGCGAATGTTTTCATGATGCAATCGTCTCGGGCCGACCTCACACAGCCTGCTTTGGCTAGTCTGCAACCTCAACCTCGCCCACCGCAACCCGCTCTTAGCCCTTTGCCTCAGCTAGTCGGACCTCTCCCTTCTGACCCTTCTCCTACCATTGATACCCATGCGCATCTCTACCCTCCTGGGTTGGTTCCACCAGGTCTCAACCATCTTGGATCCGTCCCTCCTGGCCATTACCCCATTGGTCAGATACCGTTCCTAGCTCCCCCACCAGGAGTGTACACGGTACCTGTCATGGCCACCCTCTCTCTTCCTAACCTGACCCTTGGGATTCCCATCTGGTACGTTGATCCTCCAGCCGCTACCCTGCCTGGTCAATCCAAACCTTATCTTGCTTTGACCCCGGTTCAACCGGTCCCCATGAATTCTCCCACTGCAACAGTGCCTCAGTCACCTCAATAGGGTCCACCTCCTGTTGCAACCACTTCAGGTAAGAATGGCAAAGCTCACGGGGGGGCATCAAAGGACAAGGCTTCCCCGACAAACCCTGCCCCTCCTTGGCCTCCAAATCATACCATTCAGTGTGCTTTGTGTGATGTTGTTGGTCACGCCACCCATACCTGTCTTGACCTACCTCATCTCAAGCCCATGGTTAATGTCACGTTCCCTGAAGCCTTTGTTTCTTCCACGACCGTAGCCACGAACCCCAATCCTATTCACACCAACCACCCTTGTGCTTTGTGTGATCTCCATGGCCATTACACCCACGTTTGTTCCCGCCTCAAGGACTTCCGCACCTCTCTAGCCGCGATCCGCCAATTTGAGGCCAAGCGCAACGAGTCCACCTCTCCCCTATTTGTGCATTTTTCTTCAGCAGAACTACCAGACATGACTGCTCCCATTGATATTCCCCCTCCTGATGTCAAGCTGATGGAGCCTTCGTCCACCGTTTTCTACCTATCATCATCCATGAGACCCTTGGGGAACATTCCCTCTAAATCCTCCCCTGTTGTTTCGCTTGACCTTCTTTCGGCGATCACCTTGGGCTCAACATCAGTAGATCCTTTATCTACTTACTTCTCTGTCACCCCTTGTGATGACACGCATGTGAACCTCTCTTCTCATGATGATGAGTTAGGTAGCTTCGCCACATTAGATGGTCTTTCTCCCACCAGTCACCCCATATTTTATCACGATGACGATAGTATGGTAGAAATCACCACCCCTGACTTTATCTATTCCCCCTTACATCGACCCCATGCATCCACACCACATCCACCTCATGGCCATTACATTGAAACCCCATGTTCGGGTAAGGGTGCACCCATATTTGAGAGACCAAGAGAAGCAATTCTCCACAAATCTCCTAGTGTATATGCTCATGCCGACTTTAGTACCATTATTCTTCCACATTTAGAAGAACCTCTAAAGTCCCATATCACTTCAGATCACTCTAGGGATGATACCCCTTATCGTTCCTTCATCTTACATCAACAACCCAATCATTTAGATATTTTTGTTGACCAATCGATAGGTTTTCTAAGAGAGCATCAGTTCATTATCTCCAAATCCTCTGTTTGGGATAGTGGCACCAGGTATGCCAACCCAGAAACTTAAAGCCCATTTGATTCATGTATGTAGTACTAAAAGAGATTGGTAATACTCCATTTCCTTTCTCAAACTGCATACCCATAACGAAAACAAATGGCACACCATATCATTAAAATGTGTTTAGTTTCCCATTTTTTGCTACATACATTTTGGCATAACCACAACATGCTTGGGGGCACCTATGCCCCTCAACCATAAAAATCCCAGATCTCAGCCAACAACAGCACTGAAACCCCCTTTCTCTGATAAGTCGCACTTTTCAAGTCATTTCCTGGGACACGTCGCAGTTGTCTGCCCAATACCTACTACCCAGGTCACAGAACAGACCCCAAAAAGTGCGACCTGGCCTGTTCATGAGCTTTGGGTACCTTTTAGTTTTTAGTACCTTGCTACTTAACCAAGACACATTTTTTCCACAAAGAGGCTATTCACCTCTCCTACAAATCAGATTTTCTCACTTACAACACATGTCATTGGGGGCACCACCTTACCTCTATACTCATTCCTGTTCGTGTCAATTTCCGTCATGAGATACCATTTTGTACTCATGTTCTTTATGGTCCCCTTTGGATCATCCCCCATTTCATTATCATCATTACTGTTCGTCTGTTTGTCGCTCTACTATTTTCCCTCGTGCCTTAGTTGGGGTTCCATTATTGCCTCACCTATGGCGGACCTACTTCGGTCAACATCAGCTCATTTACTCCAGAAACCAGGTCTAGGGGGAAGTGTACCTTGGTTCCAGCTCTTCTCAGCATGATCATGATCTATACACTTGATGGTCCAGTGATGCAGCAGCAAATATTGGTGATTCCTGGGCGTGTGGGAGATGTCTCAACCCTCATGAGGGGGTGGCCCTGCAGGTAGCCCCCCACATGCCTGGATGACTTCTTCATTTCCGCCCTTGATGCATCTCCTCTCATTTGATGATATCGGCCTCAACCGCTTGTAGCGCCTCTTCGATTTGCACGTATCAGTTAGATTTTGCGAGCCCTTCCTTGCGTGTAGGGGGAATTTGGGTGTATTTATATCTCATGTACTACCATATTATTGTATAAGTCCTGATGATTATTCCAGGCATCGCATGTATGTGGGATTCATCATGTTCTTTATCTGGCTCATGTTTAGGCCAACTCATGCTTCATTATTGCGTTTCGTGGTTTTCTGGGTGCCTTATTATTTGTACTATTGTATCGACGGGCATAGGTATGCCTCCCCCACCGCCTTTAAACACTAGTACTACTTCATCACCTGGAGACTTGTTGCACCTGTAAGTCTCGTCTCCTTCGGGTCTAGTCCTTTAGCACATTAGATTACCTTACATTCCTCTCTCTCACTTCCCTCCTGATACCTAGTGATTGAGTTCTTACAACGTACTTCGATCATACGATTTTCTCCTAACACTCGTACGTTGGGGGGCAATCTGTTACACCATTTTTTTGGTCATCTAACCCATTTTCATTAGATGAACCCAAGTACACCATGTAAGACCAATTTTACCCTAAGTAAAATTTCTTTCACCATATAAAATAACAGTTGTCCATATTTCCTAGTCATATTTAACCCAAAACAAGGAAATTAATTAAATAAATCATTACTTATTTAATTATTTTCTAGGAATAAGTTATTCAAATCTTTATTTAATAATATTCCTAGTTAAATTTGACTAAATCATTTGTAAATAATTAAATAAATCATTATTTATTTAATTATATTCCCATCATTTCCCTAAAATGATAAATAAATCATTTATTTATTTATTATTTATAAATAAAAGAATTGACCCAAGTCAAGAATCCTTTTCCCTCCAACAAATATAGTAAAATATTCATAAAGGGTGCTTCTAGAATTCGATTAATAATATTTTATTCATGCACCGAGTTCTAGGCCACCCCAATATTTTGTTATAAATAGGAGGGTTTTCCCCATTCATTAGTCACCTTCATTGCATTAGATCACTCGGGATCTACTCTTGGTCACAATTTTCCATTTTGCTTTATGAACTCCCATTGAGTTCCATGTTTGTTTTTCTACACCAATAAGAGAGAGGAATTCTAGATCTGAAACACTAAGGACTTCCAAGAACCGATCCCACTGAGGAGAATCGGAAAACACCTTTATTTTTTTCCTCTCAGGTGCTCCATTCTTTAATATAATACAAATCATTCTTTTAAATACTTTTTTCTTGTCTTGTCTATTAGATGCATGGAGTCATACTATATTTTATCTGCTTAATGTCTTTTTGTGCCTAGATCTGAATTTGTGCAGTAGACTTAAAGATATTTTTGTAGCCATAATCGATGTTAGGGCTATTTTTTATGTGTAGCTAAAGTGATATTTTATGACGAAAGATTCATACTAACACTATGCATGGTAAGAAATTTATTTATGTACTTATTGATCATTTCATAAAGTATTTGCATCTTCTCACCATCTATGTACGGTGCCTTGATCAACAATAGGGCAAGAGTATCTTTGGGTTTCATGGTCATTCTAGGACCAACATTTGTGCTGGAGATAACCCTTCTTTGCACAACCTTGGGAAAGTGTGGTGTTATTATTATTATGCTTAACTGATATATAATTCCATTTACTACCTCATAGTAGATGAGAAAACATGCACAACTAGCAACTTGTTGGGGGACAACTTGCCACATGATGTTCTAAAACAACAGTTGTAAAATTGTGTTGTATCCACTGGAGAAACCACTGGTACCATCCAAACTTGCACATAACCTTCAACATTTTTCTGATTTGGATACCATATGGTGATGATGTACGATTCACTTTGTGAGGGATGGTTTGGGCCAGCATGATTCATGACTCTAGAGAGAGGATATTTGAAGATCCAGTCTTCTTCTTGCCTCTTGAGGGAAACATTATTGCAGCCCAAAATTAGAAGCTACTCTAAACTTATCATAAGTGGAGAGAGAGACAAAATGATATGGACAATTAGGTCTATCAATTTCAGTAATGTAGCCCACCTTCTTTGCAGGAGCCTAAGGTGGAGGAGATATTTCATGAGTTACCATTTTGGAGGGTGGCTCATTTCGTATGGATGATAGCTTGGGGATGGGATATTCACATCGGAATGATAGTTCCCAACATATTTCAGATGCCATGCCTCAAGAAGACCTCTAGACAACACATTGTTTCCTCCATGAGTGTTTTACTTCTACATGATGATAGCTATTTGGGATGGTTACCAAAAGCTAACTTGCATACTTGGTAGGGGAAACTTAGAGATTTATTCTGAGACAACATCTTGTTCCTTGGAGGGGTTTATCATACGAGGATGTTACAGTAGGAGGAGAGGAGGCTCTTCAATTCTATCCTTGTAGTGGCTTGAGGGAAAGAAACATTTGGGAGGGGAGGACTGTAATATTCCTAAATTTACATGCAACTAATTGGAATATTAAATTTTCTCTTGTCATTTAGTTAGATGAATAAATGGGTAGGGAGACCCATAAATCTCTTTAGTAGGCATAAAATTCCTCTTAATATGGAAAGGGATCATTTTTATAGCTGGATAAAGCACCCTCATGTGTGAACAGGGGCTAATGCATGTGGACAACGTCAAGTTTGACCAAGTCAACAACGCTGGTATGGAGGGAGTGGATCATCAATAGAGACAACATAGTGTGAATGGGAGGAAGATTCCTTGATGGTGGAGACCCTAACGAGTGGGACCCAAGCTAACAAGGCTCACATTTGTTTATAAGGAGGGAAAGGTAGCCATAGTGAGATATGTTATTGATTATCGATTTTATGGACCACATGACTATTTTGCATTCTTCAGTTGTTTAGTTGAGATTACTGTGTCGTTTAGCACTGGGTGTTTCTGAGCGAGAACCCCATCTCCTTCCTTGAGAGGCCTCTTGGAGGATAATTTTAGTTCATTTCCCCACTCAGGCTTAAGGCCAAGCTTCAGTCTTCAGCTGCAGCAT
The DNA here is from genome assembly GCA_034641835.2 of Pinus albicaulis. Lineage (NCBI taxonomy): Eukaryota > Viridiplantae > Streptophyta > Pinopsida > Pinales > Pinaceae > Pinus > Pinus albicaulis. The sequence goes on along the minus strand of CM076573.1, from coordinate 659,542,722 downwards.
AGTATCTACATAGTATTATGTTGTGTTGCAGGGTGTTGCAGTGGAGGTTTGAGAAACCCACTTCCGGAGCTAGTTTTTCAGAGGAGGAAGCATTATTCTTTTTGAGAGATCAGAAAGGGAGGTTATTGAGATTTCTTTCACATCTTGGAACCATGCCAACATATTCCCATCATCTACAGCATAGATTCCCCCTTTGATTGCATTATTTCAGTGAGAATTTGTAGTGGAGGTTTTAGTGCTTCATTTGGAGGGTGAGATCTTCAGTGTTAGGATCAGCCTTTCACTTGAAGGATCTATTGGAGGAAATCTATTAATTATATATATCACCTATAGCCATATTCATATATTTATTCAATAGCTTCTATTCATCCTTAGGGCTGCATTCCGACATTTTGGTATTTTTGTATATTTCGGGAAACCCTTTCTGGGTTGTTTTGAAAATGTGTTTGGGAGCTTAGATCTCTGTTCCCGGCATCATATGAGCCCTATATTTTTAGATCTTTGTATTGAAACTTTCCAGCAATAGTTGTACCTAATAAAACCGTGTTTTCATAGCCTTGGGCATTATTATGTAGTAGTGTTCCTTATGTTTGATGTATATGTTCTCTTGAGGCTTGTTTTGGCCTGACTTGAGTGATTATTTCCTCAAGGACCTGTATAAATTTTGCTACTATGATATTAATATGATGTATATATGATATTCTTACATGTAATGTGTTGATTTATCTTTGCTATTTCCAGTTTTATGTTCATATATTGCTGCTTCCCCATTTGGGAATATTACAAACCCATGATTGCCACCAAACAAACAATATGACATAACCAACTAATTTTTCAGCTAAGATGCGATCGGTGGCAGAGAATTATTATAAATATTTGATTTTCGGCATCCAAAAATAAAATAGGCATCAACCCCCTCGCAAGAACAACCATCAACACATGTTATATGTATCAAAACAAAAGTTAGAAGTTTTTGATCCTCCACTAGTTATTACATAACCATCCCACTGCTATAAAAATTAGGCTCAACCATTACATCTGTCCATCCAATATCCAATCAACTCAGATCTCCATTCTCCATATATTTACTATGCCATGGTTGAGAACCAAATAACCAAAAAAATGAAAAAACTCTATTTCCAAGCTTCCGAGCCACACAAATGTTAGAGTCTACCTTCGATTTGAGATCAAAACCAACGATTTATCTACCTTATAAATTTATCGTTTTTTTCTTCAGGAACTCTCTTGTGTTTTTATGGAGTGTATGATTGACACACACACACACACACACACACACACAGATATATATATATATATATATATATATAGATAGGTCTAGTGTGTCAGGCCTCACAGAGCTGACCATGGGTAGCCATAATATACATCAGTAGTCTCAGATATTAACTCATACAAACATGCTTATGTGACTGCATTATGACCTTTTTCATTACTCAAGGGCTTATCAATTTTTTCAATGTGATCATGCTAATGTGACCAAGTTTTAACAAAATATAGTATTTTTTTTATGACCATGCCCATGTTACCATGTCTTGGGTGTCCAAGCTCACCTGCATGTGGTATCCCATGAGGGTCAGCACATGTCAGCCATTTTTTATCATATGACCAACCTGTTGATGGGAAAAAATGCCCTGCTAAGAGTAAGGGGATATCCTCAGTATAAAGTCCCAACTAGACTCTATACCATTTGTGATAGGGATCTCGTCTAGGGTGTAGGTTCGGCTACCCTTTAATATGCCTTTCTTGGATGGAGGTGTATCTCGCAAACAAGAGGATGCACAACTACTCGAATGATATGAAACAAATGGTCGATGCGTTCTTCTTAAAATGAAACATTATAAATAGAAAAGTGAGATTCAAAGCATGCATCCAAAGGAAATGTTGTTAGCAACACATCATTAGGGTCATGCTCATAAAGAAGCTTGCTTGGTCATAAAAGAAATAATTCTCTATGGTCGAAACACCCTTCAATTCCTTAAGCGTTTTTTGAAAGATTAAAACGAGATCAACAGCTAAGTTATTGAAACATCCCTATGGTAGAACATCCACATATCATTGACACATCCAAAGATCTTAAACATACAAATGACATATGAATAGAAAAACGCATACTAGTCAGTTATAAAGATAGAAAATACATAAAGACATAATATTCATTATGCTAACACACATGATTTTTCATCAAATCCAGTAGTGGAGTCAAAACATTGGTTTGTATTCATTCTCAGAATGATGCATTCAATGCAATACAATTATCTCTCCTCATTGTGGAGTCCAAAAAAGGGCCATTACATTGTCCCCAGAGGGAATAATTATAGAACCTAAAGTGACCTTTGGGTTGCTCTGTCCCTTCAACTTCCAAACGGTTGGCATGGTCTGCGACCTGGGTGATTTTGCGACTTAAAAACTCTTTTGGTTGCGACCTGCGACTAGGCACTAATTGCGACCTGTGACCTTCATGTGTCTACTACCTATAATATTAATTCTTTTGACGGGAGAAACTATGTGATGGACAAGTCTGGGACTTCAATCTGTTGCTGCTCTTTGAGATAAGTCTGCCAGGCCCGGTAGTCAGCGACTACTGGGGCGATATGAGGTGTGTCTTCTCCCAAAGTATGAAAACACTCGAGAGCATCAGGAACTAAACTACACCTCTTTACAGAAATATGATTGTATAGGGAGGCTAGATTAGTATAGATCCGACTGGTGTGACGATGAATTGATTGATGTTCTCCTTGGAAGCTGGAAGATCCTGGGAGACAGCTGCTTGTTTGATAGGTCCTAGAAAATATTGGATGTATTGAGCTACTTCTTCCCTTGTCTTTTGAGTATCCAATGTCCCCAAGGAAGGAATTTGATGCACCTCTGCCATCGAATAAATTATGTTGATCAAGTGTTCATAGCCTTACATCACCTTTTCTACATCCTTCACAAGCTTGTCCCTGGATTTCAACTTCATCTGTATATGTACCTTGTCATTCTGCGTACCGACCCAATCCTTCTTTGGCAAGGTATTGGGAGCCTGTGGATACCTTTCGGACCATTTGAGAAAATTATCTAATGCTGCGGAGGATTCCTTGAGTTGCGTAAGGCTTCCTTGAGTTGTGTAGCCCTCTTTTTTAGTTTCTACATGAGCTCCTAGTAGAGGAGAGACTTTCTATTTTATGGTGAACATATATTCATATAACTACTTCATGGCGGTCTCTAATGTACCCAAATCTCCTTGAATTGTAGTCAGTAGCCCGCTGGCTTGAGTGGCTGTGAGTTGGAGCCTTTGATATTCTGCTTCTAGAGCCCTTTTCTCTGTTCGAGCTTGAACTACCCTTTGCTTAGACGCTTGGAGCCTGCCCTACATAAACAAGATCTCCCTTCTCATCCTGCTGACATTTTCCTCCATAGCTGCTGCGAAGGCAGTTCCGACTAATGCTATCATTATGGGATTAGTCCTAGTGTCTAGGACTATGTCCTTTTCTGTTTTTACTGCAAGGGGCTCAGCTGGATTCCGCGTGAGACATTTCCTCATTTCTTGCCTGATGTTATGAGTAAACTGGTCGTAGGATAGACTTGTTAGGTTTAGTACATCATCCTCATGCTCTTCGAGGATGCCAAGCTTAGAGAGTGAGAGGTGTCCACCTGTCATGGGAGTTCTCGGGGGTACCTCAATATGTGGAAGATCTGCTTATTCCCTAGTTTTTTAGGGTGATGACTTGATTCCCTCTACCTCTCTGGATGTATCCTTACATAATTTCTAGTCTTCTTCTTCCTTCCCCTTATTTTCATTTTCTTCTTTATCCTATTCTTCTTCAACCTGAGCTCAGAATCTCTCTTTTGTCGCTCTTCCTCATCTTTCTTCTTGCATGCCTCTTCTTCCTACTTCTTATTTCGATCTTATCTTTTTTACTTATTCTATTTCTCTTCAGCATGTTTCTTTTGCTTCTCTTTTTCCTATTGCTGTGCCAAGGTGGCTTGGTTCCTTTTTATCTCTTCCTCTCTCATTTTCTTCTCGGCCTCTAGCTGTGCCTTGGCCTCTTTGTCCCTTTTCTCTTATTGATATTTAGGAGGGTTACTATTGGAAGTATTCTTTGGATTTTTAGATTTGGAAGACGGTGCTCCTCCTACACGGTCCTTCCTTTTCAACAAGTCAACTCTTTCTTCTAGGGTTTGGTTGTCCTGACCCCCTTGATCCCCACTCAGGTTAGTTGATTATTTAGGAGTGGCTTCCCTATATTTATTGTACAAGTTTCTAACATGTTCCTCAACAGGGCATTCTATTTGTTGGTATTTCCAATTGAAATTGGCCCGTTTGCAGTGTGCAGGGACAATCCTTTTTGGATCATATGACCTATGGGCCAAGGTTAAAAAATGAAAAATTTTTATGTCCCCTACCTCTGGTTTCACTTCTTTGAAATCCTTAATAGTGTAGGCACCGATATTAAGCAGGAGGGTCGGCCATGGTTTCTTCTTGCCTTTGCTGAGGACCTTGGGGAACCCGCTCGACATTTGGTAGCACACCTCTTGTAGTAGCAGTTTATCAGTGACATATTGGGGTAGCACGTGAGGTGCCATGAATGATCTGAAGACCCTGATAAAATTAATTTATGTAATGGGGAATGAATTGGCTACCTTGGTTACTATATTCATAGCTTGACTGGACATGCAAGGGGAATCTTTACCGAAAATCTTCCCATAGAGCATAGGGATGAAATTGTGTGAGATGGATTCCATATCTTGCTTGTAACTAGAAGACCAAAACACGTTTAGCTCTTTGTGAATGGGCCCACCGCGCTTGGCATCCTAGTTATGTGACCATCCCTCGAAATGGCATCTCGCACACACTGCATCTAAGAGGTAGGAGGCCATGTAGAATTTCAATGTGCATCCCTCTTCTGGTACCCACGTTGTTGATATGTTTGCTCTGAGAGTCAATACTACTAGGTAAGCCTAGTTGAAATGAGTGTCATAAGAGGTGATTACATACATGAGTGGGACCCAAGCCGCACTGAAGTTAGTGGCCTCCTGTCGGTCGTACAATCTGCACATCATTGCTGCTACGAGCCTATAGACCTTCCTAAGGCCATCAGTTTTATACTCTTGGTCCTTTTTCACCTTAAACTTCTCAGGGTCCTCCCACCAAGCCTTCAAGGTATTTGGCACTGGTACTTCATGTGTGGCGACCCATTCTGCATTGAAGGACTCCACCTTAGCGGGGAGTGCATATTATACTTCTACGTCTTTTCTATTCAAGTTGATAAAATTCTTCCCTGAGTGGTCGCGGATGACCTAGATCTTGGAATCAACCTTTTAGAGGATTCATTCACCTATTTCTGCACATGGAAATATTGGTGGATGAGTGCCTTCATAGTGAAGCTTGGACTTTTTGACTTGAATATATACTTGCTAGTCCGTGAGATCCTCTGGGAATTCTGGCTTCATGAATTCCTAATACACTTGATACAAGGTCATCTTATCCCCTTTTCCAAAGACATGGGAGGTGTCTCCATAGATAGGGGGTGGCGAAGGAGGCATGTCCTCTCCTGATATCTGTATCTTTGGACTTTTGTCTCTTCTCCGAATTGCCAGAGGCCCCATATTTCTTGAGGCCAAGGAGATGGAAACACACTCAAGCTCAGCTTCAATATCCCCTAACATGTTCAAAAAACAATCCCATGGTAAGACAAACGACATGATAAGAAAATATTACAGGACTGACTAGACTTATAAATGATTTGGATACTCTGGTAAGGCCTCTACGGCCCCTGCAGGTCACTATATATAGGATTAGGGAGGTTTGTGACTTGGCCACCTAACAATGAGGTCTCACATTATCAAGGTCACACCTGCACGAAAGATACCAACTATTAGACTCTATGACTTGGCGACTTGCGACCAGGTTGCAAGGTTGCCCGATCACAAGGTTGTGATTGCATGGCTAGTCGATGATTTGGGACCTCGCGAATTTGTGTCTTAGCGACCAAGTTGTGGGGTCACAAGGTCATGAATTTTCATGGTCGCGAGGTCGCAGAGTCACATTAGGGATTTCTAAGGAAAACTAGGTGATCACGGCCCACGTGGAATGAGATGAAAGAAGAGAAAAAACTCCAAGGGATATGAGTAAACCAGAGTTTGAGGGCCCCCTGAAAGCTAGGGAAGGGAACCTATGATAGATTGAGAAAAGGAAAGGCTCAGAAGAAGCCAGGAAAAAATGGATTCAGTACAGGATAGATGCAACCCTACTTGGAGAGATGGTGAGAGTTGAGGTTGCAAACAAATGGGGCTAAGGGAAATTAAAAGCCTAGGGCGTGGGGCAGGTAAGGCAACATCAAAACATAAAAGGAAATAGTAGGAGGATTATGCAACTTACCCGAGAAAAAATCATGCTCCAATTGGCTTGTCAGATGTCTTGTTTGCTTCGTCGCACAGGTCAAACGCGACCTAAATGACCCTTCTTTTATAAACAGCCGCATGCGTGATAATTTAATGCAGGTTTCTAAGTCGCAAATTGGGGCCGTTCGAGCAAGAATGTGACCTTGTGACCTTGCGACCTTGCGACATGGAGGTCGCAAGGTCACGAGCTCATGTAGTCGCAAATGTGAATTTTTTGATCAAGGATGCAACCTTCTGACCTTACGACCAAGAAACCTGGAGGTTGCAGGGTCGCGAGGTCGCATAGTCACAAATGTGTAAGTTCGATCAGGATTGTGACCTTGCGACCAGCTAAAATAAAATAAGTCATGAATTAGCTTTGAAGACAATTGCTTGAAAGGGACTTTCTCAAGGTTCATGACTGAGGGTGCAATAGAATTACCTTCATCAAAGTGGTTAGGGGCTCTAAAATTTCAAAAGGGTTTTAAATTTTGGAGGGTGTTGTAGTGGTTATAACAAATGGCGATTTATTGGTAGAACCCATAATTTCTGCCTATGCTTAATATTTGAGGGGGGTGGGGGAGCTTAGAAAGCTGTTCCTTTCACTCCCGTGGGTCCCACTACTCTCATCTCTGGCCCTTGTGTGTTTGCTTCACTTGTTTTCACTGCGCGGAATGCTTGTTCATCGTGATTTCATTTCCGGAGACCGAAAATAAGGGGTCAGAGTAACCTCATGGGATTCAAGGATTCGGTATAGTTATGTGGTTCCCTTGTGTTTCTCCGCTGCCTGTGAGCTCCATGGCTTCGGTAGAGTCACTTCCTAGGAGTCACAGACGTTGCTCTGCTTCCAGCGAGTCTGGTCAGTACCCCAGAGGAGTCGTCACATCACCTCTCTATGCAGGAAGCCTTTCTCAATCCTTTACCCTTATTTCATGTGCAAATAACACTTATTTGAATTTTCTCAAGGCAATTATTTGAATGTACTCAAGGTAATTATTTGAATGTGATCAAGGCACTTATTTGAATGTGGCAAGTACCGCCTGGGTGGACGAGGGATCCTGAATTATGTTAGTTGCAAGAGAGGTTGCTCGTGGTCTGATTTTGGGGACCTTTGGTTTTTCCTGAATATCCTTTTGTCATCTGAGGTTGTCCCTTTTCCCCTTCCATCTAGTGACCTATTTCACCAAAACTTCCCCCTTTTACATCAGTTCCCGAGCTAGCGCACTGGGTGAGCTACTTGCACTTGGGTCCTGGGACTTGGTCGTGTTTCCCCATAGGGTGTCTATCATAGAAAAGCTTGGGCCACTTTGTGTTCCAGGGCCGATTCTTAACAAACATAAATTTTGGTACAACCTGCCAATTGAGTAACTGCTACATCTATCCTTCAACTTGAGGTACTTGTGGAATGAAGTTCCGAGAGCTTGCTTAAAGTAAGTTGTTTATTGAAACAACACAAAATAAACAAAAAAAATAGAGCAATAAAGAAAAGGAAATGAAACTATGGTACAGAGTATGGTGACGGCCCCGGGGCTGTCAGGTGAAGTAGTGCTTGAGGTCGTGCCCATTTACCAGGAGGGCTTCAATCTCCGTTCTAAGGTTTGGAGTCTATATGTGTGGGAACCAACCTTTTCTTTGATCTGGAACGAACCTGTCCATGGGGCTTAAAATTTTTTGTGTTTCCCCTTATCTTCGTGAGCCTTGTCCCATTTGAGAACGAGGTCGCCAATGTCAAAAGCCTTGTTTTGAGTGGACTTCTTATCGAAGCATCGTTTTATCCGGCTCTAGTGGATGGCGAATTTTTCCCAAGATTTTAGCCTTCCCTCCTCCAATTTCAACAAAGTGTCTATGCATTCTTGCAAGGAAGGGCATCAGGTACCATGTGTTTCTTATGAAAACTGAAGGGCAAGGAGAGAAAGGTTGGGAGGAAGAATAGCTTCTTTCCCATAGACTAGGAAAAATGGGGAGGTTCTCAAGGATGGTTTGGGTGTGACCCGATCAGCTCATCAGGCATTATGGAGGGCATTGTGATAGTTCCGGTGTTGGGATAGCAAGGTATCTTTGATGATCTGGACAAGGTTCTTATTGGTTGACTCGGCTAACCCATTCCCTTGGGGTTAGTAGTTGGAAGAATGTTTGAGCACTATATCATTCTCTAAAACAAATTCATATAATTTGAATTTTGAACGACGAAAAATAAGTAGCTTTATAAAAAAAAGGGAGGTTGGAATGCCAAACTTGATCATGATGTACTGAAAGATGAAATTTATTACCTCCTAATCATTGATTTGGCATAATGGTATTACTTCAACCCATTTCATGAAATAGTCTGTGGTCGTAAGGATATATCGATTCTTCTTGGAGGAGTGCAGCAAAATTTCCCCAATCACGTCCAACCCCCACTACTGGAATGGTTCTTCCACAGCGATGGATTTTAACAGGGAGGAAGATCGAGATTCTCTGCGGGAAATTTTTTGACATGCAAGGCATCTTCGAACATAGGTGTGCGCGTCCTTAAACAAAGTGGGCCAATAAAAACCGGCTCGCATAGTCTTGTGAGTTGTGGTATCTCCTGCGTAGTGCCCATCGGATGGGCCGTCATGTAGTTCCTTTAGGACCTGTTTGACCTCATTATGCTCTAAGTGGCGTAAAAAGACACCGATGTGATGCTTGTGGAAAATCTTACCCTGTACCAGCTAGTAGGATGCAACCTTTAGCCTTATTGCTCGATTATGCTGGGTTGTTATGGTGGGGTCCATGACACTCCGAGGAAGATATTGTAGGAGGTCAATGTACCACAATGGGGTGTTTTTCTGAGGTGTTTTTCCGGCTTGGTACATATCTATTTTGTGATCCCAACATTCCTCTTCATTTCCCCACAGGTCTGCAGCTTTAGCAGCCATCTAGCATAGCCCTTTCCCTTTGACAGTGTGTGCAGGTGTGAGGTCCAAGTCATAATCTTGAAGGCATGCCATCTAGTTGCCTCGTATCTCACCTAGCTCCTACTACATGAATAGTGAGCATACTATTGGGCGGGGTACGAACATCGTGATTTGATTATTCAAAATATATGGCCTGAAATGTTTGACCGCCTTATACATCGCGTAGGCTTGCTTGTCAATATCTAGATAATTCAGCTCGGCACCTTGCAAACCTGCGCTCATGAAAGATATGGTTTGATCGTCATTTCTGCCATATTTCTGAGTGGGATACGAGTCTTAGGCAAAGGTATACAATATAAAGCCTTTTGTAATATTCCCAAATAGGGACTGCTCAACCATTCATGCATAAAAAACACATTTTCAGAAATATATGCTATAAATCATGAAATCAACTCTTGTATCCTTTATATTAGTCAATATACAACCTAAATCCAAGAATAGAGCTGAAACAAATCAAACTAGGTGAGTTTAACAGACCTCCCACACCTAGGATTGCTAAAAAAAGCTAAAACCCCAAACACTACAACACAGGAATTTCTGCATAAAAGTGACTGCGTCGTCTAAAGAGGGTTTGTGAAAATAAATAGCAGAGACAAATAGATCTGATATTATATTAAACAATATGCTCATAAAAATGAGATCTAGTCTCCTTTATACAAAAACTAGAGAACCTGGGAAGGGTTTCTAGGAATACACCCTAAATATAAATGGTGATCTTCAGCAATATGACTGAATAATCATTGAAAAATAAAGCACATGAGTATATAAGGCTGTAAGAATGTATATCTGATGTAGATCTGATAAAAGGTATTCCCCCATGGAAAAATCCATCCTCCAATCACAAGAAAACTCCCCGAAAGAGCCACAAAAGTCACTGCTGAAACTGCCCTCCAGAAATAACGCAATTCCAGAATGGAATAATGCTGTAGGTGATAGAAATGTGTTGGCCTAATATCGAATATATGATATCATCCCAGGAACCCTCCAAAATGATCCTCCAATAGAAGGAAACCTCCCTCTTATGCAAAGCCAACTCAGAAAGTGGGTTTCTCAACCCTCCACTGCAACACCTTGCAACTCAACACAAACTCCTACAGAAACTGCGTTGAAACTGAAGAATGAAGCTTGGAACCAATTTCAAATGTGTGGAATGAAAGATCAGGTCTCTTCCAAGAGCTACTCAAAGGGAGGAGAAGGAATTCCTGAACATGAATACCTTAGTGCTAAACAGCACCGACAATCTTAGCTAAACAACTAAAGAGAGCAAAAGTCTAAGAAGACATAAAAATTTAATTCATAATCTAACCTCCAAATGGATGCCATCCTCTTCCTTATAAACTAAGTGAGTCTTCTCACCTTGGGTCCCACTCAATAGGGTTTCCACCATCACACAAACAATCCCCCTCTAAAACTGTGTTGTACCTTCATTAGAGCCTCTCCTCTAAACTGCGTTGTTTGATTTGGTCAAGGTTGACCTCTTCAACTTGCTTCAGCCCTTTTCACACCTAAGGGTCTTCAATCAAGCTCACATATATCTATCTAGGCTGAACCTCGTTAAAATTGAGCTATTTTATTTTTTGATCCACTCCTCCTACATTTATGTTGTGACTTGGTCAAACTTGACTTTGTCCACATGAAAAATGTCCCTGTTCACACATGAGAGTGCAAAATCTAGCTGGTATTATGATCCCCCTCCACACTATGAGGGATTTAATCCTTATTTCTGAAATTTATGGGCATCCTTACCCATTTATTCATCTCCTAAGTGACATTAGAAAAATTTAATATTCCAATTTGCTGCATGCAAATTTTGGAATATTATAGTCCTCCCCTCCCAAATATTGCTTGTCCTCAAGCAACTGCAAGGATATAAATAAAGAGAATCTTCTTCTTCCCATGTAGAAAACTCACAAGATGGGAATCCTCCAAGGATCAAGGTGCTGTCTCATCAATATGTCTCTAAGTTTCCCCTCCCAATTAAGCAAGCTAGCTTTTGGTGGACATCCTAAATAGCTATCATCGTATGAAAGTAAAGTATCAATGGAGGCAAAAATGGGTGGTCTAAAGGCCTTTTTGAGGCATGAGGTCTGATATATATTGGGATATACCATCCCCATATGAATCTCCCATCCCCAAGCTACCATCCATACAAAATGAGTTACCTCCCAACATGGCAACTCCTGAAAATCCTCCTACACCTTGAGCTCCTGCAAAGAAGGTGGGCTAAAAATTTGAACATGGTAGACAAATTAGCCTACCCCACGTTGTCTTCCTCTCCACTTAAGATAAGTGTAGAGAATTTTCTGATCTTGGGCTGCAACAATGTTTCCCTCAAGTGGCAAGAAGGAAACTAGATCTCCAAAGATCCCTCCCCCAAAATTGTGAATCAAGCTGGTCCAAACCATATCATAAATGATGGATAAGAAATAACCACCATATGGCATCCCATCCATCTCATGGCCCTCCTCATAAATAAAAAAATATTTTTCTGTGGTGGCCATATCTCTCCCCATGCTCCCCTTAGAACATGTAATGTAGAAAGTGTGGGAATCCTCCTTCCCAAAGAACACATCCACCCAATGTGTTTCTCCTCCAACCATGCTCCCCATAAAGGCACAAACAACATAAGCAAATGGGATCATGAATAAAATAAAAATGAAAGAAATAATAAAGGTTTCTTGTGGTGCTGGAAGGTACCAACAGTCTCCCAAGTGGTCACAGTGTAGTCTTCCCCACTGCATCTTCATAAAATAGCATGGCAAGTTGTTTCTTGATAAATGGATAGTTGTGGAAGTCATCACATCTACTAGCAAATAGTAAATGGTTGAATGTATCAACTGAGCATACAAGAAGTAACCAAACACTTGCCCAAGGTCATACAATAGATGGTTGTCTCCATCATAATAGTTGGCCAAAAATGGTCCGTGGAGCCCAAGAAAAAGCTTGCCCCTTTATGGAGCAATGCACTGCAAAGAAATGGTAAGAGCATGAAAATATTGTGTTGGACAATCAATAAATGAAAAAACATAATTATTACTATGTAATGAAAGTAAGATGATGATATTATCAATAAATAAGTCCTCCATAGTGGTATGACATACTCCTATGAAGAGGAATGAACCATATGTTGCATCATAGATCCTCCTTCTTATGCTTGGAAATCCAAGTCAAGAAGAACACACCATAGTAATAAATGAATCCATCCACTACTCCATCATCATCACCTCCTCATTTTCCATCAAGTGCATCAAATGTGAAGTGATCCTAGGGAAACTCCATCAATAATTCCATGCTCCAAACTAACAGCGTTGTTGGCCTGTGCAAATAGGCTCCTGCCAACTCATAACTCCATTCTTTGAAATGCTCAATGTCAAAGACTCCTCCCATAATGCTGCCACATACAAGAAGTTTCTTCCAAAGTGGAATTACTTCCAGATCATATAAGGCTAAGGAGTAGCCCCTTTGCACCAGGATAGTGCCATCTCCTTCTCCTGCAACATCATGCAAAGTGTGAGAGCAAATCTGCCCTTGCTCTCTCAAAGTATTCCAAAGAAACAAAAGTTTTTGTTGCCTCCTCATACCTCCATCATACAAATCATGTGGTGAAAACATAATGATAATATCATCATAATGCATCCACACTCCCTGCTGCCTAATGATGCAAGTATCCTGCCAAGTTCCTTCCACCCACATACACTTGGAAAAAGGATAAGTCCCATGATGGCCAAGCTCTTTCAAGAGTAGCCAACGCAGCCAAGCCTCTTGCTTCCCAGTTTCATATATTTTCAAGTAGCTTACCAGCTTCTTGCTCTCCATCCATTCCCATTCCTCCCAATGTGAGTGCCTCACATCATGATCAACCTTGGTAGCCTTCGAAAGAAGACTACCCTTCTGCTGAATCAGATTTTTCTCCTTGCATTCCATGGGATGCTGAAATGAAATTCCTTGGAGATATCCTAGAAAAGATCTCACCCCAATGATCATCTTGAACCCATAAGGATCCAATTGGGCCGAAGGAAAAGCCTCCTCACTGCTACCTCTTGACAGCACTGTAAATCTCCTCCATGGTGTTTTAGCTGTCTCATGTCCCAACTCAAGGATGAACATATGGTATTGCATAAATTTGTTTGGGACAAGGTTCATCCCATCCTCCAAGAATTCACACCCCAACCTCACATGTGGTGTGTAGCCCAATAGTGGCCCATTAGGATTATGTTTCATCCCTTCCTTGATCAAATCAAGGTTGCACTGCGCAGTGCAATTATGTTGTTCCAAATGAGCAGTATGCAAGGGCATACAATCCTCCACATGATTTGTTGAAACAATAGGAGATAAAAATTTAGGCATACCTTGATGAAATTTGGAAGTATCTTGTATGGATGTAAGGGCTTCTTCCTCCAATGAGTTGACTCCTCCAACTGAAGATGTTGGGGGCTGCTCCTCTATAGTTGTGACAGCACTGGTACAAGTCTCCCCCAATGGTGGTGAGGGTCTCTTCTCCTCTGATTTTTCTTCACAAATTTTCCCAATCAACCTTCGAGAAAACTCAGTAAAAGTAACCACTCTTGCATGGCTCAAATGGTTGAACCACCAAATTTTTGCTTCACCCTCTAGGTGCAGCGCTGCAATCTCTACATCCTCTTTCTCTACCACTGGATGTAGTAGGAAAAATGCATCAAGTTTTCTTGCCCAAACCCTTGCTGTAGATGACCCATCAAAAGTAGACAATAGAAAATTATTGCCCTTGATCCTTCCTTGGCCACAAGGTTTTTTTTTCTTCCCCCAAATGAATGAACTGAGGGAAAGCTATAGTCTCCTTGAGGGCTCTAGGTTGAGATTTGTACTCAGCAAGGTATTCACTTAGAATCATGTGATCCAAGTGTCCTCCATCTTCTGGAAATATTTCCTCCCTCTCAAAAGGAAAGGATATGTTCCAATGCTTTGGAGCTCTTTGCAACACTTGTCTCCTCTTCTGATCATAGGAAGGGCATGGCTCTTCCTCTTCTTGAAACTCTTTAGAATTTTCTCTGCTCCTTTTCTGTTCTTCTTGTTTAAATTCCTTGGAGAGGTTCTTCCTGGATCTGAAAAGTGATGAGAGAAATCTCATCCCTTCCATAATTATAGCCTTTCTCTTTATTTTATAGCACTTTGGCTTTAAGTCCACAGGATGATCCAAAGATCTTACTTTGATACCAATGTAATATTCCCAAATAGGGATTGCTCAACCATGCATGCATAAAAAATGAATTTTCAGAAATATATGCTATAAATCATGAAATAAACTCTTGGATCCTTTATATCAGTCAATATACAACCTAAGTCCAAGAATAGAGCCGAAACAAGTCAAACTAGGTTGGTTAAATAGACCTCCCACACCTAGGATTGCTAAAAAAGCTAAAACCCCAAACACTGCAACACAGGAATTTCTGGATAAAAGTGACTGTGCAGTATAAAGAGGGTTTGTACACATAAATAGCAGAGACAAATATATCTGATATTATATTAAACAATATGCTCATAAAAATGAGATCTAGTCTCCTTTATACAAAAACTAGAGAACCCGGGAAGGGTTTCTAGGAATACACCCTGAATACCAATGGTGATCTTCAGCAATATGATTGAATAATCACTAAAAACTGAAGCACAGCAGTATAGAAGGCTGTAAGAAGGTATATCTGATGCAAATATGGTCAAAGGTCTTCCCCCATGGAAGAATCCATCCTCCAATCATAGGAAAACTCCCCGAAAGAGCCACAAAAGTCACTGCTGAAACTGCCCTCCAGAAATAATGCAATTCCAGAATGGAGTAATGTTGTAGGTGATGGAAATATGTTGGCCTGCTTCCAAAGATCTGATATCAGCCAAGAATCCTCAAAACTGATCCTCCAATAGAAGGAAACCTCCCTCCTATGCAAAACCACTCAGAAAGTGGGTTTCCCAACCCTCCAGTGCAACACCCCGCAACTCAACACAACCTCCTCCAGAAACTACGCTGAAATTGAGGCCTGAAGCTTGGCACCAATGTAAGATGTGTGGAATGAAATATCAGGTCTCTCCCAAGAGCTAATCAAAGGGAGGAGAAGGAATTCCTAAACAAGAATACCTTAGTGCTAAACAACACCAGCAATCTTAGCTAAACAGCTAAAGAGAGCAAAATTCTAAGCAGACATAAAAATATAATTCATAAGCTAACCTCAAAATGGATGCCATCGTATTCCTTATAAATTAAGTGATTCTTCTCACCTTGGGTCCCACTCATTAAGTTCCACCATCACACAAACAATCTCCCTCCAAAATTGTGTTGTACCTTCATTAGAGCCTCTCCTCTAAACTACATTATTTGATTTGGTCAAGGTTGACCTCTTCAACTTGCTTCAGCCCTTTTCACACCTAAGGGTCTTCAATCCAGCTCACATATAGCTATCTAGGCTGAACCTCATTCACATTGAGCTATTTTATTTGCTGATCTACTCCTCCTACATTTATGCTATTGACTTGGTCAAACTTGACTTTGTCCACATGCAAAATGTCCCTGTTCACACATGAGAGTGAAAAATCCAACTGGTATTATGATCCCCTTCCACACTATGGGGGATTTTATCCTTATTTCTGAAATGTATGGGCCTCCTTACCAATTTATTCATCTCCTAAGTGACATTAGAAAAATTTAATATTCCAATTTGCTACATGCAAATTTTGGAATATTACACCTTTGCTGAAATCTAGGCTATGAAGGGCAGGTAATTCTGCGATGGCCTATTTAATATTATCAAATGATTCTTTCTCAGGAGGATTCCACTTAACATTCACATTATTCTTGATCATACCTTGCAGAGGTTTCATGATTTGGGCAAAGTTCGATATGAACTTTCGTAGGAAGTTGATTTTCCTGAGAAGCGATTGCATGAATTTTTTGCTGCTCGGAGGAGGAATTTGGGCGATGGATTTTGCGCATTCCGGGTCCACTACTATGCCATATTGGGTTATTATGTGGCCCAACAGATTCCCTTTAGAGACTACGAAGATGCTCTTCTTGGGGTTAAGTGAGATATCGTATTTTCGGCACCTTTCGAAAATTTGTTTGAGGTGGTGCAAGTGGTCAGATTTGCACTTGGAGAACATGGTGACATTGTCAAGGTAGACCACCACACTTTGCCCCATTAGCCTTCGGAATGCGATGTACATGGCCCTTTTGAAGTTCTCCCCAACATTAATTAGGCCAAAGGGCGTGCGTCCGAATGCGAACGTCCCCCATTTGGTCCTAAATGTTGTTTTCAGACGATCGAGTTCAACCACCAGTGCTTTGTTGTACCATGAGAAACCATCCAATAATGAGAAAATTTATGACCCAGATACCGTTTGAAGAATATTCTCCATGGGGGGCATTGGGTAGTTATCCTTATCTGACGATCGATTCAAATTTCAGAAGTCCACACATGAACGAATTTCGACAGACTTTTTGAGAACTGGGGCCAAATTTTACACCCACGTTGAATGTTGGAATTTGAAGATGATGCAGGCATCCAAGAGTTTCTTTAGTTCCTTTTAGATCATCAGTTCTAGAGTAGGATGCACCTTCCTTAGCTTCTGTTGGAAAGGCTTAACTCCTTCCTTCATTGGTATTACGTGCTGGATGATTTGCGTGTCATAAGTCTGTAGCTCATCATACATCCAGGTGAAAACATCTTGGTATTTCTTGAATAATTCAATAAACGAATGCCTCTCTTGGTGGGTGCATTTTGTACCGAGATTAACGAAATTCGGCTCCATCCCTGTCCTGAGGTTCACTTGCTGGTGCAGTAGGGTGGAAATATGCACCTTTGTGTTGGGAGGCCCCCAAAACTGGTTTTGTAGGTCAAATAATTTCTCGAGGGACATGACCCCTTTGGGTATGGGATTCCCTTTGTGTTCCTCGCTTTCCTTTTGTAAGGCCAAGTCATGATCTTCTTCCTTAATCATGGCTTCCTTGAACACATCTGCATTTAGCATGAAATCTAGTACCTTTTGATCATCATTAAAAACGCGAAAATTAGTTACATTATCCAGCACTGCAGGTTTATAAACAATTTCAGTAGAAAACCCATCTCTCAATGGGGTAAACCTAGCGGCAAAATTTTCTAATGTATCGGCTGCTGCATTATGCATCTAAGTATAGACTTAATATCAAAAGCATCAAAGGTAGAAATCAAATGCCATACCTCTTGTTGATACCCTTTCAAATGGGGAGATAGACAGTGAATAGTGTTGCGTACCTGTCGAGTAATGGTTTTGGAGTCGTCGATTACCTTCAAGCAACTAAATTTGAGGTCAATTTCTTTCTTGAGACTGTTATCACTCCGAAATTTCCAAATGTTTTTCTAAGCGTTAAAAAGAAATATCAGAGGTAACTATAAAACCACTTTTAGAGACTAGGATCTAGCCTTCCTAAACTCAGAGAGGGCTCTCTCTATATGATTTAACTTTGTTTATTTTATGAATTTTAGGCTAGTTATGTATGCTTAATTTGGATTGATTTTTATTGGTTGGTGGAATTAATGATTTATATGAATAGGTGCTTTTCCATTTTCCATTGGGCTATGGAGTCAATATGCTTTGAAAACATAATAAAATCAAATTATAAAGAAAGTGTTACAGGGTAGGATAGGTGAGCAATATCAGATCTCAAGGCTGAATGGTGAAGTCATTTTTCAATTGGGATCAAGGAGAAATTAAGAATTCCTTAAACCAAATAATGAAGAAGGATGAAGGAAGTCAATCAGGATCAGAGGGAAATTAATAATTCTCTAAACTGGATATTAGAAGAAAACATAGAAATGTATAACAGTTAAAAGCAGAGTGTAATGTTTAAGAAAATTCTATAGTAAAAATCTTGTTACAACATTCAAATTTAGAACACATATGAGTTTATCGAATACTTAGAAAGATAAAATGAAAAATTGAAATTTATACTTAATTGAGATAGCTCAACAGATTAATCCTTTAAAGAAGTTTCTTTATAACTTTTTATGTCTGTCAATTGGAAGTTGTTACAATAGCCCTCAAGCAATAGATCAGTCAGCTATAGAAATATTCATAAATGCACACTTGATACTTCGAATGATGAGGTATTTATACAAAAAATTCCAAAAAATATCCAGTTAATTGACTAGGATTTATTCTAGGAAAACAAAATATATTTATGCAAAAACATAGTGACACCTTTTAACTAACTGAGATCTGGCCTCGATTCTTTGATTGTTGTTACCTATTTGTTTGTTTCATTTGTTTTCTTTCACACTTCATAGTAAATCACACCATTTTTCCCATGCTTCTTCATTTGGGATTTTGATTTTCATCATCTTACGGTAAATATCATCTGCCTCTGAATATTTGGCAAATGTAGGCTTATTTACAAAAAGGTGATACCTCATGTTGGAGGTAAAAGAAGTTTTCTAAAGATTGAAGGAGCACTTTGCCTGTGGGAATGCCCTTCATTGAGGAAATGTTGGAAGTTTCCTTGGCTACTTCCCTTAACTTCTTGTCATAATCCTCATGTCTCATGATTTTGTCATTTATTACTAAAGGATTAGGTAGACCCATATGTCTCAATACATCAATATTGTTTAAAAACCTGTTCACTGCAAGTATCATTGTTTGAAATTTCTCCTCAAGCTGTATCATCAGATTTCTTTTGGAAATTAATTTCTTCACCTCTAAGATAGTCTCTATTCTGTCATCTATCCTGAGTTCTTCTAATTTATACTTATTTTTGGAATTAAGGAATTTGAATATTTCAAAGGCTTCCTCTGGTTTCTTTCCAAGATTAGCTTTTTCGTTTTGAATTGCCTCACCAAATTCCTTCACCAAGTCATTCTGCACAAATATGATTTGTATAGAAGGCAAAATATCATTAACTGAGTTAATGATATTGGCCCAAAATTACCTTTTTACTTGGGCTAAAGGTTATTTTAGTGACAAATCTTTTCTAGCTTGTGGATTCTGTCAGTTAATCTATTGGCTTTTCATACTTCAGCTTGTTGCATTACTTCTACCAATTTCTTTCCATCTTCTAAGCTCTTTACTTGTTCCTTGAGCTTGTTAATCTTTGTAGTCTGAATGGACATATCATCCATTTCTTTGATTAATTTTTTGGCCTCATCAGTTGTTGTGTAACCAGCTTCAAAAATAGAAGAAAAGAGATATAAACGCCTTAGAAATAAGCCACTTCGAGGGGGCAACCTCCAATACATTACATAAATGCACAATTCTTGGATGCTACAAATGAACAAACCCTCCTTCTATATATAGGAGTCCATGGGGCCACAATATAATCCTAGTGGGGCCACAATGTAATCCTAGCTTCGACCTAACAATAATAATGTAAGGGCACAATAATAACAATATGGGGTTACAGGGGTACAATAATAACAATAAGGGGGTTACACTAACAACAATAAGGGACTTTGCTAGTAATATGGGGACCTAACATGCCCCTCTCCTTCAAAAAAGTGTTGTCCTCAACGCTTGAGTAGCTCTGGGTGCTTCTGTATAAAATTATCATCCTCCAATGTAGAATCTTTGGTGGGTAAGTTCTTCCACTTGATGAGATACTCTGAAATTGATCGATTCCGTAGCTGTCTAGTTCTTGTTTCTGTGACTGCTTCAGGTTCCAATATGATTTTTCCTTCCTCATCAAGTTCTGGCAATATTGTTTGAACTGGAAGATTTTCACCTATAACCTTCTTTAAGCATGAAACATGGAAAACTGGATGCACTCGCGAAGAAGCAGGAAGCTCCAATTTGTATGCCCTAGTACCAATCTTTTGCAACACCTTGTAAGGACCATAGTACTTTGGCGATAATTTATTATCCTTCTTAGCTTGCTTGAGGGACATTTGTTTGTATGGTTGTAGCCGTAAAATACCCAATCTCCTACATCAAAACTTCTCTCGCTGCGATGTTGATCTGCCTGTTGTTTCATTCGATTTTGTGCCAAATTCGGGTTATCCTTTAAGAGTTGGAGAACTTCTTGCTGATGCTCGATGTGATCTTCCACTGCTTGAACCTTCGAATTTTCCCTTAAAGATGATGTGATGGATGGTGGATGATATCCATAAGGTGCCATAAATGGGGTCATTTTTGCTGCAGTATGGAAGGAAGTGTTATACCACCATTCAGCGAGAGGTAACCACTTGACCCATTGTGTTTGTTTATCGGATACAAAACAACGAAGATATCCTTCCAAACATTTATTTACTATCTCAGTTTGACCATCAGATTGAGGATGATAAGATGAGCTATGAGCTAATTGAGTACCCAAACAAGAAAATAACTCCGTCCAAAAATTTCCAGTAAAAATGGGATCTCTGTCGCTCACAATAACCCTTGAGCTTCCATGTAGCTTTTGAATTCTGTCCATAAATGTAGTAGCAACTGTACTTTCTTTAAATGGATGAGATAATGCACAAAAGTGTGCATACTTGGTAAGTCTATCAACTGCCACCATGATGACACTCTTTCCTTCGGACTTAGGTAAACCTGTGATAAAATCCATTGAAATCTCCTCCCAACGTTGACTTGGAATGGATAAAGGTTGTAGAAGTCCTGGGGTCTTAATTGTTTCCACTTTATTCTGCTGGCAAGCCAAACATTCCGCCACAAACTTTCGAATATCAGATTTAAGGCCATCCCAAAAAAATTCTTTCTTCACCCTGTGGTAAGTTTTTAAAAATCCTGAGTGTCCTCCTAAAGGAGAAGTGTGCAATTCGAGAAGAATCTTTTGTTTTAGTTGGGAATTCTTACAAAGATATAAGCGATCTTTGTACCATAAGGAATCATTTTTCCAACTAAATGTATCAGATGTACTAGGACCTTGCTGCAACTTTTGAATGAGTGTCCATACATCTTTGTCCTTCTTCCATTCATCTCTTGCTTCGGTTATCCAATCCGGTTGGATAATAGAAATGGCACAAAGCAATGCTTCCACCTCTTCATTCTTTCTTGAGAGTGCATCTGCAACAACATTACGCTTTCCTTTTTTGTAGATTATTTCAAAGTCATAACCCAACATCTTTGTGACCCATTTTTGCTGCTCTTCTGAAGATAGTCTTTGTTCCAAAAAGTGTTTAAGACTATCATGATCAGTTTTACCTTGAAGTGTCTTCCCATTAGGTAAGTTCGCCATTTCTTTAGTGCATGCAGTATTGCTAACATTTCCTTCTCATAAATAGGTTTCTGTAAATACTTTCCTTTGATTGGACGACTTTGAAAAGAAATGGGTCTTCCTTCCTGCATTAAAACTGCACCAATTCCATTTCCTGAGGCATCACATTCCACAATAAAGGTTTTTGTGAAGTCTGGCGTAGCTAAGACCGGTGCTAGGCACATTGCCTCTTTAAGATGTTCAAAGGCCTTAGTTGCTTCGGGAGTCCATGAAAATGCATCTTTCTTCAATAATGTTGTTAGAGGTGCTGCTATTCTTCCATAATTCTTAACAAACTTACGATAATAGCCTGTTAACCCGAGAAATCCTCGCAATTGCTTTATTGTCTTAGGGACTTTCCATTCCTTAATGGCTTTAATTTTGTTAGGGTCTACTTTAACACCCTCGTGAGATATAATATGACCCAGATATTCCACCTCTTGTACTCCAAAGAAACATTTGGATGTTTTTTCATATAATTGTTTCTCCTATAATAGTTTGAGCACCCTGTCAACATGTTGAACATGATCCTTCCAAGACCTGTTGTAGATTAGTATATCATCAAAAAATACTAGCACAAATTTTCTAAGGAAGGGTTTGAAAATGGAATTCATCAACCCTTGAAATGTAGAAGGTGCATTGGTAAGGCCAAAGGCATGACCAAAAATTCATAATGACCCTCATGAGTTCGAAATGCTGTTTTTGGAATATCTTCAGTCTTCATTCTAATTTGATGATATTCTGAACGAAGATCCAACTTGGTAAAATAAATTGCTCCATGTAATTCATCCAATAATTCATCAATCACAGGAATGGGAAATTTGTCTTTAATGGTGAGCTTATTGAGCTCCCTATAATCAGGACACATTCGCCATGATCCATCCTTCTTGTGTACCAATACTACAGGAGCAGAGAAAGAACTTTGACTAGGTTGAATTATACCCGCCTCTAACATTTCTGCAATCATACGTTCAATTTCGCTCTTTTGGAAGTAAGGATATCTATAAGGCCTGATGTTT